>OY365809.1:493147-823147 GCA_959347315.1 Bimastos eiseni | reverse complement strand
AGACAGAGACAGAAACAGTCAGAAAGAGACAGAGACATACAGACAGAGAGGTAGAGACAGACACAGACAGAGACAGACACAGACAGACAGGCAGACGTTGATTTGAGTAGTGAGCCTGTGCCTGGGGGGTTTGTGTTGCGTATAATGCTGTTCCTCTGATCAGCTCTTGAAGTCTTCGTTGATCGACCGCAATTTCTGGTAATTTACCTGTCAACGAAAGACGCTGGAGTCCTTTGGAGACATGCAAGGGTTACCCTCTTACCCGGTCTACCCTCACCCATCACCCAGTGGGGCATGACCTCCAACTGAGGGTCATAAAGAACGAACACACATGCACACAGACGCACAAGTACAGACACTGAGAAGAGAGAGGCACGCACAGAGACTTGATCACATACAAAGAAAGACTGAAGAAACGGGCTGAAAAGCAGTAACATGCTGATGTTACTACTGTTGCTAATTTACAACTTATTTCCATCATTATCATTGAACTTTAGAATTAAAATGAATTATTATTATTATTATTATTTAATAGTCAATAATTGAAGTCATTGCAACAGAGACAACCGCAACAACAGCTACTACCAACACTGAGCAACTGCAATCACTAGGTATGCTACTATTACCTCTCCTTCCCTTCCCACTCCTACTACTTCCACTACTACTACTACTACTACTACTTCCCACTTCTTGCACTGAAATTATACCCCTACCACTTTTACAGTACCAGCATTGAGAGTAGGCTTGTATTCGCAATAGTAATCTTTGGATTATTTTCGAAGCGTTATACTTTAAGCCGATCGCACGGAACTCACTCACTGGAGTTTAACACAGCAGCCTAGTTGCGAAGAGAAGTCATTCGACGTAAGCAAATAGATCCGCCCAGCTAAGCTGTAACAAACCATTTCTAAAAGGTAACAATTCCAAAAATTCGGCAAAGCTTCTATTCAAACACAACTGTGTTTGATAAATGGCAATTCTCCAAAGTTCACAAGGGGTTAGGGTACACACGATGACGTGACAGAATATAGATGGCGCTTAGGAACACTCTCTGTCTGTGTGCCTGTCTGTGGCTGTCTGTGGCTGTCTCTGTATCTCTCTCTCTCTCACTCTCTCTCTCTGTATCTCTGTCTTTGCCTTTCTCTCTCTGTCTGTCAGTCTTTCTCTCTATGTCTTTGTCTTTCTCTCCCTGTCTGTCTCTGTCTCTGTCTGTCGGTCGCTGTCTCTCAATGTATCTCTCTCTCTGTCTTTCTCGGTCTGCCTCAGTCCGTCTTTAATTGTCTACGTCTCTGTATGTCTGTCTCTCTTTGTCTCTGTATCTCTCTCTGTGTGGGTGTGAGTGTATGTATGTATGGGACTTACTCAAGATCCCTCTACTTAAGGAGGAGGATCGAACCCGAGCTCTCCGCATTGCATGCAGACCGCTCTACCCAATCGTCCACCCTGACCCATTAACCCCAGCGACGTTGAACTTGCAGGGTAACATGCCCAAACATGGAGGTCATGACCTCATTTCTAGCTCAAAAATGACTCATTCACAAGACACCTTCGCACAAGATTCTCAATTTTCTCTCAGAAGACTTAGTATTTGAAGCACATCTCGGACAACTGTCCCTACATACCAGGGCCTCCCGTATGACCCACCCATCCACCCACCCACCAGAGAGCGTACTGTCACGACGGGGTTTTTGGATTGCCTTGCAGAGGAGGGAAGGAAGACCTCTAGTGCAGACTGGCTGCGTCACGGATCGTTGCGCTGGGCCACGGGGACGATTTTACACGTCTCGGTTGAGGTGATTCTCTTGCTATTTCTCTCCTCCCTCTCTCTTCTCTACGCCGACTTCTGTTTTTTAATAGGCAGAAGATCGACACAGTTAAAGCGAGGACGTGTTAGAGCCATAGGGATTGAGGGATTCAACCTTGGACAGGTAATGTTAAATTCCACGCAAGTAATTAACCTTTAACTACATGTATACTCATTGTTGCCGTTTGACCAATGCATTGTAGTTTTAACATGTCGAAATAGACTTAATATTGTTTAAATCAATGATTGCTTACTTTCAAAATAGTTATTCATGCATGCGCAGTATTACACACGTAAACAAAGACATACAGACATAAAAATCCACTGCCGCAGCGTGATCTGTGTGTGCCGCTGCATTAGCTCAGGAAATTCTTCCGTGCAAAAGTTGTGGACTTGAGGGATGGTTTTTATCAGCGGTTTTCGAGCTTCATTTGTTACTGTATCACCTGGTGAAAAATCGAATGTCGGCATGCCACCAGTAAGCCTAGAGGTCAGATTAAAACAATATTCGAGCGCAAAGTTCACAGGCAAGCCATTACGATTAGGAACTAGATCGATCCATCAAGACAGAGCTGCTCAGCAGGAGGACGATGTACAAAGGTTTGGACATCGTCAACATAGAGGTGGCCAGTGGCTAGGTGTTTTGTGAATTAGGATGGAATGTCAGCTGTATAGAGCAGGCACAGGATGGGGCCGAGGACTGAGCCCTGTGGGACACCGAACTCGACTCCAGTCCAGGCCATTCCGGAATCAACAAGGACAAACATCTTGGAACGATCTGAAAGATATTATTTGAACCAGAGGTCCGCAAATGACGGATGACAAGACTCTTCGGCAATAAGTCCGAGGAAAGATCGAGAAGTGTCAGCAGGCAGCAGTGATAATTGCGACGTATCAATGGCAGAGTAAATGTCACAGAGGAAACACAAGAGGGAAGTTTCGGTGGAATAGTTAACCCTGAATCCAGATTGGCTGAGGGCAGGAACCCAGATTGTTCAAGATAAGGTAGAAGCTGAATTGAAACATGTCTTTCAAGAGTTTTAGAGAGAAGCAACGAAAGGTTAGAGATTGGTCGATAGCTTTGACGGACATTCGCATCAAGGATAGGTTTCTTAAGGGAAGGGAGGACAAGAGTCCGCTTTTCAAATGCAGGGAGGTGACCCTCTGGGTCCTATTGTACATGTATACGCTCTACACTAGAAAAGGGGCAATGTAATCTCAAACGTTAATAATGATGAACTGAGGGAGCGGATTTAGTTCAGAGGGTTATGTATAACTGCGTCTGGTGAAGACAAAATATCCACATCCGCCATTTCGAACGACGAAGTGCTCCCAGAACTCGGCCTCTTTCTGACAATAAAGACAATTTGGTGCCCGCAGTTGAGTGACCCATGCGACGACGGTGCTGGCGACATTCAAGCTGCAAGAGGTCGCAGACGCGTTTTGACCGACCTCAGAAGCAGTGGACTGTCCACCAGACCGCTCATTATGGTAGAGTAAAGGTCGCAGAGCTCCGATACTGACAAGGCATCAAAAGAGGAGGAGTTAAATGCAAGTGTTGAGCTACTAAGTGCATCGCTGAGGGCTTGATATTCAATGGATTTCCAGCCCCTCATCATTGAAATGGCGTGAATGGGTTGTGCGGGAAGGGGAGGAAGAGTAACGTCGTCAAGGGAGTGGTCCGATGTGGCCCGCGTGTCAACGTATACATGTAGATCCTCGACAACGGAATGCAATGGAAAACTTATGTAGCGCCACTCGATATCAGAGGCGCTCACGGCTCAACACTTGGCTAAACGGAGAACGGAAAAGTCTTCAGTCGCCTCCGGAAGGCAGCAGGGGGTAGAGTAAGCAGCTCCTCCCGAAAAGGAAGAGGGAGGCTGTTCCAGCTGGTGGAATCCACGTAGGCGAAGTTCCTGGATACGTTACACCAACTTTTGCTGTTATATCAGGCATTGTTAAAAATATGCATGTTATGCTATGTGAAGTACAAGTATGCCTAATGTTGTACCATATCGTGATCGTAATCGTCAAACTTCTAAAACGCCAGTCGAAATTCAACTAATTCCATGGAACGTAATAATTATTGTTCCATCCAGTCATATACCCATCCACTATGACAATCAGCCATTGGTTAACTTATTTACTCAATTATTCTTCAAGGAGCAAATAGATTCATTCTTTATAACTCTGCTCATCGACGCAACTTTGCCCAGAGACTCTGAGCATCCATTCCATCTTTCAGCTGTCGACAGGAATTCCACGCTTGTGCGTGAGCTCACTCATCACTGGTGAGTCTTCTCAGCCTACTCTTCATAGGTTTGCTAATGGATTTATTTCATTAGTACGCTGTGACACTTAACTTCATTAAAGTCAATGCAGAGCGCGCCTCTGTATAGAAATCTTGAAAGGGCGCTATATAAATGTTTTATTGCGTTGACTGTTTGTCACTACGTTACTCGCTAATTCGTTATAAACAGACTGAGAGAGAGAGAGAGGGAGAGAGAGAGAGAGATCATAAATGTCTCATGGCGTCCGTGATGAGATCCCAGTCAGAGACCTTCAGCCAGAGTCACCTTCTGCGCCACTTCGCCCCCGTCAACCGTCATCTCTTCCCAGTCCAGACCCGCGTCCTCGAATACGACGAACCAGTGACAGTCCTTGACCGTCACCAGGTAGAGGCGGGCAGTCAGCTCGTTCTTCACGGCTGGACCCGTCAGCCTAAGGTCCTCGCCGTCTGCGAGCAGCGTCGCTACGCCATCCCCCTCTCCTATCAGGGAGCGTTCAGGGTCCTTGCTCGGACCTTTAAGGGACTTCGTGGACTGGACTACTCCCTCCAGACGAAGAAGAGACTGCGCGTCGTAGAGGCCAACCCAAACTTCGAGGACGGAATACTTCCGGTACGAGAGGGTGACGTTGTCCAGGCGTTCGGAGAGAGAGTGGGTCAAGGTCAGGGGAAGGAGTACATCGGATGTGAGAAGATCGACGGACACACCGGTGAGACGACCCAGGTCTTCTTATCGACCTCTTCCGATGATGAGCTGACCTTTGAGGAGGTGGTGGAGGACCTTCCACAGCCTGGAGAGGGTCCTGGGCTGTACAGCATCAGGGATCTCGTGACGGCGGTTTCCGCGAGGTCCTTCGACGTCGAGCTGGTCCAGTCAGGACCCGATCATCTAGACCCAGACACCGATTTGCCGCTGAATTCCCCGATCAATCTCCGGAAGTACGTCATCGAACCTGCCGTCTATGCCAGCATGGGATCAGCGCTCGCACCTGCCTTCCACATTCCTATGAGGGCGACCATATACGTCAGGTGAGGAGCGACTACTTCCACCTCCAAGTACTTAAGCACGCGGATCATCACACTTTATTCATGCTTTTGTTTTGTCGCGCATGGATCACTGTAACTCAATGCTTGTTGGTCTTTCGATATCTAGCCTGTCACCTCTCCAAACGGTGTTGAATGCAGCTTCCCGTCTTTATAACTTCGCCAATGTTTGAACTCTACCAGTGCAAGTCCCAAGTATGGGTGAAGGAGGAGGGCGACGCTTATGGTCTTTGATATAACAGCGTCGTTAAACTGAAAATACTATTGCCTGTCTTCCTAGCTTCTCGCATGAGATAATTATGCGACCTTCATGACTGAGCACTTAATGCAGGCCCACACTGGCAGCGACCCGACTTCCACTCGTATTCCGAATATGGTGTGCAATTATTTTCCCTGTTTACAGAACGTTTTTTTGCCAGACTCCAGGCTATCTTTGTGACCTTATCGGCCATTCCCTTTCGGCTCCCTCTCGTCGTCCTCTTCTGTTTCTGCCCGTATTCTTAACACTCTTAGCGCCTCTAATTAGATTCTAAAATGCAATGCTTGTTGGCGTTCCTGGTCAGAGTAGAGTTGACTATGTTTTCCTAATTGCTGGACTGATCTGAACAATGTCTGAAAAGCGTATACGACTTGATTCTGATGTGCCGTCGGTTAATGCCTTGTGCGTTAGAACCTGGCGCAATAGAAGTTGCTGATCAACAGTTAAAACTGTTTCAGCGGTGTCAACCTCATTAAGCTCATTTATCAGAGATTCGATCCGTTTTGGTCAAATGATCTGAATTTACCCCACACCGTCTGCCCATCCAACTCAGCTGACACTACAGAGTATTGAATCTAGGTAAGAAAATAATTAAGGCAACAGCAATCGCAACACTAATGGCAATAAGGCTATATAGAAAGAAAATCTTACTTCATTCAGTGTCGTTTGTCTGTAGATTCATGCGTCAATTGCCACGGGGTTGCAGTCCTCTGTTGAATAAGCAGAACGCGAGACTGTCGACCCTTGACCGGTGCGTTGAACTGTTGACCCCTGACGTATTCAATGGAATCATCATCAACCAAAAGCACTTCCTCCAGTTCTTCCAGAGTGCCCCCAAGGGTGCCATGACTCTACCCTCGGCTGCAGGGTAGGTTACATCGACAACCAACTGCCCCAGAGTCAGAGACTCAAGAAGTAGAAGAAGAAGAACGAGAAGGAGAAGGAGGGAAAAGAGAAAAGAAGGAGAAGTAGTAGAAGGAGAGGAAGGAGAAGGAGAAGGAGAAAAAGGCGAAGGAGAAGGAGACGGAGAGGAAAGAGAAGGAGAAAAAGGCGAAGGAGAAGGAGACGGAGAGGAAAGAGAAGGAGAAAAAGGCGAAGGAGAAGGAGACGGAGAGGAAAGAGAAGGAGAAAAAGGCGAAGGAGAAGGAGACGGAGAGGAAAGAGAAGGAGAAAAAGGCGAAGGAGAAGGAGACGGAGAGGAAAGAGAAGGAGAAAAATGCGAAGGAGAAGGAGACGGAGAGGAAAGAGAAGGAGAAAAAGGCGAAGGAGAAGGAGACGGAGAGGAAAGAGAAGGAGAAAAATGCGAAGGAGAAGGAGACGGAGAGGAAAGAGAAGGAGAAAAATGCGAAGGAGAAGGAGACGGAGAGGAAAGAGAAGGAGAAAAAGGCGAAGGAGAAGGAGACGGAGAGGAAAGAGAAGGAGAAGAAGAAAGTGAAGAAGAAGGTGGAGGAGAAGGATAGGAAGGAGAAGGAGAAGAAGAAGGAGAAGAAGAAGAAGAAGGAAAAGGAGAAGGAGAGAAAGGAGAAGGAGAAAGAGAAGAAGAAGGTGGAGGAGAAGGATAGGAATGAGAAGGAGAAGAAGAAGGAGAAGAAGAAGAAGGTGGTGGCGGCGGCGGCGGCGGCGACGACGACGACGACGACGATGATGATGATGATGATGATGATGATGATGATGATGATGATGATGATGATGATGATGATGATGATGATGATGATGATGATGATGATGATGATGATGATGATGATGATGATGATGATGATGATGATGATGATGATGATGATGATGATGATGATGATGATGAAGGAGAAGAAGGAAGAAGAAGCAGAAACGTAGAAACAGAAGCAGCGCCCCTTGCGTGTTATAAACTTCATTTTCTGTTTACTATGATTGGTGAACTGTTTCTGTAACGCGTCCTTTAAGTAAGACTCTGTTTATTAAGGCGCGCTATAAATGATAATTGTATTGTATATTGTGTTGTATAGTATTTCTTAGCCTCGGCGTATAATAAAATTTGACCGGTCATTTTCTGAACCCAAGGTAAGTGGACGCATTGGCTCAAGTGTCTATATCGAAAATGGCAATGAGGACGATTCAATGTCCAATATAGCGCTATATGATAATACGAAATAATCTTAACTCTGATATTTCTATTCGTCATGCAATTGGTTGTTGATCATAGACAGCTCGGAAGAAGAGGGCTGTCGAGCAGCCAATCACTGTTCGACTCCAGAGAGTCTCTTTCAAGCCGGAAGGGAAAAGGATCTCGAACCGGAAGTAAGAATACGAAACAAGATCTTAAAATAAATGAGCAAATGTGTGTGGGAGAGACGGAACGCAACATTTCCATTCACTGAATTATTTCAAAATGATCTCTGGTAACTGTGAAATATCACTGAATTATCTCTCTCCATTCTGAAATTTATCTAAACAGTCTATGTTCACTGCGAAATATCTCTGACTATTTATTCTCTGTTGATTCTGAAATATCTCTGATAAATCTCTGTTCATTCTGAAATACCTCTTATCAATCTCTGTTAATATCTCTAGGAGTCATTGTTAAGATGAATAATTGTGGCAGCGCTATATAAAGATGCCATTGTTGTCTTGTAGGTGTTCGTTCGTTTGGTGGCGGATCAATCAGCAGCCGACTTAAGTCTAAGTTTGGATTCAAGTCCAGAAGAAGCAAATCATCCGCAGGATCAGGTAGATGACGAATGAATTAAGGAACTAAGGATGGATGGACGGATGAATGGATGGATGGATGGATGAATGGATGGATGGATGAATGGATGGATGGATGAATAGATGGACGGATGAATGGATGGATGGATGAATGGATGAATGGATGAATGGATGGATGGATGAATGGATGAATGGATGGATGGATGAATGGATGAAGGGATGAATGGATGGATGGATAGAGGTATTGATGATTGGAGGGATGATTAGAGGAGTGAATGAAGGAAGAAAGGAAGGGAGGAAGATGTATTGTATTATATCAAATACAGGTATATTTGTCATTATATTTTCATTGGGTAATAAATGAATGAATACAATAATAATTGAACATGATGTACTTTGTAGATGTTGTTTCCATAAAATCTCTTCCTGTTACATCTGGTAAGAAGTCGAATCGAATTCAATTTCTGATGAGCAGCGGAGATCGTTTGGGATCCGGTCCAGTGAACCGCAGCCAGGGTAAGATGCCAATTACATGTTTGCCTCGCTCGTCATAAATTTGAACGTACTGCACTGGCATTATTTAATAGTAGCCTAGTAGATTATTAGGCGTAGCATATCATCTTGTAAATCGGTAATATTATGTCTCCTCTCGGAAGAGCTTGCTTCCCATGTTGTCAGTGAGATGGCGTCGGAGTAGTATGTAATCATTTCGAAATTCACTAAATTGACGATACCTCTGATTGAAGAATAAATTATAATTGATGTATGGCAAGTAGCTCTCAGGTCTTTCATTCGTGCATTCATTCATCCATCCATCCTGTCTTTTATCAATACATTTACTCATTCATCAATCCATTCATTAACCCATTCATTCATTCATCCCTTCATCGATTCAATTTCATTCATTTACAGTTATTCCTTCAAAACATACATTTCTAGCCAATCAGAATGCATTTCGACTTTCAGAAGCCAATAGGAGCTTTCGGTCCATGACGTCGCGTCCAGTCAATCAGAAAAAGAGTTTAGCAGCTTCTGCCAATCAGATGAAGACACCTAGCAATGGGGGCGTGATACAAAAACATCCAACCAATGGTCATTCAGTACGTGTCGTGATAAATGGTGTCGCTGACCACAACGATGATGATGATGAGGAGGAAGAGGAGGAAGAAGCTGATCTATCAACGACTCAGGAAGAACAACGCAATAAAAACTTGCCTCGAAAGAAAGTAGAAGATGGTTCATTCGGCCAATCAGTGAACTCGGTCGCATCCAATAAGGAGATGGCCAATCACAAGGCAGAGATCACGCAAAAATCCCGAACCAATCAGCAAGCCGACCTAAATGTTTCGGCCAATCATAAAAGCAAAGCAACATCGTCAGGTAACATTGAACCTCGCAAATCTTATGCAATGATTGGAATGGAATGCAATACTTTTTTCCACCAATATACAAACATACAATACATCATTTAGAGTTCAAAGAGGAACGTCCTAATTAATAGAAAATGTGCTTCTTGTCGAGTCATCGTAAGTGTATTTAAAATAGTTGAAGTTGCACTTGAAATCTTGACCCAGGGCACCTTCTAATTCACGAGCATTGAATTATTTGAATGCATTGGTATCACCCAATAAACTGAAGCAATGCACTGGTATAAACAATGGTCTTACGCCTACAGTCGCCTTTTACCTCTCCTGTCAGAATGATCCATACCAAAATGGCTTAGCTTACCTGTAATCACCTGGTTTAAAGGCAACCAACCTGCGGTCACCTGGTTTAAAGGTAACCAACCTGCGGTCACCTGGTTTAAAGGCAACCAACCTGCGGTCACCTGTCCCAGGGGCGGATTTGGTAGTGTGCCGCCCCTAGGTCACATTTTATGCCGCCCCTCCCAAAATTGAAATTGTATATTAAAATTCACAAATTTCAACTGACGTCATAGTAGGAAGAGAAATCAGCATTACCAGTTTGTTTCTATTTATAAAAAGCAAAATAAATAATGAGTTTTAATCTAGTGAGTGTATTAGTTTAAACTTTAATAAGAGTATGACACAATGATTAAATATTTCTTCCTTAGTCCCTTCGCTATCATTTGCTTTTTCCATAAAATGTTGTTAATACAACTTTTTGCAGCCCCTTGAAATGTGCCGACCAGAGCCCAATTCCTTGTTGGTCTAGTGTTAAATACTACGCTGCCTGTCCTTGTATACGTCTTAACAGGTTTCGCCTTTTGATCTAATTTACAGAAACGTGTTGCCTTGTAGACTAAATGCATGTAGGTCTACTTTCATTCGTGTTAATTGCCCCACTTGAAGTCACCTGAACTTAGTGACGACATAATCATTAGCAATCATATGATCTTCTTGTAAGCTTTACCTACAAAAGGGTAGCTTATATCTTGTGGTGATGATAGTAGGAAACTAACCTGGGTTTCTCCCTTTTCCCCTCCATTACAGATACAGATGATGTAGCGCCGGTGTCAGTGCAGCGATCGACTCTCAGCCTCCCGAGGACGAACGGATATGACGTCACGGCAGGTAGTTCGCGCAATCGACGCAATTCCATTTCGTCCCTAGACGGCGCCAGTCTACAGAGCATTCCTGGAAGCATCTCTTCTAACAGCAGCATCAGCAACAGGCAGATGAACAACGGTAAATAACGCCATCGTAATACACATCACGTGATGCAATGCGATCAAATGTCGTGTGATGTAGCATAATGCGGTTTACTGACCTCCAACGTTTTTTTATGAACGGTTGTGCTTTTTTTGGTTTACTCGTCTCATAGGCACATAATCATTATAGACGCTTTTAAAGCCTTGTTGGGTCTACCTTTTCAATTCCAGTTAATCGTCGAAAACCTTTACAATTTAAAAATAAAAGGCCTGCATTTGACTCTGCGCATGCACTATATTTGTCTTCAATAATTTTCGGGAATCAATAAAGAAATTGATTGATTGATTTAATGATTGATTTAATGATTGATTGATTGGTTGATTGATTGATTGATTGATTACCAATGTCATTAAAGCTGAGTTTTCAATGCGGTTTTGGAGGTTTCGCACGTTTTTGAGTATCGATGATTCTGATCTGAATGCAGGAACTGGTTCAGTCCAGTCTAACACTCGTTCATCCGCTGGTAGCATCCTTAAAACATCCTCACATCACAGCAACCGTCATCCTCATCATCCTCATCATCAACAGATTCAGCAACAAAATACAACAGATATCGAACCGAAACAACTGGAAATGAACTCATTCTCCATTCCACCTGGATTCGCTCTTGTTCCTCTTAACCCTGAACGAAGTGGTAAGAACTAGGAGTTGTTGCGATGTAGTAGGAGAAGTAGTGTTGGTGGTAGTTGTTGCGATAGTGTCAGTCGTAGTATCGTTAGTGGAAATTGTAGTAGTAGTAGTAATAGTAGTAGTGGGGGAAGTGGAAGAAGTAGCATTGGAAGTGGAAGGGAAAGTAGTAGTGGGAGTAGTAGTAGTGTGTTGTTGTTGATGTTGTAATTCTATAGTATCAGTGTGTGTGTTGGTGTGATTGTGTGTGTGTGATTGTGTGTGAGTGATTGTGTGACTGTACACTTATGTGTGTGTGTGTGATTGTGTGTGAGTGATTGTGTGTGTGATCGTGTGATTGTGTGTGTGTGATTGTGTGTGTGTGATTGTGTGTGTGTGATTGTGTGTGTGTGTGATTGTGTGTGTGATTGTGTGTGTGTGATTGTGTGTGTGTGTGTGATTGTGTGTGTGTGATTGTGTGATTGTGTGTGTGTGTGATTGTGTGTGTGTGATTGTGTGATTGTGTGTGTGTGTGTGATTGTGTGTGTGATTGTGTGATTGTGTGTGTGTGATTGTGTGTGTGTGATTGTGTGTGTGTGATTGTGTGATTGTGTGATTGTGTGTGTGTGATTGTGTGTGTGTGATTGTGTGTGTGTGATTGTGTGTGTGTGATTGTGTGATTGTGCGTGTGTGATTGTGTGCGTGTGTGTGTGTGTTTTGACAAATGTCAAATGTTTGATCCAAAATTTACTGTATACGCTATAAAGTGTAGCAGTTACAAGCGATAGTCAACAGTGAATATACTCACATTGCTCACTTACTCATTAACCGAGAAGCCAGTAGATATAAAATTTTCAATTATTTGCATAATTTGGCGTCTCCCTACTTCCTTATCAGGCGTAAGACGCAGACAGGGTTGATTGCCTAATGCCTTGCAACGGCTTGATGAACTGGCGAAAAGGGACCCTTACGTAGTATAGTGAAGAGGGTCTCGATATATATATATATAGCATTTGATACAAACATTTACAGGTGTCTCGCTTAGGCTGTTTGTCCGAATAATGTGAAGAAGCATTTTGTGCACAAAGTGGATCCAGAGACTTACTTCCTACGATCAGAACTATCATCACCTCTTTCTTATCTGCAGACAGGATCGGGATAACTATTAATTTTGGCCGTGTTTTGATGAGGTGTTTGGACGAAGGCCTAATTACTTTGAGCCAATGTTGCCTTTTGCGACATGCTGTGGCTATTATACTCTTAAAATTATTGACGATTGGTTGTTTAGTTGTAAGTTTAACATTGCCATGTCATTTTAAAAAAGTGATTTGCAGGCTGAATGTCATTAATTAGCAACTTTATTAAATAGCCACGAAAATAAGGGAATTATTGAACTGAGCAGAAAATGCGTTGTTTACAATATTGCGTTGGCTGGAAGGGTTTTAAAGGTGTCTAATTGTATGGATTCAGTATCTCACAACAGCTCTTGACAACAGACCTGAACAGATTATTTTGTCACGATTATATTATAAGACCAAAGTTTGTATTTATCTATTGAACGATAAATAAGTTGTAGTTTTACTGTAGTAGTAATAGTGGCGGTAGTAGCATTGATGGCAGTTGAAAAAGTGGAAGTAGCAGAGTATTAGCAGTGGAATAGTAGTAACAGTATGGTAGTAGCAGTTATGGTATTGTTGCTTTTTTATTGTAATTGTAGTATCAGTGTTTTGCCATCTTGTTCCACTAGAATTATATACCTCAAATTTACCTTACAGTGCGCTAGTTGCAGGAGATAATTTACAGAGAATAGTATACTATTAGTCACTTTTACTAAACTTACTGTTCTGTTTTGTTTCAATTGTCAGTTTTCAATATAACATTTGGTTATGGTTACTTATTAACTGAGAGGCCACATGGTTTTTCTGCTTAATTATGAATACGATTTTGCGTTGCCCCTTCTTTGTCCAAGCTTGGGACTGGCACTATTCGAGCTTAAGACGGAGTTGACTACCTACATTACAAGAGTTTGATGAATTAGAAGTTTCTAATGCTGTTGATGTCATTTGCGGATCAAAAAGTTAATATAGCATGTTACAAAAGCATTTTACAGGTGTCTAATTCGACGCCAAGTAATCATTACTTATACTGTTTGACCGAATTATCTAACGGACCATTTGTGAATAAATCAGAGACCCATGTGCGATGAACAATTCGGAAGATTAGGGCTAGAAATACTCATCATCTACAGCTTGCATAGGGTTAATTATCTGACCGTGTGATTTCCAAGCGTATTGACCTACTTACTCTCTGTGTGTTGATTTTGTAACGACACCGTTCCATATCGAGGATGACTTGGTGTCGCCCTCCTCCTTTCTCCAGGCTTGGGACTGGCACTGTCGAAGTCCAAACAGTGGCGGAGTAAATTACTCTGAGCCAGCGCCGAGCTATATATATATCTGAGCAAGCGTAGATTTTAGCGATATCTTTTGGCTGTTACATTGCTAAAGCTATATTCGGTGACTGGTTGATTAGTTGTTACTAAGATATTTTCGATATTGAAACTTTATTTTATTATGCATAGCACTGGTTGAGTTCGTTTTAAAGGTATCTTAGCGGGATTCAATGTTACTTTACGCTTTGGGCTGGTGCTATGAAAGGAATATCGTTCTGGTATCAATGTTCAACGGTGTTTTTCGGCCAAATACTCATCATGATTGTTTGGTGCCAGTCCTAAGCCTGAGTAAATAGGAGGGCGAGAGAAAGTGCCACCTATTGATAGTAAATATACGCATTTGTGAATTAGACACTCACAAAATAATGCGCGAACTTGTTCTTTCATTTCTTACAGCCATTCCACCCGGATTCGCAATAGTTCCAGCTAAAGATGTACAAACAACGCAACAACATGTGCAACAACAGCAGCTGGAAGAACAACTAAAACAGCAACAATTACAACAACAACAGCAAAAGTTGAAACAGCAATTGCAGCAACAAGAGCTGGAAGAGCAGCACAAACAGCAGCAGCAACAACAGTTGCAACAACAACAGATGCAACAGCAATTGCAACAACAACAGTTACAGCAACAGGTACGACAACAGTTGCAACAACAGATACAACAACAACAACAGTTGCAACAACAGTTGCAACAACAGATGCAACAACAACAGGCGCAACAGCAACAACAGCAGGCGCAACAGCAGCAGCTACAGAAGCCTCAGCAACAGCAAAAGATTCCGCAGCAACAATTACAGCAGCGGCAGCAGCAACAGCAACAACAGCATATACAAATGCAACAACAACAGTCGCAACAACAGCAGTTGCAACAACAACAGTTAACAGAGCAACAGTTGCAACAGCAGCTGTTGCAGCAACAGCAAACACAACCTCAAAAGTTGCAGCAGCAGCAACAGTTGCCTCCGCGACAGATGCAATTGCAGCAACAGCAGATGAATGGCTTTTCGTCGAGTACAACGTCTTTGGTTTCCACAGAACGAACCTTACGCTCAGGTTCGTTGCATCCGTTGTTCTTCCTTTTTACTCTTTGGCTTCAAATCCCCGTTGAAACATTTGAAACATCTTCAAACAGCTTCTCTTACTGACTTCACTCACTCATTGTATTCCTATATTAAATTTTTACAATGCTTCTACACTGAGAATGTCATTAACTTTATGCATCATGTATTCTCTTCTTAGTGCTTTACCCGTATGTCGTGCTTACTTTTCCTACTAAATAGTGAATACTTCTGGTCCACATTGCAAAGACAAACTCTAAATACTGTTATCTTTAGAAGTGTTTTATTCTATTCAAATAATTCACTAATTCACATGTGTACTGGAAGCCCTTTGTCTACATACTGATATTATATTTATATATATATATGTATGTACATATATAAATATATATATATATATATTATTTATTTCAATGAACTTGGCATATATATAGGAATAGTATGCACATACTTAGTATATATTCTGACGCTTGAATACACAGAATGTAGGTCTATAAAGTGTACATCACCGTATATGGTTACGAATAGAGTACTTGTCATAAACAGCATGATTCGTATTGGTAAGCAGCTTCGTTGTCTACTGTTGAGAACGGTTGTTGTTGTTGTTGTTGTGTTTCGTGTTTAGTTAAATTTGACAACGAGCACCTTGAAAGTGATTCCGATGTTCTTGGGTCAATCTTGGACCTTAACATATACAATGGTAGGCACAATCATCACCATTGTCTCATTAATGCCATCATCATAATCAGCATCATTGTAAGCCGTAATCATCACATCATTAGCATTTATTACTATCATTATTATTATTATTATTATTATTATTATTATTATTATCATCATCATCATCATCATCATCATCATCATCATCATCATCAGCATCATCACCATCGTCATCATCATCGCCGCCGTCGCAGTCGTCATCATCATCATCATCATCATCATAATCATCATCATCATCAGCTTCATCTTCATTTTTATCTTCATCATCTTCATCATCTGCATCATCTACATCATCTACATCATCATCATCATCATCATCATCATCATCATCGTCATAATCGTCATCATCATCATCATCGTCATCAGCTTCATCTTCATTTTTATCTTTATCTTCATCATCTACATCATCTTCATCATCTTCGTCATCTTCGTCATCTACATCATCTACATCATCTACATCATCTACATCATCTACATCATCTACATCATCATCATCATCATCATCATCATCATCATCATCTACATCATCTACATCATCTACATCATCATCATCAATATCATCATCATCATCATCTACATCATCTACATCAAATGCATCATCTACATCCTTATCATTATTATCTTCAATAATATAACTATAATTATAAATCATAATTATCACTATCATTATCATTACTAATACACCATGCTTCTATTTCATGTTCATCTCTTGCATATTTATATAGCTTCAAATGTATTCCTTCTAAAGGTGTCTAAAAAGACACCAACTTATCGTCTCCCTTTATAAAGCAACTTCTTAGTTAAAGGTGTCCAAGTTCATGTCAGCCTATCAATGCTCGTGATTAGAATGATATAGTTCTTGCTTTGCAGAGTTAACGAAATCTTCCGATGGTAGATTCAATGATGCTGTGGTTTTTCTGTGTAGGGAGGCTGACTTTGCCATCCGATGCCAACTTATACAGCTTTTCTGTTAAGAAATTCACAGAATTCCTCATCTGCCTTAACCTAGACGAGACGGTCATTCGAGCGTGCAAAAGACACCGTATCGACGGAAAGAGATTCTCACGGATGACTGACGAGGATCTGGAGCAGAGAGGACTACTCCAACCGATTGTTCTCTACTTCCGGAAACACACAAACAAACGACCAAATAACGTTAGCGCATAGAGTCTATGGGCTAAGCCGTCTAAACTGTGCAATGATTTGAACTGCAGGAACACTGCTACTAAAGAGTGTAATATAATTGATCTGAGGCAAATCTAAATGGTTCGAAATGACACAATTCCTTCTCTTACCCAGGACACTCTGGTTCTCAGATTATCAAATGATGATGTGGATAGGTGTGTTAAGATTTGAATTGAATAAGAATCCTACTTAGAATCTAGACCTAAACTCTTCACATCGTTTGCTTTTGTACACAGATCATCCATTCCCAACTCTGATTTGATGAAGAAGTCGCTTCCAAATCTCAAGTTCTCGCAAACTCTGTCATTGATAATTTTTGCAAATGAATACAATGCCATATTTGTTCTCAGTAGAACATCATAGTCCCAGAAAATAAGTTTGTTTCGCCCACTATTGCTGGGCTTCATAGGACCCGAGAGGCTGAGGCCCATGTACAGCAATTCTATTGACTACTTGCATAGTAAATGGACTAATTGACTTAACGACATGATGCCTCGTTATCTCGTATATTAAGTGATTTGTTTAATTACACGCTGGCGTTGAAATAACGACATAGATTGAGGCTTTGTAAGGTGACTTTATTAGAGCTTATATATTGATTGGATATTTTAAGGATTTAAAGACTTGGGAGTTCTGCTCTGAAAGCAGGTGATAATAATGATTGAATAATTGAAAACTGATTTAATTACTTATGACCAACCAATGGTCTTCATTACCTAATAATATTAAACATTGATGTTGATAATTTATCACATTATGTTGTCTGTGTCATTTCTAAATAATAGAGAGTGTCATGTCGGACTAAAAATTGCGCTCTACGTAACCGCGTGATATCCTATTATAGAATCACTTACTAACGCTATTAAGGTTTGCAAAACGAGCGAGCCAAATCCTCTCCGAGACCGGCATTATAGCAGCTCCAAACACTATAAAGTGTTTATTTGAACCTATCGTAATGTTCATGGTTAAATTTAGCCGAACCTTTTACCTGTCAGACCCTGACCATGTGTGCATTTAGCAGTAGTAATATCTGACCTATTGATGTTGATTGTTACGCATGGCGCCGTAGCAAAAGCGCGTAGGGCAAACGCGCCGACATAAGCTCGAAGAAATAAGCCCGACAAATTGGAGGAAGAAATAAGCGCACAGCGTTATAGAAATATAAATAAAACACACTATTTTAGTGGTCAATAACGTACCGCATAAAACAGCTTCCACGGATAATTATTATGTGCGAATGTCATTGCAATCAGGGTCCAATAGGAGTTGATTTGAACAGAAGTCTTTTGCAAATTTATTTGCATATTACAAACAAAGTTCCTGTCAGAAGTTCAAGTCTAACCGGTAAAATTGCTTGAATGAAATGTGTCATCTTAACATAGATGTGTTTCACTAAAGCGCCACAACACTGTCTTTTTTTAACAGTGACTATGTAGATTTAACTATAGCGCTATAACAACTTACATCTCTCAACAGTCTGTCTTCTGAACACTTGTTTACTTGTCTAAATAAAATAATTGTAAACAAGTCTGAGTTGCGCGCTTTTGTCGGCGCGCGTTTGTCCTGCGCGCTTTTGTCGGGTCACCGTTTCGCATTTGCTGTGTGTTTCATTTATAAATTATCTGACAATCTCAATTCAGAAGATCGTTGCTGTATTTTCAGAACAAATTTTATTAAGTTATTTATTTAATTATTCGCTGGCGTTGAAATAACGATCTGGGTTAAGGCCTTAAGATGACTAAGCTATAAAATTATATTAGATTTATCTTGGAAATGTTGAGAATACAAGTTGCAACAACAGAATGCTGGCTTTTAATTAGGATTTCCTCATCTTGTTTCTACTTCTCTCTTCTCTTAGATCTGTCCTCATTGACCATGCTTGGACTAAGAGCGCCTCTGATTGGATTGCTTGAAGAGGCGCTATATATATATATATATATATATATATATATATATATATTCTGCTGCTGCAACTTTCGTTGTTTAGCAACATCTGCTGTAACTGTTGTTGTTGCAAATCCTGTTGCAACTTCTGCTGCTGTTTCAGTTGCTCTTCCAACTGCTGTTGCTGCACCTGTGGTTACGTAATCCGCACGTCCTTTGCTGGAACTATGGCAAATCCAAGTGGAATTGCTCTAAGAAATGGAAGAACATGTTCTTCCATTATATATATATATATATATATATATATATATATAATGTTGGATTCAGCTAGTTTTTGGTCCCGAGTTCTAGCGAATCAAACATAAAACTCTATGCTAAATTTAAAATGTGTATTTAAGCACAAGTATTTACAGTTAATAACAAGAGAAAATCATAATACCGTACCAAATCGAAGGTCACTTTCTCCATAACGAAGACACAAGTCAACCGAACGAGCAGACTCGTGGCTTTAGCAAAAACATGACGAACGCTCGACAACAAAAGTGAAGGTTTCACCTGGGTCTCAGGATACCCAACACAACACCAAACCTTAACACTGAAACCTTAAAACTCAAACGACAGACCTGGCCTCTGCACAACGAGTGCTCTCTCTAAGAAATGGACCAGTCTGCCCACACACCTTGTCCTAACCTTCTTATATACCTTCTGACCTTCCTTCAGCCAGAAGTACCTAACCGTACCTATCTGACTAGTTACTACAATGGAAGCTCAGTTGTACCATGCGAATATACAACAATATATAAATATATATATATGTATATATATATATGGGAACCCACAGCCAAAACACGGGGCCCTAGGCGCAAACACTTTTGGGGCCCTTTTGAATTTGTAGCCTACACTTAGGCTGAGGGGCCGTCTATAAATGACGTCATGCAAATATTGGAGGGATCATATATCTGTGACGATTTGTGACGAAGGGGAGAGGACTTAGGGGAGTCTGAGACATGTGACGTTACGTCATCATAGAAAATATCGAAATACGCAACTGTATTTAAAGTTCTCATTCAATTAATCAATGAGCCAACTTCTGGAAGCGAAGAGGCTCATAACACGCAGCTTTCGCTCTTACCAACACAGCTAACCGAGCTGATATTGATATTTGCATTAATGAAGCAATTATGAATGACCACAATAGACTTGTCATGTGAATGTTTAGCTGGAAAAATAGAGAATTTATTATATCTACGATATTTCAAACGTATTTTCATTCAATTGGGGCCCCTGAGATGTTATTTTATATTTAATGCTTTCATTCATTTATAGAACCGCTTACAAACGTTATAAAGGTATGCAAAACACGAGCGCATTTGATATCCTGTGGTATGCACAATCGCTAACGCAGAAAACTGCTTTTACAGTTTTCCTTACGAAGTATTTATCTGAACCCATCGAAGTGTATTATGGTTAAATTTAGCAGCAACATATGGCTACCAGACCCTTGATCTTATGTACATTTAGCAGTAGTTGCCTTTAGACACCTCTAAATTATGTGCTACATATACTATATATACATTTAACTCCGCCACTGGTAGTACTCGGGCAGTGCCAATGCCAGTCCCAAGCACTAGATAAAGGAGGAGGGCGCGTCTAATGGTCCTTGTTACCACACAGTGTCACTAAATTGCAGCAACTCTTGAAGCCCTGATCACCCTCCCCGACACACACTACAGGCCGATCACTCCATCCATTCCACTACTGGGTTCATGACTTTGAACAAACAACTAAAGGCTTTGCAATTGTTGTTGTTGTTGATGATGATGATAATGATGATGATGCAGCTGGCGTACAAAATATATTGTCGCCCTAGATTCGTACGCAGGCGTATTATTTATCCCAATTGAGAACAAGCATTACTTCAACGTACCGGGTTTAGTAGGAAGTCTAGCTTGGAAGCCAAGTCATATGCCCGAATAGCCCTCACCAGCAATAAGCAGCCAAGGTGTTGACCAGCTCAACTCTAAATCTTCTGATTATCCTCTGGATTCGGTCATTCACTCGGCCTCCTCCTCTTCTGATGGGGATACGGCTGTCAATGACGTCATAACATCACCGCGGTATCAGAATAAAATAATTTCGGAGACGCATTCCAACAAGTATGGCCGCACGAAGTCATTGGACGTGTTGTGCATGTTGAGCTAATTTAAGACGTTTTGATGCGATTTTGCGATTAATTGATTATTATTATTTGTTCCGAAGATAATCGGGATTTTATTTGTCGTTTGTGAATCGAGATAATGACAAACGGGTTCATTATCAACAATGATAATTTGAAACATCGTTTCGCCCTTCAGCTTGGAATTGTCTTCCACCGTCCCAGCGCCTGGAATAATTTACCCTCTCACCTTGCCAATTTCGGAGACGCCTTAAGACTTTCTTCCTGCTTCCTTGCCCAAAAACAGACACTGCTGAAATAGCGGCGCTATATAAATGCCTGATTATAATACACTATATTACATCGTTAAGACAAGCGATTGTTGCGTTCTCACACATCATTCGCTTGAGGGCGCTAGTGGATATTTGTCGTAGAGGCTCTTTAGGGCTTCTTGAATTCACAGTCGCTTAGTCAAAACAAATTCGATAGACATTAAAGGTCAGAATAGATTCAAGGTGATGATCGAAATGGCTGTGTTGACTGTGTTTTGCTAACTGTTGTGAAAATAACAGTTAACAACATGTCGGCCAGCACAGAGAGCGCGAGTAGATTTCTTAAACAGACGCTGTATACATACATCAAGTGTCATTGATTCATTGATTCATTGATTCATTGATTATCTCTTTAAGTCTCTTTAGTTATTGCGTGCAACTTATTTAATTAGCCAGAATATGAAAACGCAAGAATTGCCAAGGATGCAGAACTAATATTACATTGGACGAGGCCGTTTAAAAGGTGTTCAAATGAAAAAATGTAAAAAATCTTACGTTATCTGTTCAATTGATTAGAGGTTTCCTTGATCATCAGAAAATAAATAATGACAATTGACTGAATATCTGACTGACTGACCGACCGACCGACTGACTGACATAGGGCGTTCGATCGGATTTGAACTGAAACAAGGACTTAATCCATAGCAGGGAGATTCAAAGTATTAATACGTTTCGTTTTGTAGCTTCCGTGTTAACTGTTCTGTATTGACGCAAAGAGAGAGAGAGAGCTGTAACGTTAGACTCATTCCTGAAGAAACTCAGCGCTAGACAATCGATTTCCACGACAACCGCGTTTATGACGTAGTTAATTCTCCTGCCAGTGTATCGGTCACCATGACAATGGACGCTTAGAGACAGAGAATTTTATGGGCGGAGTTTGTCGCATTGTCGCTAGATGCCGCTGCGACAAACGGCGAATATATTGACTATGGGATTAACATAGGTTACTAGATGTGTCGTTCGGGGGGGGACATGTGAGGGTTTATGCGGTGGGAAGAATAGAAACAGGTGGAGAATATGAGAAACAGGTGGAGAATATGAGAAACAGATGGAGAATATGAGAAACAGGTGGAGAATATGATAAACAGGTGGAGAATATGAGAAACAGATGGAGAATATGAGAAACAGGTGGAGAATATGAGAAACAGGTGGAGAATATGATAAACAGGTGGAGAATATGATAAACAGGTGGAGAATATGAGAAACAGGTGGAGAATATGAGAAACAGGTGGAGAATATGATAAACAGGTGGAGAATATGAGAAACAGGTGGAGAATATGAGAAACAGATGGAGAATATGAGAAACAGATGGAGAATATGATAAACAGGTGGAGAATATGAGAAACAGATGGAGAATATGAGAAACAGATGGAGAATATGAGAAACAGGTGGAGAATATGAGAAACAGGTGGAGAATATGATAAACAGGTGGAGAATATGAGAAACAGGTGGAGAATATGAGAAACAGATGGAGAATATGAGAAACAGGTGGAGAATATGAGAAACAGATGGAGAATATGAGAAACAGGTGGAGAATATGAGAAACAGGTGGAGAATATGAGAAACAGGTGGAGAATATGAGAAACAGGTGAAGAATATGAGAATCAGGTGGAGAATATGAGAAACAGGTGGAGAATATGAGAAACAGATGGAGAATATGAGAAACAGGTGGAGAATATGAGAAACAGGTGGAGAATATGAGAAACAGGTGGAGAATATAA
Organism: Bimastos eiseni; assembly: GCA_959347315.1. NCBI lineage: Eukaryota > Metazoa > Annelida > Clitellata > Crassiclitellata > Lumbricidae > Bimastos > Bimastos eiseni. Next base: position 800,283 of record OY365809.1, on the reverse strand, counting down.
GAAACAGGTGGAGAATATGAGAAACAGATGTAGAATATGAGAAACAGATGGAGAATATGAGAAACAGGTGGAGAATATGAGAAACAGATGGAGAATATGAGAAACAGGTGGAGAATATGAGAAACAGGTGGAGAATATGAGAAACAGGTGGAGAATGTTTAATGGATTGGATGCATGTGGTGTAATGTTATGCAGTCGATCATTTTATACAATGTAGTGCTGTTAAAATCAGCAGCGCTCTCAACGCACGGACGTCTTTGCTTGGTATGGGACAGGAGAGTCTTAAGGTGTCTCCGGAACTGGGACGGTGAGACGGATAGTAATTCCAGGTGGAGGGACTGCATGGTGGTGACCTTATAAATGGATAGATGGGTGACTGCATGGCTTGATGGATGACTAGCGCTTAAGATATTTAAATACTAGGACTTCTGCCATAATAGGCCTACTCACTGCTATTTCTTTTACAGTCGCGACCATGGTGTTGTTGGCAGCGATTGTTGTTAAGTGGTCTTAGTAGTTGTATTACTGACTAGACTATTGGAACATCATCCTCCATTTATATTCCTAATATCCGGTCTTTCACGTTGTAATTTTTAAAGGATACCATTGAAATCTCTGCTAAAGCAACAATTTGTGTATCCATCACGGTTTTCACGTGTTTCTGAAACCACACCAAGGCATCTCATCGTGTTTTTAAATATACCTATAGGTCTGTGTATCATCATGGAAGGTACGACCAATGCGTGAGAATTGGGTAAATGCCATGAGCTCCCTCTGTGATTGGATCCCTCCTTATGACGTGCCACCTTCAAAGGTAACGCCACCGACTTCTTTCCTTTGAAGCGCCGTCTCCAAAGAAGCCGCCACCTACTTCACCGAGCATGTTCTCTTCAAGGTCTTCTTTCTTTAGCACTGCCCCAGTTTCGCTTGCGAAGCATCCCGTCGCTCAGGGTGGCTGCTTTAATGGCGTCAACTCCGACCGGTAGGTGGCGGTGGAGGAAAGACGATGTGGCCACCTGGTGCAGGGAATTAGAAGCAACAAAAGCGATTGAATTACCGGTTCATCAGCCTTTCCATCTCCTCTCATTGTCACCTGATTGTCATCGGTTCTTCGTTTCATCGGCTCTTTCTTATGCTTTGTGTGTGAAGGTCTCTCTGTCGTTCTCTGCTTGCTTATCTGTCTAGCTGTGCATGGCTGCGTGTGTGTGTGTGTGTGTGTGTGTGGATGACTGTGTCCATCTACCTGGAAGTCTGTCTCTCTCGGTCTGTCAGTCTATTCATCTGGTTGTCGATTGTTTTCTTTGTCTATCGGTCACTGTGTGTATCTGCTGGTCAGTCAACTTGCCTCTCTGGCTCTTCGTCTCTGTCTCTCTGTCTGTAGGTATGACTGTTTGCCTATCTGTTTGTCGCTGTCTGTGTCTAGGTGCATGTATGTGCGTCTGTCTCTGTCCGTCCGTCAGTCCTTATGAGAGAGACGGACGGACGGACGGCCTATCTGTCTGTCTGTCTGTCTGTCCAGTTTTTTTCGTGAAAGGAGATGTGTGTGGTCGGAGATGACGGTGTCGTATTATTCGTGTCGAATTTCCCTTTAGTCTCAGGGCAGGTAACGTCATCTATTCTCGGACGAAGGTTACAACGATAATAACCGCCTTCAATCACAATAAGCGACGCACAAGGCCCTCCATAATTACCTCAGGCTCTGCCTATGCTCACCTCGTTCCCTCCTCCATCCAATTTGTGTGCATAAAAACCATCGGATCAAACATACGCTATAGCAACACTGCTATAGCGTATGTTTGATCCGATGGTTTCCGATGGTTGTATGCAAGACTTGAAACTTCAAGACCAAGACGAGACCGAGACAGTGAGGTACCAAGACCGAGACCGAGACACTAGGCTCAAGACAGTACGAGACAGTAAAAGACAAGTGATCCTATATAAAATGATGTAAAATACTAATGTTTTAGTTTTCGGGAATAAGGTTAACTTGTAATTTCAATTTGTAATGTATATAGTACCAATTCCTGAGAATAGTTTTTATATTGTCGCAAGATTTTAAGACGGTTAACGCGAAACTTATCGAGATCTCTTGTTCGAGACAGAAGAAGCCTTTCACTTCAAGACAGTTTCTAAAAATTCGAGACACTACCTCGAGACCGAGACAGCAGGCTTCCGAGACTGAGACCGAGACACTAAGAAACTGTCTCGAGACGTCTCGAGACCGAGACACTGTCTCGAGACCGAGACACTGTCACGAGACCGAGACACTGTCACGAGACCGAGACACTGTCTCGAGACCATACAACTCTGCGCTTTAGTGAACTAAATAATGGACACACATTTAACAAATGCATAACTAATATATGTATTTATATTATATATATATATATATATATATATAAAGAAGGTAATGAAAGAAATCGATGGATATGTCTCATATATAATTTACTTTCGATTAATCGGTCATATTCGATTAATTTGTGCGCTCCCTGCGCTAGCATATCTGTAATTTATGATGTAAAAGAGTGGAACCAATCAACGGACTCCGTCGACAGCTCAAAGATGGTTGGGATGTTCAGAGTCTTTTAGTGTTTATGTCATCCAAATATTCAAGTCAGCTTTTCATATAACAGATGAAATGTGTTTATTGATAAGCAAACATTGTGCATCTATTTCTTAAAATATTTTTATTACTAATTTGTGATATAATTAAATTTTTTGCTGTTCTTAAGCGTTTTCTTCTCCTTCTCTCTTCCAGTACTCGTTGTCATCTTTCATGACCGTTTTGACGATGGATCAATTATTACCGTTTGGCTCCCGCTGAGTCCACACGTGCGGCCGCTGACGGGCAGGACACTGTGCATGCGTGCGACCTTCAGTGAAGGACAGGGACGAAGCCATCCGCACGAGGACAAGGGACACACGATGGCCTTATCGCCAGGGTCACCTTATGGTTTCATTGGTTAGTGGCCCTCTAAACGAAGACCAAGGCCAAGACTGATAGAAGGGAAAAGAGAAGGAATAGAAAGAGAAGAGAGAGGAGGAGGGGGAAGAGCACTAGGAGGTAGAAGAAAGAAGAATACAAGGAGGTGAAGAAGAGAATTGTTCCTTTGGGCGTGGCTCGACTGTCTGCGGTTTCTCCTGCAACGGCGATGACGTCATTAGGACGCAAACGTCATTTGAGCTGTGGAGGAAATCCATCGACTATTGCAGGTGTACCATGCACGTAGCAGGAGATAGACAGACAGACAAACAGACAGACACACAGACAGACGCACAGACAGACACAAATAGACTGATCAGCGAATAATCAGACAAACGGATAGACATATAGATAGAAGAATAATTATAGTGAGAGAAATGCTAGAAAGGAAGCATAATTCCCTTTTGGTTGTTGTTTTGATGTAACCCATGCAGCCCAGTGCTTAGGTCCACTTCTAGGAAAGGACTGCTTCTCCATCTGGTGATTAATGATCACATCCAGTCGTTGAATTCATTCGGATCTTCCATTGGGTCAGAGGGATCAACCGTCACCTAAATGTGTTCCAGTCACAACAATCGACCGCTGCGGAACATTGTCTCGTACATTTCATTCCCATCCGAAAGGCAAATAGTGAACATATCGATTATAGATTATCCATACATAGGGTTCGGCTTTAGATTTGGAAGATTTGGAGATCCAGTTCTGAATGAAAGTTACACAGGTCGTGGTCTTAAGGTTCTCTCAATCTCGAACGACATATAATAATAATAATAATATTAATAATTAACTAACTGAGTGGCTTTGAAGGCAGTCGACGGATTTATCTCTCCTAGAATTATACAGTTTTTTGAAGTAGTGAGAGTTCGTAAGCGCACGATTGTCATATCATTTCGTTTCAATTTTGGCCAGGATGAAAGATTTTTATATATTGTCTTATATTACTAAAGAGATTTTTCAGGATTTTAATTCAAAATGTGTAACCTATACGAATGGAAACAAGAATTTAACTCCATAATATTCACCGTTGAGCAGTTATAACATCCCACGACGTCATAATACGTATTGCTATGGCAACGCAGTAGAGACGTTCATTTTTTAACATTTGAAACCGAATTTGTATACATCTGGTTCCATTCAACCCACTTCATGTATCTTCGTTCCCTTCCCCTTCTCTTATCCATATATCTTAACAACAAAGACCCGTCACGACCCTCTCCGAGTTCGAAGACCATATCACGCAGTTGAATGGCTTCTTCATACAACAAACAACCCCAGATCGCTGACTCACAAGAGGGACCAAGGCCCAAACAAAAGGGGATTTGTGGAGCATACCACAGCGAATGGAAACTGCACAACAAGAATGGCCTCGTGCACAGACATGGACCCAGAGACAACCCGGGCCTAGGTTCTCACAAACCACCAATAGGTCCCCATGTCCCGACAGAGGAACCTCCCGATACGAGGACACAACAGCCAGCAACATCTCTGGGTACAAATGAGATAAATGTAGTCAATTCCATTCCTCATCCATGCTTGACTGCCAGTCTGATGAAATACATACCCAAAGCAGCCAGACCAGATTTGAGCGCCTTGTTAACCACAATTATTGGACGGATTCTCCGAGATCCATGCTCCTTGGCCCATGGAGGCAGCTTTTCGTCTTTGGTGCACTGACATTAGCCAAGCCTACAAGAGGAGGCAGACGCCATAACATGACCATAAAAATCAAACAAAGATCTAGCGATTTCCTGGCCAGAAGCTCCAAGGACATTGACTGGCTCTTTATCGGACAAGAGGGATCAGAACACAGAAAGAAAGAAGGAAAGCAAGTGGAACAAACGAGGGCCTAAGCCGTGGCCTCTAAATTGGAAGATGGGAATATCCGAGCAGCAGCTAGGATTCTGAGCTCGGACGACAAGCCAATCCCAATTAACGAGACCACATGGGAGGAGCTCAAAACAAAACATCCGCCGACCCTTTGGGTCCCTTACTCTTCTGTCTACCTCTACAGTCCATCCTCGTCCAAATGAAATCGCCGCTCACAGTAGGTTTTCTGGACGACCTAACACTAAGTGGCAGAGCGGAAGAGGTTGCGGAAGATATAAACAGACTCGAAACCGAATGCGAAAAACTCGGCCTTTTCTTAAATCGAACAAAATGCGAGATCATTTCAACTTCTGCTGATATCCAGAGAGACTTCGAACCATTAAGACAGTTCAGATGGACTAACCCTTCAGAGGCCACACTCCTAGGCACACCTCTGTCAACGGATACGGCCTTGACGAACACTATGAATACGCGCACAGTGGAGCTAATGCGCATGATAGAAAAACTAACGTCCATCGCCACACTGACGCCCCCATCTTGCTCCGATACTCGCTGAGTGCCACCCGACTATTATATACCCTCAGAAGCTGCCCATGCGAAGGCCACAAAGGACTGGAGGAGTATGACAAGGCCTTGAGGGTGGGCGTCGCTTAGGTGCTCAATCATGTTCTCACGGACGAGGCATGGCTCCAAGCCACCCTGCCCATCAAAAGAGGAGGATTGGGCATCCGATCAGTGGTTTCGCTGGCACTTCCAGCCTTCTTGGCATCGGCCGCATCCACTGATATACTCCAGACAAGGATTCTGCGAGGAAAGCCTAAATAGGACCCTGCCCTGGAGATCCTTCAGGCAAATGGAGGGAAACCAGCGGAGTACCAGAGCTGGAAGAAGCTTGGGATCACAAACAATCGAGATGGGACGACCCTTTGATCGAGCTCGGAGTGGCAGACCTCGCCTACAGAATGCCTGATTCCCAGAATCCGAGTTAGCCTCCACGTACGTCTTCACACCGGTGGCATTCGAGACCTTTGGCCCCATCAATTCAGAAGGCCAAAGCTTCCTTTCAGAACTGGGACACAGACTGAGCGCCGTCACTGGGGAGCAGAGGGAGACGACTTTCCTCTACCAGCGCATCTTGATGACTATTCAACGCTACAGCGCAGTTGCTTTCAAGGGAACTTTCCCTGCTCAGAAATCCAACGAGCAGGGCTACTCCGGACGACATCACCATTGATTAGCAATGAAGACCATAATAATAATAATAATAATAATAATAATAATAATAATAATAACAAAAAATATAATAATAATAATAAAAAATATAATAATAATAATAATAAATATAATAATAATAATAATAAAATAATAATAAAATAATAATAATAATAATAATAATAATAATATTAATGATAACCGGGACCTTACTTCGGCTGTAATTCTTCCTGTGATTGCTGAAAGCATGTTCTAATATAAAATTTGATTGATGGTGCAAAGATGGCGGTTACCATGGTCTCCAAGGTAACAGCGAAGACTCAAATACCTTGACACCTATTGTAAGACATTTTTGGTTCAGAAATGCTAACTGCAAATCAATCCTTCCTTTACTGACCTTTTGACCTTTTCCTTTCTGACGTGATGAAAAATATTCAACGTGAGCGACTGTTCAGATATATTATTTCATCATGAGCTTAGCCGCAAAAAGCTCGAATGTGATTGTAGAATTTCTAATAATCTGTGTGTTCTCAGTCAATTCAGGTAAAAGGTTATCGAGTACATTTGTATTTAACAGAACGCAACATCACTGAAAAATGCAGGATTTCCGAGTTCAGAAAGTTCCCTGTTTTCCAATTTCATAAAAGCATCCGTCTCTTCCTCGGGGTTCTAAAAACATCTGCCGGAAAATGACACGACTTGGTCGAGTGATGTGTCTTTTACTCCCAAGGTCATGTAAAATGACAGGCATACACGTTGGCAACGGAAGCGTAATGACTGTAAGCTTACAATATACGCAGATATTTACTGACCTTATTTGCCAGATCAACGCTCAATTCGCCCGATTTCTTGCAATAGGTTTAATATTCATATTTAATGTCGAAATATTAATAGCCCTAATTAAGCCGTACATTTTTCAGGAACACGAAACTAGCACTCATTAAATTACTATTATGCGTATTTCACAACAGAGCATAATATTATGATGTATTACAGATGGTCAACGAGAGACAGTGGAGACTGCGATTGTAGAATTGAAAACAACGCCCGCACGAGCAATGTCTGATAGCTCAACAAATAATTCATCCAGGTTGAATATTACATTTTTTCTGGCGATCAAATTGCTGAAGTCAAGACTTCGATGGATAGAGGAGGAGTCTACTGGCCGCGATCCAAGACCGCATATCTGACTTAGTGACGATCTGACGCAGCGCTTGTGAATAAGCTGGTGCCCTGCGCTTGGCGTTCGAGTGGTGCTTTAGAAGTTCGGAGATTACGATTACTATCTTGTTAAGGCGCCATTTTAACGGCATGCGCCATACAGCGGCGCTGTAAAAATTTTCTGGCGCAAAACATTCCTTAATTTGAGCCACTAGCCGGCCGGAGTATGGCATAATTCAACAATTCTGTGGTGCCTACGAGTGTGAAAATTTGCGCTTTTTGTGCTGGCGGCTCAGGAATCAGGGTTTCCTAGAAATCGTAAAAATATTATGATAAAATATCCATAAAACATTTAGGGATTTGCAAAAATGGTTACAGATCGTCGAATTATCATACAGACTAGAAATGCGCAGATAACGATCAGTCACTTGTTGGGTGTTAAATATCAGCCTAATATGCTCTGCAACTGTTAACCTAAAAATATCAAGAAAACCATGTAACTCCACCTATATATATATATATATATATATAGATCAGGAATTGAGAATGTCTCCTAATATATATATATATATATATATATATATATATCTAGGAGACATTCTCAATTTCTGATGCTCTGTGTAAAAACATTTCCAACCATCCATACGTACATACAATCAGACATTTATACATAATTACCTATTTATTATATACATACATATATAAAATATTATACATATAACATACACAGAATATGCATAATACATTTATTAACATAAATATACATACGATATAACCACAGCCATCGCTTTGATCTTTATCCCAACAGCCAAACAATAGATTTCAAATTACACAAAATCCGAAAAAAAGCGAAACGATTGGTACAGTGTAAGAATTGGGAGATGTTCCTATTTGCATGACGGAATTGTGGGGTTGACCTATGGTCAAATCCTTGTGGGGGGATACGTAGACTTATTGGCTATTTGACAGAAGAGTAAGGGTAGATATTTACCAGACTCGACTGGGATAGTTACAAAGTGAATAACGCCCAGGATCATGCAGCCTGGTACATGTTAGCATAGGTAGCCTAAAGAGTTTTTCTTCTGTACACATTTTTTCATTTACTGAAGGACTCAGAACGAGTACGATGTTCACTCGGACACGACACCAGCTGATGGGCACTTATTACATTGTATAATGTACGTTGAAGAACTGAATACATGTTCGCTTCATACGCATTCAAACATTATTTATGTTATAATGTTATGTTCAGGTTTAAATGGACGGTTCTTTGTTGCTGTTAAATGGTGCGGATCAGTGAACTATAAATATGTACTTTGTATTTTTGGTGGAAAACCTGCTGCGGTTTTCTCTCGCTGCCGAAGGGATGTCTGTTGGATACACGTGTCTATATAGTTATGCGTATTCTTCTATTCTTACCTTTACTTGGACCGTATGGGTCGTTATATTAGATACCTGCTGCTTATATTAGCGTGTATCCATCTTTTGTAGATGGTGGATTCTAGATTTTGGCATCTAACATCGGGGAGTGGTTGTAGTGGGTGTTCCTCTTCCTTCTTAAGATTAACTCGGCTCTCTCGAGTATTACAATTAACTCCCTCACTGTTTGCACCCCGACAGTGCCAGTCCCAAGCCAGGATGAAGGAGGAGGGCGACGCTAAGCATCTTTGTTATCACACAGTGTCATTAAACTGCAACTAGTACCATCTCTCGGGGATTGGTTCTGGCAGATGCGTACATTCATGCATACATGTATACCGGTATAGAGTCGAACTGGTGCCGTCGAGTCTTCGTGCCAGAGAGAGGTCAGTCCCATCCACTTAGACACTCGAAGTGCAGAGAGCTTATCTTCTGAATGCAACGCCGCCAGATACATCATCCAATTCCTGTGTTGTTTACCCATTTCGTGCGTCGCTCGCAGGAGCTATGGACGGAAGATCAAAGGTATGCCGCCGTGCAAACACCGTCGGCGGTAGCCTTTGATGTCCGGAACATCTGAGCAAATAATTTGACGACGATTTGATCGTTCCTTAATTGCCGACGCCGTCGCTTCTCTCAGCAGATGGCGGTACTGGGACCTGTTGTCCTTCGTATTTCCGGTTGCGTTGTTCCTGCTACGCCGTTGTCGTCGTTGCTGCTATGTGTTGTCTTTTGTCTTCGATTTATCGGATTCGCTGAATGACCTGGAATTAGGAACACGCGGATGAACAGGAACAGTGATTAAATTCCTCTTTTATCTTCTCTCTCCTCCTACTTCTCTTCCTCCTCATCAACACGTTCCATTGACACCACACGCACAGTAATATCACTACCACGTCCACCACTCGAATCACAACACCATCACCATCACCACCACTTCTGCCACTACCATTGTCGTAAAGTATTTTGTTCCTTTCAGGTCACTGTTCATAGTTTTCCAACTCCTTCACTGTGACATTAAACGTCATTTAGGCCAAAGCAGAGAGCGCCTCGGAGTAGATGTCCGAAGGGGCGCTATATAAATGCTAGAATACATTACATTATATTGTATACTTCTTGTCTTATTTACCGATATACCGGCGTCCATTCTCAGAAGCTGGTTCATCCAAATGTAGCTCCCGATCTCTAGCAACCCTCTCACGTAGACCACGGTCTAACCTTGTCAATCGAACATTCCTTCAACCCCGTACCACCCATAACCACATCTCCCTCACTTGGTCGCCTCTCTTGCCCACGCGCTGATCTGTACTGATGGGGTCGACTTTGGCAACATCATTTACACTACTCACCAACTCTTTCAAAGCTCCAGACAAGTTTAAAAGCTGTTGTCCTACGGCTCATGGGTACACTCTCCCGAAGTGTTCTTACATACAAGTATCTCTTAGCTTCAGACCTATCTACCTCTGTCTAATCAATCCCTGATCGCTCCACTCACCTCTGGCGTTCTCACAATGCCCACATGCTCAATCTGAAGATTTGTCGGCTACGCCATTTGGAACCGCCTTCCACAATAACTGCGGCTTAAGCACCTCAGTCTTTCTCATCGCTCTTGAATAAGCTGGTGCCCTGCGCTTGGCTTTCGATTGGCGCTGTAGAAGTTTGGAGATTACGATTTCTCGTTCTCTGAAAATCTTCAAATCCATTCGATTCTTTAGAACTGGTTTAAGTCTGTAGGAGAGTCGCTGTATTGATTAATTAATTATTGGCGCTTTAATGAACGGATGATAACAATTACGATTTTATGACGATCGAATTAACCATTGCTTTGTCCTCAGACTGGTTTTGTCCGTTCATTCAGTCATTCGTTCGTTCAATTAATCATTCATTCATTCATTCATTTATTCATTCATTCATTCATTCATTCATTCATTCATTTATTCATTCATTCATTCATTCATTTATTTATTTATTTATTTATTTATTTATTCATTCATTCATTCATTTATTTATTCATTCATTCATTCATTCATTCATTTATTTATTCATTTATTTATTTATTTATTTATTTATTCATTCATTCATTCATTCATTCATTTATTAATTAATTCATTCATTCATTCATTTATTCATTCATTCATTCATTCATTTATTCATTCATTCATTCATTCATTTATTTATTTATTTATTTATTTATTTATTTATTTATTTATTTATTTATTTATTTATTTATTTATTTATTTATTTATTTATTTATATAGTCATACATTCGTTCGTTCTGCTAAAATCACCAGAGAGGGGGGTTTGAAGGTGTTAGAAGGAGAAAATGTTTCGTTTGAAGCGGTCAACCAACGTCTGATCCGAAGGATTTTCTTTGCATTTTCGCTTCTGCTGAGAATTCATCAACACAAGACGATCATTCATCACCTCAGACAGAGGCAGAGACAGACAGACAGAGACGGAGAGAGACAGACCGACAAACAGACAGACAGAGACAGATAGGGAAAGACAGACAGCGAGAAAGAGAGGAGAAGGAGGAGGAAGTGAAGGACGAGAAGAATATGAGGAGGAGGAGGAGGAGGAGGAGGCGGACGAGGAGGAGAAGGAAGAGGAGGAAGAGGCTTGGGGAGTGGAGGAGGAGGAGAGGCTGAAAGGAAAATGACGAGCGAGGGAAGAGAGAGACAGACAGAGAGAGACAGAGAGAGACACAGAGAGACAGACAGAGAAAGGTGGAGAGAGACGATGATAGGAGAAAGAGGAAGAGGAGGAAGAGAAAGAGGAGGAAGAGAAAGAGGAGGAAGAGGAAGAGAAAGAGGAGGAAGAGAAAGAGGAGGAAGAGAAAGAGGAGGAAGAGAAAGAGGAGGAAGAGAAAGAGGAGGAAGAGAAAGAGGAGGAAGAGAAAGAGCATGAGGATAATGGACGGAAATGGATTGGAAGGAGAAGAGGAAGAGGAATGGAGAACGGGCGATGGAAGGATAAAGAGGAGAAAAAGATTATTGGTTGAAACAAGAGCAGTATAAAGAGGAGGAAGAGATATAAAAGGAGCAGAGGAGGAGGAGGAGGAGGAATAAGAGAAGGAAAAAGAGATAGGATGAAGAAAAGCAAAAGTTATTGGTTGAAGTAAGAGCAGAAGAAAGATGAGGCAGAGGAGGAAGAGGAAAAGAGGAAGATGGAAGAAGAGAAAGAGGAATAGGAAGAGAAGGAAGAGAAGAAGGAGGAAGATGAAGAGGAGAAGAGAAAGATTATTGTTTGAAACAAGATCAATAGAAAGAGGAGGAAGAGAAATAAGAGAACAGGAGGGAGAAGAAGGAAGACGAGCAAGAAGAATATGAAACGAGGAGGAAGAACAAGAGAAAAATCAGAACTGTAAACCCAATCGCAGACTATAGTCCTGATAAATAAATGTTATGTAGCATTAAAACTGTTTCAAATGCAAGTGTTGTTAATGTCTTATTTCTTTATAACAGTCAACAAACTGAAGCTGTTAAATATGATGCTTAACAGAAATAATAGAAGAAGAGGAAGAGGAGGACGAGGAAGAAGAGAAGAGAAAGAAGAGAAAACTAGGATTACTAGTTAAAAGTCAGATCAGAAGGAAGAGGAGGAAGAGGAGGAGGAGGAGGAAGAGAAAGAGAACGAAGAGGAGAAAGAGGAAAAGGTTGAGAAAGGGGATGAAGCGTAGAACCGCTTCATTGTCATAATTATGGTGAACATTATCTGAATACCCCGAGGGCCAATCTTTATATCGCTCAGTTTCTTTATCTGACCCTCTGCATGTCCCTCTGTCTATCCTCGTACACTTCTCTCTCTTTCTTTTTTTTTGTTGCCAGCACATTTCCTGCCTCTGTTTGTCTGTCTGTCTCGGTCTATCCTTCTGTCTGTCCATCCGTTCGTCGTCTGTCTGTCCGTCTGTCTGCATGGCTGCTTGTCTTCTCCTGTTGTCCTCGTCTAACTGCCTAGATATATCATTCATATTATTATGATGCCGACTTATCTTTTTCCAATTCAATTTCATCATCTTATCCATAATCCCTCACTTCTCCTCCTTTGGTTTACCAGTCTCCGAATCCTAATTATTTTCCTCCTCCTCCTCATCCTCCAATAATATTTTTCCTCCTCCTGCGTGCAACTAATAGTTCACCATTCCTCCTTTTCTATTCCTCCACCTCCTTCTGTCTCATGGTCAACCTCAATTTCTTATTCTATTCTTTTTCCATCACTATGTAATTCTTCTCAATTGTCTTGATTCAACGCTATTTTCCGATATAAAACCTTTGTTCATTCAAGTTTTCTCAAATTCTTCCAGAGTCTATAATCCTCCTCTCCAATCCTCCCTCCATCATCTAGTTATCCTCATCCAGCGCCAATTCAATCCTCTTAATCAATCCTCTTAATCAATCCTCTCTTAAGTATAACTCTCATCAAACCAACATTCATATTATTTTATAGAAACATATTCAACGCTGGTTCAATGCTCTTGAATTAGAACCTGCTATTCTCTCAATCGTTTCTTGCCATTCTGTCTTTTTTCTCCCCTCTGTTAAAAATCGCATTCTGTGCAACAACGTTGATTTAATGTCTGCCACCATAAATCACTGGGTTCTTAATTATATAAAAATAAATCACTCAAAGACAGAATTGTTTTGTAAAAATTAGATTGATCCAGAAATTGTAATTATTTGTCTAGCTATGTAGTAAATTCAACTTCAGCATCTTCTTTATTTTCAACTACAGCAGTAATTTAAATTTAAATTTTTATCGTTATGGTCTTCGCATTTACCTTATAACCATTACACTTAGATAGAGTCGCGTCTGTTAAGTTTTAAATTGGAACGGACCACGTTTCCAGCCAAGTTGTACCGCTAAAGTGACAGTTTTTTCTAATAATGTGATGTTAGTTATTACAGAGGGGTTGGCTAGTTGCTGTTTAACGACACTGTTTCATAAGATAGGCGATTGGCGTCGCCCTCCTCCTGTTTTAGACTTGGGACTGGCACTGTCACATTGCGAACAGTGGCAGTCTTTGTATAAGAGTGTATTGTAGGACCCCTCTTATACAGAATGAATCTAGGTCAACAAAGAGGAGGATTGATGGGAAGGACGGGGAGAAGGTGACGCATTTGCTCTTGGGTGATTAGGGGTCGAGAAGAGATTCGCGTCGTTCAGAGAGTAATTCTCGATCGAAAAAGACATCGCTCGCTGATGATGCGGAAGTTGCAGCAGCTGCCTCAGGTGATGACGACGAGGAAGAGGAAGACGAGGAGGAGGAAGAGGAGGAGGATGACGAGGAGGAAGAGGAGGAGGAAGACGAAGAAGAGGGGGAGGTGGAGGAGGAGATGACTGGGAGGAGGAGGAGGATGACGAGGAGGAGGAGGAGGATGACGAGGAAGGCGTCCACTCGGATAAATTCCAAGAAGCAGCCTCTGATTACCATCGACCTCTGTCTGCCTCTATCCGTCTGTGTGTGTGTCTGTGTCTGCCTCTCTGGCTGTCCTCCTGCTTCTATGTGTGTATGTTGCCATTGTCTGTCTATGTATCCTTATGTTTGTCTGTCTACCCGAGCAGCAGTCCCGTTAAACGTCGCCTACCTGAACCGTAGATGAGGAATTCATTTACTCTGTAAATGGCAAAGCAAAGGACATTTTGAAAGTAATTATGTCTTGGCCTTATGTCCTTCTGACTTCAGACTATGTTTATCTCTCTGTCCCTTTATCAAGTGTCTCTGACCTGCAATGTCCTGCTATCGTGTGCTTCTGTCCTGCTATAGTGTGTCTATCTGGCCTGCAATTGTGTCTCTCTGTACTGCTAAGCTGTGCTTCTGGACTGCAATTATGTGCCTATGGCCTGGGATTGTATCTTTCTGTCCTTCGAATAAATAATATCTCTCTATCCTGTTAATATGTTCTTATGGCCTGCGAATGTATGCTTCTGGTCTGTGATCGTGTCATTATTTATTTACGTAATTCTCATTTCAAGCAATATCGAGCCGTCGCACACTCTATGAAGCTGTATTATTGTATTTTGCAACGGACAAGACGAATTTGAAATTTTTTGGATCATGACAGATGATTTACGAACGAAAGGCGCTTCATGAATTGTCGGCTGAATCTACTGATGCACCAGTGCAACCATGTAAAAGCTTCATTTTATATCAGGACGTTGTTGTTGTTGTTGGTAAAAAATGCAGGTAGCGTTGGCCTTGCTTTCGAGTCTAAATCTAGTCTTTTCTAATCGGTTCCAAACGCGTAGTCTCACAACGTATGCGAAGCCTTCGTACGTTGCTCAGAACAGAACAATTTACGAAGCATCTTAGCATCACAAAGAGATTATTACAGGACAGAATGACATTATCTCCGGACAGAAAGAAGCAATCTAAGGACAAAATGACATTATCTCCGGACAGAAAGAAGCAATCTAAGGACAAAATGACATTATCTCCGGACAGAAAGAAGCAATCTAAGGACAGCATGACACGTGGAGTCTTTCATTTCGTAAATCACGTTTCATGATCCGCCATATCTAAAAAAATTCATCTCAGGACGGAAGGAAATAATGTCCGCACAGAATTACGTCGTTGACGGAGAGCAGGACGCAATGGGAGGACATAACGGCATTTGCTGATTTTTGCTCACTTGCACATTTGTATGTCATATAATACTGTGGCATAGTCGCAGGACAAATGAACGAAGTCGCAGGACAATAAAACGTAATCACATGACAGATGAACATAATCGCAGGACGGATGAACGTAATTGCAAAAGAGATGAGTGTAATCACAGGACAGATGAACGTAATCGCAGGACAAATGAACGTAATTGTAAAAGAGATTAACGTAATCGCAGAAAAAGTGAACGTAATTGCAAAAAGATTAACGTAATCGCACTACGGACGAACGTAATCACAGGACAGATGAACGTAATCGCAGGACAAATGAACGTAATTGCAAAAGAGATGAAAGTAATCGCAGAAAAAGTGAACGTAATTGCAAAAGAGATGAACGTAATCGCACGACGGACGAACGTAATCACAGGACAGATGAATGTAATCACAGGACAAATGAACGTAATTGCAAAAGAGATGAAAGTAATCGCATAAAAATGAACGTAATTGCTAAAGAGATGAACGTAATCGCACGACGGACGAACGTAATCACAGGACAGATGAATTTAATCGCAGGACAAATGAACGTAATTGCAAAAGAGATGAACGTAATCGCATAAAAATGAACGTAATTGCAAAAGAGATGAACGTAATCACATGCCAGATGAACGTTATTGCAGGACGGACGAACGTAATCACAGGACAAATGAACATAATCGCAGGACAAATTGATGTAATTGCAAAAGAGATGAACGTAATCGCAGGAAAAACGAACGTAATCGAAAGAGAGATGGACGTGATCACTGGACAAATGAGCGTAACCGCAGGACAGATTAATGTAGCCTCAGGACAGATTAAGATAATCACAGGACAGACTGATATCTCACACAGTCAATCACAGTCTAACATAACCACAGGACAAATTAGCGTAACCACAGGACAGATTAACGTAATCACAGGACAGATTAACGTAATCGCAGGACAGATAATCGTGGCCGCAGTACATCATGAGCAAGTCTTCTTAAGAAGGGGTTTGAAATAACGCCGGAAAGAGTTGCATAATCTGAGGCGACAGTGTCTGAACCTCAGGATATAATGCAATAATTGCATGATGGAAGGATAACATCACAATATATACGAAGTCATGTAGACTGATGAAATACAGGATCCAAGCGAAGGATTGATGGCGTGTGACAGGGTCGCCATTTCCTTCGCTGGCACACTCAGAAAAGCGATATGGCGAACGGGAAATCAGAAAAACCGGTGAGGCGATGAATAAAAATGTTCTCCTTCTCGGCATCGCCTCACGTCCCTTGGCTATAATGCCAGTCGCCAACTTATCGTCATGTCTTCTCTTGTCTTATTCTCCACCCCGTTCTCTTGTTTTCTTCCTCTTTTTCTACGCACCTTGACTTCTTTTTTGTATCTGTTCTTCTCCCTCTGTATTTGCCCATTATCTTGTTCTATTCCTTCAGTTCGATTTCTTTTTTCTCTCTTTCTCCCTCTCGCAATTTACCCGTCATTCTCGTCCTCTTGTTTTCTTCTCATATTCCATCTCATCAACTAAATTTCTCTTTACGCCTCTCTTCCGTTCTCCGTCTCTTTTGACATCCTTCTCAGTCTCTTCCTTTCTCCATATTCTACTCCCATCTCTTTTTCTCTCGCTCTCTTCATTCTCGTCAATTTATTCTTTCTGCCATCGCTCTATTCTTAATATTGTTCTTCGTCATTTTCTCTTTCTCTTATATCGTCTTCATTTTTATCTTCTCTGCTTATCATCCCTTATATCGTTTCCTTTTATTGTTCCTTTTCCTCCCCTCAAGGCGTTCTTCGTGTTATTTTCCCCTCTTCTTTCTTTGTCTAATCATCATTGTCCGTTCTTCACTTCCCTTTCTTCCATTATTTTCCAACTCCTCGTTCTTTTTCCATTCTTCTCGAACTCCTTCCCCAATCTTTTCCAACTCCCTCTCCTCTTCAACACCTTCTCTCCTCTTCAATTCATCTCCAACTCCTCCTCTCCTCTCTTGTTTTTTTCTCCATTCTTCTCCAACTCCTTCTCTCCTTTTCCACTATGTTTTAACTCCCTCTCTTCTTCCATTCTTCTCCAACTCCTTCTCTCCTTTTCCACTATGTTTTAACTCCCTCTCTTCTTCCATTCTTCTCCAACTCCTTCTCTCCTTTTCCACTATGTTTTAACTCCCTCTCTTCTTCCATTCTTCTCCAACTCCTCCTCTCCTCTGCCACCTCACTCCTCCTGTCCTGCTTCTCCTTTGCTATCGTCGAATGCTTTATGAAGTCTTCAAACCATTTATTCTCCTACAGCGCTTCTCAGGGACTTCGCGGTCGCTCGATCGACTCAACGATACACGCGAGACTTGCAGAAACTGTTGGGTGCAAATTGAGAAACTGCGTGGGCGCCTGTTGCTTTCACGGAATGGAGAGAAAGGAGGAGGTGAGCGAAGAGATGAATGAAGGATTGCAATGGGGATAGATGTGGGGACAGAGAGGGGAGTAACAGTGGGGAGTGTAAAGTAGATAGAAGAGTAGAAGAGGGATGCAATCGTAATGCTAATAAGACGGTTTGTGCAGTACAGCGACGTAGAACAGCCGAGGTCAAAGAAAAATGGCGCTGCACACGATTTCAAAGTTATAACGACCGTCACAAACCATTTTAAAAACTAAGAAGTCTTGAGTGGCGAGTCCAGCAACAGAGAAGGAACTGTCGATCCTTGTTGCAGATCTTTGGACTTTTAATTGAATTTTCGATGTGGTTCGTAGACGTCATAATGTTCCAGTTGTCTCCAACTAGAATTATTCAGATGTCAGAGATGTCCAGCAGGAGAAATGTGGAGTAACCAAGCACAAGTTGTTGGCAATCCACTGAGAAGCACGTAGCCAATGTATACAAATAGGTTGTCCCGAAGAGCAGCAGGTACGTGACGTTGTTTAATGGCGACCGGCCATGATATGCATGACACTCAGCAGAACTAAAAAGCATCGACTGTATCCACTCTGATTGGCAAGTCAGCAGACACGCCAGTAGACCGTTGCAGTAGTCGACCCGAAAGCATATTAATGAAAGTATACACGGAAATTGATTCAAGGGTATCTCTCCGCCAATCAGACGATGAGCTTGAATTTGAGCTGCACGCATCTGTGTTTAAGAGAAAAGTGTGTACACGGAAATTTGACGAGTAACCATTCCTCTTATTTTATGATTGGCCCAAGCCGGGCCAAGCGATTCCATGGGAAATTTTCAATAATTATCGGTGCATGAATTATAAATTTAAAAGGCTAAGATCGAATTCAGCAAGCATATTGAAAAGTATTGGCAAAAGTATTGGTATTGATATTGCAATATTTTTGAGAAAAAGTATTGGTATTGGTATCGCGATACTTTAAATTAGGAAGTATTGGTATTGCTATTGTAATACTTTTTTCAAGTATTGTTAATAGCCCTGCTGTTTGATGCGATATAATTTGTATTTCACGGATTATTTGCCATCCATGGTACGAAGACTTGCATGAAAGATCGCTTTATAATTACTTTCCGCGTCAGAATAGTCGCCAGTGAACTTCGATAGCTTATAAATTATGTGTAATCGACACGACAGGTTTACAGTGTTTTTATGTAATCTATCTTTTCGGACAACTTAAGTTCGAAATAATTATTATGGACTAGATTGTTGGTTGCAAATTAAATCGGCGCGCGTAGCCATTATGAATATTCAACACGTATATCATTACTGAAATGGAGACTTCTGACTGGTTGCGAGATTCCTCTAAATCAATTTCAATTTGTACTTTCATAATAAGCGACCGGAAGATAATGAAGTTGTTCACCAAGATGACGGCGGATTGGAGTAAAAGAGAAAAAGGGGAAAGCGATTTGAGGATAGGGGAGAGGAGTTTGATGGGCAGAAGGATGAGAAGTAGGGTAGAGGGGGTGTATGGGTGGTCGGTTGTGAAATGCTGGCTCCAAGGTCTAATCCACCCTCCCATACGGTCTCGTTGCGGAGGAGATCTCCAATACTCCATGGCGATGGGAATTGCAGCAATTGTGCTGGCTCCCCGGCCGCCGACTAAGTCGAATACTCGCCAGCGCTGCGCGGTTTCTCCTTAAAGGCGCTATATAAATGCGTAATTAAGATGACGATTGATATCTGGCCAATAATTCTGCGGTGATCGTGTCCTTCCGTCTGTCTGTGTGTCTAAGTGCCGATTCGTCTGCAAGGATGTCCTTCAGTCTGGCTGTAGATCCGTCTCATCGCTTGTTTCTCTGTTTGGCTAACTGACTGTGTGTGTGTTTATCTGTCTGTCTGTCTGTCTGTCTGTCTGGTTATCCCGCCATCTGCTTGTTTGTGTTTATTCCTCGCTTGATCTGTTGCTTTGACAGATGGGATGTATACACTGCATGTATATATCGCTCGCCTGACCGTCCCTCCGTCCGCCTCTTCCTCCCTCCCTTCCTCCTTCCCTCTTTCCCTCTTTCCCTCTTTCCCTCTTTCCCTCTTTCCCTCTTTCCCTCTTTCCCTCTTTCCCTCTTTCCCTCTTTCCCTCTTTCCCTCTATGAATTGTGTGTGTGTGTTCGTTTGTCTTGAGACGTCATCTCCTGTTCTTAGAATGTAACGATGATCGTTGAATCGGTTTTCATCTTCTGTTAATTGCATCCGAAGAACAACAATTAATGAATGATGCCTGATTTTAACTAACACAACAACAATGGGTTCCTTATATACGGATCCATAGATTATATAGACAATAACATATATATAATATATATATAACGTACATCCTACCTATATATATATAAATAAATATATATAAATATGACAACCATAACAATAGAGTACGAATAGTCATATATGTATATAAATATATATAAAATACTATGTATATAATAAAATAAACCATAATAACATAAGGAATGTAGTTACATAATATGATATATGCGCAATTGTGTATAGATGCAAATATATATATATATAATATATATATAGTGTTCACACATATACATATATAATATCGACCATAATAACAGAAACTACATGTAGCAACATATAAAATGTACAATGTATATATATATATATTTATTTATTTAATATGAACCATAATTATCAGAGGCCACGTATGGTTTCATAATAATATGATATATTTATATGCATTTGTATATAAATATATATATATATGATTATATAAATATATATTATGAAATGCTTTGTTGTTATCGTCGTTGCAATGTGAGGAGGCATAATCCATGAAGAAGAGTCTTTAATCCTCGGAGTCTGAATGATAAGCAACCACATACACATATATATACATATATATATATATATATATATATATATATACATCACACAGATATACATCATCAACACACACTCACAAGCTTCAAAATATATCAAATATATTTATATATAATGATATATATATATATGTAGGCCTACGCGGGTAAGTGTAAGTGTAAGTGTTTGTATTCTTCAATGTCATATTTAATTCTATTTATAGATCATACAGCTGTATTACTACATGCAATATACGCTTATATATAATATATATACACGTAAAATCGCACATGCATATATATATGTAAATATATATGTATGCACATATTTTTTATTCACTTACAGGCATATATATATATACATCCATATGCATATATACATATGGATGTATACATATATATATATTGCGACTGACGCTATAATATGAGTTTCTGACGCGATGTTTATAGAAATATTTATCTCTTGCCAGCGTCTGCTGCATCAGCTTGTGTCTGAGATGGCCGTTGGTCCACCATCCTCCTATTCTTCCTCCTCTCTTCCTCCTCCTTCTTCTAAACTCCTGCTCCTCGTCCTCCTCCTCTCTTCCTTCTCTTTCTCCTCCTCCTCCTCTCTTCCTCCTCCTCTCTTTCTCCTCTCTTCCTCCTCCTTCTCCTACACATCCATCCTGTGTTCATTCAAACTCAGCCTCCGCAGACTGCATCCATTTAGCATCCGCGTGACGTCGTGGCGTCGCAGCGTCCTCTGTATCTGAGTCTCCTCTTTCGAGCCTACGGTTACTGAGGAGGAGGAAGAAGAAGATGATGAGGAGGAGGAGGGAGTGATGTTTTGGCTCGTTGATTCAACGCGTGGGCTCTTTCAGATGGTCAAATGTTTAATAGTTGTTGAACACGAAGCGTGCGCAAATGGGAAACAGGCGCCTGAACTTGTAACGTTAAACGCGAGCGTGGCATATTGAGTATAAAGCGTTACATGCGAAGCGTGAAATGCGAAGCGATTAATGTGATGCGTTTAACGTGCTGCAATGCTTATGGTGAGGCGTCGAATGTGAATCGTTTGTCACGAAGCGTGAAACCCAGAGTGTTATACGTTCACGAGGAGTCGAATATGAAGCGCTATGATTATTTGAAGCGTTATATGTGAAGCGTTCATTCTAGGAAGTTTTGTGAGGCATTTAATGTGAAGCGTTAAACGTGAATCGACATGTGAATCGGTAATTCTGAACGGTAAGCTCTCAACCTTAAATAGTTCGTCGTACACATTAAAGCATAACCCATACAGTGTACATAGATATAGGTGTAAGCTTCTTATAGGTTACAAGGCTACGCTTGACAAGATGGTGTAAGTATGTCGAATCATGCATGTGAACTGTGGCGTAAACTGTTACATTTAAGAGCCGATCATGGAAGAGTAACACAAGAGGAGTGATTTGTAAGCATTTGAACGCACTGTGTGGAGCAGCAACTGCAGCGTAAATACGGAAGCGTAACAATAATTGTGTGTAAAGGGGAGCGTAGGAGTTCTGCGTAACACGTAAGTGGCGAATATCCAGTAAGACAGATAGAGCTTGAGAGGCATACAAGCAGAGGCAGAGACAGAGGCAGAGACAGAGGCAGAGACAGATGCAGAGACAGATGCAGAGACAGATGCAGAGACAGATGCAGAGACAGATGCAGAGACAGATGCAGAGACAGATGCAGAGACAGATGCAGAGACAGATGCAGAGACAGATGCAGAGACAGATGCAGAGACAGATGCAGAGACGTACAGGGAAGCGGTCGCTTTGAGCATTAGTTAATTATGGTCGTTTCCTAGAGAAATTAATTACACTCTATGAAATACAGCAGATTTATGGAGAAAAATTAACAGACGTACAGACAAACAGAGAGACAAAGACAGGCAGGCAAACACAGACAGGCTGAGCACGTTGTCGTGACATGATCAGGTGAGTAATGACGGAAATGCTGAGAGACAGAGATAGGAAGATAGAACAGAGAGACAGAGAGAGGGAGGCAGGCAGCCACAGACACACCCAGGAACACAGACGGACATATGGCCAGAGAGAGATGCAGGAAAAGTGAGAGACAGAGCGAGACATACAGAAACAGAGAGAGAGAAAGAGAGAGAGAGACAAAGAGAGAAGCCCGTCACAGGTATAAGGAGGAGGTTGTGCGTCAGTCTTCTACGATTTCTGTCGTCATGAGACACGATATAACCAAGTAGAACCTGTTACACCTGAGGCAGCTTTCAAGCGATGAACAACATTTCGACATTTACATTGTAGATTAGTTTCTTTATTATAAGAAGGAGTTTATCTTCAACTGCTTTAATCTATCTATTAGGTCCAGCGATCTAGATTCGGCTAATATATAAATATATTATTAATATTAATATTATTATTATTATTTCTATTGTCATTGTTTATAATTATTATTATTTTTTAGTAATATTATTTTATTGCTATTACTGTTATTGTTATTGTCGTCGTTATCGTTGTTATTCCTCTTCCTATTATTATTGTTGTAATTGTCATTAGGCTAAGTTTATTATTGCCAATGTCATTACCGTTATTTATATTGCCATTGCCATTGTCGTCGAAATCGTTATCGTCGTCGTATCGTCGTTGTAATTGTTGTCGTTGTTATTGTTTTAGTTATCACAATTTATTTTAATTTTTTACCCGATGTATTTGACCCCCAGGTGTCAGATACTAGTTAATTTAGCCTTTCTCCTGTGACCCCAAATATATTCACTGGAGGCAATCTGTTCTGTAGCGTTAACCCCGAATATATATAACTTGCTGCTGACCGAACCCTACTAGTTTGTAACGAATTATCTCGCTATTATTATTTGTCTATGATATTTATCTAGCGGTTAGATCGTCGATGCATATAAATTGCTTCTCCCTAGTTGTTTTCGCGTGATTTATATAGGTATTTTTGGCTCAAATTTTGGATTATATTGCGACACTGAGGATGTTTAACACAGCTCAGAAAAGCAGCTTTCAGACGAGTGATGTGAAACGTTGTTCTAGAGCACGTTTTAGACAATGATTCGTTTAATGAATCGAACTTTTCAGAGCTCTGACTTTATGGTACGGATTAAGCCTACTTTAGGACAACTTTTCGATCCAGATGTATAGACATTCACGACAGCGCCCTATATTCAGACCATGACCCTAACGAAAAAAATTTGATACATTATGATTACATCACTCAGGTGGTCAACTCGCTCAACAATTCCACGTTAGAAGGAAGACTAGGCCTATGGACAGTGTATAAAAGTATAAAAGCATGTGTTAGTGACACAAATGATCCACTTTTTTATTTGAAGATTATTTGAAGACTTTTCTCTTGAAGATTTGTTTAAAATATTGTCGGAGAAACTGATGCTTGGGTTGCAATAATTATGGCTTCAAAGTCATCAGACTTCAATGGAATAATTTGTCTTTATTTCAAACAAATGAACTGACACAATGATAAATTGAAAGTGTGTTGCATATGTGTGACTGCAAGTGCTCGTGCAATAACCAGAATTGGTAATGTTTTGGTCCATAATTTGTAGACTAACTGGCTGCTGTCAGACAAACTATGTTTCTACAAACTGTGGTGTGTCATTTTGCACAGAGCTACACTTGGAGGTCTATCACACAGAGACGCATTGCTTATGACTTATTTCCATGTACATGTCTTTACCGTTATGGTCATAGAAAAGTGTCATGTATTAGCAACAAGAAACATTTTTGCATTTTAATTTTTCAGTTAAAACCAGTGAGTTATGCTCAGGCACGAAACAGAATGTCTAGGAAAAAAAAATTGAACGGCACAAGCGAAACTCAAAATTTTTTTAAATAAACGGGTCAACCACTTTGACTCTGGTGTGGTTATCCTTGTCAAAATATGGAACAACTAAGTCAGTTGCAATTTAACGACACTGTGCGATAGCAGAGATCGTTAGCGTCGCCCTCCTCCTTTATTCATGCTTGGGCCTGGCACTGTCAACGTGCGAACAGTGGTGGAGTTCAAAAAAGTTCTGCAAAGTCAACTATAGTTATTGATCTTTTACCATGATGTTTGAACTTGCAAAGTTCACTGTGTGTACATCAGACGTGAAAAGTATTAAATATATTAACACTCATTACAGCTCACAACTATTTATTTTTTCTCCTCGAAGAAAAATTTCACCCCGGGTTAAAAAAAACTAATAATGGCTGAAATTAGGACGCTTGATTAAATTTTAGGAATAATATCAACGAGCTCTTAAAATAATTTGAGTTTTATGGCGCTCAGTATTTGCTAAGCACTTGCAGTTTTATGAGTATTGAGCCCGTATAAATATTTGAGGAGTTCTGTTGGTAATAAAGAGTTTTGTTTATTCAACAGATCTGGGATGTCTCCAATATTTCTACTGGGAGATGTAGAGGAGGAGTAAGGAGGATATTGAGAAGAAAGGAGGAGGCAGTAGTAGGTGAAGAGGAGTGGAAGAAGGAAAAGGGAGGAGGAAGGCGATTAGGAGGAAATAAGGGAAAAGGAGGACAAGAAGAAAGAGTAGGAGGAAGAAAAAGGAGGAGGGGAAGAGAGAAGAGGAAGAAGTATGGAAAAAAGGAGACGTAACGGGAGAAGGAGGAATAGAAGGTGAAGGAAGAAGGCGATAGGAAAGAAAAGAGGATTGAGAGTGGGAAGAGAGGAGGAGGAATCGCTGGAGCAAGAGGACGCCAAGAAGAAGGAGGAGAAGGAAAAGAAGGAGGAGGAGTAGGAAGAAGAGGAGGGGAAACAATGGAGATGGAAAAGTGAAAAGAGGAGGTGAGTTAAAATTGATTGAGAAGACAGTGATAAGTGGAGGAGGAGGAGGAGGAATAAGAGGAGTTGTAGGAAGGGAGAGAATTAATAGGTTGAGGGGTGGACGAGGAGGCACATCTGGATTGTCGGTCGGTCGTGCGTCTTGGTCGATGTGACATCGAGGAAGTGCAGAGATGAGAGGTGGACGGAGGTCCTCACATGGACTGCTGTACTGGACGCAACAGGACGCATTCCAACTGAACGTCATCGGAACCTACAGGAGCAGCGTTCTCAACAGAGCCAATGCAGCCGCCGTACGTCATCAAATGTACACACACACACACACAAATGCTTACACACATTGCATACACATGCGTACGAACACACACATACACAATGTATAGGGGCCTACACATGCAGACAAACGCACATACACACACGTTTACAAATATAACTATATTTAATTCACTGTTTACACAGAGTTTACTTATTCGTTTCATTCATTCATTTCGATAATTTATATAGCGCCTCTTCGAGGGAAACTACTCAGAGGTGCTCCTAGCCCAGCCACGGCCAAAAAGAAATGACTTTAGCAGCTTACAAAAGGTAGGTAGATCATTGTAAGGGGGAAGACGGAGGGCAACCGGGAGCCCATTCCAGGTGGATGGACCAACCACTGAGAAAGCGATTAACGACGAGCCAGCTCTGGACACCAGAAGCTCGCCATTAGCAGAAGAGCGCAGAGCTCTACGCGAAAGGAGTTCAGACACCGGACGACACAGTTCAATCAAGTAAGATGGCGCACAACCAGAGAGACACCGCCAAACTAGTGTCGCAATGCGGAAAGTAATGCGCTGTTGAACCGGTAGCCAGTGAAGGACATCGCGCATAATTATAAGCAGAAACCGGTGAAAATTTAGGTATATGTCCAATATGCCTGGCCGCAGAGCGAAGAACGCGATCTAAACGCACCATTAAGGTACAGGGAAGACCAGCCAGAACAGCGCTGCAGTGATCAATTCTGCTGGCTACAAAGGCATGAACGAGGACTACTGAAGCCTCAAAGGTAAGAGAGCGAATAACTGCACGAAGCTGACGCAGCTGATAGTAGCAGTTACGAGTAACCTGGTTTACATGTTGCGAGAGACTAAGCTCTTGATCAAGCAATACATCCAGATCACGCACAACAGATGAAAAAGTAACGTGAGGATAGGTCTCAGCCAATATCTGCATACCCAGCTCTGCCAGGTGCCTGCGACCCCCAATCCATATAAACCAAATCACACACACATTGTAAATTTAGAGTAAAATTGCGGTTTGTAAGTTAGAGTCTGAATGAAACGATTATTGAATTGAATTACACTGTTAAAAGGCTGTTACTATTGTGTGGGATTGGTGCCGATTTGTTAGAGCGTTCAGCCCTTAGCAAACAGTGTGCTCTGAGTGAGCGGGTTCGACCCTCGTCCTGGGGGTTACTGAGTAGGGACCTTGAGCAATTCCTTCGCGCACAATTTCTCTGCAGTACAACTGCAGCTACGTCGTCGAGACGTGTATGCGTTTTCGTACACGACTTGTCTTGTTAAAGCGCGTTATAAATACCGAGCTGTATTGTATTTTATTATTATTATTATTATTATTATTATTATTATTATTATTATTATTATTATTATTATTATTATTACCATTATTATAAGGAGATATTTTTGTCTGGAGGGTCAGGTCTCGTCTTCAAGGCTTGAAGAGAAAGTAGCCTTATTTTTATTATTTAAATTTTTTTTTAAATTATAAGTATTATTAGTTATTTTAATAATGATAATAATAATAATAACATTATTATTATTATTATTATTATTATTATTACTAGCATCATTGTCTTCATTGTAATCATCATCGTCATCATCTTGATATTGACGTCAGACATTTGTCTGAGATGGGTATGAATAAATGATCTCTTTGTCAATCTGGCAAGTGTCGCTGGTATATATCACCAAATTCTGGAGGTTTTCCTTTTGCATTAAAAGCATCTATCTTTCATAAACGGATGCGTGCGCATGTCTGTCTCTCTGTCTGTTCTTCTGTCCTTGTCTCTGTCGCTCTCTGTCCGTATACATGTATTTGTCCCTCTGGTTCTGTCCTATTCTCTGTTTGTGTTCATGTCTCTCTCTGTCTCTCTGCCAGTCTGCCTACGTAGCTGGATATTATTCGTGACATGCCATTGCAATTACCACGAAATAATGATCGATGAAGCACGTCGAATGCACTCTCTGTCTCTGTCTGTCTGTCTCTCTCTCTCTGCCTCTCTCTGTATGTCTATCTCTATGTCTGTCTCCATGCACCTGCATCTGTCCTTGTGTATCTCTTTATATCACTCTGTCTCTATGTATCTGTGTTTCTCTTGCCCTCTCTGGTTGTGAGACGGTCTTTTTGGCGCCTGTAGACGATTGCTTTCGAAGACTGAATTTAAGTTGAGCCAGAACAAAAACCTTTCTCTTCTCTGGTTTTTCAACCCTCGTTCACTGTGATTCGCATGATTCACAACCTTAACATGATTCACCTGATGCATGCTATTCACACGTATCACATGATTCGTGTGCGCAGCGCTATTCGCATGATTCGTGCAATTCACATAATTCGTGTACATCGTATGAGTCACATGTTTCATGGGATACATTCTACGCACATGACTCGAGTGCTTAGTATAATTCACATGATTGATGGAATGTCTGTATCAATAGTTATTTTCGTCAATGGGTTTGATTCTTATTAAGCAATCGACATGTGATTCCTATCAATCATGTGAAGCAGCCGGCATGTGATCTTAGTCAATCATGTGATGGATGTCATCCAGGGTCATCGTTCGTCTTCGTCTTCCTCCTCTGCATCTGGGGGCATCAACGCTGGCACCGGTCTGCCTCCCTTTATCGCCATCATCGTCCTTGTTGCAGGGGTCGTCGGTGGTCTCATCCTCGTCATCTCCATCATCTTCTTCTGCAAATACTGCATTCACAACACCACCACCAACAGCAGCAGCAGCAGCTACGGCAAGGTCACGCGAACCACCAAGCGGTAAGCAATAGTATCAACTATTAAAAACAATTATACCATGGCTATTATGCAGTATATATTGGCACCCTACTACAATCACTAATACCACTATAATTGATTCCATCGCTGCTGCTACTATTATTACTTCAGTTGCTACCAATGCCTTTACTACTAAAACTGCTAATTCAGCTACTATGGTTGCAGCTGCTACTATTAGTGCTACTACTGCTAAACCTATATATACACTGCCACAACACATTTTGTGAAGCTGTTGCGGAACATCATATATGATTCTGTGGAACATCATGTGGTATTTCTTGAAATATCATGTGGTATTTTGTGAAAATCATATCGTGTGGTATTTTGCAAAATATTCTGTGGAATTTTGTGGAATATCATGTGGCATTTTGTGGAGTATGACGTGGCATTTTGTGGAATATCATGTGGCATCTTGTGGAATATCATGTGGCATCTTGTGGAATATCTTATATCTTTGTGGAAGATCGTGTGGGAATTTTTGGAATATCTTGTTGGGTTGTTATAAGATAACTTGTGAGAGTTTTGGAATATCTTGTGGGCTTATTGTTGGATCTATCTTGTGAATTTGTGAGTTTTCCTGCAGCAGTTTCACACATATGTTTAGCAAAAATCATTGAGTCTGCTCATAGAGAAAGCATCCTTGCATGATGATAAATCAAGAACGCTTTCTTTCTGCACTGACTCAAATGATACCAAAAATAACAAACTGAAAGTAAAGATCAACAGAATCTTCCTAACGAAAAACGATGAAGCTAATCTGAGAGGCTGCCGCTTGGGTAACAGAGCGTGGAACTCTCAGCCCTCTACCTCGCTGTTTCACCTTCCCATCGACAGAGTGCGGTCAGTGTACTCGCAACTAAGTTGGCTGGGAGCACTGCAGCTGAGGCAGAAACATCGACAGAAGAAATAGATACTTGAAGTGCAACCTCTCTACTTGCAGTCCAGCACGCAAATCATGCGACTAAGACCCGTGAAAAGTCTGCTTCCCACTTATTAAGAAGCGATATCTTGGTCATAACTGAAAAAAGCAATTATTAATAAGACTTCGGGCAAAAGAGTTGCGTGTTGAGAAAGCCAAGTGGAAACGTAGATCGTATTTCGCTGAAATACTCCGACGACAACTGTCTAGTGCAACCTGAGATTAATATGGAAGGGAAGCCGACGAAAATTGGGTCCTAGACGACGTGTGTGGATATGTTTTTACATCCGATACTTTTGCAGCAGAAAACAATTGTTGCGTTTGTTTTTGTTGGCGAAATAAAAACGACTTTTTACAAATTGGACAATAAGAGTTGAATGTGCAAAAAGGAAGATTTGTATGACTGGAGTATTATTAGTTTAAATGAACTTTTCGACAAGTATAAGTTCTATGTTATCCTATCGAGTACCCGGATGTCACTTTATTCATATAGCTGACCACAGACATCGCCCACAATGTATCAGAGAATACGATCACTGAATGGCTGAGATACGTTGCGATTTCATATCCCTTCCGTGTTTATCTCTAAACGGATGATATCTCCACTGGCAACCTATGCGCACCAAAGCGAGTGGAAAAGGATCAATGCATGCTGTCAGGGTTCTGCCAACCACGGCGTTCATAGTGCCGGAGTATACATCACTCAGGTCTACTAGAGCCGCACGGTAGACGTCACTTGGGAAAAGCGCCCCTGTGTTTCTGACGATGTAAAACATCGCTGATGTAATATCAGTGAGCGGGTGCGCAGAAAATTATAGTCAGTTAGTTAGACGGGCAGACTCGAAGCTACTCGTACAGACAGGCAGGTGTACATATACACAAACCGTTACCTCATCACTGTATTTGCAAATCACGGTCATGGTCATTAAATCAAAGCTATCTTTAGAAATGGACCAATTTACAAGTGAAAGCAATTCCAAATCAGGAGTATTGTTACAGAGCTCGATTAGAAAATAGAAAAAACGCATTGTCTTTTCTATAGCACTAGCACACTCTAGCGGTATAATTAATCGATACCAATTAACATTCGACATGATCACGTAGATGTACATACGATAGGCTTGTTTCGATAGAAACAGACAGACAGAAAAAGAAGTGTGTCCGCATGTGTATTAGCATACCTGACTGTTTATCCTAACAGTCTGTACGTCTGCCGCTCTGTCAGTTTGTTCGTCTGCCCCGATGTCCGTCTGTCTGCTTATATGTGCGTTTCTGTATGTGCGTTTATCTTTCCATTTGTCTGTCTATCTGTCTGTCTGTCTGTCTGTCTGTCTGTCTGTCTGTCTGTCTGTCATTTGTCCATATGTAATGAAAATCATCTGCCAAGAGTGGACCTAGTGGAGAGCGAGGCGTCCATCGTCCGTTCAGATGAGAGATTATATCTGGCGATGGTATTCCTTCCAGGCCTCCTCTGCCCTCCGCCTCCTCCACCTCCTTCGTTGATGCTCAGCTGCTGGGCTGGAGGTGATGCGGGCGGCGACCGGAGATGCTTTCTGTGGCGGTTGAGTGTCTGGGTGGCAGGTTGCAGCGGCAGAATTCGTCTGATGGAGTGAATCCAATGAAATGGCTGATAGCGTTTCGAGGCAGCAAGGATTATGTGTGCATCTGTGAGAGCTGTCGCCTGATGACGTATGTGTGGTTGTTGTAATATGTACGTCATCATTGGGGGCTTTCGGTGTCGTTTATGTCCTGAGTGATGGGAAAGTATAGTGGATTGGAAAGTAGATGATGCCCAGAAAGACAGAGAAAGACAGAGAGCAAGACAGAGAGAGAGAAAGACAGGCATGCAAGCAGGCAGATAGAGACAGAGAGAAACAGAGAGACAGAGACAGACAGACATACAGAGAGAGAGAGACAGAGACAGGAAACTAGATAAATAAATAAACACGCAAATTACGAGAGTGAGAGAAAGAAAGAAAGATAGAGTGATAGAGAAAGAGAGACAGAGAGAGAGAGAGAGAGAGATTGAGAGAGAGAGTGAGAGAGAGAGAGTGAGAGAGTGAGAAAGAGAGAGAGAGATTGAGAGAGAGTGAGAGAAAGAGAGAGAAAGAGAGAGAGAAAGAGTGAGTGAGAGAGAGAGAATGAGAGAAAAACAGAAACAGAGACAGAGACAGAGACATAGAGTAAAAAATAGAGAGAAAAATGAGAACGAAAAGAGAGAAACGACAGAGAGAGATAGAGGCAGAAACTGAAACTGGACCAGAGACAGAGAGACAGAGAGACTCAGAGAGAGATAGTGAGAGGGAGGGATAGAGGCAGGGACAGAGAGAGAGACAGAGAGTGAGACACATGAAGAGAGACAGAGAGATAAAAAGACAGAGAGGCAAACAAATCGAGAGACAGAGAAGTTGCAGCTGTTATCTCCTGGGTTAAACGTTCAGCGTTGCATATATTCATGATCAATTGAATTCGTTGACTCCGAGATGTGGCATTGGTGTGTGGCATTTGTCATTTCTCGCCTCGACCCCTCTTACTTGCTTACCACTATCGATAGCAGTATCAGTAGCAATATCAATAGCATTATCAATAGCATTATCAATAGCATTATCAATAGCAATATCAATGGCAATATCAATATCACGACCGCTCATGAATTTAGGGTCAAACAGAGGTCAACTGCGAGTCGGAGGTCACCATTTTGTACGCCGAAAGGGCGCCTTTGGGAAATACGGGTAGAGGGGCGGGACATAATAATGTGGAGGCGGGGCAAGGGAATGATTGACTGATCTCTTTGGCCAATAAGGTAGTTATCGACTTTTTTCTCTGGATTTTGTGCTTTGCAAGGCGACCATTCGCATTGCCGCTTATTTCATCGCCGCCACCTAGTGAATGGAGGGCTGAATGAACCTTAAGTAAATGGCAGCCTTTGATATTTGACATTTTGATATTTGTAACATTGTGTTAATATTCGTCCATGGAAGCGGGTTTGATGCAAGGTGGCCACAAGATGAGGCGAGCCACATCCATGCAGCTCTCCAACCCTTAAAGAGTGGAATAAAAATAGGGTAGAGAGTTCTTAGGTAAGAGTCGAAGATCCAATGGGAGGTTATTCCAAGCAGTTGGGCCCACAATCGAGAAAGCACGATACTGCATCGTAGAGGCCCTAGAGAAATGGACCTGAAGAAGACCTTGTGAGACAGAGTGCAACGTCCTGCCAGCATTTCTATCACCGGCAACAGGACAGCAAAGTTTTCTAAGGTAAGTAGGTGCTGCACCACAAAGGCAGCGCCAGACATCGGAAGAATCCAAAATGCAATGTGCAATGTAAAATATCCCGCATATACGCGGACATGCATGCAACGAGTCCTGGAGATGCCCCTATCAGGCGAGCACAAGCCCAATGAACTCTCTCGAGCTGCCCAATCCTACCACGTGCAATATATTATATATATACATATATATATATATACAGTCCAGCACACTTTTTGATCATATTAACATATATATAGTTATATATAGATCTATATAATTGATATTTTATATATGCATGCAGTGAAGATGTCGTATTAAAGGACCTAAAGCGACCGATTGGAAATATAGAGGACGTGATGCTATGTGAAGAATGGGTGACAGGATGGAGAAAACGAAGAAACGATGGAAGGAAGGAAGGAAGAAAGGAAGAAAGGAAGGAAGGGATGAAAGCAACATCCGGTCTGAAGGCACGCGACACAGACCTAAATGAAAATAGACTGAAAGATGGAAGAACGCAAACATTGAGACAGACGGACAAAGGAAGAGACGGACGAAGACACCCACGCAAATGTACCAAACACACACAGGCATGTGCCAAGATGCACGAAAATACACCCGTGCATAACGCTGCAATCATACACCAGAGTCGGGACCACACGATCACGAAAAACTACTGACATTCACATACACTCTATGTTCACTCACTGACAAAACTACATGAATATTACATAAATTATGCAAATTAACGGCATAAATCTAAGGAAGCAATGTAAGTTATTAACTAATTACCTTGATCTCTTTGTGCGTATCTTTGAACATATGTCTGTGTGACCTTGTGTGCCTTAGTGCGTTTGCGTGTGTGTCTGCGTGTGTGTCTGCGTGTGATTTGTGTCAGTGACTGTCTGTTTGTATGTGCTCGAGTCTGTGTGTGTTTGCCCGTGTGTGTCTGTGTGCATTTGAGTCAAAGTGTCTGTCTGTTTTTGTGTCTGTGGAGCACATATTTATATATAATTATTATGAAGAACATCGAAAGCAAATTATTTTAGGAACTCAGTTTGTTTCATAAACGTCTTCGTCATCATTGTCATCATTATGATCATCATCTCCATCATCATCGTCCCATCATCATCAACATCATCAACATCATCATCATTGTCATTATCATGATCATCAGTTCCAGATGCCATCAATGTTGCAAATAGATGTCCTGCATTGTAGTCTGTCGTTTGTCAATTCCACTGCAATCCCTTGAAGTGTTCGTCCAAGTGATGTCATCTCCTCTTCATTTCTATTATCAATCCGTCCTAATATTTATACTCTTTGTCAGCCTCTGCTTATTCTACTTCTTCTTCCTTTCTCAGCATGATAATATATATATAAATATATTCATTGAATACAGAGAGAGAGAAAGACAAAAAATTGCGACGCAAGACTGATGAAAGTCCTCAGACAAAGCATTCATATTATACACTCTGTCTGAGGAAATGGATCACTTATGGTAATACTACAGATGACAAGTTTTTAAAATGTGCGCATGTATTTCACGTACTAACCAACAGTTTAATCATTATGCTCCTTTGCAATTTATTTCTTTATCTCCCATTCTGACAGGTTTGGGAATCACTGCAGTGTGAGTTCAATTGTCTTTTGCCAATTGAATGATTTGTATTGCCTTATCAGTTATCATTGTCGTGATAATCCTGATATCAGAAAGCTCAAAACGCATGGCTTTTCTTTCGTCTTTATTTCAGTCATTAAATAACCGAAGTCACTACTATTGCTAAACTTTTAGATGCCTCTCCATCCCGAAGTCGATGATAGACAGTTTGTTACGACTGCACGTGTATTATCGTCGTGATGAAAACCTTACATTCGATCATTGCTTATTATTATTATTATCATGTTTTATCTTATTTTACTTATTATCATTATTATTATTATTATTATTACTTTTATATTATTATTATTATTATGTAGAACCTCTTTGCAGCTGGCCTCAACTGATGAGGGCCATGTGTTGAACCCACTCCTTCGGAAATCCTTCGACCGCTGAAGTCATTGCCTTATTCCATGAAGCCGAGACTACCTGGCAGAATTAACCCTAGGGCGGACAAACTTACGCGGAAAACGTTTTTGACAAGAATGCTTAATGCGATTTAAATGTCTTGTAAACCAAAGTGCGGCAAAAGCAGTTGGTTGAAATAAATAATGCACTTGAATACTTATTTCATTACTATCTAATTCCCGCATGGGCAGAAATTTTTGTCGATATTTCTGCACCACTTGCTTCCCTACAGTCAACTCAGGTAAACGATAAGAAAATGAACCGGCGATGGAGAGAACTGGAATTTCGCTCTCGTATGCCGTGGCTAAGAAAACGAAGGCGCTGGCACTTCATACCCAAGGCTGCTTGAGGACTAGATGGTGGCATTCCTCTTTTACTTCATCTTGTGGAATAAGACTTAGTGTGCTTGCTCTGTTAGTCAGATATTTCTCACAAGCATTAAATGTGGTTCATCGCCCGCGTATTGAAGATGGAACACAGATAGTCTATAAGAGACAACGCAGTGGCTGTCTGGCTGTCTGGCTCTGACAAACAGACGGGCAGACAGACAGACAAGTACAAGTCGGAACGGAGAGAGAGTTTGCGTGTGACAAAGAGAGACAGTAATGAACACTGGAGAGGCATCAAACCCATTATAATTCTCCAAGTGCATACACATTATGGCTGCTGTATGCATGCATATAACGTATAAGCCTACATAATGCAATATTATGAATATCCCTATGCACAATTCATACATATATATATATACATATATATACAGTTAGAACATCAATAACAGAGATAAGAAACATGCACGATTTATTTTTTGCTGAATGGACAAATAAACTACGATTGATTGATTGATACTGCGGCTGATCCGTTTGAAATTAAATTATACTCATTATTATTTTTTTTTACCCCGAGGTACAAATGATCCTTCAGGGACTATAAAACTAACCTAAAATGTCTATACAAAATATTATATATAAATATATACATATTTAAATATATACATATTTAAATATATACATATTTATGTATATATTAAATATATATCAATCAATCAATGTATATATAATAATAAGTGTCATGTCTTCTTATCTATTGTATACATTTAAATACCATTTGAAATCTTGTGCTTTTGCTAGAATATTTTTGTCTATTTCTAAGTTATACGTGTTTTGTATATCTCAGCACCAAAAATGCTTGGGGTGTGTGTGTGCGTGTGTGTGCGTGTGTGTGTGTGTGTGTGTAATTGTTGGCCTTTGGGTAAATGTTTGGGGTGGGTAGAGGATGATTGATGGATGAATTCAGGAAGTAATTAAGTAAGTCTTGCATTTTTAATTACGACAGACTGATTATATCGAACTTTGGTTTACATGATATCTATTATAGACTAGATAATAATAATAATAATAATAATAATCATTTCTGTTCCAACGTATCTCAGTTGTTCTTCAGCGTGGGAACGCAGTCTGCCTCTTCGGGACATTGCTAACACTCCATTAGCTCATCATGGGCGATAACAGCATAATGTGAAACATATATGCGTAATAATAATAATGATAATAATAATAATAATAATAATAATAATAATAATAATAATAATAATAATAATAATAATAATAATAATGTTAATAATAATAATACTAATAATAAAGGGACTTTTGCCGCTCAGGCGAGGGATTAGAGAGGCCATTCCAGACAGCAAACATTTTAGGTTAGTTTTATAGTCCCTGAGGGATCATTTGTACCTCGGGGTAAAAAAAAATAATAATGAGTATAATTTAATTTCAAACGGATCAGCCGCAGTATCAATCAATCAATCGTAGTTTATTTGTCCATTCAGCAAAAAATAAAACTATTTTAAAATTCTTGCATATGTTATCGGATCACCAAGGAGACCCAGTCTCGCAATTGGATGATCCCTCACTAGTTATAGGATCACCTGGAGATGTTCAAAGTTGCAATCAACAAATTGGCATCAGCCATGGCTGAGAAGAACAGCGGGAAGGACCAAGTGAACAGGATTCGCAATCAGGTAACCCTGATAGATGTGGGACAAAGAGAAATAACAGTAGGCAGGATCTGAAAAGAAGACTGACATTGTTTGCATATGTAACACGAATGGATTACAAAAGGTTACCAGCAAGGGCATTATAATTGCCACGTGAAGGGAACACGGAGTCGAGGAAGACAGACAAAGACATGGATGGAAAATGTGAGACAAGATCTGGAAGAAATTAACATGGACATGAGAACAGCTCTTGATACAATCAGAGACAGACAGAAATTGAGTCATTATGTAAAAACATCATCATCGGTACACACCTGACGGAATAGAAAGAGAGATAGTTGGTTTTAGAACTATTGTAAGTTTGTACAGAATTAAACTGTTACCAGCCATGCAAGGATTCCATTGCTTGCCGTATGTGTCTAATTCAACCAACGCCGCCGCCTAGCGAAAGAAGGACTAATCAACCTTATGGGAATACTCTGCACGCCAGTGGGTTATTCATTAATTCATCAGAAAAAAGAAGGAAAAAGAGTAGGAGGAAGAGGGAGGGAAGGAAGGAAGACGATGTAGGAAGAAGAGCTTTGACCCCCACGATCTGGGTTCAAAGTTCACATTCGTCACGTGATGATGTCATCGATCTGAGAGTCAAAGAGGGAGACCTCAGAAGGGACGATCAAGTTTCGATCGACAGAGGAAACACTCCAACAAACAATCACAGGCAGAGAAGAAGGGAAAGGAGAGGAACCCCAAGGGAAGGAAGACAGACAGACAGACATACAGACTCTTGATAGAACAGGATCTAAGAGAAGGGAGAGTCAGGAAGAGGCAGGTAGGAAGACACACTGAGACAGACACATACGCAGACAGAAGGGCAAGCAGATGGACAGATGGACAGAAAGCCAGAGTAAGACACAAATGGGGAATGCATGCATGTACGCCCATTGTACGAATAGAGAGAAAGAACGTAGGCCTAAGAAGATAGGCGGATTGACAGACAGAGAGATAGACAGACAAATAGATGAACAGACAGATATACAAGCATACAGATAAACAGATAGACAGATAGATACACAGTTCCACCATCCCTCCAAGTTTAGGTCTTCCCTCCCTATACAGCCCGTTTTTAACTGTCACAGCATCAGAGTATTTCAATGGATTCTCACCCATCCTAATCCACTGTAAAGACCGGAGAGTAATAGAAATAGGTCAGAGGGGTGTTGGATGACAATTAGAAGGGCTGCTATTCTTTGTCCTAGTTTGGCAACGTCCCTAACTCGCCGCCTCTTCCCCCTCTCCCCGAGTTTAAGGAACTCACTGCTTGTGAGTTACTCTTGAATGGATCTCATCGAGGGATCTTCTTCAATGGATACGTTCGTTTGGAATGAAGCTGATCGATTGCTCCTCCTAACATCAATTTCTTTGTATAATCTCTCTATGGCATGGGCACATGGGCGGATTCATTGCTTGACCTTTGAACTGACCTTCTTTCTAATCTTATGTATGATATGGCTTAGTAATAACATAGAATTGCAGCTTATCGACACTGTTTCTTAAAATATAAGATTAGCGTCGCCCTCCTCCTTCATCCAGTCTTAGGACTGGTACTGTCAGGTTGAAAACAGTGGTAACATCTGGTAACGTTATAGGTTACACAATACACTAAAACTGCATCTCATGATTGGTACTTCATTCTGGGCTCACAGGTGCTCACAGGTGCCCACAGGTGCTAGTGCTCACAAGTAGGCCCAGTGGTTTATGCGATTATGCGATTGTGCGATTTCGTATTTTTTTAGTAATAAATTGGCGGTTTTCGCAAAGATTTCTAAATGGAAAGTTTTCGCAAATTATTGCGTAAAGATCGGAAATTTCGGTCAGTGTCAACTATAATTGGCTTGTTCAGGGTGGTTTTTATTACCCGATAGGGGCTATAGTTTGCCTACGACACGACGTAATTATTGATGACTAGGACGAATGGTTCATGCAATTATGCGATTATACGATTTTCTACAGTCATGTATGTATGTAAGGACGTATGTTTGTAAGATCATAGTACTGTGTACGTAGCCTGTCTGTCCCACGGCATTCGTTTGGACGTTAGAGGATTAAGTTGAGATGAAGGTCGGATTATAAGTTGACGTTGAGGCAAAGAAAACAATAGCAGTCAACTCAACAACCGTCGTGCCCCTCCTAATTCACCCTTCCGCTCCAGGACCCCTTCTTCTTTCTTCGAGCCAACCGACAAAGCCACTCGATTTGCTAAGATCTCAATCAAGACTTTTTCCGTCAACTTTCATTCCAATCATGCTTTACCCGCTCCAGCTGGAAAATAGAAAGGACAGCAGGAAAGATTTTGACGTCAATATCAAAAAAAGGTGTTTTGCTTTCTAACCTCGTAGCATGGGCGTCGAACAATGTGTCTTTGCTACTCCTGACGTTGACAATGTTTCCCGTGAAATTCACTAGGCTTATGAAGTTGTGCATAATAATGTTGTGAATGCGCAAGTTTGTAGCGGAAGTATACGAATCTGTATGTATACAATATGAGATTAGTAACGTAATAGAGCCTTGCGTGGTTGTCGACAGTTTAATTCGACTCCTGTAATTATTTGCCATCATTCGTTCATAGCGTACTTGTAATAATGCCACCGTTTGTCAGTTTGAAATTAAATTAATATATATTATCATTATTGTTATCATCATCATCATCATCATCATCATCATCATCACCACCACCACCACCACCACCACCAC
Source organism: Bimastos eiseni (assembly GCA_959347315.1). NCBI lineage: Eukaryota > Metazoa > Annelida > Clitellata > Crassiclitellata > Lumbricidae > Bimastos > Bimastos eiseni. Next base: position 760,954 of record OY365809.1, on the reverse strand, counting down.
CACTGCGTCAAATTAGTGGGATAATCCAAAGACACACCAAAGCATTCATTCGCACAAACACAGACACACACACACACACAGACACGGACACACATGCAAAACCCCATGCGTTATAAATATTTAAAAATATTGACCGTTATTTATTGCTTCAACCTATCCATCGAATCTATGGATTGGAGAATAATCTGCACCTAGTAACCTTTCATGAGACGAGATAGTGCGCCTGCGCACAGACGAGGTCACCAGAGGTCATTTCTGCCATGCTCAGAAGTGACATCTAGCGACAGATAACATGTGTTTAATTACAGCTCTGTGTATCAACACTCAAACGCTGCATATATATATATATAGATCATGTATTTTATATATAATATATATCCAACATATTTATATATGTCATATAGGGCCTATGTTATATATTCGTTATATATATATATATTATATACATCATGTATATATATATATATTTGAAAGAAAATGAACGGGAGGCGATACATCTTGGAATTATATAGCGCCCGATATCTTTCTGGTCGGCGATGATTATTGTAGCAACATGCACCGCGATGATCCATCTGTCTGTCTGTCTGTTTGTCTGCCTGTCTGTCTCTCTGTCTGTGTGATTATCTCTGCCCATCTTTGCCTCGGTATCTCTATACTTTGAAACTTATTGGCTTCTGTCTGTGTCTGTGAGTCTCTGTATGTCTGTCTGTCTTACTTTCTCAGTTTCTGTCGACTATCCGTCTGTGTCCCTCTATCTCTGAGTGTGCCTTTGTCTCTGTGGTCATCGCCTGAGCCGTGTCAGTCTGCTTGTGCGTCTGCCTTTATCTGCTTGTCTCTTTCCCTGTATACGTGCCATTCTGTCTACTACTTTGTCATTCTGTGCCTGTCGATCGGTAGAGGGCGAATGCAGAAGAGACTGCAGGTATCCATGGTAACGGTGGAGACATGCGCAGGAGTTGATTTCTTTGTTGCAACGAGTCAATCAGTCGACGTCAAAAGCTCAAGATTATTCGAATCATCGTCAGTGCTTCTCTCTGCCTCTGCCTCTGTCTCTGTCTCTGTCTCTGTCTCTGTCTCTGTCTCTCTATCGCTCTCACTAACTCTCTCTCTCTCTTTCTTTCTTTCTCTCTCCCTCTCTCTCTCTCTGCTCTCTCTATCTCTGTCTCTGTCTCTGTCTCTGTTTGTCTGTCTCTCTCTCTCTCTTTCTGACTGTCTCTCTTTCTTTTTTTCTCTCTCTCTTTCTCTCTCTCTGTCTCTCTCTGTCTCTGTCTCTCTCTGTCTGTCTGTCTCTGTTTCTTTTTTTATCTCTCTCTCTGTCTCTCCCCCTCTCTATACATATATATATATATATATACATATATATATATATATATATATCTTTCTATTTATCGCTCTCTCCCTTCTCCATTCCTTTCCTTCTTTTCCTATATCTTAACTTCCATCTCTCCTTCTTTCTGCTTCAATTCTTCCTTCCATCCTTCAGTCCACCTTCCTACACCCTTCTGTTCTTCTTCTTTCCTCCAATCCTTCCTTCTTCAGCCCTTCCATCCTGGGTAGGTGGGCAGGTTTGGGTGAGTGAGTGAGTGAGTGAGTGAGTGAGTGAGTGAGTGAGTGAGTGAGTGAGTGAGTGAGTGAGTGAGTGAGTGAGTGAGTGAGTGAGTGAGTGAGTGAGTGAGTGAGTGAGTGAGTGAGTGAGTGAGTGAGTGAGTGAGTGAGTGAGTGAGTGAGTGAGTGAGTGAGTGAGTGAGTGAGTGAGTGAGTGAGTGAGTGGATGCCTGGGATCAACAGCAGCCACCCTTCTCCCTCCCTCCCTCCCTCTCTCCCTCTCTCCCTCCCTCTCTCCCTCTCTCCCTCCCTCTCTCCCTCTCTCCCTCCCTTACTCCCTCTCTCCGTTCTTTCGTCTCCTATTCCTAAACCGGAAGAACACATCCGACATTTGACCATCCATTCCTCTCAGCGCCCTCCCTACTTCTTTTCTCCTTTATCCTTTCCTTCTCCCTCCATCCCTTCCTCCCTCCCTCCCTCCCTCCCTCCCTCTCCATCTTCCTCCACGTCTCTCCCTTAACTGCCTCCTCATCCGGTGCCATGGAATCCCCTCCCAATGGTCCTCCCTCTTTCCTATTCCCACGCCGAGCAACAAGTCCTACATCGACTTAAACGATCGCGAGCGTGGACCACCGCAGTTGACGAAGAACAACAAGGACTCCACCCCACCCCACCCCATCCCACCCCACCCCTCACCTAATTCCCTTCCATTCGCCCACCCCTCAATCATAACCCCCACGCATCCAGGCAGAGACATACGTAGAGAGACACGCAAAGACACCTAAACACAAGCACAAAGATACACATACAAGGACACACACACATACACAGGCACACATAAACACACATGTGAACAATAACACATACAAGGACGTTCACAAACAAACACATAAGCACACATAGGAACACACATATAGGCACGCACACAAAGACCCATACAGTGACAAACACGTTCACGTATTATGGATTACGTCGCTGCATCTTCCACGCAAATTCTACTTCTTATATCTGCCCACGCTATTTGACCTTCTCCGACCAAATTGCAGTGAAGCTCTCAACGTCCCTCTCTCTCTCTCTCTCTCTATTTTTCCTAACACGCTCTCGCTCCCTTTTCTTCTCCATATATATATATATATATAATATATATATATATATTTATATTATATATATATATAATATATATATAAATATTATATATATATATAATATATATATATTGTATATATATATATATATATATATTATATTTATATATCTGTTTTTCTCTCTATATTTTTCCTAACACGCTCTCGCTCCCTTTTCTTCTCCATATCTCTCTCTTTCTCTGTTTGTCTCTCTGTCCCTCTGTCTCTGTCTGTCTGTCTCTCTTTCCCTCTCCTCTGTCACTCTCTTTTTTTCTCTCTCTCTCTCTCTCTCTCTCTGTCTCTCCCTGTCTCTCTCGCTCTCCATGTCTCTCTCTGTCTCTGTCTGTCTTTGTCTCTCTCTCCTGTTACCTCTAACACTCTTTCACTCTTTGCGTGCATCTCTCTGGGTTTAAATAATTTCATCCTTTGTAATGTAAATGTAAATCCTCGAAAATTTCTCAGCGCCCACAAAAGCCATGTCAGGAAGACCAGCTTATTCACTGGCGCTATACCAAATCCAGTCCGCAATAGCAAATCCTCTCGTTTCCTTTCGGTGCCGGGTCGAAATCCAGGGAGTCAAGCCGAGGAGACAGCACGGTGCTACGGTGGTAGTTGATGATAGGATGGTGATGTGGTGGCACAGGAGTAGAATCTGGATAGGACACATTGAAGAGTCCGGATTTTAGTCGTGAATGAAAAGTAGCACTCACTTACTCACTCTCTCACTCTCTCATTCACTCACTCACTCCTTTTCCTTCCCTCTCCCTTCCTTCTTTCCAATCGCCAAATCTCCCACACACCTTTCTCCATCAACGAAACAACCAACAGAAGGTTCCGAAAAACATCGTCCATACATAAATTCATTATCGTCTGAGCCGACCTGCGTCTCTCTAATGGCAGCTGTAAGAGCGCCTCTTCGGTCTCTGAAGGTCTATTTGCATCTGTATCTGTGTCTGTGTCTCCGTATGTGTATGTCTCTATATCTGTCTGTCTTCTTGTATCTGTCGCATTATATGTATATGCAACGGTCTCTATATGTGCATCTGTCTGTCTTCTTGTATCTGTATCTGTATAATATGTAGCTGTCTATGTATACCTCTACCTGTCTGTCCATCTGTCTCTGTGTCTGCCTCTCTCCCATACAGTGAAGAGTGGAAGAAGTGGTCGCATAAATTCCTCTTAATCCTGAGTCTGGCAGTGACGATGTAAGACCCCCTCTGACCATAACCCTGATGAATAGGGTTCGACGCTGCCAGTAATGAGCTCATTAAGAGGGATCCCAGCGAGTCACGCCATCTCCCTTCGCAACAACCGTCCACTCAATAGAGGGAGCAGTTTAGCTAATGACACCGAGCGACCAAAGTTTCCTTAATTTGACGTAATATCCGAACTTAGTCACGACCTTATGACGCGGATTATTCGCCCACGATGTAGTTCGCCACTATACCCTTCATAGGGGTAAAAAAAAATAGGGTAATCATTCTTTTACTGATTCCTTGAATGGGACACTGAGAAAGCGTTTTGCCAACATGATGTGTTTTCGAATAACTTGTAGGCCTACGTTCAGTACTGGGTTAACTGGATCTGTTAGTATTTGTCAGTGCAGGTCAATTTTAAAATGAAACTGATCTAATTCCATCTTCAATCGGTTTACGCTCCATCAAGGCCGATGGAGCGTAAACCGATTGAAGATGGAATTAGATCAGTTTCATTTTAAAATTGACCTGACAGTTAACTGTTGACCCTGTCTTATAAACAGGGTCATAATGTCAATTATCGTCTCTGTATACCCTGTCTTCTCTCAGTTCAAAATTCCTTATCTTACTTCACCTTGATTTTGCACTAGTTGACTTTGCTTGACATTACCTGACTTCACTTTCATCCATTCATTCATTCATTTACTCATTCATTCATTCATTTACTCATTCGTTCATTCATTACGAAGATTTGTATAGCGCCGCTTGACGGTAGCGACTCAGTCTTGACCTTGCCTGACTTTACCAGACTTGATTATGCCTAACGTTATCTGACTTGACTTTACCAGACTTGATTTTGCCTGACTTTGCCTGACCTTATCTGGCTTTATTTTGCACGACTTGACTTGATTTGACTTAACTTGATTTTGTGCGACTTAACCTGTAGTCACTTAAATCACTCAACTCGGAATAATTCAGTCCTGATCTTGGAGCGCCATCGGTTCATACCTTATGCACTATATACACGGGCGCTATAGCAGTCACTGATTGCAACAGTTTTTAATTGTTTCATTGTCTTCTAAACGCTAAAGCAGAGCAATGTTTCCGGATCGAGACTCCGAAGAGAGAAGTCGCGGAAAGTACGAAAGTCTCGGACTCCAGTCTTCGACAACAGTGGTGACAACCGGACAGACAACCAGTGCAACCTCGACGACCAGCAACAACAACAACAACGCAACTGGCTTCGGACAACAGCTATCGATGTCATCGACGTTATCGTCGGTCAAACAGACAACGTCGGAACGGTACGTTCATGTACTGTAATGTAATTACATGTAATTAAATGTAATGTAGTTAAATGTAATCAAATATAGTTAAATGTAATCAAATGTAATTTAATGTAATTTACATATTATGTAGTGGCCCTCAGTTTCGTTAACAGTTCCAATGGGGTTTTGAAGAGAAAGACAGAGACAGACAGAGACAGACAGAGACGGACAGAGACGGACAGAGACAGACAGAGACAGACAGAGACGGACAGACAGACAGATGAACAGACAGACACACAAACATTTAATTACATTTAATAATCACGTATACTCACATTTAATAACATTTCATGTACCTTTAATAATTACATTAAGTTACACTTCATTACATTTAATAACATATGATTACGTTTAATAACAGTCAGTCAGAGAGACAGCAAGCAAACATATATACAAACAGATGTAGGAACAGATCGATAAAAAGAATGGTAATACGTAAAGAAGGTAGACTATATGGCATTCTATATGGCATTCTATATGGCATTCTATATGGCATTCTATATGGCATTCTATAACAATCTAATTGGTGACTAGAAACTCCCGCGCAGTAAATTCAACATAATACAAATTGAGAGGAGAATCAGTCTTCCTATTGAAACACATACGTGGGAGGGATGCACTCCCCACTCAATTTGTAGTAAGACAAATGGACCCCAATGGAGTTTTAAGTCTCCAAGTGGATTGGTTCAGTCCCAATAACAATACACTGCACCCACAAACGTTCCTTCTAAGAATATACATACATACCATCTGTCTGTCTGTCTGTCTGTCTGTCTGTCTGTCTGTCTGTCTGTCTGTCTGCATATATATACATACTGATTCTATCTATACACGCACATATATATATATATATACAGAATATGTTTGTGAATGTATGATGTAATGCGAACTGTTGTAGATTGGCGGAGGATACGCTGATTGACATTGAGAATGAGGATATCGATTATGTCGTCGCTAAGTACAAACAGAGTCTAGTCGGTTAGTCTCACATCCGGTCACGTGTTATACAAAGCACTACAAGATTTATCACTCTCGTATATATATATATATATATATATATATATATATATACACCATGTTGTAATCGTAGATATTCAACTATCTGAGTATTTTGTATGCTCTGTGCGCAAATGTATACATAGTATTTTATAATAGAAAGTGTCAGGATAGTATGGTCTCGAGACAGTGTCTCGGTCTCGGTCTTGGTCTTGGTACCTCGCTGTCTCGGTCTCGTCACCTCACTGTCTCGGTCTCGTCTTGGTCTTGAAGTTTCAAGCCTTGCATACAGCACTGTTTTTCTCTGTTTAGCTATGTTTAGCTTTGTGTTGAATCGTGAGCGCTTCTGATTTGCAAGAGTGGCGATATATAAATGCTCCATTGCAATTACAATTACAGTTCATTTTACAATTATTTGTTTCGCTAATTCTTCACTCGTCTCGCACTTTTCATGGCGAAGGCGTAATACATGTATAGCTCAAAAGAATGTAAAGGCATTTACCGCGCGAGTTGATTATATCGTTACGTCATTAGAGTTATAAATACCTCTTGACGTCATTGTCTATCAGCGTCCGTAGCTAAGAATAGAATGGTCGCTAGGTGGCTGATTTACCATTGATTACATAGGTGTAAAAGAAAATCGAGTAGATCTGCGCTTATGTGTGTTTTATATGATAGATATCTATAATTAAAATTGTATTAATTTAATTGCATTCATGTTTTGAAGTAACTCTTCCGTATGACCAAATTTTAACAGTTATTCACCTCAATTAGATTCGCATCGTTGAAAACCTTTTTTCATAGTTCAAAAAACCATTTATAAGGCACGACATCTATTTCTTGATATCGCTGCTTAACCAATTCGCTAAGATCAAAGTGTTTACTTGTCAGCTTAATGCACGATAGGTACATGCTCCGCGGTTACATGACACTGAGGGAGAAATTCAAAACAAAAATAAAACATCATAACTCCCGACGTGCCAGGCGTACTGGTTTGCAAGATTCCCTTCCGTGGAATCTCTGGAGTGGGCCTTCAACTGTTTGCTAGAAAGTTAAATGAAAGCTCCGATCAGCCAAAAACACAGGTTGTTACAAAGCTGAAACGTTTGGTCGAGGATTGACAGGTGGGATGTCAAGTAGTGAGTCTGGGTTAGAGTTCTTGAAAAGGTGGGATTTAAGTTTAGAATGGAAAGCCCGGGGTGTGATGGACAGAGGCGCTAGGGACAGATGATGCTGCATGACGGGAAATGATGGTGAAGGAACCGAGAAGGCACGAAATTCAGGAGGTAGGTCATTCTAGAGACGAGGTGCGGCGTTTGATATTGCGCGGTTGGAGAACTTGAGATGAGATGAGATGTGATCGGAGGTCGAGTGAGGGTGAGGCAAGAGGACGATCTGGTAGAGCGGGTTGGCTGGATGGTTAAGAGTTCGCGAAGATATTTGGGCTGTGAATATTGTATGGAGTTGTAAGTTAATGATAAGATTTTGAAGTGAATGCGCTCTGGGATTTTAGCCAGTGAAGTGACTTGAGGATTGGGGTGATGTGGTGATGCTTGGGTGTTCTGATGACGGCTCTGGCTAATGAGTTTTGAATTAGTTGTAAACGTTTGATTGGTGTGGCTTCAAGGTTGAGGAAGAGGGAGTTGCAGTAGTCGAGCTTGGAGTGGACGATGGAGGTAGCAATGGTGGAAGCAGTTTTGAAGTCGAGCATTGGTCGGATGCGGCGGAGGTCGCGAATGTGCATGAAACAGGAGCGAGAGAGATTAGAGATGTGATTGGAGAAAGAGATGAGGATCGAAGGTGACGCCAAGATGAGGATTGGGGCATCCGAGGTGAAGGGAAGGGATGAAGAGTTAGTGGGTAAGTGAATTGCAGGGTCGGGTATTTTCTTTATTTGGTCAGGGAGGCCTATGAGGATAAATTCTGTCTTGGAAGGGTTGAGGCAGAGGAGGTTAGATGACATCCATTCGGAGACTAAGTTTACTACATTCAGTAGTTGTGCAATGGAGGTGGAGAAAGAGGTTGGGGAGAAGGATCTGTAGAGTTTGGTGTCATCTGCATACAGGTGGTGGTAGACAGAGGAGGATTGTATGAGATCACTTAAGGGTGTGGTATAGAGGATAAAGAGGAGTGGTCCTAGGACGGAGCCTTGAGGGACACCACGTGTGAGTGGAAGGGGTTGCGAGCAGAGTTTCGAGGCCTTGACAGAGAAGGATCTGGAAGATAAGTAGGATTGGAACCAGAGTAGAGCAGTTCCAGAAACGCCAAACCAAGAGGATAGTCTAGTCAAGAGAAGGCTATGGTCAATGGTATCAAATGCAGCAGAGATGTCGAGGAGGCAGAGGCAGGAAACTTGTTGATGGCTGACGGCAGACACCAATTTGTTATATAGAGAGACCAGCAGAGTTTCTGTGGAGTGGTGTTTAGTGAAGCCGGATTGGTGGAGGTTTAGCGGTTTGTTGAGAGGTAATCATTAAGGCGGATAAGAACCATTCTTTCAGTTAGTTTAGACAGAAAGGAGAGGTTGGAGATCGGACGGTAGTTAGAAAGATTTTCTGTGTCTAGATTTGCTTCAGAAGCTTCAACGGTAGCGTTTGACTGTAAGGCAGGGCTGTCTAACACGCGGGTGGATTTTAAGTGGCCCGCTCGGGTTTGCCGAATTAGCAATTTTTTTAATGAAGTGAAGACAAGCCACTGAACTATTTTCATGGCTATCCGTTCGCAACTTGGCTCATCATTTGACAACGTGAACATGTGTCAAACATACATCCGATTATTCATAATTATAATTACATAAGTAATACATATTAAAATTGCTACTAGAGTAGCTATTTAAAGTTATAAAAATTTGGATATAGGGCCTTTGAGATTATCGAACTAAACTCGTGACTTATCGTTTGCTGTTTGATCACAAAGAACTACAAATGTTCTTACTCCCTCTCAGTGACTGTATCGGTCGAAGTTGATCGCTAAATGCAGTCAACTTATTAGTAAGAAATATTGGTCAATATAGACATCTTTAAAAAGCGTAATTACAGTGGGCTGTATATAGGGTCCCGTGGCTTATGTGATTATACGATTTCGCATATCTTCGCATAAACTGGTAGGTTTCGCATAAATTCCTAAATGGAAAGTTTTCGCAAATTATTGCATAAAGTTCGGAAATTTAGGCCAGTTTAAACTATAATTGGTTTGTCCAGGCTATTATTAGCCTATAGAGCTATAGATTACCAGAGTTCATTCATTCATTCATTTTTATAATTTATATAGCGCCTCTTCGAGGGACACCAGAAGCTCGCCTTTAGCAGAAGAGCGCAGAGCTCTACGCGAAAGGAGTTCAGACACCGGACGACACAGTTCAATCAAGTAGGAGGGCGCACAACCAGAGAGACACCGCCAAACTAGTGTCGCAATGCGGAAAGTAATGCGCTGTTGATCCGGTAGCCAGTGAAGCGCGCATAATTATAAGCAGAAACCGGTGAAAATTTAGGTATATGTCCAATAAGCCTGGACGCAGAGCGAAGAACGCGATCTAAACGCACCATTAAGGCACAGAGAAGACCAGCCAGAACAGCGCTGCAGTGATCAATTCTGCTGGTTACAAAGGCATGAACGAGGACTACTGAAGCCTCAAAGGTAAGAGAGCGAATAACTACACGAAGCTGACGTAGTTTTACGAGTAAAAACGGAGGTGTATGGTCCCGAGACAGTATCTAGGTCTCGAGACGTCTCGAGACAGTTTTTTAGTGTCTCGGTCTCGGAAACCTGCTGTCTCGGTCTCGGTCTTGAGGTAGTGTCTCGAATTTTTAGAAACTGTCTTGAAGTGAAAGTCTTGTTCTCCCTCGAACAAGAGATCTCGATAAGTTTCGCGTTAACTGTCTTAAAATCTTGCGGCAATATAAAAACTGTTTTCAGGAATTGGTACTATACATGTATAGGCCTACATTATAAGTTTCAAATTGAAATTACTAAATAACGTTATTCCCGAAAACTGATACATTAATATTTTACAGCGTTATTTTATAGGATAATTTGTCTTTTACTGTCTCGTACTGTCTCGTACTGTCTTGAGTCTAGCGTCTCGGTCTCGCACTTGGTATCTCACTGTCTCGGTCTCGGTTTCAGCACCTCACTGTCTCGATCTCGTCTTGGTCTTGAAGTTTCAAGTCTTGCATACAACACTGGAAAGTGGGGCGTCCAATAATTACGGTAAAAGCGCTACATAAGTTGTAGCACCTTTCATGGAATTTCTCTTCGATATGACGTCACTGAAAGCAGTGGCTCGTACTATCTTGGCATATGAACTGTGGAATCACGCCCTTTTAAAAAAACGCTGTACAATTTCCCCTCTCTTCAACGCAGGACTATACGTGGAGCGTGAGAGTACACCACCAAAGGACGACACAGACGCCCAAAAGGAGCAGAAATGTCGCCCAAACCACTTCAACAACCACAACAGCAACGATTCGTCGTCGACTGGCGCCATCTATCGCTGGATGAACCAATCGACCGCTAAAGGGAACTGTCCACCTTCAACAAGTGATCTTCTGGCGACAGGAGGCGCCGCCGCCGCCTCAGTGTTAACGGCCGCCGACCGCCATGTTTCCTTCATGGTGGCTGACAAGGCAGGAAGCTTCGGCGGATACGACATTGAAACGAAGACGACGAAGAGGTTGGCAGAATGATGGAGAAAGCTTAATGATGTGACACCTGCAGAGGCTACATCCGGTTTATACAGACGTAATAAGCATACAGTGTAGGATTAGATGGTGGGATGTTGACAGCAACTGCTAAGAAAATAAGGGTTCATCTATGACGAGAAAGATGATGAAAAAGATGATGATGATGATGATGATGATGATGATCACGACGACGATGAAGGTGATGATGATGATGATGCTGATTATGAGGGTAATACTGGTAGTATTATAATAATAATAATAAAAATAATAATAATAATAATAATAATAATAATAATTTTAATAATTTTAATAATAATTATTATAACTTTGAGTAAGTCGCTCACTTACAATACTTCAGTGTCGTCAATTGCTAATTGGTCATTAGTTAATTTAAAAAAATACAAAAGTCTGAGGAGAAATCACAACAATGTTGCTTTTGATCGCCATCTGTTGCTGAATGTCCTTCCAATTGTTGCAACCGATCGTTTTCCTGCTTTGATTGACAGGTGGACTGAGAATGAATTGCATCACGCCAGGCATTCGAAGTCCGATCGATCTTCAACGACCAATCAGATCGCTAAGCAACGTTCCCTTTGCAACCTCGGAACCTCCTTCCGTCCGGTCAACTCCACAGATCACTCCAGAACGAACCAACTGATCAGCAGCAACGACACCTCCATCAAAGAATCATCCGCAGACCAACTTTCGGTTCCGATCCCGACCGGAAATGGCTCCAAGCCGTCGCCAAAACCCGGACGTCCGGTGCTCCATCCTCAGCGCCAGGTGGCAGTCGAGATTCATATCGACCACTCTTACCAGGAGGATCCGGACATGGACTCCTCACGGGATCCACTCCTCATATCTCGGCGTCCTTCCGCTGCGGGGAAACTGACACCGGAAGCGTGTTACACGAGCCAAGATGGCTGCGGTGCGTCGGGTGGAAGACGTCATTCGAAGGATCGTCGTCAGTCGATGAGTCTGGAGATCGTTCCACCTGTGGAGAAGCGAAGGAGTCCTCTGAACACGAGACGGGTGAAGAGCTACGAGGAGAACGTGACCGCACCCGTCGTGCGCTCCACCCTGGCCCCTCCAGACACCTGTTGCTACGGGGGTAAGGAGTCTGAGACGGACTCATCCCAGCCGCGGTACAATCGCAACCGCCGCCAGTCCATGTCCCTGGAGATAGTTCCACCACTCGAGAAGAGACCGAGTCCGTTAAATACTCGTAGGGTGAAGAGCTACGAGGACGACCGGACGACCATCGCCAGGTATCGCGACTATGACCGAAATAAGATCACGCAGTTCATCCGACACCCAACGGTCACCAGCGAAGACCCAGAATGCACCGCTGCCGGAAGGAGACCCGACGTGCGCAGTCGCGTCCGCTACAACGACACCGGAAGCTTCGAAGAGGTTGACGAGGAAAAGATGGAATTACTGCTGGTCAATCGAACGCAGGCCTCTGCTCTGACTGTCTACCTGGAAGGTCGCGGAGGTGATGGACTGATCGCTGGAACTCCTCCCAATGGAATGGGAGTGAACCAGCAGAGGTACAAGGACCTCTGGCGCTTGAGAGCGACTTTCGAAGAGACGGAGGAATTCAGTGACATAGTACGAATGGAAGAGATCACTTCACCAGAAGATCCGTCTTCAGAGGAACGAGATCTCGCGCTCACCTCTCTCACGACCTCCTTCGAGTCGACGATCACCGAACCAAGGATGAAGCCAACCGTGATGATGGAGCACAGATTACCCGTGACGGAGCACAAGCCGACCGCGACGGTGCCGGACAAGCCCCTGCCTGCGACGATGGGCAGCGGGATGGTGTTTCCAAGCCAGGAGACGAGACGCCAGAGCTACCGGAGGATGATCACGGAGCGAATGGCTAGTCGATCCCAAATGGGGTCGATTAGCTGCGGTCTCGTGGCAGCAGCAGGAGCGTCGAGGCCCAAGGCGGAGAACAGCCTGGACAGCCTGGACACAGTGGAAACAGACGGTGAAGTTTCGGACACGAGTCGCCAGGAAATGACAACGACGTCCTTCGATTCAACAACGACGACGACAACGACGACAACGACAACCACCGACAACAACACGGACGTCGATAACATCAGTCGGTTGCATCCGGTGCAACGAGCAACCGATGAGGCAACGTCGTTACAAGTTCATCTTCCCTCAGACCAGGCATTGGGTTCCCCCGCTGCCCTGGGGGTGGTCACCGAGGAGCCAAATTCCGGAGCAAGGGTCTTCGAGAGAACCCCGAAGACAGCGTCGAAGAAACGTCGTCAGTATCGCAATGACCGACGCGTCTGGCAAGTCTGCGAGAGTATCAACGAGGTCAGTGGAGGCCAGGGTACTCAAGGCACATCAGGTTGGCCAAAGGGCGAGGAGGACGAGGATGAGGGGGATCTGCCGCCGCCCTCTGCGTCGTTGCCAATGGTGACGACCCCTGCGTCGACCCCTGCGATGGCGTCATTCTCGCGGTTCCTGCGATACCACATCCGGCGATCTGGACGATACCACATCCGGCGACGCAGGGACTACAGCGTTGACGAAAAAACGGACGCGGTCTTCAACGAGTTTCTCCGCTATGACCCAAGTCTCGACGGAAGGCAACGACGGACTGATTCCAGCCCAGGATCAGAGGTTGGTGGAAGGAGGCATCGGACGCTGGGGTTGGAAACGGTCGTGGAACTGAGCGGTGGTGGGAGCAGGAGGACGTCCGCCGCCAACCGAGGCGCCTGTCTCGGATTGGGATCTGTGGAGCCTGCGGGGTGTCTTTCGCCGAGGAGGATTCTTACCCAAGATGATGAAGGGGAGGTATTTGAGGGACTGGGTGGGTCGTCGAAGGGGGAAGTAGGAATCAGAGAACGCGCTGGTATCTTCCCATCCTCCTCTTCGCCCGATATTGTAGTGGTCAACAGACTTCAGTCTTCTTCGATTGCGCTGACTAATCACGGCCTTTGCCGCCTTCTGCAGACGGAGCCACCAACGCCCATCAGACTCTACAGTGACGACTCATATTGAAGTGAATTCGTCGCCTTCGTCTAATTGACTTTGTTATTATATATGGTTGGCTACCATTTGCTAAATTTGTTCTGTGTCCTCTGTTCAAATGCCACTCCTATGCAAGCAGACGACATGAATTTGACCGTATTTGTCTCGTCTGGACAGCGCGGCTCGTCCACATCTGAGTAGATATCTTAAAGAGGCGCTATAAAAATGCTAGATTATATTACATGAGAGCTGCTACTTGCTACAGAAAGAAATTGCATTCAGCTCTGAATGCCTAAACGATGACCAGTGAATCCGCTGCCCTCACACCTTCTCTGGTTTGATTTCTTATTTGAAACTGTAAGCTGAAGTAATGCACCAGTTACTGAAAATGACTTGATGGGCCAATCAATTGCAGCTGGTCAGTTTAGAAAGCGAACGATTCCCTAAGGAGGGCTTAGAGAGAACCATTACCTGTCATGGATGTTTCGATGAACACCTCAGATTGTAATCAAAGCGATTTCGTTATCTTTGGTAAGCACTTACAAGTTACTGTACACCTCTCCAAACCCAGGTCAAGCTAAACAGGAACCCAGAGAGTCCTGACTCTTCCGTAGACCACTGAGAACTAACGATCATGAAGGAAGTAACCAAACCAGTCTATAGAAGGTTCCCGAAATACCAAACGACTTAGAAGGATACAGCGTCAAATAGTGCCGAGAGAGAGAGAGAGAGAGAGAGAGAGAGAGAGAGACCTGTGACCTGTGACCTGTTGAAAGGCGGTTGGATATCGAAGGAGCGGTCTAACAGCGTCTCCGCGGAGTGGTGCTTACGAAACCCTAAATGAAGGGTCTGGAGTAAATTGGTCTACATGTAATCCGGATGAGCAGTTTATTGAAAAGCAGTTAACTTCTCAATTATAACATCAGAAAGAATGAACACGTTCGCGTTTATTCTAAAGTTGTCCGGATCAGATTAAATTCAGTTCTTCGCTTTTCAGAACAGGAACAGGAATGAACTGCTGATCTATACTTGCAGCAGAGAGGTTGCAACCAAAGATTGTAGGAAAAAGGAAGACTTGCTCAATAGTCGTTTATACACAGATGAATGGCTTAATGCTTTGATGATCACTTCATGCCAAGCGTGTTGTATAATTTAGACGTTCATACATACACGAAATGTATAAATATGTATATATATCTCTGTGCACATGTAATATTTTATTTGTACATCTGGGTGACTACGGAGCACCTATAACAGCAACATCAAAACACTGAGAGGGTATACGCAGACTATCGACAGGGTTTCCTATGTCTATGTATGACTTCCGTCTTTGTCTATCTGTCCATGTGTCTCTCTGTTCGTCTGTGTGTCTGCATATTTGTTTCTCTGTCTGTTTGTCTCTCTGTCTCTCTCCGTCTGTCCGTCCGTCGCTTATGTTTAGACTTGCAATTGACTCAATGTAATCTGATCGGAGATTTCCTGTAAAACGATTTGATGTTGAACTAGTTCTATATTTTGATTAACATGAATTATTCTATTTTCGTTTTAATGTTTAAGTTGCCTAATCGTATGAATTCGTCAATTGTACGATTATATTTTACGAATTTTGTTAAGTGACGATACTTGAATTTGTTTCCTGTTGAGTATGAATAAAATTCTCTCACAATGTGTCCTTTACACACATTCAGAAGCCCCAGATTTAGTTTCATGCGGCATCCTTTGAATATAAGTTACGACGACATGAGTTGTGACTGATCAATCAGAGAAAATGAGTTGCAATATTAGTTACAACAGGCGTTGTCCATGGAAGAATATGTTGGTTGCACCGCTGTCGATTCGATGCTTTTTTCGTTGTCATTAATTTGGTCAAATGCTCTCGATGAAGATCCTCAGTGGTCAGGTGCTGATGGGTGGAATCACCAATGACCTTAAAGTCTTTTTTCGGTTTCTTGATTGGTTTCTATCCTAACGAGTGTAGGTTTGAGTCTGCTAAGCGCACTCCAATGAACAGGTTGTTTGTGCTGACGTCATGCCTTTGTCGCAAGCAGCAGATTTTGGTGTCGGCGTCATTTCCCTTCTGGAAGTGAGGTGTCAATTGTTAAGTAAGACATTGGAAGCTATACAGCTGTCAAGTGCTATAGAAGAACATAAGGGGCCGTTCATAACTGACGTCACGCGCCTAGGGGCGAGGTGGTCACTCATATGTGATGAGGTGTGATGAAGGGCAAGGAGAGTCGACGAAATGTGACGTCACATTGTCACATCAAACATCAAAATGCGTAATTTTGTCGGAAACTTAGGCCTACACTCAATTAAACAAGTTCCACCCAATTACGAGTTATTAATACTACAATTTAAAAACACTAATCATAATTAATGTATTCTTAATTTTTGGACTGCCTATAATTGACGCTCGCTGTTAATTTTGGAGTTTTAGGAGTGAGGCAGCCATTTTGTAAACACACAAGCAGGAATGAATTATCTCGCCCAAAAGCATCAGGCCACAGAGAGTCTCTGAAACGAAGAAAATAGAGAGTTTGTGGCTAGGATATTATTTATTTCATGGGGAGAGTTTTGCTTCACCTTGGGAGAATGGAGAGGCCTGAAGTTTTGACTATTTCGAGTTATTGTTTGTGAACATTTAAAATCAATTGTAATGATTCTACCAGAGCCTTTTTCTTGAGGAATGCATAAGATAGTAATAATTATTATACTTTCTCCATTTTTTTTCGTTCTACTACTAGAGCTTCAAGTATTTTTATGGTTATAATATCTTTAATGATAATTTTATCATAAGGCTACGTAATTATAAGTTCGAGGTTATAATTCTATGCAAATTTGTATTACATTCTGGGCATCTGGTTTTCTCGGAGGGGGTCAGAGCTTCTTGACGTCATGTTTGAGGGTAGTCAAGGCATTTGTGACGACGTGTGACGAAGGTGTGAGGGGTTCAAAAATGTCCAAATTTGTGTGACGTCTTTCATGGACGACCCTAATTATATTCCACCATATCCATAGCGCCTGTGAATAAGTTGGTACCCTGCACTGGAATTTATGATGGCGCTATAGAAGTGTTTTGATTACAATTATTTATCTATTCAGATGACAATAGACGAATGAAAATGCTTCTGCATGCAGTGAAGTTGAATGCCGGGGCTTATCGCCTACTTTCTCTCCTTCCGCCCCTTCTATCACATTCTCATGCTAATACTTATATCAATCTCTTTTGCACATACTCTTACCACATTCTTCTGCTTATGCTCATAGAAAAATTCTCCTGTTTCATGACGAAGACATTACGACCCGTTTTGAATCTTTGCACGCCGTCCATTCAACCTGCTCGAACCTGCAGTCGTTAGGGTTCAATCTGGTTACACAATGCTTAATAAGTAAGATGGCATTGTTTTCCATCCTGACAAATGAATAATCAAGCTTTGATCACCTGTAGTCAACTGTTGCGCCTTCCTTAAACAGGTAGCCTCGCGGTGCGATCGGCCCAATCAGATGTTCGTTCGATCGCTATATAGAGAGATTGCGCGCGCAAGCGGAAACGACGCAGGCCATTGATTTTCGTGCATCGCTGGCAAAGCAGGTCAATCATTGGATCGTTTGAGTCATAGATGATCGAAAGAGAGAGTGAGAGACAGAGAGAGAAACAGAGACAGAGAGAGAGACATACAGACAGAGGAAGAGGAAGTAGGAGGTTGAGAAAACAACAGAACACAGCTGCATAACCGTCTCAACAGGTCATATCGCAAATCGAGATAACTATGAATTGAACGCTATTTACCGGATATTGCGTCAACGGTTAAACGTTTCGGGGGTATCGGTGTTGTTGTTGTCGTCGTTTTGATTTTAGGCAATGTGTTGTATTATGGACCTAATCGTGTGTTAGACGCACTGTTCGATCATTGCGCCAAAGCCATTTCGCAAATGACAAGCCGTGTAAACCTTTGGGATCTAGTTTCCCACTGGATATTCTTCTCTTCTCGTATATAGGTGTTAAGATATATTGTCACCAATCATCTATAAGAGGCTTAGGCGTAGTATGTATAATCATCTGTACTGGATTTAACCCAGGATTAACATTTGCGAACGCCTGAAATTCGTTGATATGTTTGATTATTTGAAAAACGTCGAATTACAATAATAGGCCTACAAAGCGATCATCTAACAGCGTGTATATTATATTCTCCATAATAAACAATATTCAATCTCTAGTGTAATTGTATACAATGCCTCTCATATCACGCCAAAGTAAAAATACGTACTGCAACTAGTGCATACCACACCTATCATATCATTACACCTAATTATATGATAGGTGTATCATATCATCAGGTATCATATCAACCTAATACACTACGACTCGAACGCGTCCTTACATGTATGCTGCTAGTTAAATTTAAAGCGTCAATATCAGGTACATGTTGATAACTACAATATAATTGGAGGTAAATTAACTAGGCCTACACACGTAAAAGACAATAGCAAAGGTTTCTCGAAATGTCATACCCAGGAATAGCAACGGGGTTCACTGTGGATATTAGTGGTAGATTACTATCGAGGTACAGAACGTGTAATTAAGAATACGGATTCAAGTACTGTGACTAAACGTTCCCAAGCGCGAAGGACTTCTACCAAATTGGAGTCTAATGCTAACAGTCTGACTTCTGGATTACACGACCTCTATGATTTTCATTTGACTTCTCAAACGGATTTATCTGATACTTGACTAGGATTTAACTTCTTCCATCCGTCGATTAATATCTTGTGCGTTGTGCAGCGTGTTTAAGACACCTATAGAAGTTATTCGATTCGATAGGATTGAATGCGCGTTGAGTGGACGCGACAGCGGACACGTCTCTGCTGGACCGGAAATAGAATTTCTCCCTCAATGGACGAAGAGGTAACGCCATTCGTTTGAGAGATGGTTGGAAATGATTATATTTCACTGACTAGCGCCACAGCCACTCTGCGAAGAGAACGTTCCCACTAGAATAAAATGCCGAAGAAACTGACCGAGAGGAAGAGAGTCGAATCGGTTCAGTACGAAAGAGTTGACTTCAGTGGAGTCCAAACTGAAACTACTGCATCCTAAAACCCCAATCCAGCGACCCAGAATCAAAGTACCAAAGCGGAAGATTGTCCCAACGACATCTATTGTCTTCTTCGCTTGAACCTCACTCGGTGGTCCTTGACAACCATCTCCACGGAAGCCGTCGACGTAGAGACCGTCGTCATGGGAACCATCGCCATACCAACACCGGCAAGTGTCGCTTACGTCTAACCAGAACGCTTGTAGCTATAAAAAGGCACAATTATCTGGTCAAAATGTGTGGTCACTGTGACCAATGTCCAGACAGTAGCGTTGCCTTTCTTAATAATTTGATCAATTAATTCAAAAGAAGTAAATGAAATTCCTCTGTTGCTTTTCCTCCACGTGTTCATTCTCCTTCTCTCTTCTCTCTACTTTTCTCCATAGGCCTACCTTCTCCTCCTCCTCCTTCTCGTCCTCTCTTCCTCCTCCTCCTCTTCCTCCCCCTCTTCTCCTCATTCTAGTTCTCCATCATTTCAACTGATATGTTATCATATTTAATAAGTCATTAGCAACGTTGATGACTAAATTGTGCAAATGAATATGGCACAACTTGGAAGATAATTTCTATGATAATTTTAGTTATAGTAAGTATCGTCTAATTTCATACTGTATGATTACACAATGTTAGCGAATAATGATAAATTATTTAATTCTATCAAATTTAGCTGTCGGCGGCTCTGCAAGGCGCCAATTACGTTATACATTTAGCGCAGAATCAAGAGATGGATCAGTTTTTTTGCCCAACTTCTGTTCCTGTCGATTCATTTTCAGTGATCATAATATAGCATTGTATCCCAAGACAAAACACGACCATTACCTCAGCTATCCGCTATTATTATTATTATTATTATTATTATTATTATTATTATTATTATTATTATTATTATTATTTTTATTATTATTATTATTATTATTATTAATATTATTATTGTTATTAATAATATTGCTTCTATTCACAGAAGGAGAATGATTTTAATGATCATCCTCGACATCATCATCATCATCGTCCTCATCATCAGCAGATGAGCTTTGGCAGAGTAAGAGGAGGAGGAGGAGGAGGAGGAGGTTCAACGACGTCATCAGCTGCAGTGTTGATTCGCTCCGGGCTACTGTTGGATATTCTCTTCAGCCTCATAATCTCATCCTCGGCTCAACAAGGTTTCTACAACGTTAATTATTGAAACCAGTTTATCCGTTTATTTCATAGTGTGTTTGTTTACCATCTGATCATCAGTTACTTCATAGTCTATTTCTTCATTTAGCCATCAGCTGATTACTTTATTTATCCATTTCTTCATTTAATCATTTTTCAATGTTTCATTTATCATTTCGTTCATTCGTTAAGGATCGCAGTTTCCATATTTCATTGATCGAACTCATTTTAACCGATTTCTGCGTTTTATCTTTCGTTGAGAAATACAATGAATAGTTTTCATTCAAGTTTTGAGTTACTGTTGACATCATGACATTACACGAACAGTGATGATATAATTTATGATATAATTTGCCCGTGAATAAGCTGGTGCCCTACGCTTGGCTTTGAAGTGGCTCATTATAAGTTTGAAGATTACGTTTACGATTTTGTGATGTATGTTCCAAGCCTGGGAACAAAAGGAGGGAGATGTTAAGGATCTTTGTCATCAGACAGCGTCGTTAAACAGAAACCACAGATTAAACATGATTGTCGCCATCCAAAGATCTCGAGACTATGAAGCACTGTGTTTTGATTGTTCGGTTGTAGTCTTGTTTGAGTGTACCTTCGAAGTCGGAACTTGTGGCGTGATACATGACCTGTCAGGGAATTTCCTGTGGTTGAGGTATAGTGGGAAAACCCCAACCGATTACACAGGTCCATCTAGCGGCCAGGGAGGATCCTTATGGTTCTACTACGCCGAAGCCAGTGACCCTCGCCTACCGAACGAACAGGCAAGGTCAGTCAAAGGACATATATTAGTTTTCTTTTTGCTTTATTTTCTTTTTTGATTGTGCCTTGGTCGGGAGCGCCTCTGAATAGTGTTCTTTAAGAGGGCTCTATATAAATTGCATTGATTGATCGATCGATCGATTGATTGACTGCTTAATTGATTGCTTAATTGATTGATTGGTTGTTTGGTTGATTGATTGATTCATTGATTGATTGATTCATTGATTGATTGATATAGATTGTATATATGGCCCCATGGACTAAAATTGGTACGACTCTTGTCAAAAGGATTCAGCTGCTGCATACGTCTAGGACAAACTATGACAGACAGACAAATGAAGGAATAAATAGATTAATATATATCAACGAATGAAGAAATAAGTAAATAATGGAATGAACAAGAGAACGAATGAATAAATGGATAAACGAAGAAATAAACAAAGAAATAAACAAAAGAATAAACAAAGGAATAGACAAAGGAATAAACAAAGGAATAAATAAAGGAATAAATAAAGGAATAAATAAAGGAATAAATAAAGGAATAAATAAAGGAATAAATAAAGGAATAAATAAAGGAATAAATAAAGGATCGAATGCATAAATAAATAATTTATTGAACAAACGTAAAAAAATATATGAATGAACGAACGAACGAATAACCGCTGGACGAACAATCAGAAAAGAAAGCACGATGATATCGATTACACTGTTGTTGTTACTATTGTTGTTGCTGCTGCTGCATCACTATGTAGAACATGATGATGAGTCGTTGTCATCATCATCATTCATCATATCACGATAATGGTAACGAGGATAATAAATAAATAAACAAATAAACAAATAAACAAATAATTAAGTGAGTAAGTAAATAAATAAATAAGTAAATGATAGCATTGACTATTTTCGAAGGTTTACCACACCTGACCTGAACTTCATTGGCGGTGTCTGCGTTCAGTTCTACTACAACGCCTACGGTCAGGGAGTGGGTCAGCTGAACCTCTACACCAACGTGGGATCGGACTACAGGGGTCACGTCGATTTGTGGCACCTCAGAGGAGATCAGGGTCCCGGTTGGAAGTTCCAGTGGTTCGAACTGATGCTCATCAACGGCAGCTCTCGAGTAGGTAGACCAGTAAGAAGAGTCACCAACGAAATAAATTACCTGAATTTCACAAGACAATAATGGTCTTAATTGGTCTGCTATTGTCTCATCGAAATCCGATGAGGAAGTGTTGGCTGCGGTGAGATGACTTTGCAGCCATTGGGTGCTAGATATTTGTTTTCATCTGGAATTGCTTGAAAGTGTGGAAATGTATTATTAGTCGAAATTATTTTGGAGTAGCTATCAACCATTTTCTAAGTTTTTAAGTTGTAGATCTATCACCGACTGGAATGTGCCGCCCTCAGTTCATGACCTCATTTGGTTTCTACTGCAGATAAAGTCACCAGTTACGCGTCGTCATTTGTTTCAGGGTTCCCTTTTATTCGAGAGACTACCTATATACCCTCATTCTACCTGATACCTCGCCTTTCTCTTCTTCAGAGAAGCCGACCTTAGCACGCGCTCTCCATCCTTCGTCGAGTCTTTCTCCAATCGTATTCAGATCTTCACTGGGCATCTGTAAGCTCTGAACAGCCCCTCTTATATAGCGCTGTGCTCGTGAATAAATTAGGGCTCCGCGCTTAACCTTATAGTTGCGCTTTAGAACTCTGTGGCTTGCAATCGCTTTTACGATTACGAGAACGCCATTGGCTATCACAACGATAGTCAGTTCTCAATGCGAATTGTATCTGTAACTATTTTTCGATCGATGAATTTAAACTTTTCCAAGTAACACAGCAAATCGCACATCTGGTTGCTATATACAAGGATTTCAGGGAATACTGTCTCGTGTAATTGTAGATCGGTTGGGACGCGATACGTGGTTTGAATTGGTTGGGAGACATTGCTGTCGATACTATACGAATATTCACCGGAAAGTGTGTGCCAGATGGTTTGTATTTTCGATTTCCGTTGCGTCAATAATCCCACTCACCTCATATGATATATCTATTCGACTGCTGGAAGACATGTAAGCCTAAACCAGCAAAAAACCAGGCCATTAGCTGGTTGAACATTTGTAAAGCCGAGGTATAGCGCATGTGGTGCACGCGAGCCTCGTAAGAAATAAAACATTCATTTCAACGTCAATGATTTGGTCCTAAGAATTGACCGGAAGAGTTCAGACATGCTCCATTTGTTTAGCGAGGGAATATTTCTAACTGCTTTTCATATTGATTATGCACTACTTATGCATGTGTACCTATTCTTATATACTATGTATATATGTATAAATAGGCTTATTATATATATATATATATATATATATATATATTATTGACTGGATGCGTCTATTGCGTTAGCAGCACGTCACATTTTCATGACTCTCATATTATCGCCCAAAAACTGGCCACGCGAATTAGCGCAAGAAATCCTGTGCATATGATGAAAGTCCTTGGACGATAGATAAAAACATCGGATGACATCAACTAACAACACTGATACGTGGTTGGATCGTATTCTCTATTCTATAGAAGAAAAACTCCGGTCCATCTGTTACATTTGCCGAAGGGTGTGACTCCACATGACACGCATTGAACAACTATGACCTGCAGCACAAGTAGCAGACAATCGTCAATAAAAATTTGAATATTGCTGAGCGTATTTACATTAGCACTTGTCGCAATGGTGTTTCAGGGAAAACATGAAACATTAATAAGTGAACTATGGTTTGAGGTTTCTGATATTAAACATAGACCTACTTTACAGTTTGACAATACCTCGCTGCAGATGAAATTGGCAGCCGGATAAAACCCATCATCATCATCTTTCATCCCGTTTGTTCAATCCATGACTGATTGATTGATACATCATTAATTAAATCATTGTTTCATTTAGTCATCACTGTATGGGAATTCGTTGGTTGGGTCATACGTGTGTGCGTGGGCGATCCATACGTGACTCATTCTAGTTTTCTGAGAATTGTTTTATACTGATTCTTATCGTGCTATGTAAACTCATCGATAAATACATACATAGCTCATTGATATCATGTCCTTTAAAGACATGTATGCTATGTTCGGGAGTACTGGAAGTGGAGTACAAGTAGTTGCTGAATAGTGGCCACGATTGGGCGTTATGTATACAGCTCTCTGTAATGAATAAAATAATGAATTAATGAGCACAATAAATTAATTATGAATTAATTAATTAATTAAATGGACAATTAATTAATTTGATGAGTGAAACAGTAAATGGAAACTTAATGAAATAAATATTGAAATAATGAATTAAATAATGAATTAATGAATTAATGAATTAATTAATATGTTTATTTGTTATGTGGCAGTGTCGTTGCCCTGGAGTTGTGACTTTGAGACGGATGACCTTTGTGGAATGAAACAACGTAACGACGATGATTTCGAGTGGCTTCGATGGTCAGGGACGACTCCCACTCCAGGCACTGGACCCTCATCCGCCGAATCAGGCACCTACTACGTCTACATTGAGACCAGCGAAATACTGGCACTTGGAACATACGCAGCGTAAGAAAACATTCTGACAGACCGATTGACTGATTGATTGACTGACCAATTGATTGACCGATTGATTGACTGACCAATTGATTGACCGATTGACCTATTGCATCGATTGACCCTAAGGTTAATATGGAAGGAATACAAAGGTCAACGAAAACTGGGTCATTAACCTAGATCGTGTGTTTGACTACATCCGGGACTTTTGCAAGAAAAATCTACTTTGTTCTTCTTGACGAAACAAAAGTTCAAACGCCTAAAGATGTAGAATTTGCAGCATAAATTAAATGCGTTTGACGGAAGATTTCTGACTGGAGCGACAGAAATTTAGATGCACTATTTTGTCGATTATATTACGTATGATGTTATCCTGTCGACTTCCTGGATATTACTTCATTCGTTACATAGTCGATCACAGACATCGACCGCAATGTACTAGAACTGCATCGTTCTAAGCGACTGATTTGAGAAAACTTCAGTTTAAATTTACTTTTAACGACAAACGTCTATTAATGAAAATTTTAGGACAGGTTTAGTAATCAACTCAAATATTAGAAACAATAAAGTTATGTCAGATCTCTGTGCACTTAACTATTCCGCTGAACGGCCACATGATGAAGAATGGAATATTGGAATAAAGATATCTTTGTTTTAGAGTTTATCCATTATACGCCAACTCTAATGGAATTGTTTTGACTGTTTCTTTGTCTGAAGTTTGGAATCTCCAGCCATTCTGTACAATGGCGACGCATGCGTCATGTTTTGGTACAACATGAATGGAAGTAGCATCGGTAGCCTATCACTGTACACACTGAATCGGGGTCAAAGGTCACCCTGGAGGTTATGGTCAGGCAGCTCAGGGTCGCAGGCCTGGACAGAGGCAAGAGTGACCATTCAACTGACCAGCTACACTGACAGGGTAATTGATTGACCGATTGATTCCGATCACAACAATGATTATTAATGGTGGCAGTTATTGCATTTATAATATAGTCATCGATAATGACAATGGCACCTTTATATATTTTAAAGCATTCGCTAGGTTTAAGATATGTAGGCCTAAGATTAATAATAAGGAAAATAACCTATATAATAACAACAACAGTAATAATAATAATAATAATAATAATAATAATAATAATAATAATAATAATAATAATAATAATAATGAGAGAAGGACTGTCAACCATTTTAAATGTGGACCTTGACGATGACCGCTGGCTCCAGGCTTCTTTGCCGGTGAGAGATGGTGGTCTGGGAGTTCGTTGTACATCTACGCTGGCACTTTCTGCCTTTCTGGCTTCTGCTGCTAGTACAAGCGAACTCCAGGCATGCATCCTACCAACAGAGTCTGCTGAGGAACCATATGAACTTGCGAGTTCAGCACTCAACGCTTGGAAGACCCTGACAGATGCAGAACCACCAACAGGAGCAGCAAGTTATCGCCAGAAAGAATGGGACCTCCGATTCACAGACAAGGCATGGAAAGGTCTGCTGGATTCCAATAACAATCCATGCGACCGTGCTCGCCTGCTGGCCTCACGAGCACCTCATTCTGGAGACTGGATGCTAGCGCCCCCTGTGACTGCCCTAGGCCTGCGCCTCTCAAACGAGGATGTACGACTGGCAGCCGGGTTGAGGCTAGGAACGACGCTCTGCGAGCCACATTTGTGTCACCAATGTCAAGAGAGCGTCGACGCAAAAGGGCTCCATGGACTAATTTGTAGAAGAGGCAGCGGAAAACATCAACGACACAGCATGTTGAACGATGTCATCTGGAGAGCTCTTGGCAGGGCGAAGATTCCAGCGCAAAAGGAACCTCTCGGCTTGCTAAGAGAAGATGGAAAGCGACCGGACGGCGTCACGCTCATTCCTTGGACACGTGATCGATGTCTGGCATGGGATGTGACAGTGCCCGACACCTACGCCAAGTCACATCTTGTCGACACATCTATCAGAGCTGGGGAAGCAGCCGAACGCGCAGCTAAGACGAAGAGGGCCAAGTATTCCACCATAACCAACACCCACGACTTCGTAGCCCTCTCCTTGGAATCCGGCGGCGCTTGGAGCAGTGAAGGACTGGAGTTCATCTCAGAGCTGGGTAGTCGAACGAGTGCTGCAACCCACGATCCAATGGAGACGTCATTTCTGTTCCAACGTATCTCAGTTGTTCTTCAGCGTGGGAACGCAGTCTGCCTCTTCGGGACATTGCCAACACTCCATTAGCTCATCATGGGCGATAACAGCATAATGTGAAACATATATGTATAATAATAATAATAATAATAATAATAATAATGATGATGATAATGATAATAATAATAATAATAATAATAATAATAATAATAATAATAATAATAATAATAATAATAATAGTACTAATAACACAGCGTTACTTGGTTGCATTCAAAGGCTCTTTTTCTCTGACCTCTGAAGACGAGGCTTATCCTCCAGACATTTTAACAATAATCTATAAGTCCCATGGGGAATGAACTACCTCAGGGCAAAGAATACTAATAATAATAATTAGAGGCACCTTCAAACCGTACCCGAGGGACGAGGACCACGAACTGCAGGCTTAAACTTATCAAACCATCGTATCCAGACTCTATTCTTTCGCCTCCAAGTACGACCTAATCATACGTTCCCATGCACCATCATCACCGACTACCACCGTAGCACCATGCTGTCTCCTCAGTTTCACCTCACAGGATTCTGTCCTGGTAACGGAACGGACTAGACAACCTGGTCATTGCGGACTTTACTTTATATACCGCCCTTGAAAGCTGGTATTACTGAATCGATAATAAATTTATCAGATATCCATCAGATTACATTACACTATGTTACACTCTCCATGGCTGCTAATTATTTTAGTGCACTGCTGCGATGTTGTCTTAGGTTGGTTTCATTGGTACTCGAGGCAACGACATCTTCGGTGATATCGCAATAGACAACATTCGCATCTATTCGTCCATATGCCCAGGTTAGTATTGTATTGTATTGAATTCACAGATTTCTGTAGCGCCTCTTCAAGTACGACCTAATCAGCGGCGCTCCCAGTGCAAGAAAGCCCTGTGGGAACAGAAATCCTTAACAACACGGACAGAAACAGAAACGCTCCCAGCGATAATCAATGATTAGTGTTTAATGTCAGTTTAATGAGTGTTGCAATAGTTAACAAAACGGTGAACAGTAAGCTAACAGAGTCACCAATGGTGGGCCCACGCACAAACGTGGAACCAACCGATAGATTCCCATCAACAGCTGACAGATGGCATAGATGTGACCTTAACATAACTCATCTTTGCCGATTATACCTGAATTCACCCTATCTTACCATTCCAAGCCCCACGTTATCTCAACTTTCCTTTATTACCCTCAAATTAGTTTATCTTATCTTGCTTACCCTAGATAACCTGGTCTAGTACAACGTGGCCTCACCTGACTATACCATACGTTTCTGATTTTCAAGGCAAACTCAGCATTAACCTTTAATGTGTTTTAGATGATGTAACTACAGCCTCCACTCCCTCCAGTTCAACAGCACCAACAACGCTAGCAACAACAACATTAGCAACAACACAGGCAACGACAACATTAGCACCGACATCGCAAGCAACGACGACACAAGCTACGACAACACAAGCAACGACGACAGTAGCGCCAACAACAGTAGCAACAACAACACAAGCAATAACAACAGTAGCAACAACAACACAAGCAATAACAACAGTAGCAACAACAACAACACAGGCAACAACAACAGTCTCACCAACAACACAGGCAACGACAACAACAACGCCAACAACGAACAATCCAACTACTGTTGTAATTGCTACCACTAATCAGCCAACGACAACAGCACCTTTTAACAACGGAACTCACGGTGAGAGGCTCTCTTTGCTCTTTGCTGATTTTGTGGAGGCGTTTGACATTATCACTCATTGATTCTTACGACATAATAAATGAATTTAGATGAGTCTTTCTCTTGATTTGGCGCTGCATAAATTGCCAATTACAATGACATGAGTTGCTAGCCTGTAACTTAACACGTCTGTGATGCGAGATTTATGTTATTTTTCAGAATATTGATGAGAATGCGATGATAAATTGTAAATACAGATGTGAAACATGCGTCTTTCGTTGATTGCTTAATCTCTGGCCTGATTGCATGATCGATCAATTGATTGATTTATTGATTGCATTATTACTTGATTGCTAGATTAATTTACTGATTGATTTATTGATTGATCGACTGCTTGATGTGGGGGTCACTTCTTTCAGTGAGCCTTCCCTGGTCGTGTGACTTCGAGAGCGATGAGTGCGGCATGGAACAGATGAACTATGTCAACACTCTCTTCACCCGTCAGTCGGGACCCAGCTCCCCCACCGGGTTGACTGGCCCCACTTCCGCTCAGCACGGAATTTACTACATGTTCATCAACTCGACGAGTCCAAGGAAGCAGGGAGATAATGCTCTGTAAATTATCAAACTGCTTCTCCACATTACATTACATTACTATCTTGGCGAACTGATATTCCGGATGTTCACCCAATTAGAGATTTGTTTCTGATGGCCCACCTGATGCATAGTAAATCGGCGCTACAGAAGTTACTAATTACAATAGCTTTAATTCCTCTTCATTTTCTCCGACCTTCTCATCGACCTTTATTCGCTACAATCACTCTCATCCTATGCCTCTCTTTCTCTCTCTGCTTCCTCCAGTGTTCATTTACAATCAATCAATCAATCAATCAACCAATCAATCTAATCATAACTCACATAATAATTAATTGCATCAAATACCTCCATTATTAGCCAAATACCGTTCAAGACAATGCTAGCTAATGACCAGGACTATAATTGTATAATAACGGTCATCATCTGTTTTAATAATCATAGAGCTCATCTTAACAGCTCCTATATCTTCTTAACACTCGGATCTCCACGCAACCGGGTTGCGTTCGTCTTAGTTTATATCTTGACAACCCCTCTTACTTGACGCACGGATACGGATGACCTTTAGCCCTGTGATTAGCTAAAGTAGCGCATCATCAGTTCTCGAGAAATTACGACTACTAATAAGACTTAGTGAAAAAGCCGACGTCCCTCTGACTTAGCTTTTGTGCGCGCTAAGATATTCTCTAAGATTTGCATCATATTACATTAAATTCATTTTCAGTCTGGAGACGTGGTACATATTGTACCGAGGTTGGGTCTGTGTTCGGTTTTGGTACAACATGTACGGAGTGGACACAGGTCGTCTGATCCTCTATACGAGTCTACCTGGAAGGGATCATCCGTGGAGGGTCTGGTCAGGGAACCAGGGACCCCAGTGGCTGTTGGCAGAGGAGACGATCAACGTAACAGGCGACAGAGTGGGTAGTAGCCCTCCCCTCTCTATTAGACAAAGTCAATTGTTTCATCCAATCGTGTATCTGACCTAATGTGATTGTGATCAAAACTTATCTATGATAATGTGTCATATTTTATTCTATGGTAATATTTTCTTTTTGATCCTTTTCTTCGGTATGCTAAACGTATCGGGTATATTCTAATTCTAGTTTTTTTTAAATTCTAATTCACTCACGCTCAATACTATAACAATCAATCCAAGTTGATTTTCAATGGTTCTCACGCGAATGTAATATTTCCTTAAACCCACCCTTTCATAGTATGTATTCATCCCATTCTACTCCACTCCAAACTACTCCATTCTATTCTATTCATTATCATAATCGTAATCTTCAAACTTCTAAAGCACCACTCAAAAGCCAAGCGCTAAGCACTTAGCTTATTCACGAACGCTGAGCTCAATGTCATTCTGTAATCAGGGTTCTGCATGCCTTTACGGTTACAATTCTGTTTCACTCGCTTCCATTCTGTGCTACTGCAGGCATCGTTTAACAGTTTAACTAATGATCGATCTAACTGATCATGATCGAGTTAATGGGAACCACAACTCCTCACTTCACGTCCCCATAGCGATTGGACTTCCAAATCCAATATCATATTTTCAGTTTCATAAGACATCTGATAATTATCACAATGCATTGAAATTATTATTATTATTAATGAATACTTATTAGCAATTTTGCATTTATTCACAGACTCTACTGTCGTAGGAAAACATAGCAAGCCATAAAAACGTCTTCACTGCATCGCCCTAACATGTCCTCCTACTACAATATGTGGGAAAATGCAGAGCTACTAATAATTATTAATTAATAATAATTGGTGTTACGTCTCGACTCGTCCGACTGATAACAGTAGCATTTAAAAAATAGATTTATTGATAGATTTTGAGATGAATAGTATTGGCTATGCTATTTGATAGGTTGGAATCATCGCAGAGGTTGGTCCAGGGCCTCTTGGACAAATAGCCGTCGACAACATCGTTATAACGACGAGAGCATGCAACGATACAGGCAAGTCATCACATTCCTAATCAAGCCACTGATTAAACATAATATATATATAATAGGCCTACATGTAATTCAACCAGCGATCTATAACGTCGTATTAGTTCATTCATCACAATTATTTCTATAGCGCCCTTTAAGATTTCTGCTCAAGCGGCGCTGCGTGACCCTTTGCTAAATGACGTTAAAGTTAATAATATTAAGATCAGTTCAATTTGTAGTTGTAATTGTGAGGTTATTGAACACTTATATAGCGTCAATCGATATCAGAGGCGCTCACGACTCAATACATACCTAAAGGAAGGCCTTTAGGCGCCCCCGGAAGGTTGTAGCTCAAGAGAGAACAGCTCCTCCCGGAGAGGAAGGGGAAACTTTTCCAGCTGATGGGACCCACATATGCGAAGATCCTGGATTGGGCCGTGGCAGAGCGCTTGCGAGGAACCACCAGATATCCGCGGGCTGAGGAGCGAAGGGAAGCCCGGTGCGGAATTGAGGATACCCTAGTGCAGAGGGCCAGAAGGTAATTAAGATACATTCGTATTTTTCTTCTTTCCAGGAATAACTAATCCTCCCACAACATCTACCCCGAGACCTTTTACAACTCCACCGATGACGACGGTTACGACAACCAGGCAGATCGTTCTACCATCAAGTACGGCGGGTTTGTGATTACCTTAGTACTCTAAAGAGTGATGAGGAAAAACGATAGGTGAAGAATTGGAAGGTGGGAGATCAGATGAATCGGAGAAAGAGTTTTTGGAGAAATTAGACTTTGATTTCGAGTGGAAAACACAAGAGTTATTGGTAGAAGAGCCTGAGGTAGATGAAGGTGGGTGATTGGCAAAGTTGGGGAGGAACTTGAAAAGGGTGGAATATTCAGGAGGGGATCGTTCCAGAGCAGTGGTGTGGTGATGGTTATGGCTCGGTTGGAGAATTTCAGATTAGGAGTGACCGGGGTCAAATAAGACTGAGAAAGGAGGATGGTCGTGTACAGCGGGCTGGTGAAGACTCAAAGATAATGTTAGCCTAGTGTAGTATAGGGTCTTATTTGGTTGTGATAGGACTTTGAGGTGGATTCGAGCTGAAATTTTTAGCCAGTGGAGTAATTTGAGGATTGGAGTGACGTGATGATGCTTGGATATTCTGCTACTCTGGCCGAAGAGTTTATGATTTAACTGTAGAGGCTTGAGTTGTGTGTAATCAAGGAAAAGGAAATTGCAGCAATCGAGCTTCGAGTGGAAAAGTGGAGGTTGCAACGGTCGAGGCAGTATAGTACATAATTACAGAGATGCCAGAAATGTTGTGATATCATATTTTACAGATAAAATGCTAAATAATTCTGTTCAATTTTTTCACGCATATGAAATAAACTTCTGTTTAACTCAGTCATTGTTCGTTGCGTGAAAATTACGAGAAATTGCTTCCAATTCTAAGTATAATGGATGAATGTGCGTGGATTTAAGACTACACTTCCCTGGATTTCTCATATCAAAACGGCGGTTTTAGGTCAACCAGTACACCCAGTACGCATCTATTACATATCTATCTTTCTCAAAGTCGTCTTTGTCACGCTATTGTACCTCCACCCTACCCCTCATTTGAAGCCCTGGGTATGTTGATTGTGAGTTGATTCATTGATTTCTTTATATGTTGAATAATAATTATTTGACAAATTAATTTTATCTTCAAGAAGAAAAGAAATTGAGGAAAACATTATAAATTTTAAATTCTGTTTTGTATTTTATTCAGCTTCGGCGCCGGAACCTCTTCAGTGCAAGTTTAACCTTTGACCTCATCTTTCTATCCGTATGAATGATCCGATTAATGCTAAAAGTCAGACGGGCAGACAGACAGAAGAAAGCACGAACAGACAATACTCGCGAATGTTGTTCTTTTAATAATGATCATGATCGCGATGTTAAGGATGATGCAGTATAGTTAATAGCAATGTTATTAATAGTTGTAATAATTGCTATACCGCCGATGATGATGATGATAGTGATGATGATGATGATACTAATAATAATAGTAATAATAATAATAGGCCCTAATAATAATAATAATAATAGAAATAATTGTAATAATAATAATAATAATGATACTGATAATAATAATAATAATAATAATAATAATAATAATAATAATAATAATAATAATAATAACAATAACAGTAGTAGTAATAATAATAATAATAATAATAATAATAATAACAATGAAATTGATGTTGGCTTCGGCTATCATTTATTCACGTAAGAAGTTGCACATGGGTTAACCTGTGTCCATTAGTAAACTACCACTGACTGACTGACCGACCGCCGACCGACCGACCGACCGACCGATCGATCGATCGATCGATCTATTGACTAACTATTTGTCGCTGTGTGTGTATTTCCAGATGCAATCGTTAGTTGCAATATGGAGTCCGATGGTTCGTCGAACACTAGGTGTCGCCTGCGTCAGGACAAAACGGACGACTTCGATTGGACGATGCAGTCCGGTGAGACGCCATCTGGTGCCCTCTCGACCAGGGTCATCAATGGCCGCAATTATCCGGTCACAGGGCCCAATGAAGCTGAGGAGGGTCGGTTCTACCTATTCACAGAGGCCAGTGGAACTTCCAATGGCCAGCTGGCGAGGTCAGTGTCAGGCTTAATAAGGTTTTGA
Source organism: Bimastos eiseni (assembly GCA_959347315.1). Classification (NCBI taxonomy): domain Eukaryota; kingdom Metazoa; phylum Annelida; class Clitellata; order Crassiclitellata; family Lumbricidae; genus Bimastos; species Bimastos eiseni. The sequence goes on along the minus strand of OY365809.1, from coordinate 727,395 downwards.
ATTCATCAATAATTGGTTCATTAAAGATCTCTTTGGTACATCGCTTTCACGAGATTTCTACCACTTCAAAATGGATTGTATTAAATCTTACTAGATTAGATCAAATTAGATCAAATTAGAACAAAAAAATGAGATAAAAATGAAATAAAAATGAGATAAGAATCATGTTTAATTTATGATATTGGATAGGATTGGTTCATATTAGATTAGATTTGATTATATTCAATTAGTGTTGATCGGGCTTTGGTTTGGACCAGAGAACGGATGAGATTGTACAATGAAGTGATAATGTTTTCGTTGTAGATTGATCGCTGAGGGAGATGACTTCCGTCGTTCTGCTGACCGTCGATGTCTCCATTTTTACTTCTGCATGAATGGATATCACACGGGAACGTTAAGAGTCTACGCCAAGTTCAACTTCGATTCCGTTCGAATGACTCAGTGGGAGATGTCTGGTGACAAGGGCAACGGATGGAAGGGGGTGGCCATTGACCTCACCATGACTGACGTCACTGAGGTAACTGACGTCATTCATTCATTCTCTCAGTCTATCTATCAATCAATCGTTCAGTCACTCGTTTCATTATTCATTCATTCGAGTCATTGTGATTATATGTGCCAGCTGGAATATTTAGTCAAAGGCGAATTCCATGCATCTAAACAATGCATCCATGAATACATCCATTCATCTATCTAATCCATTCGTCTATCCAATCCATTCATGCAGTTAACGCTGGGGCCATTGAAGCTACAGTCAGCAGCCGTTGAATTATGCACGGTCAAAGTGAACTCTATTTATACGGAGGACTTTGTGGAAAGTTTAGTGTTGTGTGATGTGATTTAAGGTTGGGATCGAAGGTATCGTGACCGGTCAGTTCAGTGGAGATACAGCAATCGACAACCTTACGATGACCAGTGGTCAATGCCAAGGTCAGTTCGTGTCCAGCGTCCTAACTGGAACTATCTATAATAGTCAACTTTCTCTGTGTCCCAGAATCCTCGTAGCGAGAACTTATGCCATGATGTTAAAACTTAAAACAAAGAGCTGGCGATTACAATTATCAAATCGTTTAAAATCGTTTAATTTGTACAAACAGCGTATCCAATATTATTTTCAGCGATTCCAAGTTCAGAATGATAGCGCGTGTTATGATTGATAGTCACCACAAGTGAGGGCCTGGAAGGGATAAATGATGGTACTGTAAGAGAGCTGAGAACATGAGGAGGTAGATAGTTTCAGATGAAGGAGAGACCGTGAACGGCGTATTACCGTACATATACATACATTCATACATACATACATTACACATATATATTGTAACGCTCGTGATGTACATGCGTGCATACGTACGTGCAAAGAGGCATACATACATTCATACATGCTAGGTGGAGATGTAACTAAGTAAGACACTAAAGACAGGTACGGCGACCGTGTAAAATGTAGCAAATAATGTCGTTAGCAACTTATTGTAAATTGTCGCTATTATGCGTAACTGACTTAGCTAAAATGACACAATTATCAAATAAAAGGGGCGAACAAAAATTATAGCGTCCCTTCAAGAACATCTACTCAGGAGTGAGGAGGATAACATAATTATGAGCATATCGATCGCTTGTGTAATAATAATAATAATAATAATAATAATAATAATAATAATAATAATCGATGACTATTCAACGCTACAACGCAGTTGCTTTCAATGGAGCTTTCTCTGCTCAGGAGTCCAACGAACAGGGCTACTCTAGACGACATCACCATTAATTAATAATAATAATAATAATAATAATAATAAAAATAATAATAATAATAATAATAATAATCGATGACTATTCAACGCTACAACGCAGTTGCTTTCAATGGAGCTTTCTCTGCTCAGGAGTCCAACGAACAGGGCTACTCTAGACGACATCACCATTAATTAATAATAATAATAATAATAATAATAATAAAAATAATAATAATAATAATAATAATAATAATAATAATAGTCGTTTATTGAAAAGGTATAATGTTGACACAGAGAATTTACAGGTCTTAAATTAGAGGAGAAATTTATGCATGAAACTGAGATTATTAGAACCAATTAACGCGGAAAACATGTTATTGACTGCAGGAAATGCTACCTGGTAGGTAATTAAAGAATTTGACTGATTAGTTCAATATATGATCGTTGCAAATCCAATTAAAGTCTACCAGTTCAATGCATTCCGATTCAGATGAGGTAACTTAGGAGATTAATCTCTTGTTCTTGTTCTTTGCTCGTCTGTTGCACGAACTCAGCTCCTCCGCCAAGTACGTAGGATCGGCTTCTCATCTCTTCTCGGCTTTTCTTTCGTTTCTTCATAGACTCAAACGTGGTTTTGGGATTCCTCAGTTGCAGAGTTTAAACTTCTGTCGATTTTCTTGTGTTGAATTCTTTGTGTTTGTTATCCAACTGCTGTTGCTATTGATGTTGCTATTGCCGTTGTCATTGGTGTTGTTATTGTTGTTGCTATTGCTGTTGTCAGTGCAGTTAGTTGCTTTTGTGTTAATGGTGGTGGTTTGTTATTGGTACTGTAAGAGAGCTGAGAACATGAGGAGGTAGACAGTTTCAGATGAAGGAGAGACCGTGAACGGCGTATTACCGTACATATACATACATTCATACATACATACATTACACATATATATTGTAACGCTCGTGATGTACATGCGTGCATACGTACGTGCAAAGAGGCATACATACATTCATACATGCATACATACATGCATACATCTATATACATATTATGCATAAGTGCATAATAAGTGCACAATTTCACATAACGCACTTCATAACCCTTCACTGTTGGTGTAATAACATATTCGCCTCATTCGTTTGAATGCTTAACTTCTGGTTTTCCTGCACTTGCTCTGTTCGTGCTGTTCATGAGGCTCAATGTCTCTTCTTCTCACAGACGCGCTCTGGGCGTGTAGCTTCGAGCTTCTTGATGGTTCGGTCACTCTTTGCGGAATGATCCAAGCACTAGACGACCAGTTCGACTGGACGCTGTGGTCAGGGAAGACTCCCTCCGATGAGACTGGACCATCGCAGGCCCAGAGCCTACCCTACTTTATCTACACTGAGGCCAGTGACCCACGGGTCATGGGAGACAGGGCAGAGTAAGACATCCTCTTCAGCTTTTTTATTGCTAGCAGCAGCAACTGTATTGTCAGTCCCATCATCAGCAATATGAGTACCTACTATTTTCAATATTGTTCATTAGTATTATAATTATTATATGAACAATTTTTTATATTATTATCTGTGATAGTATTATAATTAATATCCTTAGTTTTTTATATTATTATTACTATTATTATTATTATCTTAGAGGTATTTTATATATTATTGTTAGTATAATTGTTATTATTTTTATAAAAAGTTAATAAGACTTAATATGACCTAACTGAAAGAGATATATCTATCTGTCATTCGTTTTAATTGATTAATTGCAGTTTTACCTTTTTCTTCAGCATAGACCATTTATACAGTATCTATTGAAGAAATTTCTATGCATTCTTATTACTCTATTAAACATTAATAAATCGCGAAACATGAACTTTAAAGAAAAGAGACAGGGACAGATTACTAGCGTTCGAGATGAAGTCTTACAGCCGGGTCTTCTCAATAAGTCTACGTTGGGAGCAGAAGATTACGAACGTCGAAATCAGAAGAAGAACAGGCAACACCAGAAAAAATCGTGCAACTCATATGAGGCTAAAGTTGAACCTGTTTGGACACATTTGCAGAATGAAGGACATTAGGCTGGTAAAGACTGTGGTATTTGGGGATATGGATGGAAAACCACAAGAGGGCGGCCATGTAGGGAATGGATTGACGATATCAATGAGTGGTGCGAGGAGGAAATTTACGTGTTGACAATGAAGGCGCAAGACCGGAAGACTTGGAGAAGAGACGTCGAAGTTGCATTGGACACCCACGGGCAGTGAGCCCTAGGAATAATGATTATGATGATACTGATATCGCGATAACTGGATTTAATTTACCGACTTTGCAAAGCCGCCTATAAACCTGTTCTTCTGTTACCAGGTATAATAATAGACCTACATTAATCCTCAAAGGAGTATATTCATTATTCATTATATACAGCCATAAGAAAAACACACAGTGTAAGAAATGTTGATTGCTGTTAATGCTGGTTGCTCGTGTTTTACATAAAGAAAACAACAAATGAGAACATTGAACGATGTCAAAGTCAAGTTTGTTAGGCCATTTCTATAAAGCTGGTTGTCTTACACAATGTTGTCCATGTTGTTCATCGACAACAAGGATAACGCAGTATGTTGTTGCATAATTGCGTTAAAGAATCTAACATCTAATTTAAACCAAATGAAATAAAAATAATGGAATCTATTTGAGTTATCTAAAATGAATTAAATGGTTCGTTAAATGCGCTGGTGCTAGGATTCTCGTTCCAAAACTCTACCAGACTGGTTCCCTTTGTCTATCGTTCTACTACAACATGAACGGACATAACATGGGATCTATCGAGGTCTACACGGTTACCAGTGGCAGCAAGACGACGCGATGGTCACAGTCTGGCAACCATGGCGACGTGTGGTTACGCGCCATAGTCACTCTTACGGTCAATTCCGATGACCAGGTCATTTATAATGTTCATCCCGATTGATTGATTGATTAACTTACACACTTACTTACTAATTGAATGACTGAAGGTATTAAATGAGTGAATCTATGTCTGATTGACTGAGTGACTGACTGAATTAACTAATGCATAAACGAATGCATAAACGAATGCATGCATTGAATGCATGATTAACTAACTTACTTGTTGAATTTATTTATGAATGGCTGACTGACAGAAAGAATGACTGACTGACTTACTGATATGCGAATGATTAAATGAATGATGATTTATTGAATGAATGAATGAACGATTGAATGAATGAATGATTAATTGACTGAATGCATGAATGAATGAATGAATGAGTCAAAGGAAGAATTTAGGCCTATGATTAACTTGCTGGATGATTTTATGAATAAATGTATTCGTAAAATGAGTGATTGAGTAATTTAGTAATCGATTGATTTATTGAGTCCTTTAGTAATCGATTGATGACGGTTTCTCTTAGATTGGATTTCGTGGAATACGTGGTTCTGATTTCTCTGGAGATAGTGCCATCGATACGATCCTCATCACAAATGGAGCCTGCCTCAGCAGCTGATGATAATCAGTGGGACAGTGATGAAGACGACTGAGGCGATGGTGGTGGAAGCCATGCTGCTGATGATGCTGATGTTGATGATGGTCGTGGTCATGGTGACAATCGGTGGTTGTCTTAAAGAAAACTGATCTAGGTTGTCGGCTCGTGAATGAAGAAAGAATTGGACAAAGGGAAACAAACAATGAGACGAAAACAAAGACTTAGATGCACACACGGACACACGGACACATACATACATAGGCTACATGCACTAGCGTGTGCGAGCACCTATATGCACAGATTATGTATCAATACAAATATACACACATACATGCGTGCATACAAATGACAATATTATTATTATTAGAGACAGAGACAGAGCGACAGAGACAGATTGATAGCCAGCCAAACTTACCAGAGTTTATCTTTACAAGTATGGATTAAAGCTTTAGTAAGATAACTGAGCAGTCTTGATTCGCTAAACTTTAATCTCAGGAGCGACGTCTGCTATGGCTTCATTTGTCTTACGCATGTCTGAGCCTGCCCCCTCTTTGTGGAGCCGCCACTGGTCTGGCTCTAAACTCGCGTGTTTCATCTGAACGAACTGATGGATGAGATATGTTGGCGCAAATAACATTTGTTTCTGTTTTTCGGTTGTTATTCTGAGATAATAATTATGCAGGCAGCATTTTCGAAAGTATTCGACGGATGTTATACTGATTTGTGTGCGATGAGACAATTTGTATTTCTGGACTGCATTCTGGTGCTATCGTCTTCCTGCCATGAAGTGATTCACTTATGTGCTATAATGTGCACTTTAATTAATTTACACTCTGCTCAGCATCGATTTTTAAACTGCCTTTATTTTGAATAGTGGTTTTCAACCATTTTCTAGGAACTGCTCATGGCGCAAGGCACTCGTTTGCTCAATTTCACCCGTCCAATTTTTTCAGAAACGAAATTTATCAATGGGCCCTACATTCACGAAAATGTGCTAATTATTTCAATATGAAATCATGTGTGGCAAGAATGACTACCATGGAGACTGTGAAGGATTCTGCTCATTGCTCGCCCGGTTGGGAATTAAGTTTGTGTTTTTTTTTATAATTTTATACTGAATTGTGGTGGTACCTCGGTCGAGCGCCCGCGGAAACTTACTTCCCTCGGTTGAAAACCACTGCAGGCCTACATGTGAGAATTAGTCGCGTGTGCAACGCCTTTAGCTGTGTAAGATAGGACCATCTAAGTGTCTAATGTGTTGCTGAATAGCTTACATGCTTTAGGCTGAATTGTTTTGTTTGTTTTGTTGACGAAATTTCATATTATGTAGCAGAAACCGATATCTGATTGTATTCTTTGAATTTCTAATTGTTTCGCAGCCTAGAATAGGCTACTTGCGAGTAAATTGTTTGACTGCAACCTATGGTAGGCCTAACTCGCTCAACTTTGTTGTTGTTTTCAACGGTGCCTTAATTTATTATCGTCAGGCAATGAACTAAATGACGTTTAATCAGAATCGTTGTTTAATTTTGTTAAAACAAACGATGACAATACTTTCGATCGATAAAGTTTATAAGTTCTTTCTGTTGTTTACTTCCTCAATTGCGCAACTTAACCCATTCAAAGACCATTATCTGTCTGGGTGGGGGGGTGCAAGTTAAGTCACTCAATTGGTATGAAGCTTGAATGGTAGATGATATATGAACCCTCTCGAGCTGTAGTTGACCATTCCAGTTACGGAAAGGTTAGGAAAAAGGGTGCAGCCAAAATTCTGGGAACGCAGTAAATTAACCGACGGTGAAATGAGAATTAATTCCAACACAATACTGACAATAGTGACCTATGTGTCTCTTGATAAACCCCAGTCCACGACGTCAATCGTAATCGTAAGCTCCAAACGTCTAAGGAGCCATTCGAAAGCCAAGCGTAGAGCACCAGCTTATTCACGAGCGCTACGTCGAATCAGATCTGGCTTGTCCAAATGGTAGATCGTAGGAGTTCGGATTCCGGTTCCAGAGAGTCTGAATTCGCAACGGATTAGGGCCTACTTTATTAATAGCGCTGTCAATTAATCAACCCCCAAACATCCGGTTCGACGAAACAAATGGAGTGCATTTCGACGTTGTTATTAAGCCAGCTAATCAATGCCAAGCCCAAAAAATCACCAACGAATAGAATATTATGCTTATGCTTATATGGCCTAATGATCTCTTTGAACAAATCTTAGGCCTGTTTCAATCGTCAAAAACATAAGCTCACGATAAACGTAGGCCTATATGCTATAGCTAGAGTATAGGTCTACCTGTTTTGACCTTTAGATTCTGAATCGCAGCAGACTGCGGATCGAGATTCTAAGCGCCTAGACAGTGAGTTCACGGTCCTCTAAAAACTTATCTTTATGAGATATTTAAAAAACAAATCGATATAATGTGGCGGACAGGCCACAAGGCTTGAATGAATGATTTATTTAAATAATCGGCTCGCCATAGCGTTATTTTACGTATGTTTTTTTTACAGTGTTGCGTATAGGGAGGAAGACCGATCGGCGGTTTTTCATTGAGTGCATAGCTTGCAGACACATGAATTGGCTTGAGTTTAGCCTGACATGCGGTGCATCGCTATATATGTGGAGCAGTGATTCGTACTGCTTCATACGTAGAGTGGTTCTCGTACCGCTCCAGAGATCGTGTTGCCATCAAAATGCTACCTCTAGTGACAGCCGCTCTCGCGGTCAGGCCGGTGCGGCTTTTCGCTGATCTGGTGGGGTGGGCCCCTCTGCCGTCGATCGCAAGACGGACCGTGCCCTTATCGTAGAAGTCAACAGGCTGACAGAGAAAGACCGATCGTGAGAAATCCTCACAGGCCTGGGTACCGTTCAAGAGTGCGTAAAGACCCCATCGAGAGAAATAAATGAATGAATGACAGTTCTGTGCGGGAATACGGGGAAGATGGTGACCCCGTTGGTGGCCGTGAGTGATACAGACTGGGTGAGTCCCAGAAGAGACCGACAGCATATATCGAGAGAGGCCTCGGCGGCCGACAGAGAGATAGACTGGGAAAAATCCCCGACCGTGCAGACCGTGGGAGTTCTGGTGGCCGATAAAAATTCTTGTTGGCTACCTAAATCGGTCATAGTTACTCCTCACGTTTTCCGGCAGGTTGTCGGATACGTGAACCCGTCGGTGGCCGTTAGAAATAGAGATCGGGTAAAGCCTCGAGCAACCGACCGTTACATCGAGAGAGGTCTCGGTGGCCGTTGATACAATATGTCGGGAAAATCCCAAGCGGAGTCGATCGAAAATAGCGAGACAGATTACGGCGTCCGTTGATACAATTTACGGGAAGAATTCCCCAGTGTACACGTTTGTTAAAAGACGGGGAGGGCGGCCCCGTGAAGCCGTTGGAAACAGACTTGAGAGCTACCGGTGAATCCGTTGACAAATACTGGAAAACATGAATACATTCAATAAATATGGGGAGGGTGACCCCATTGGTGCGTTCGATACAGGGAAAGCTCCCTGTGGTGCCGAAAACCTGATCAATTGCGGGCGTCTCCGCATATTCTATTTTCTTTACGGTTTCCCGTAAATATCTATACTTGGCTACCTGACGTGGTCATACTTACTCCTCCCATTTACCAGCAATCTGTTGATTTGCGTGTCTGATCGCAATGTCTTAGGTCGCGGTTTCCCCGCGTATCTTTGCTTGAGTTACTAAACGTAATATCTGTACTTGGGGTGTCCCCGCAGTATGTCTTCTTTATTGTCTTTCGATCTTTCGGTAAATATATGGCTACCTATGTCAGTCACACTTACTCCTCTCGTTTTCCAGAAATCTATTCATTTGTGTGTCTAGTTGCAATATCTTGGCTCGCGGTTTCCCCGCGAGGCGTCTACTAATTTCTTCTTGTAGATCTAACTACATAATCTCTTTTCGAGGACTTCCTCGAAAGATTTGCCAGTGGTTCGTTCCAGTGTATAAGAGACAGAGTACAATTGCTTCAGATAAAGTGATTATAATAATACAGGTCTGTGCGAAACATAGAGGTAACGTGGTGACACTTACCTCAGGTGCCTGTGAGAGAATCGAGTCTGAGAAACGAGAGTTGGTGCCTTACCGTTGGACAGAGCTCTAGGGGACGAGCATCTAGATGATCCTACGGTATGCCGCACACGGAAATTGACCAAGAAGCACGTGAGAGTCTGGGTAGTCGGAAACCCAGGTTAGGGATAACAAGTAGACCAGTAGACGAAGAATTGATCGATGCGTAAATATTACTGTGTCTGATGGAAGTGATCAATACGAGTACGTTTTAGTAATCGGGTACCTAGGTGAATACATGGTTGCTTGTCGTCACACACAGTTCGGAGAACTGACTGAAGTGCGAGGTTGGGCCCCCTCGTGCGTAGGTCGGATCGAAGATCTGTGTGCAGATAGCGAAGGTTATAGACAGAAGACCTTCACTATCAGAATCCGTGAATACCATGCCAGTGTCATTCTTATCGAAGCAGATTATATCAGTGTTGGTGGGTAACTGATAATAGTTAACTCCGTCAATTGTGGTGCATGACAAAATATACGTGTGCGGCCGTTTATGCCATATACGGAAATAGACCGAGAGATGCGTGTTGAGCAGAAGACGTGATAGATACGTGTCGGAGATGACATGACTAAGAGCTGTGCGACTTGTAGTGTCTAGGACGACAGAGTTTAGAGAGTTGAGAACAGTAATGTCTAGGAGTACAAGACGTTGAATTTAGCTACCGATAATTGTATAGGCCGAAATGGCTTATGGACTTGTTTCAAATATGTCTGAACCTCATAACTTAAGAGAACGTTTGGTGTCCCTAATCGGCGATAGTTTCAGAGTCATAAGATGCTGAATTGTACGACATCAGGTAGAGAGGAAGAAGAGGCTAGTGGCTTGGAAGGTATACAAGGCGAGGTAGACTTCAGCCGGTATGATTATGAACCCTGTTTTGAGTAAGGCCATCCTCAGAACGTTACCCATCCGGCGACCGCGGAATAGGCAGAGTCAGACCTCGTTACTAATTCGAGCCGTGTTACCTTTCTTGGAGAAGAGACCCGTCCTTAATCTTGCCTGGTGATAGTGATCATCCTGGTAGATATAGAGAGTAACCGTTTGACATTGAGATTTGGTAAGAAAGTGACTCGGGCGACATCAGGCGTGTCAGCGAGTTGGGGTCGACACCGTCCGTTAGCGCTAGGCAGGCGCTCGGGCGGTAGAACGCCACAATAATACAGATAAGGATCCTACGACCGTTGCGCCCGCACGTCTGATAGGTAATAATTAAATGGCTGAAGTTTGACTGTTAGGGCCTATAGCCTAGGCCTACTATAGTTCATGCGTGTATTTGTAAAGGCATTAATCATAACTGATATTAACCAACTGATTTTAATATTTTTATGTTACGCTGTCAGTTGATTGCGGTACCGAGCCGGACCTCTTAAGATCGTTAGACCTCTGCCATTCTACCCACAAACAATAGACTGGGGCACATGCAGGCTCTACAATGGGCCCAGTTTAGTAATACGGGTACATCGCATAATAATGAGCATGGTAGCAGAATCTGAATAAACTAGTCGACGACACCGCTTTAGATGGATGCAGTTTATGGAACTATCATGTTGCCTACCATCAATTCATTGAAAATGGAAAATTGAAAATGGGCAAAGTCGCTATATAAAATCGTGTTAACCATTTCATTTGAATTTTTACTGTAATCGTCGCTAATCGAGGTAGAGGCCTACCTACAGCTGAGCGGCTGGACGATGTCATGGGACGCAGTGAAGCAGACGAAAACGAGATCTGTGCGAGATAGGCTCGAGTGATGGGATGCTGAGTTCCGGTTTGTGGTTTCTCTGATGTACCTCGAACGGGAAAAGATTTTCAAAGAATCGAAGATCGGTACAAAGTGTTCTATTACGCAGGTTGTCGGCTTAGTGTAGCATTCTATAGCCTTATGGCCGCATCGAAATGTCAACAGGAAGGTTGGTTGGTTACTCACCGGCGCTTGCAGTTGGAGGCAACTGCGAATGCTCGCCCGTCCGTAGTTGTAGCCTCAGTTTGACATTTTGTTAAAAGTTTACTTACGTGATATACGATGTTTATTAGGGCTAGAGGCGGACTTGTTTATGTCACTCGTCAGCAGCAATGCTTGTTTCGATGTAGGTTACTGATTAGTAAGAGGCATTAAGTATAATAAGCAGCAGAAATGAAGTCAACATAATCTGGCCGGTCGTGTTTTTGAACTGCCCTTGTAAGGATATTGACAATACTAGGAAGCGATATGTTTCAAATCACATGAAATTATCACTACATTAAGAAGCATGGAAACTGGTGTTTACCCTAACTTGAAATTGATTGAGTGGTTTGATTTGTTTTGGCTGTAGTTGCTGCCGTCGTTCATGTTTGTTTCTATTTCATCATCACAGTTTTATGTTGTCTCTGAATAAATTAACAAAAAATATGAATGTTGACTTAAGATGCTGATTATGATTATTTTGGAATTGGTAATTATTAATTAGAAATAAAAATTATGTTAATGTCTGACATACTGGACACAAGACAAATGCACTGAGAGAGGAATCAGTGGTTAATGATATTATCAGAGAAGAGTTATCACGGATATTATCAGCATATATCACTTGTTTTCGTTTCAGTAAATGTCTTGAATTTGTAGCTTGTTGTGCAAGAAGCAGTGGTTTTGGCACCCACTTCAGAATAATATTGTTGTTGTTACTAAATTTATTAAGCTCCGCTATGTAATAACTAACCTGATGCTGTGCAGGGAGAAAACTATGTAAGGTGTAATTGATGATAGAATGTTGTCTAGTTTGCAAACAATGCTTGAAGGTCAATAGACAGTGACACTCTGTGGACAATCGAAATCATGATGTATCTGTTACAAGATCAGGTTTCTGTCCCCACAAAAGCTTGTATAACTTCAGGCGTCTAGACATTTTCCACTGTGTTCTTTAGCGACGTCATAAAAGTTATGTCAATAATTATAATTGGTGTTGAATTCATTTGGAACAAAATTTATTTAATAGGTTAACAGGTTTCACATTTCAGGAAATTGATATTACTATTTGTCGGATTAACTTTGCAGTGTTAGGGGAACATGTGTTGCAGCTGTCAAGGTAGCATGATGTCCACGGGTGAGACCACTTGATGTGCTTAAGGCCACTTTGAGACGATCGCATACGTACCCATCTTGTGATATGTCATATTTCCAAAGTACCAATGAGGAATATGGCCGTTTCTGACCCTGCAGATATACAACTGTATTTGATATAATGCAATACAGCTCTATTTTGAAATTAACTTCCTCTTCCTAAGTTCAGAACATAGATGATGCATAAAGGACTTGTTCATGGTCTATACACAGTAACTGCCTCAGACGGGGATTGAACCTGTACCATCTGCATTGAAAACTAAGTACTCAAACTAATTGACCACTTAGGATTGTGTGTAATTTCTACCACATTTACTGATGTGCTTCATAGGATTAATCAATCGTTTACTTAACTTTTTTATTATGCTTGATGAATTTAATGTTATAATCCCTAATATCAAATCTTCAGGCAGTGGAAGTGTTTAATAGCAAGTGGGAATTATTTTCAGAGGTATTGTTTTTGAACTTTGTCATTTTTTTTAAAATTGTTGACAGCACAATGAGAAAACTGAACGATACAGATTTGGCACGCGGTCCAGAGGAAGTCTTCACAATAATAAGCAAGATTGGTCGTGGGTAAGAATCGAATCAGATGCGCGTTGAACTTTCTGATGTAAAACACTAGACTCAAGGTTATGCAGAACGTGTTTTGAGCTGAGGACAAAGCCTCTGCTAACAGACTTTTGTACAATCATATTCCCTAATGTAGATATAACTTTAGCCAGCATCGCTTTGAGAGAGATACTAACCTGATGCTGTGCAGGGAGAAAACTATGTGAGATGTAATTGGTGATAGAATGTTATCTAGTTTGCAAACATTGCTTGGAAAACTAGAAGTCTAACAGTGGCAGTGTTAGTTTGTATGTGTGTATGTTTATGTCTGTTTGTGTATATATATGTGAGTGTGTGTGTGTGGCTGTATATATTTGTCTTGGCCTGTTAACCCCACAGGTGAGTACTGTTGATGATGTTTCTGGTGGGTGTTTGTAGGTCTTACGGAAGCGTGTTCAAAGCTCTGCACAAAGAGACGGGCAATGTGCTTGCCATTAAACAGGTCCCGGTCGATACAGACCTCCAGGAAATCATCAAAGAGATTTCCATCATGCAGCAATGTGACAGTCCGTTCATCGTCAAATACTATGGAAGCTACTTCAAAAACTCAGACCTCTGGGTCAGTCATCTTCACATCTCGTCTCAGTTACTAATGTCACGCTATTCACTCCACGCTGAAAACTTCCCTCTTTCTTTCTTGTTAAGTTTTTTTTATTACGATGCAATGCTGCTAATTAAAATTTGAACTGGAGAGCCTGTTGAAAGGCAAACTGTAAGGAATTTTATCAAATCAAACAAAGACGCTTGCAATTTAAAAATACATGTATTCTATATGTACACTGGGACATACAGCTGTGAAAGTTGAAAACTTTGAATGCCAAACGAGTCATCGATGGTTTTTATATGGAATTACAATATTTAAAAATTTGCCTTGTTGTGGATCATTTTTAGTGCAGCTTTTAATTAGTATCTATAGTTTGGTTCAATTAAAAAACTTTTACGTTTTGTTGCCAATTGAACTTATTTCGATTGCTAAGTCAATCAGTAAAGTATCTAATTAAAACTAGTGATATTGTTATAAGATTTATCATTTCTAACTAGAATTTCTACGGTTGCTGAATGTAATTACCTGAACAGACTTTGTCTACGATGAGTAGCATTCTTCTGAATGTTGTTCCTTGGTAACAGATTGTGATGGAGTACTGTGGCGGTGGATCCGTGTCAGACATCATTCGAATACGACGCAAAACTGTAAGCCCTGAGTTTACGTTCTTATGTTATCAGTTCCGGTGTGTAATTCTTTAAAGTGACGTTTGGTAATTGTAATATAACCAGATAATTATTTTAACACTAGTTCCAGATAAACTGGTGGAAGGAACCTGTCTGATTTGTCTACACAATGTCTAAGTTCATGGAAGAAAGCAGTTCATTAGTGATAGCAGAACGATACTTAAAGAACTAGATAGGTTGCCAATTGTGGGCACCCACAAGCACATGGAGCCTGAAGGAAAGCTTCCTCCCTTCCTGAGCTATTGATGGCTCGTGACAGCATAAGTCTCTCCGAAGGTATATGCTGAATTTGCAATTTGAATACATTAGTTAGCATATCGAACAACGATTGATTGACTGGTTGAAATGCTTTCACTTGCAGTTGACTTATTGAACAATTGATTGATTGATTGATTGGAATGTTTTCTCTTGCAGCTAACCGAAGACACCATAGCAACGGTGTTGTTTTATACGCTAAAAGGTCTCGAGTATCTCCACGAACGGAGGAAAATTCACAGAGACATCAAAGCCGGAAACATCCTTCTAAACAACGACGGCCACGCCAAACTTGCTGACTTCGGCGTTGCTGGTCAACTAACGGTAAATTCTGCAACTAAAGGTTATTGGGTCAACTAATGTTAAATTTGTCAACCAGTGTTAAAAGTTTTCAGTTGGTGAAATGATTTGCGAATGAGAGCGAGTACAGGCTAACCGTTTGTTCTTGTGCGTAGATGGTGTTATGATGTATGATGATAGATGGTGAGGTGACCGTCTCTGGGGGTTAACTGAACGGACTGCTCTTCTATTTCAGCCCTGACAAAGATATCAGTGTTTTTCTGTTTAAGATGATACTAGCGTTGATGTGTATCTTCTAGGATACGATGGCCAAACGCAATACAGTTATTGGAACGCCGTATTGGATGGCGCCAGAAGTCATTCAAGAGATCGGTTATGACTGTGCCGCTGATATCTGGAGCTTAGGTCAGTCATTCATTCGCCCCTTCATTCACCCAGTTGTCCTTTGGCCTCTTGGTTCCCCTGTCCAAGCCTGCTATGGGTCGATCTCGATCCTTTGCTTCAATTGGTTCCTCTCTGGAATGCGCTTTCTCCTTATGTTCGCTTTACAATTCCATCTGACGGTCTCTCATGATCTTCTTTTGCTTTTCTCAAATCCTGCATTTTTCTCGCAGATGAACGGTTCACCCTGCTAGAGGAAGCGCTTTACAGATGCTTTGATACACGACATTGTGTTTTTATAACTGGTATAATTGCCATGGTATCTGATTTGTTGTGTGGTGTTTAAGAGGTATAACTGCATTAGCATCTGTAGTATCTGTTATAACAGTTGTTATTGTTTTGTTAACAGGTATAACTGCCTTAGAAATGGCTGAAGGGAAACCTCCCTATGGCGACATTCATCCAATGAGGGTTAGTTAACTTGATTTCTGACAGATAGGAATAGAGTTAGATTTCCATAGGTTGAAATTTTGGGCTCTGCTATTTGGGCTTGTCTGTTATGCAGTGCTGTCATGCGTGGCTGAGTTGTTTCTGTTTTCTCTCCTCTTCTGTGATGACATTAAAAGCACCTCAGTCAAGATTTATGCATTTGGTTTTAGATGGAATTTTGGAGTATAGTTTGTAAGTTGAAGGAATGAAATTGTGTGTGTTTGTATTTCAGGCGATATTTATGATCCCTACTCGACCTCCGCCATCGTTTCGTGATCCTGACAAATGGAGTCCGGAGTTTATAGACTTTGTTTCCAAATGTCTCATTAAGAATCCGGAGCAGAGAGCGACCGCCAAAGAACTCCTTGAGGTAACTTCTCTCTCTGCTTGTGTCTCTCTCTCTCTGTCTCTGTTTGTCTTTCTCTAAATTAATCTCTGGGTTTTTCTGTCATGGTACTTATGTATTGTCTACTAATAGATTGCCTGCAGTTCAGCTAATAAGTTCGTGACAGTTAGCAACAGTGACCACTTTGGATTAGTCTATTTTATATATTTTAATTGTTACTTAACTTAATATGGATTACAAATACAGGCAGTTGTTTGTCATATCTTTTGTTCAGTTTACTCATTTGTTTGTTTGATTTTGCAATTTTCAGCACGAATTCATCGTTAAATCGAGAACTTCGTCAATTCTGCAGGAGATGATTCGAGAGGCTAGAGAGATCCAGGAGGAATCCTTGGCTGCTGGATTAGCTGACGCCAATCAGGATAAGGTGATAATGTTTGCCCTGAGTGTTCTAAATAATGATAATTGTATGTCTACGAAATCATAATTGATAATTTTTACTGATGGTATTGATAATTGTGTTAAGTGGTGTGATGAATGTATTTTGGTGTTAGGTTTATTGCGCTGTGTGAGTGTCTTGGAAGCTTTCATTGTGGTGATGTTGTGTGACTGTCGTCTCTTGTTAACAGGAGGCGAAAGATGGTGGAACAATGGTTCGTGGAACAGAGGAAACAGGAACGCTTGTGCCAAATACAGGTGACGACCAAGCCTTAGATGGCCTTACTTCTCATATCATGTCATTTTCCTTTTGTTATTTCCAGTGAAATTATTAAATTAAATTATTAAATTTTAAATGTTGGTCTCTGGCATGAAAATTGTATTTGCCTAATCATAGCCAAATGTTTTTATTGATCATCTCAACCAATAAAATGCAATAATAAGAATACCTAAGAAAACAGGAGCATGTGTAGAAGAGGGATAATAGGGAAAAAGAAACCCTTTAGGGACCGATTATCTTTGGCAATGAATCCTCAGCGGGGTCGCTTTCCACAGCAATTCTTACACCAGTTACGACTTCAATAATAATAATCTTCGTTCTAATTTCAAACTGACAAACCGCAGTATGATTACAAGTACAGTATGACCGAATGATGGCGAGTTATTACAGAAGTCGAATTTAACCTCTGCAGCCACGCAGGGCGCCAATTGTGCTATGCATCTCATTTTTAACAAACGCTGCCGCTTAGCGAAAGGAGAGATATCAACTTGCGATTCGAAATTTCATTGATGCCAATTGCGATTCTTCAAGTGAGACTAAATCGCAAAAAGAATTATATCTCTGATCCTTTAAATCCTAGGGAATCGTTTGCACCTAGGGTTAAAACAAAAATTCTTTTCTATTTTATTTCAGATCTTGTAAAAAATGATTCTGATTAAGTTTAAAATTAAAGCTTACTTGTGTATCACTGAGGAATCTCGCGCTGGCGACTTGAGAGATGTCGTTGTTTCTGTGTAGATACCCTGGTGGATAAGAACGATACGATGATTGTAAATAGCGATACGAGTTCAACGATGATTGTAAACTGTGATTCGGCGTCACTTCTTGCCAACGATCTTGGTACAATGATCATAAACGACACAGATGACGATTCAACAATGAGGAGTAAGCATGTTCATCCTTTTGTTGCTCTCTTGTTGCAGTCGATTGTCTTGTGTCTCTCCTCCTCTTGATCCTTACTGATCTTTAGACAGTTGAATCTCTTGTTTTCTCTGATTTACCGCTAAAAACGCTGCATTAATTGCCCCTCTGTTTCAAGACCCATTTCGATTAATGCACAAGTTGTAATGCAAATTACCGTTTGTACAAATTGTAATTGAACAAAATGATTTTATTTTTAGTCCCATTTAAATTTAATAAAACTTACAATTAACAGATATTGTGTTTGCAAATTTCGATTGATGCAAATTGTAATTTACACAGATTAAAGAAAATTCTATTTCTATGCAATTTTAATTTAATGAAAATCAATAGGACTTCCATTGATGCCAATTGCGATTCTTCAAAATATCAACTTCATTTGTTCTCCATTGATCCTATTTGCAAAGGAGTGGGAACAGACTCTACAGACGGAGGCGGTCCTTCAAACTGGCCGTCCTACCTTGAACACCTGCGAGAGACGGAGAGCAAGCAGGGGTCGCCCGGTGCCAGGGACCAGGCGGCCAAGAAACCGTCAACGCCTCAGACTCCACAGTCGCAGCAGGCGACGCCACAGTCCAACTTCGGCGGAGGAGGAGGTCTACAGTCCTTTCAGAAGTCCTTCCTCGACGGAGACTTTGAATTTGTGAGTTGAGGAATTCGCTGTCTGATGTTAGGTGTTCCGAGTGTCACAGCGGTTAGTTAACTTGCTGTCGCCCCAGTGGTAGGGGGCTCATATCTCTCCAGAACGTTCAGAGTGAACTCCTATACTACCACCTAACTGTGTCTGCTGTAGAATGAATACCGTGACTATATACCATGTCGATGTAGAGATGGGTGGCGAGGGAAAGGGCTGATATCTCGCTCTTGGATCTGTTTTGAAGAACTTCCAACAATTGATGGATCTAATATGTGGTTCTGTAAGGTTGACACATTGGTTATTTAATTGGTTATTCAATGCATGCTTTGTTTTTTATACTTTTCTATGTATTACTTTGTGCTGGCTTCTATTGTTTTTGATCTGACCTTTCACCTTTGCTGGTGGACAGTGGTATGTGCCACCATTCTAGTTTTTTTACCAGTGGTACAATAGAAACAAAGATTGCAAACAGCTGCATTCGACTGTGGAACCTAATGAATGCACGATAATTGTTATAATAATAATAACGATGTTAATTGCACCAAACTTTTACCGGTGACCTTAAATTGTGAGTTTCGACTTTACCGGATTGTTTGACCTTGTTGGCATCTGTTAACTGTGTGAGAATAAGGAATAGTCACGAGGTTGAAAGGTTATCGGACAGGTTAGGACACGATTTCAACGATCCTTTTGACATGACATTATTTTGAAGCTCCCAACCTCTGCTGGTGACTGTTTAATGTCTCTGAATGGATGATTGGTTTGGTTAGAATTTGATGCTTTTGTTGGGTCCTATTATGTTTAATGCATTATTTGTGTGTCTTGTTTTATTTTTATGTGGTTTCTCCATTCTTCTAGCTACACAGTCTGTCGTACGAGGAACTGCAGGCGCGGATCTCGAGCCTCGATCCCGAGATGGAGCGGGAGATCGATGATCTAAAGAAGCGCTACCAGGCAAAGCGCCAACCGATCTTAGACGCCATTGCTGCCAAGAAGAAACGCCAGCAGAATTTCTGAGCCAAGCTTCATCGCTTTGTTTGTTGCTAAGACTCTTGACCGATCGAGAAAAAGTCAATCAACTGAAGAATAGTTTCTGCAATCATCTTACAATACCCCTTTGGAGAACTCCTCCTGTCCACTGTCATCCATTCACAGAGGACTTCTGTCCTCTGCTGTCTGTCTTTTTGGAGGGCATTTGTCCTCTGTTGTCCATTCACAGAGGACTTCTGTCCTCTGCTGTCTGTCTTTTTGGAGGACATTTGTCCTCTGTTGTCCATTCACAGAGGACTTCTGTCCTCTGCTGTCTGTCTTTTTGGAGGGCATTTGTCCTCTGTTGTCCATTCACAGAGGACTTCTGTCCTCTGCTGTCTGTCTTTTCGGAGGGCATTTGTCCTCTGTCATTCATTCGTACGATTTCTGTCCTTTGCGTTTTTCAGTTCATCCTTCCTGTCTTCTAGATTCTCTCTTGTCTAATTGAAGAGGATCTTTGGCTTCAACTCTTGATGTCAGTTGGTTGTGTTGGTTTATTTTCTCAATTGAACTCGTCCAACATCCTGTCACTTTCTTTTCTTACGGAAACAGTCAAAACAAATGTATGATCCAAGGATGTGGTGGAAATTTGGTTTGGCAAATCATTGATTCTATTTCTCAACCTCTTGTGGCTGACCAGGAGACATTTAAAAAAATTTCTTAGGTATATGTGGTCTTCTGTCCTTTGGCATATGTGATCTACTGAAGGGATCATCATACCCTTGTACTTTTATAGAAAATTGGCTCCAGATGTTATACTAACTTCCCTTCGAATTTAACATACCTGAATTCTGCGACTGGCCTTTGTTCGAAGGGTCAACAATTTATTGACATTGCTGAATTCACAACAGACTTGTACAGGGCACTGATTTTTTACCAGTGACCTTCAATTGTGAGTTGCGACTTTTCCGGATTGTTTGACCTTGTTAATTTGTTTTGGTGAAATGAAAAGATAGAGTTGTGTAGGAGCATCTGTTAAATGCGTGGGAAGTATGGACGGTCTGAAGATTGAAAGGTTATCAGACGCGACTTCAGCAATCCATTTGACGTGACATCATTTTGAAGATCCCAATTAATATGTGCTAGTGCCTGTTTAATGATTCTGAAAGGATGATAGGCTTAGTTGGCATTAGATAGTTTTGTTTTCACTCACAACAATAGCGGGGCTCGACTTTCTCTAAATTTCACTGTTCTATTTTGAGCATGAGGCTGCCAGTTGCGAATGTCGTTCACACAGATCAGATCTTAGATGTTTCTGTTTTAACGTCAGTGGGTGGAAGTTGCAAGAGTTACTCTGAATTTTGCGTCTTTCAATTAGAATTGTATTTCTTCTGCTCCTAAGTCATCACAGACTGGGAACTACCGATTTTGGTCTTTGTGACTTGACAATAAACAAAATTATGTCTAATTAATTATAGTTGATAGTAAAGAGTGAGCTTCATAGAGTTTACAAATGAATGAGAAATTGACCTATCGATAGTAGGACATGTTAGAAGCTCATCCGATGCTGTCATGTCGGTGCATAATAACTTGTTTAAAAGAAGGATTACATTTGATAATTCATGTGGTTCTGAGATGATATCATTATTGTTTGATGAATCAATTTCTTAATTATGCGTTTTTTTCAGCTAAAGCGATTTAAGAGAATTCGGAGTATTTGCAGCCAATGTTAACATATTATTGATTGTATCACAGGCCACTTCGTTTGCAAATGATGATTAGGTTCAAGGATGTTTTTCGACTTTTGTAAGGTCAAGAGGTGTACACTGGAGCTTTTTATGTACATCCTTATATCATCCAATCCTACAGGTCAGTTTCTGGAACTTGGATCTCAACCTTGATTCTACTTTGGAAAGAACTTTTAATATTAACGATGTAACGACTGCTCTAGCCTTAATCTGGTACTTGATAACCTAGCCTGAGACGACGCTTAAGGAGTTAACATTGTAAAATTAATTCTTAATCGGATTCTAGTTTTATTTTCCGTGTGATCAATTCCACCCAAAGAATGTTTGCTCTGCACTTAAAGATCCATTGCCATTAACCAATTTTTCATCTCTGTGGACTTATTGTAGACATGCGTTGAAGGTAGAAACCGACAGACTAGTTGACGTACTTGCTAAATGAATGGCTGACTGTGTGATTAGATGACCGGATATTTTGACTGGCTGATTAGTTGAGGAAGCGTGCGGATATGTAAATTAAGCAGTTTTGGTTCAATTGAGCTGACTAATTATTTACGAATCCGTTTATTTGTAATGCTGCTCTTGAAGCGTTTAAGTTATGCAGAGAGACTTTGTGACTAATGAAAGTTAACAGTATTGAGGTGTTTTCTGACTAAGTTATTTCATATTGACAGCAATTCAATCCCGTCGAGAGGGGGGTAATAATACTCAGAGGCGATTATTAGAGTTCCGTTATTAACTTACGAGAGTATAATAAACGATTTTACTGCAGCTGTAGGCTTTCCAGAATAGTTCCTTGTTAAAGTTAGTTTTGAGTCCTGTGACTGCTCTGCCGCGCCTGTGAATAAGCTGGTTCCCACGACTTCGCTTTTGTGGACGCTGTAGAAATGTTGAGATTGGGATTAGCCTTGACTTTACCCTTTTGCTCAATCCTCCTTAGACCGTCTTTCTGTCTCTCCGTTCCTTGTGCTGTGCCCTTAACCTGAAGAATATCCGACACTAATTGCATGGATAGATTCAGAGTTAACGACGACAGGTTAATGACAACAACTGAGACGGCGCTTGTAATAATTATGGTTCAATAGTTTCGGTAACCTCGGATGATGAAGGAAATCCTGTGAGCAACAGCTGCCGTCTACAGTAACAATAATTATTACAAGCGCTCTCTCATTTGCATTGTTTTCTAATATTATGCACATGAAAAGGTATGTATACGGATGTAGGCCTCTGTATGTATGTATTGTATGTGTATTTGCGATGACGATGGTGACGTAGGTCTAATGGTGCACATATTGATTATTATATAGGCCTGCAGTGTATACATGTATTCGTGAAGAGGATTTGAAGTGCGGCGCCCAATGGAAGTGTTTACCGAATCCACATAATTCGTTGATCAAGAACGTTCTTGAAAACTGAACAAGTGCTCGAGTTCACATTGGAAAGACAATGGGGGTGGGATGGGGGCGAATGAGATGAGGAGGAGAGAAGTGATCGATTGTTCGTCTGGGCGATTTCGTTGATGGAGGCAGAGAGCAACTTCAAAGGTTCCTTGAAGAACGATCAACGAACTGGTCGAGTTCATCAGACATTACGAACAGACTAGAAGTTTCCCACGACGTCGAATATATATCTATTTCTATGTCCCTCTATCTGTCTCTCTTTGTTTGTATCTCTGTCTGTCTGTCTCTCTTTGTCTCTGTCTGTCTATCTGTTCGTCTGTCTGTCCGTATGTCTGTGTGTCCGTCCGTCTGTCTGTCTGTATCTCCCTGTATATGCTTATGTATGCCTGAGCATGAACGTCGTTCTACCTGTTTTGTTGGGTTGATGAGGAAGTCCATCTTTAGATCTCTCTTCTATCGCTGCCTAACTCATGATTGGTTGGGATAAATCGCTCTCCTCTAGGCCTACATAGAATTTTCGTCATCATCCGATTGCTGCAGACGTCTTAACCCAATTCTCATTTCATCTACTTAATAATCGACAAATTGCTTTCAAGTCTCGGTCAGTGCTATTACAGTCTCGTCGCTAAAACCCTAAACATCTCTTGTGTTACAAGATTCGCATTATTCGTGAGCATTGCTAGTAAGTATTGTTAGTGAGTAATGTGGGTGAGCACTGTTTGTGAGCGTTGTTGGTGAAAAGTGTTAATGAACATTGTTAGTGAGCGTTGTTAATGGGAATTATTAATGAGAAATGTTAATGAGCATTATCCCTAAAGACAACAGGAAAAGAAGGTAACATCGCGACTTTACTCTCAGAATCACAATTCAGTTCACTCAACCAACTAAGTATTCGGAATACAACCAAGTAGGCTTTTATATGTATCATCAGCGGTTTTAAATGTTGAATGTGAATTCTTATGAGATAATAATAGCAATAAATAATTACGACGAATAACAGGTATTAATGTTAATAAAAACTTGTTAGAAATTCCCAGATATTATTTCGTGATAATATCATGAATATCTGCATAGAAGGAATTATTCTTCATTTCTCATTTGTTGGACAATCAGAACATTGTGTGAATTTTGTTACCGTAAAACTTTTTAAACTTTATGGAAATTTTTGTAACGTTTTTACAGTTTCGAGACTTGAGTCAACTGGAAATCTAATATAATCTTGGAAGTCTTGTTTTAAAAGGAAGAAGTTTTAGTTGGAAATTGAGTGAACAATGGCAGATAAAGTCGTCATGATGCCGACCTTGACAAGTGGTCTTACCTCGTCACCTGTTGAGCCATTACCTCTTACAGAGAAGGCATCTGAGTCCGCTGAGCACTATGTTGTTCTCTCCAGTCCTGGAATAACATCCACCAGTGCAAACTTGTTAGTCAGTATGACTGCTACATCAATTAATGTAGCGCCCGTAGAAGATGCAACGAATGAATCATTACCTGTAGATGATAAGCAAAAACCTGTCACCAGCGATCAGATACTGGAAAAGGAATCTTCCGGTGGAACAAAGAAGTTGGTCTTCTTTGGAGACGACCCCACAGACGAGACTGAGGAGCCAGGACCAAGCTGCATCTCAGCAGCAGTAGCAGCAGCAGAGGGACTTCATCGCAAGCAACCGACTGTCCACCATCGCTCGTTCGCTGTGATCGGTAAGACGATGGTTGGATTGGGGCGCAACGGGAAGTCACGAGCGAAGCAGAAGGTAGTCGCCGACCTACGAACAGTTGGCTCAACCCTCGTCTACAAAGTCCTCCGTCCGTTCTTCTGGGCCATGAGGGTCTCTGGCATCTTCTTCATCAGACCACGTGGAGGGCAGGAGGCAGCCAATCCCGGTTGCTGCGGCAGACGATTCCCCGGATGCGTCAGAAGAATGCCGACGAAGTCCGAGGCGTTTAGCTGCTTCGTCTGTGCGATCCTTGGACTCAACCTCCTCCGATCGTTCTCCGCATTTAACACCAAGTCAGAGTTCAACCACACGTTCTCCTTCAAGCTGACCTGGATGGCTCTGTGGTTCGAGGGCTTCAGCCGGACCCTCATCTCTGTCATCTTCTGGCACCGTCGCAAGGGCGGCTTCCAGGAGTTCCTCATAGGGCTGGACAGCCTCTTCTTTACCGATGGAATCATCCCCTATGAGAACGCTCTCTCCAAGATGATGACCATCTATCTGATCGTCACAGGGGTTCTTCTCTGCGTTACCATCGCTCTCTTCGGCTATGGCATCTCCTCGAAGAACCCTGACCTGCTCGGAGTCTACGACGTGGCCTTGACCCCCTACAAGGTCGATCCAGATAGTCCGGTTCCGCTGGATGTGTTCGTGCGGGTTTCGATACTCATCCTATTCACGTGGAATGTCATTGTCTGCTTTCTATTCATCGGATTCTTTGTCGTCGTCTGCTACCTGCTCTACAAGGAGTTCGAGTACCTCTGCAGAACCTTCAAGTTGAAGATTACAGACGACGGAAGATTCACGGATGACCTTGAACGATTTAGGGTCACGCACCAGAGCAGGTCACACTGACTCCAGTCGTAATAGTAATCGTGATATCCAAACTTCTAGAGCACCGCTCGTAAGCCAGGCACCAGCTTGTTCACGAGCACTGCGTCGAATCAGCTGGGTTGTCCAAAGGGTAGTCCGAGGAGGGTCAGAGTTCGATGTAGATCTATGACGTAATTAACGAAGCGCAGACGACAGTCTTTCCTATTAAACTAGAATCGCACACTTTCTATGGCCATGAAATACCGTCACAACAATTTGCATTTTAGATAAATTCTTAATCGTCAAATTCATTATGGAAGTAATTATTGCAATTTCTGTTCCTGATCTACCTCAGATAGTTCAGTAGTTAAAGAATTATCCGACCTTGCAGAGGAGGCAGCATTCCAGTCTTTCCAGATTACTCGATTGAGGTTTTGAAAGGAATGTCTGAAGAGAGAGAGAGACGGAGGACAGTAACTTTCCCAAACAAAAAAGACCGGATCGATACAGCTACTGAAGAAAATGGGTGAGAATTTGACAGTGGAATGGAGAAGATGGAGAAAGCGAAGGTTAGATGATCGGTAATCAAGTCGTTTGTTTAATAAATAGTGATGGAGGAAGGTCATTCCAGGTAGATAGCAACCACGTCCGGTGTTGGGCAAGGGCGGTCTTAGACCCCACCCCTAGGAACTAATGATCAGGACGATCAATAGAGCGCAAAGAACGAGATGAGTTGCAGATAACGGCTTTCGCAAATATTCGCAAATAGACGCACAGCTCGTGGACTACGACGTGGATATCTCGGGGGCACTGCCTAACTGGAAACTAGGAAGAGAATCTTTGTAGTGGATATGAACAGATATATATATATATGTAGGAAATCAGTGTTTTTATCTTGTCTTTCTTTTATCGTGTCTTACTTTTTATCTTGATTTACTTCCCCAGTCTGACCTTATTTTCCCGATCTGACTGTATTCTCTAGTTTAACCTACCATCTAATACGAAATCGGGTCTAGAAACCCTGTGACAGAAAGACGTTTACTGGTTCTGTGAGCGTGCGTGGGCCCACCACCGGTGACTCCTCCAGTTTATTATGCATTTATTTTCATGATGACATTTAAAACCTGATTTGTTCTCTTCTTGATCGGCTCTATATAAAAACCAAATTGCGATGACGTCACCTGGTCTTGCAGGTGTAAAATGGTGGAGAACTTCGACGGGTTGTTCAAGCACTTCATCGCCAACACCTACCTGGTGGAGATTCCTCTGTTCTGCCTTCTGCTCTACACCCTCCTCCTCCCGGGCCAGACTCCGGTTGCCAGAGCAACGGAGGCGTTCTGGATGACGTTCGTTGCTGGTCAGACGATTCTTGTGTCAATTGCATCCATTGCGGTCAATACTCAGGCCAGTACACAGTGCATCCATACGTTGAAGCCGTCGATATGTTATATGATCAAACGTTTAATGTAACCAAGCATTTATATAGCATTCTATATAGCATTTATACATACATAGCATTCTATATAGCATTTATATAGCATTCTATATTAATGTAACCAAGCATTTATATAGCGCCTGTCTACTCTGATGCAATCTCTGCACTGGCCATATAACTGATGTCAAATGTCACAGTTAACAAGTAAAATGATTCTAGCAAAACTGTGCACATTAAGCTGAATTGAACTTTTTCTTAGATTGAGGGGGGGGGGCTGTCGTCACATTCGGATGCTATCTAGGTCTATTGTCTGTTATCTATTGTCTAATGTCTATTGTCTTTTGTCCATTGTCTATTATCTATTGTCTGTTGTCTATGATCATTGTCTATTACCTATTGCCCAATGTCTATTGTCTATTGTCTATGGTCTGTTGTCTTTCAGGGGCATTCCATTCTCTCCTTCATCTACAGCATCACCGCCAGCAACGCATCCACTGAGCGACAACTAGAGGTGATAAACATCGCATGGTCAGCCAAATAATGCGTTGTAATGTAATCTTGGCCTGATATATAATGTAAATATCCGTAATGTCTACATGTAGGTCACATACAAAAGCCGCGTTAATGAGACCGGCTTAATTACCGGCGCTATATCAACTCAATTCTGGGATAGCTAGGTTGTTTTATCCGTTTCAGGGCCAGGCTAGAATCTAGGAGGTCACTCCGAGATGGTGAGTGTGGTGGAACGATGGGAATCGCTGGTGATGATGATGATGATGATGACAACGACGACGACGAAGACGACGGCGATGACGATGATGATGATCATGAATGAATTGTAGCGGTCGAACCGAATACGAATAGGTTTAGTACGTCTGGCGATGATGAATTCATTGAAACGAGAAGTTGACTTAACCTATACTCACAAATGGAACGATTTTAGTGTTTTTCAAAGCTAACTCAGCATTCATGTGTTAACTGAGTTGTAAGTTGTAATTTCTAAGTTTAGTTAAATTAGTTCTATTCCTAGTTTACACAGACTGGCAGACGGATGCAAAACTACATGTCGTAAACTGTTTATTTTAGTCTAAGCCTAGGCCCCTATGCATTAAATTTACTGAACTGAAACATTTGCTTTAATTTAAAATTTTGAATGTTGTTGGCACACATCTTTTGTATTTGGCCGAATAGTTCGCCCAATTATACGAACCAATTATGACCCATGCGGTACAACCTTAGTTACAAGACACTCTTCCGAGCCTCAGAAACCTTTGTTATGATTATGTCATTGTTGTTGTTTGTAGATAAATATGTTTCTGAACAAACTGACTGGCACTTCTGTTGGTCTGACCGCTTGGGATATGTTTGACATCAACAAACCAGCCATGTTGACGGTCAGTCGACTTCTCTTTGGAAGCGAATTAAAACAACGTTAATGATGTTGTTGCTCAGATAGGATCTGCTTCTTTAGTCTTCTTTAGTTTCTGCCCTTTTCGGCACGTTCGCATCTCCACTTCTCTCTCTGCTCTGCGCCCTCTCTTTCATCCTCTTTCATCCTCTTTCTTTCTCTTTCATCGTCTTTCATCGTCTTTCATCGTCTTTCATCCTCTTTCTTTCTCTTTCATCCTCTTTCATCCTCTTTCATCCTCTTTCATCCTCTTTCATCCTCTTTCATCCTCTTTCTTCCTCTTTCATCCTCTTTCATCCTCTTTCATCCTCTTTCATCCTCTTTCTTTCTCTTTCATCCTCTTTCATCCTCTTTCATCCTCTTTCATCCTCTTTCTTCCTCTTTCATCCTCTTTCATCCTCTTTCATCCTCTTTCATCCTCTTTCATCCTCTTTCATCCTCTTTCATCCTCTTTCTTCCTCTTTCATCCTCTTTCATCCTCTTTCATCCTCTTTCATCCTCTTTCATCCTCTTTCATCCTCTTTCATCCTCTTTCTTCCTCTTTCATCCTCTTTCTTCCTCTTTCATCCTCTTTCTTCCTCTTTCATCCTCTTTCATCCTCTTTCATCCTCTTTCATCCTCTTTCATCCTCTTTCATCCTCTTTCTTCCTCTTTCATCCTCTTTCATCCTCTTTCATCCTCTTTCTTCCTCTTTCATCCTCTTTCATCCTCTTTCTTTCTCTTTCATCCTCTTTCATCCTCTTTCATCCTCTTTCATCCTCTTTCTTCCTCTTTCATCCTCTTTCATCCTCTTTCATCCTCTTTCATCCTCTTTCATCCTCTTTCATCCTCTTTCATCCTCTTTCATCCTCTTTCTTCCTCTTTCATCCTCTTTCATCCTCTTTCATCCTCTTTCATCCACTTTCATCCTCTTTCTTCCTCTTTCATCCTCTTTCATCCTCTTTCATCCTTTTTTATCCTCTTGCAGCAGCCCTCTTCCATTATCCAGTCCAAGATCATTGTTCTCGGCCTTCCTCTGGTCTTTTTCCCCTTCATTTTTTCATTATTGCTATTATTATCATTATTTTTATTATCGTTATTAATATCATTATTATTATTATTATTATGATTATTATTATTATTATTATTATTATTAATATGACTGACAGTTCTTTAATTGTCGATCCCGGTGGGCTGTTTGAACGTGCCTCTGAACGCTACGGCGTTGAATCTTTGAGTGCAAATGGAGAGACGTTGAAACAAGTGCACGGTCTCCATAGGATCTCCTGATACGGCGGTCATGCGGCGACCCAACTCCGTCAAGAACTCGCGTCCAGCGCGATTCGAATGCCAAGCGAACGAAGTCATGTGTGGTGGGAAGAGTAGAATACTTGGAACACTTTCGGTCCGCGGCATGTTCAGACGCCAGGCACTGCCGAAGACAGGTGGATGTATGAGGCGGCGCATGTGTGGATAGTTGTTGCATCCCAAGCGATGTACTTGCCTCTCGCCCACGGGATGAGTGTCGCTCCATCCGGTCTCTTTCCGTCGCTCCGGATCAAACCTTGTGACTCCTTCGAGGATGGAACGTCTGCCTTTAAAAGGGCTCTCCAGACAATATCATTCAAGGCGAAGTGTCGGGCCGCTCTTCCTGTCGAATGTCTGCAAACAAGACCGTGATGTCCTCCCGGGTCAGCGGTTTCTCCACACTGACATTGATGCGGCGCACAGATGTTGAGTCCCAGGCGAAAGCCCACCGTCACCCTCACGGCCTCATTGCTCAGACCCAATCCGCAAGGGATGACGGGAACAGTCGAGAGCCAATCTCCAGAGTGGGGTGATGTCATCGCGTTCAACCTTGCCCGGCTGTGTGGGTCAATACTGGAAGACAACACTGCAGCTTTGTCGATGTTAATCAAGGGTCTGTCCCAGACCTTCTGACTGGTCAAGGCCGATACCTCACCATCCGGGAGTGTTGGTGTGCGGGCCTCAAGGATTTCTTCCTTATGATCGTCGATCCAATCCTCCGAGTCGAGAACAGCGGCAACGAGCGACCTGGTCGATGCAGCTGAGGCTATATAAGCTGAAGATGCCAGCATCGACACCTGTCTAATTCCTAATCCGCCGTCTCTTATCGGAAGTGTGGCCTGCTTCCATTGTATATCGCTGAGCTTGATGTTAAGGATGTTTTCTAATCCAACTCGCATTTGATCGTCCATCTTCTCTAGAAGGGGGTGTCCCCAGCAGGGCGCTGCATGTAGGAGGTAGATCAGTTTCGCCGCCCCGAAGAATGAGCGTAGCAGCATAAGTGCGGCCTGAGCCTGGAGACAGGTCAAGTCCTTCAATGCCAATTCCAGAGAATCGCTATGTTTGAAAAGAACATCATTCAGCGCTTGTCCCTTGAACAGCGGAGCGCCAAGAAGAATCAATGAATCACGCTTAATCCTTCGGAAGTCTTCAAATTCCAAGTCCGTTAGTTCGATTTCAGAATAGTATTCACATTTGTTTCTGTTCAGCCGAATGCCGTGCGAATACTCAAGTTCATCGGCGTAATTATTCAAAAGTGCGGCCAATGTTGGTGTTGAAAATAGAGTTTGAAAAACCAATATTGTTGTAGACTTAGCTGATCAGCTGCAGTTGAAAAAATCCATCAGGTCACGAGACGTTATTCCTTTAGAAGATATAAAAATCCAACGCTGACGATAACGCGATACGTAGTATTTTTAATTTAAAAGTGGGACGTTTAAAATTTGCCACCTACAGCGGCAGCTGACGCGATCACAATATTGTCGCCATATTGATCGATTGCTCACGACGTTTTTCTTCTTCTTCTTCTTCTTCTTCTTCTTATTATTATTATTATTATTTTTGTCATCATCGTCATCATCGTCGTCTTCGTCATCGTTGTCGCCGTCATCATCATCACCCCGTCGTCGTCGTTATTATCATCATCATCATAATGTCGTTCGTATTTCAGATCGTTGGTTTGTTGTTGTCATTCTTCTTCCTCCTGATGCAGTTTAACAATCCACTTCAGATCATTCCAACCGCCCAGTGCGATTGTCCCATCGATCCTTCAAACGTCAACGACACCTTCAACGTCACCAACACGACCAACAGCTTCTCAGACTACATGAGTTCCTAGAGTAATTAATTATTGACTGTCACCACTTGGAAACTGATCATTTCAATAATAAACTGTCACTTGTGAATAAACTGACGCCCTTCGCTTGACTCTCGAGATATTTACGATTATCGAAGTCCGAATTTTCAGTCTATTCTGTCCCAGTGTATACATGGTTTGTGAATGGCTCCCAAAATGCACCATATAGGCCTATGAAAGTCAAGATACATAGTGAATGACGTGTTTTATTGCGTGGCTTTGGTTTGCAACGAAATTGTACTAGTTATTCTTAATACCATCCGACCAATTCACACGACCCAACGAAATCAGACTGCCCCACAAGTTCACACTGCCCTGCAAATTCACAGCATTGGACCAATTCACACCGTTTCAACCAACTCACAACGCCTCAGCTATTAACACCTCCAATGCATTTCCCGATTGTAATTCTTGGCCAGTGTTTGTGCAACCTTAACAATGCCAACGAACCAACCTTCCTCTCCCACATACTTGCTAATAATTACAACCTATACCGGAAACCATTCGACGTGACACCGTTGTACCCCGTTGCAGAGAACGTCGCCATATTGATCGATTGCTCACGACGTTTTTCTTATTAAGCGTACATCGCCGCCGACTTTTCCAGGGGTAGATTAAATAACGGTTCTTTCGCTTTTCGAATGGAAAACATTTGAATGAATTGACGTCAGTATTCATCTAGTTTTTCTTCTGGGTTTGTTCACTTTTTTACGTTGCACTCGGCTTGTTGAGATTTTAATATGGAAAGGGTAGGCCCCTACTAAGGCGCAATGTGTCAGCCAATCAGTTATCTTTTTTTATGAAACATTGCGGGCGATGTCTGTAGTCGGTTATGTAATGAATAAAGTAACATCCGGGTACTCGACAGGATAGCTTTGAACGTATAATCTCCTAAAAATTCGTCTAAATTTATGCTACTCCAGTCAAAAAATCTTTCTTTCAACACATTTTATTTATATTGCAAGTAGCATATACATGTATTAAGAAGATTTCTTTCGTTAACAAAAACAAACGCGACTGCCGATTTAACCTGTAAAAGTCCTGGATATAGTCACTCGTAATCTAGGTCAATTACCCAGTTTTCGGCGGCTTTGTATCCCTTCCATAATTATAGCCCGAGGTTAGGCCAATAATTGCTCTCTTCTGGAAAACAGGAACATACCCCGTACATGAGGATGGTTTCTGAGGGTTTACGTGGAGACGTATAATATATATATATATAATATATATATTTATTTATTTATATAAACTGGTCTCATGACCTTAGTGCATGGCATGGTATATGCAGGGCCATACCGAGGGAGGCAGCGGGGCCGTGACCTAGGGCGCAAATAGGGAAAGGGACCAAATTTCAGGATGGAATAACTTATTCCATAAAATTCACTATTTTCAAAATGTGGGGGCGCCAGATTGATGCTAGGCACAGGGTGCAATTATAGTTCGGTACGGCCTTGGGTACATATATATATATATATATATATATATATATATATCTGTAATCCGGGAAATACGGAATGCGATTGTATACACCATCCGCGTAACATATATATATATATATATATATATATATATATATATATATAGGCCTAAGTCTATATGCTGCATTCCATTGGGGCTGTGACATCACATTTCTGGCCAGTTCCAAGATTTTCTGGTTGCGTAGTTCTTAAAATATCTATTTGTGTCGTGAAAATACGCAGCAAAAACCTGCGACAGTCGAACAGTAATGTGTAGGGTTATATGAGAATCTCAGACAATAAACATACAGACATCTACTTTTAGTCCCCACAGAACAGTCTCCTCCGGTATATAGGCCTATCCTAAATATAGCATAAAATATAATAGCAATCTACTTACAGAAGCTTCTGCAGGTAGGCCTTCAAGATTGACAAGATATGCAGACTGTTAAAAATCTATGCATTTTTGGGACACCCAATATGTTATTTTCATGAGGTAGTCTTCGACAGAGGAAGTTTTTGTGACTTCTCTCTCGTCAGCTGCATGCAACCTTTCGAGGCGCATTAGTCGAAAGCACTATACGTTCACTATTGATACGGTTTCTCTTCTCCCTTCGACGTGTAGGCATACGATTTTCTTCGTTGCGTGCCACAATCTAATCAGTCGTTAACATATTAACTATCATATCGTTTTCGTTTTGCATTCTCTGAACATGATTCTCGACTTTCTCTTAGACCTGTGATTCGTTTCCCTAATGTAGACCCTACATCGAGCTGCGTTCTTATCGGCAATCATGATCGGTGAATAAACTAGAATTGATTGATTTGTTTCTGAGTCTTTTCAGTCGACCTATGTTCATTCATCACAACCGATTCGTTGCAAAGGTGGTTCTTTGATCACGAATCCTGATGAACGTCTTTCTCGTCGGCTGCAGATCCATCTAAAGCTTTTCCTCGTAAAGAATTCCGTTAAATCCGAGATGTATAGAGAGCGTCTTAAGGTCGAAACCAAAGACAGGATACTTACTTACGTCCAATCCTTCTTCCATCGGTCTTTGGCTGCAGCGGTTGAAGACTGAGGAGGAATTCCCAGACGACGAGGAAGAGGAGGAGCAAAAGGAGGAGGAGGAAGAGGAGGAGAAGGGAAAGGAGGAGTTAGACGACGGCAGCAAGACTAATGAGCATCGAAATTGCGCTGAGATAGTTTTATACAGAACGAGGCGAAACATGTAAGAGATATTTCGTATTAACACGACGAGGAGAACAAGGGGAAAGAGCTGGACTGTAAAGCAGTCTATAAACAGAGGTTGAGTGGAATGACTAGAGGCTATAGAAAATATTGAACTTTTATCTCGACTTTTTGTCTGCTTGTGTCTGTCTGTCTGTCTGTCTGTAAGCGTCTGTCTATCTGCCTGTCTCTTTCGCTATCTCTTTCCCCTCTCTCGCACTCTCTGTCTGTCTGTCTGTCTCTGTCTCTCTCTATCTGTCTGTCTCTGTCTCTCTCTCTCTCTCTCTTTCTCTCTCTCTCTCTCTCTCTCTCTCTCTCTCTCTCTCTCTCTCTCTGTCTCTCTCTCTCTCTGACCCTCTTTCCGCTGTTTCATTTGAGAGTGTCTCTTTCAATCTCTCAGATTAACTCCAGGCACATTATTAAAAATATAGCGGTGAAAACAAACGCAAAGAGCATCGATTTGATGCCACGATTCTACGAACGTTCATTCAATTGAAACGTAATATTTGCTTTGAATAAACACTTTATGTAGGTCAACAATCATGAGCTTCGTCTCTTTCCGAGTCTGTCGTCAATTTATTTTTCTCATTGCAACAATTCCATTATTTCTGCCAGGTTTCGTTACAGTACCCGGCGTATTTCTCAGTCTTCCTATATCCTAATAATATGATGTCCCCGCGCGTGACTCATATGCGACTCAAGGCATTATAAAGAGCAGGCACTCTTATGTGAGAAATTTGGTAATGCCACCCGTTCGGGTGATTTTTAAGGACTCCTGCCTGTGTGCCTCCAATGGTAAGAAGCCCTTCAGCTATATATGGCATCGGAAAATGAATCAGCTTTGCTTCAATTATAGTATCATCGATCGGTGATTAGATTGTCCGCCTGGCTTGACTTCCGTGCATCAATGATAGATATCTATGATAGATATCTATGTTAGATATCTCTGCGGTTTACATTACATTGCCATGTGTCAGCTATCGACGGGAATTTGTTGGTTGGTTCCACGTTTGTGCGTGGACCCACCACTGGCGACTCTTTTTAGCTTACTGTGCACTGTTTTGCTAACATGTAAATGTTGGTTAGAAACGAAAGGTAATATCATATTAGACCAACGCAGATAGCGCCTCTTAGCAGATTTCTTGAAGAGGCACTATATCAAGTTTTCTTTGACTGATGGTAAATTAGAACTCTTCTTCTCACGGCATCATCGATATGTCGACAGGTTTCTCATATTCCGTCGAGATTAGAAGTTAAGTTTAATAGGGCGAATGATTGAAAGTTCAGTAGCGATTAAGCTGAGTTTATATATCCTATGATCGAGTAATCGGGGGTTTATAATATGGTCTTATTACGAAGTTAAATCATCGCACTTACAAGAACGGAATGTGTGTGTGTGTGTGTGTGTGTGTGTGTGTGTGTGTGTGTGTATGTGTGTGTGTGTGTGTGTGTGTGTACCTTGGACTCAACGAATTGACGCAAGCATGGATTACTTATTTGGAAAAAGGAATATGTCCAGTTTACAGGAAACTGTCAGGATGTATATACGAATCGGATCCCAGCAACTACAACCAAAGCAGGACTCTGCAAGAAATGTGTTGTTTATACGAAGCTTGGGAGGCGAAAGGAAAAGCATAATTTATGCGAAGCATGTCCCTTAGAGCAACGGATGCCAATAATAATATTTCAAACAGTTTCAAGCTCTATACTCGAATTTAGGCTATATTGTATAAAATCGTTGGTCACAAACAAACACATTATAATATATGATTGTACATTGTACATTCTTGTTCTTATTATATGTAGTAGGAACAGCTGTATATGCACGATCATTTAATTATATATATATTATATAAGTTATGTATATATATAAAATATATTATTAAATGGCTGTGTATATAAAGCTGTTTCTAACCGCATTCGTTACTGTTCACGTTGAGACTGAGATCAATTTACTGAAAAACGCATTGCATTAACTTTAACGGACCGCCTCCGAGTGGATACCTTGAAGGGGCGCTATATCAAGTACTTTTGATTGATTGATTGATTGATAGCACGTGATTATAATATTTTTATGTATTGATCTTTTATAATGGCGTCGAACATATGATGCCCAAGATATCAAACCGATGTCCTCTTCGAGAGAAGTCGTAATAGTCATAAATCATGCATAGACGCCGACTCCACAGGTTCAACAATCAATCAATCAATCACTCAATGAATCGGTTAATCAATAAGACTTGATAATATATGGCGCCCCTTACAGATAAATATACTTCAGTACTCATCAAGGGTCAGGTCCAAATACTTTTGAACATTCCAATTCTCCGGCACCATCGTAAAATAATACAATTAACTAATACACTTTTAATTAGAGATTCAAAGAAGAGGGAACGTCTCTAATTTAACTGTTAGTCTGTTGTCTCTGGGAATTAAAAAGGATTGGAGTAATTGGTTCAGGGCGAGGAAAAACAGTTGAATGTCTTGCAATCAAAACCTCTTTACCAAGATTATAGTTCTTTGAATAATAAGATATTCTGGAAAAATCATAGATGGAGGACTCCTCGGCGAACTCTACGTAACATCTACTTACACTGCGCAATTTAAAAAGAAGATTAAGTAAGTAAACAGCAAGAAAATAAGCGAAGCTGGAAACCGAAATCTGACCTTCCTCGGACTATACCCTTTGGAGTTTGGAAAACCCCTCTGATTCTATGAAGCTCTCGTGAATAAGCTGATGTCCTTCGCGTGGCTTTCAAGTGGCGCTTTATAAATTTGGAGATTACGATTACGAACTTTCTGACAACTTGAAAATGATTGCGCCTTGTATTTCACGATAGTAATATTGAATGACGTGTATATCGTACGGAGATGTTTCTGGAATTTCAACGAGGAGTTGGCTTTTTCGCTCCCTACTTCCCTCTTTCCCTTCCTCCCAGGCTGTCATTATTGCCAGTTCAGACATTGTTACTAACTATTGCGGTCATTTCGAGGCCAACTATTATTAGCGGTCGAGATCAAAATTATCAGCTGTCGTGGTCATTTACTGAAGATCATCATTATAATTAATCATCGAGGTCATTATTATCATCATTTGAGAACGGTATAGTAGCTGTCGAGTCAATTTCGATTAGCTGTTGGCAACAGTCAAAGTAACCGCAATTTTCTTTTCGTCCATCTCAATCTGTTGCCTGTGCGTTTCGTCGCCCTCTTCCAACTGCTTTCCATTACTCCCCAAACAAACTCCTCCTTCTCTTTGCCCTTCCACGCCCTCCTGGTGCCTTTGCTCCACCCCATAGCAACCTTGAGGCGGTACTTGTAGGCGGGGACTCGTCCTGCCAGCCCCGCCCGCGGACGCTCTGCCACGCCCACCGGCGACGCCCCCTGAGACAGACCCCGCCCCTCGAGGCACCTCGCTGCAGGAGACAGCCTCGCGGAAGGCGTCGCGGAAGTCCTTGGAGGCGTGGCTATAGATGAACGGATTGACACACGAGTTGACGTAAGGCAGACATTGTGCCACGAGGCTGACGACGTCATAAACGATGGACTTGGGCACGTTACTCGACGCGTAGTAATACACGAGGAGGATGAGGTGAATCGGCATCCAAAGTAGTACGAAGACAACCACAACGAGGATGAGCAGGCGACTGGCCTGGCGCTTGCGGGCGTCGGACCTCGACCTGAGAGCATCAAGGGAGGCAGGGCGGTGCTTGGCGATGTGGCGGAGGATGCAGGCAGAGAAGACGGCGATGATGGAGATGGGAAGAAGGTAGGCGAAGACGAAAAAGGTGGTGAAGATGCGTTGGCCCACCACGACGGACGCGGCATCGCACTTGATTTTCACCGGAGACACCACGTGCACATGGTAGGAGAAGAAGAGAGGCACGTTGACCAGCAGCATGGTCAGCCACGTCAGACTGACCACGACGATGATGTTGCGCCGAGTACGGATGCGGACAGTGGATGCGTTGTGGACAACGGTCAAATATCGGACCACGGAGACGATGACCAGCGTGTAGACCGTGACGTAGGCTGTGACGTTGATGACGTAGTGCATGAGCCTGCAGGCGGGGGTGCCGAGTGTCCATCGGGTGACGGCGTAGTCATAGGCGGTCAGAGGTGGGATGATGAGGACGAAGGTTAGGTCAGCAATGGCCAGATTCAGCAGCAGGAGGTTGGTCACTGTTCGCATCTGGGGTTTCGATAAGACGACATAGATGACGAGGACGTTGCCGACGAAACCGATGACAGTGATGACGCAGAAGATCTGAGGAGCTATGACGCTGAAGAGGATGTAGACATGGTTGGATGGGGAGGAGGAGGGAGAGGAGTGTGGGGAGGAGGCGGGCGGGACCAAGAGGGTGCTCGAGGAGGTGTTCGTAGGTTGGTCGTCGTCTGGAAGGGGCGCAATGTCGTGCGCTGTATCCATGGCAGACACAATGGTAACTGGAAGGAACAATAATTCAATGTTGGGGTTAAGCTGTATAGACCTAAATGGGGATGAGAACGGAGATGGGTAAGAAGAAAAGGAAGGAGGAGAAAGATGGGATGAAAATGATGAGGAAGAGAAAGCGGATGAAAACGAAGAAGTAGGAGGTGGAGGAGAAGAAGAATAAGAAGCAGGAACAAGAGATGGAATTTGGTGGTGAAAGAGGAAGCATGGGATATTGTTGATTTTTTAACGACGCCGTTCCAAATCGAAGATGAATATAAATCTTAAGTCGATTATATCCGTCTTGAATATTCTGTACTCTTGTCATCGATAGGCCTGTACCTCCGTCAAGCGGGACTTGTTATATTATATTGTTTTAGATCTGTCTTTTCTATCATGTGGCAGATATATTCGTAACTGTTATCAAGATGTTTAATTGGTTTCAGGAAACGAACGCAACAAAAGAGACGAGGTTGACGTAAATGAATAATCCGATGTCATTTAGCGTCACAACGCAACATCTAGCTTCCTTTGTAGCTTCTAGGACCAGGCTCGTGGATAAGTCGGTGCCCTCTGCTAGAGTTTTAATGGCGTGGAGTTAACTGCGTTTACGACGAAGAACTGAAACATCTGGAATCATGGTGCGTAAAAAGTAAAATGGCGTACAGTGTAAACGGCGTTGCGTTCGTTGATGTTTCCGTAGTGTAGTGGTTATCACGTTCGCCTAACACGCGAAAGGTCCCCAGTTCGAGCCTGGGCGGAAACAAATCGTTTTCCAATATTTGACATTTATTGCATCAATTTGATTCTCACTGTCTTAAACTCAAGCAAACTAATATGATTGTTTAAAATTGGTTGGTAACGATATGATATTGCATTTCATGTAGTATGGGGCCTTTGGGTTATTCATGTATGCCCTAAAACTCTACTCGTGGCAACACCGAAGTAATGTAATGTATATCTTCCAGATTACACAGCGCTATACAAAGTCAATTAAGAAGGACCAGGTTAAAAACTGGCGCTAGATCAAATGAGGATGAAATAAACAGAGGAATCGATCTGGTGCCAGATAAGAGTTCGTGTGGATGTACGCCGAGGATGGAGCATATATAGTGCTACGAGGGTGATCGCAAGTTTAGATGGTGGTCATGTGGTGGCGAAGAGGTCTAGAGTCGTTATATTAATTGTCTGTAGGTTCAAAATTTACGAGCCTGCCAGGAGTCGAACCTGGAATCTTCTGATCCGTAGTCAGACGCGTTATCCATTGCGCCACAGGCCCTTAATGTACATGAAGTACTGTTATAAGCATTATGGTCACTTGAGATATTTATTGTAGTGTTGTTTTCGTTAATGAAAACTAAAACGAAAATGGCAATTCACGAAACTCAAACGTTTTCGTTAACGAAAACGAAATCACATGACCAACGAAAACTAAAACGAAATTTGTGGCAATTCAAACTAAAACGAAACTAAAATAGATGCAAAGAAAACTAAAACGATATTTAGCCGGAATAAAACAAATATTTCTGCTTGAAAATGTTCCTAACTTAGGCGCCTATTCGTTGTTTGCATGATTTGTGCATAATTCTGCAAGTGATGTGACGTTATACCATACACACACAGTACCTCTTCTAAGACACACAAGGAGAATGATATGTGTCTACCTACGGTTACCGTTTACCGCGAATTCGAATCCTATGTTTTTTATTTATCAAAAATGTATGGTACATACTGCAAAAAGTTCACTTAATTAATTCAGAAATGTTGAAATTTCTCTCGTCTTTGGCCTCAAGTGTGACGAATGTCAATGGTAGACCATAATAATTATGGTCTACCATTGACATTTGATTAGAATTAAATTAGAATTGAGATATGATTATATTGCTGAAATTGATATTAAATTTTCTCAAGCTGTAATTAGCATACTTAAGCTAAACTATAACTATAATTACTTATTAACTATAGTTAGCTTACTTACACTAAAATCAGCTACCTAAACTAAAACTATAATTGACAAAACTAAAGCCAACTAAAACTATATTTGAGACATATATAGAAACTACAACGAAAACTAAAACTAGAATTAAATCGTAACTAAAACTAAAAATGAAGACTAACAATTATAACTAAAACTAAATTTAAAACATTATTAAAACAACATCCATTTATTGGACATCAAAGATTGTATAAGTTTAGTGTGCATTGAGAGATACCGGTATGTTATCATGATTAACATGACATTCATTCATTCAGAGCATTTGTAAAGCGCCTATCGAAATTACTACCCAGAGACTATCTCAGTTCAAAGACAGTTTCCAAATGTTTGTAGAACTATCATATCTCGATTTTTCTACAGCATTCAGAAGACCGAATCGATATGGTTATATTTGTATCACATGTTCAACCCAAACTTTACTTTCATGAAGATCGATCTTTAGACAAATAATCACGGAAGCTTTGAATTACATGGAGAACATTGTCCGTAGTTGCCGTTGGTCAGGGTGGCCGAGCGGTCTAAGGCGCTGAGTTCAGGTCGCAGTACGGTTCTCCGGGCGTGGGTTCAAATCCCACTTACAACAAAATCTATTTTGAAATACTAAATGCGTGAACGATGTGTGTCGTATGGAACCAATAGGAAAACGTTTGTATACCACTCTCAAACAAGACGCTGTAAATATTGACGAACCGAAAGTTGCATTAAATCAAATAGTTTTTCACATAAATTTGTTCTCTCCTTCTCCTACTCCTCCTCCTCCTTTTAATGATTATTTGCCAACTCATCTGGAACGACACACCTTTACACTAGATCGGAGACTGACAGAGAGTAGGTAAGTACGAAAAAAGCCAACACAACTGAGTCGATCAGGTTATTAACGCCTTCGAGAGCTTCTTTCAAGGCGCTATATAAATAACCAGGTACGTACATACATATATGCATACATACATACATATATACTTACTTCATACATCTGTTCTACTTCTGTAAGACTTCCTATTTGTTCGTCAATCGCCAGCTGTCGCTTTTGTCTGCTGACTCCGCTAAAGATCCCACGCCCTTACATGTCACCTCCGCTCATCAATAATTTATATCCGGGTTACAAAGAGAAAATGAATCCTTCCGTCCTTACTCCCAACACTGCTTATTTACTCATTTCCTTAAGTCCATCCACCCTTCCATCATTTCGTCCTGTAGTCCTTCCTTCCATTCTTCCTTCTTTCATCCACTAATCAATCCATCCATTCCTCCAGTGGTCAGTCTTTGGCCATCTGATTCGGTCCATTTGTCCTTAGGTCCGTCCATCCTTCCTTAGGTCCATCCATTCGTCCTACAGTCCATCCATTCGTCCTATAGTCCATCCATTCGTCCTACAGTCCATCCATTCGTCCTACAGTCCATCCCATCCATTCGTCCTACAGTCCATCCATTCGTCCTATAGTCCATCCATTCGTCCTACAGTCCATCCATTCGTCCTACAGTCCATCCCATCCATTCGTCCTACAGTCCATCCATTCGTCCTACAGTCCATCCATTCGTCCTACAGTCCATCCCATCCATTCGTCCTACAGTCCATCCATTCGTCCTACAGTCCATCCCATCCATTCGTCCTACAGTCCATCCATTCGTCCTATAGTCCATCCATTCGTCCTACAGTCCATCCATTCGTCCTACAGTCCATCCCATCCATTCGTCCTACAGTCCATCCATTCGTCCTACAGTCCATCCCATCCATTCGTCCTACAGTCCATCCATTCGTCCTACAGTCCATCCCATCCATTCGTCCTATAGTCCATCCATTCGTCCTATAGTCCATCCATTCGTCCTACAGTCCATCCATTCGTCCTACAGTCCATCCCATCCATTCGTCCTACAGTCCATCCATTCGTCCTACAGTCCATCCCATCCATTCGTCCTACAGTCCATCCATTCGTCCTACAGTCCATCCCATCCATTCGTCCTACAGTCCATCCATTCGTCCTATAGTCCATCCATTCGTCCTACAGTCCATCCATTCGTCCTACAGTCCATCCCATCCATTCGTCCTACAGTCCATCCATTCGTCCTATAGTCCATCCATTCGTCCTACAGTCCATCCATTCGTCCTACAGTCCATCCCATCCATTCGTCCTACAGTCCATCCATTCGTCCTACAGTCCATCCATTCGTCCTACAGTCCATCCATTCGTCCTATAGTCCATCCATTCATCCTTTGGTCGTCGTTTGGGTCGATGTCGTCGTCTTCGTCGATCGATCTCTGTCGTTCGTTCCGCGTTTTTAATCGGATAAACATTGGTCGAGAGAGAAATAGAGGGAGAGAGAGACATATATATATACAGACACACCGGCAAACACACATACAAACACGGACACATGAACGCCAAGACAACACACAGAGACGCACGCACAGACATACACACACATGAAATCTACACTTAAAGGCATTAGCCTTCGTTTTCTTCCACTTTCTTCCTCTTTCCTCCTCTTTCTTCCTCTTTCTTCCTCTTTCTTCCTCTTTCTTCCTCTTTCTTTCTCTTTCTTCCTCTTTCTTTCTCTTTCTTCCTCTTTCTTCCTCTTTCTTCCTCTTTCTTCCTCTTTCTTCCTCTTTCTTTCTCTTTCTTCCTCTTTCTTCCTCTTTCTTTCTCTTTCTTCCTCTTTCTTCCTCTTTCTTCCTCTTTCTTCCTCTTTCTTCCTCTTTCTTCCTCTTTCTTCCTCTTTCTTCCACTTTCTTTCTCTTTCTTTCTCTTTCTTCCTCTTTCTTCCTCTTTCTTCCTCTTTCTTTCTCTTTCTTCCTCTTTCTTCCACTTTCTTCCTCTTTCTTTCTCTTTCTTCCTCTTTCTTCCTCTTTCTTTCTCTTTCTTCCTCTTTCTTCCTCTTTCTTCCTCTTTCTTCCTCTTTCTTCCTCTTTCTTCCTCTTTCTTCCTCTTTCTTCCACTTTCTTTCTCTTTCTTTCTCTTTCTTCCTCTTTCTTCCTCTTTCTTCCTCTTTCTTCCTCTTTCTTTCTCTTTCTTCCTCTTTCTTCCTCTTTCTTCCTCTTTCTTCCTCTTTCTTCCTCTTTCTTTCTCTTTCTTCCTCTTTCTTCCACTTTCTTCCTCTTTCTTTCTCTTTCTTCCTCTTTCTTTCTCTTTCTTCCTCTTTCTTCCTCTTTCTTCCTCTTTCTTCCTCTTTCTTTCTCTTTCTTCCTCTTTCTTCCTCTTTCTTCCTCTTTCTTCCTCTTTCTTTCTCTTTCTTCCTCTTTCTTCCTCTTTCTTCCTCTTTCTTCCTCTTTCTTTCTCTTTCTTCCTCTTTCTTCCTCTTTCTTCCTCTTTCTTTCTCTTTCTTCCTCTTTCTTCCTCTTTCTTCCTCTTTCTTTCTCTTTCTTCCTCTTTCTTCCTCTTTCTTCCTCTTTCTTCCTCTTTCTTCCTCTTTCTTTCTCTTTCTTCCTCTTTCTTCCTCTTTCTTTCTCTTTCTTCCTCTTTCTTCCTCTTTCTTCCTCTTTCTTCCTCTTTCTTCCTCTTTCTTCCTCTTTCTTCCTCTTTCTTCCACTTTCTTTCTCTTTCTTTCTCTTTCTTCCTCTTTCTTCCTCTTTCTTCCTCTTTCTTTCTCTTTCTTCCTCTTTCTTCCACTTTCTTCCTCTTTCTTTCTCTTTCTTCCTCTTTCTTCCTCTTTCTTTCTCTTTCTTCCTCTTTCTTCCTCTTTCTTCCTCTTTCTTCCTCTTTCTTCCTCTTTCTTCCTCTTTCTTCCTCTTTC
Organism: Bimastos eiseni; assembly: GCA_959347315.1. Classification (NCBI taxonomy): domain Eukaryota; kingdom Metazoa; phylum Annelida; class Clitellata; order Crassiclitellata; family Lumbricidae; genus Bimastos; species Bimastos eiseni. The sequence goes on along the minus strand of OY365809.1, from coordinate 683,629 downwards.
TTCCACTTTCTTTCTCTTTCTTTCTCTTTCTTCCTCTTTCTTCCTCTTTCTTCCTCTTTCTTCCTCTTTCTTTCTCTTTCTTCCTCTTTCTTCCTCTTTCTTCCTCTTTCTTCCTCTTTCTTTCTCTTTCTTCCTCTTTCTTCCACTTTCTTCCTCTTTCTTTCTCTTTCTTCCTCTTTCTTTCTCTTTCTTCCTCTTTCTTCCTCTTTCTTCCTCTTTCTTCCTCTTTCTTTCTCTTTCTTCCTCTTTCTTCCTCTTTCTTCCTCTTTCTTCCTCTTTCTTTCTCTTTCTTCCTCTTTCTTCCACTTTCTTCCTCTTTCTTTCTCTTTCTTCCTCTTTCTTCCTCTTTCTTCCTCTTTCTTTCTCTTTCTTCCTCTTTCTTTCTCTTTCTTCCTCTTTCTTCCTCTTTCTTCCTCTTTCTTCCTCTTTCTTTCTCTTTCTTCCTCTTTCTTCCTCTTTCCTCCTCTTTCTTCCTCTTTCTTCCTCTTTCTTCCTCTTTCTTCCTCTTTCTTCCTCTTTCTTTCTCTTTCTTCCTCTTTCTTCCTCTTTCTTCCTCTTTCTTTCTCTTTCTTCCTCTTTCTTCCTCTTTCTTCCTCTTTTTTCCTCTTTCTTCCTCTTTCTTCCTCTTCCTTCCTCTATCTTCCTCTTTTTTCCTCTTTTTTCCTCTTTCTTCCTCTTTCTTCCTCTTTCTTCCTCTTTTTTCCTCTTTCTTCCTCTTTTGTCCTCTTTCTTCCTCTTTCTTCCTCTATCTTCCTCTTTTTTCCTCTTTCTTCCTCTTTCTTCCTCTTTCTTCCTCTATCTTCCTCTATCTTCCTCTTTCTTCCTCTTTCTTTCTCTTTCTTCCTCTTTCTTCCTCTTTCTTCCTCTTTCTTCCTCTTTCTTTCTCTTTCTTCCTCTTTCTTCCTCTTTCTTCCTCGTTCTTCCTCTTTCTTCCTCTTTCTTCCTCTTTTTTCCTCTTTCTTCCTCTTTCTTCTTCTTTCTTCCTCTTTCTTCCTCTTTCTTTCTATTCCTCTTCCTCATTCTCACCTCCTTCTCATTTTGCTTCTATTCGTTCTCCTACTTCTCATACTCCTCTCCGTTTCCTATTTCCTTCTCGTTCTCCTTCATTCTTACCAATTCTTTCTTCTAATTCTCTTCCTCCTTCTCTCCCTCTTTCTTCTACTCCCCTTTACGCTCTCCCCTTCCTTCTTCTTCTCAGCCCCCTTCTCCTCCTCCCCTTAACCTTATCCTCCTCTCACACCTCCGTATCTCCCTCTTCCTCCATCTGCTCTTTCTTATCTCCCTCTCCTCCTCCTCCTCCTCCTCCTCCTCTTCCTCGTCGTCGTCGTCGTCCTCCTCCTCCTCCTCTTCCTCGTCGCCGTCCTCCTCCTCCTCATCTTCCTCCTCCTCCTCTTACTCTTCCCCCTTCTCCTTCTTATCGTCTGCATGTAATTTTCCCAAAGCTGGTCGATACGAAATCATCGTCTTTGGAATCGAAGAAGGAAGATGCGCGGGTCTTCAGAAGAGATCCCTCCTCCTTCTTCTTCTCTTCAGTCGATTCTCCTCCGATTCGCTCTCTCTTTTAATACATGGATTCAAGGTCCGATCGATTCAGAGAGACTGATAGAGTTATTTCTCCGTATGTCTGTGTGACTATGCGTTTGTTCGTTAGTCTGCATGTGGGCTTTTGTGTCTGTCTGTGTGTCTGTCCGTCTGTCAGTCAGTCTGTCTGTCTGGCACTCATACATTCCTCGTTCAATTGATTGATTCTCAGAAGAATTCCGTATCCATGGAGACCAATAAATCCTCAACCAATAACCTTCTGTCGTAAATTGCCTCCGACTTTTACTTTAACTTTCAGCTGCCTTCTTTTACCTTAAACACTTTTGTTTGCCTTCAGTCACTTTTGTTTCCTTCAGTTACCTTGAAGTACCTTTTGTTACCTTTCAGGTACCTTTGGCTACATTCAGTCACTTTCAGTTACCGTGAGTATCCTTCATTTAGCTTCAGTTACCCTGTGCTACCTTCAGTTACCTTTCGTTACAGTCAGTTATCTTCTACTTTTGACGCATTGTAACTCAATATAGCCTACGTATAAGTCATATTAAACAGTTAAATCTGGATTAATTTACTTATTTCTCATTGAACAATAAAACCTTAATTAAATCACTTTGTCTTTCAATACAGTAAAACGTTGATAGCTACACTTTATTTTCATCTGCCGTTAAACTTTGATAAACTCATTAAACCCTGTAAATCCGGTTAAATCCAGATTAGCCGCAAATGCCTCAATCGTTATAGTCTATCACATGCGGATCATAAACAACCTGAAAGGCAAACATTTCTAGAATGTTCATTTGCATAAAACAAATACAAGACGACCGACATCGTTGTGATGAAGGCATCGTTAAACAAATCAATAGCTTTTGATTATATTCTGCCGTCCACGTGATATGCGGACAGAATGCAGCGCTAGATAAACAGTGTTGTTTGTTCTTGCACTTTGTGAACGAATTTACGGTATCACGGTATACGCTTACATATTATATGCGTAGATATAGGAGTCTATAACGTGTATATTTATATATATTGAGGCCATATCGAGAATTCGTTTCGTACTCGCTTCGGGGCAGAAAAGTGGGCCAGATAGCTATTCGGTGTTTGACCGAGTAGTAGCGGTTGGACTGAATAGAAATAGTGATGGTCATGTGACATCTGTTTCTACTTATGCGGTTGCTATTTCGAGCTGACTGACGTAGGCTAAATCTCTCACAGAGACATAGACATAATGATTATGTTGTGGCTGCAACCAGGCGTTGCCTACTGCCTGAACTACGGTATCGCAGTGTCACTTGAATGTAGAGGTAGACCTATTCTATACAATTATTCGTATTCGACGTGTAGCCTATGCTGACACATTTTGCAGATATGTAATTATAAGAAAAAGAAGTAGATGCGATGACGAGAAGAAGGAGAGGATTAGAAGGAGGAGGATAATAGAGAGAAGGAGAAGACGGATGAGGAGAAGGCGAAGGAGGATAAAGAAAAGGAGGAGGAGGAGAAGGAGGATAAAGAGAATGTGGAGTAGAATTAAATAATAGATAGAGAAAGGCGAATGAAGCGCAGTATTCTAGTCTAGGAAGTCCTGGGTATGACGTGTAAGCCACTTCATTTCCTTGGCGCCGTTGGCATATATCTTTGAGAGTCCGAAATCTATTCTACAGTTGTTAAATTCAGCCGGATCTAGCTGGATCTGAGATCCGGAACCTCAGATTCAATGTCGATTACCTCAAGCATGGTAACCTAGTGCCACCGCCACCTAAATACATGTTTTGTTTCAGAAATCAGCACACACACGCACACACGCCTTTTTTCACACTGTTATAAATTCATCACTTATCCTGACTTAGGTTTAAGTTATCTATCTATATAATTACCTAACTCACGTGACCTATGTGTGTGTATGTCTGATTCAAGGCGCGTGATTGGACAGCGCGTGATTGGATAGCGCGCAAGCGTTGCTGCCGATCTACATAGGCTATTTTTACGGGCTGGCCTACATAGGCTTTTGTTTACGAGTTAGTTAAACATGGTGACTGAGTATGTCCGATTCGAGTATCAAAAACGTTTTATTCACGTCTCTGTAATTCTATTTGCAGTTATTAAAATGAAATACATCGTGTAATGTAAGTATATTTGCAGTTTTTATCATGAAATGCACACTTATTGCATGAAACTCGATTTTGAATCGGTTGAATCGCCGTTACTAATATACGGGTGTAAATAATGTTGTTCAGAGGACGTTTTTCACGAGTAAACAGTGCTATCTATCTATCTATCTATCTATCTATCTATCTATCTATCTATCTATCTATCTATCTATCTATCTATCTATCTATCTATCTATCTATCTATCTATCTATCTATCTATCTATCTATCTATCTATCTATCTATCTATCTATCTATCTATCTATCTATCTATCTATCTATCTATCTATCTATCTATCTATCTACCTATCTATCTATCTATCTATCTATCTATCTATCTATCTATCTATCTATCTATCTATCTATCGATCGATCGATCGATCGATCTATCTATCTATCGATCGATCGATCTATCCATCCACCCACTCATCCATCCATGTCTGTCTGTCTAGTCTGTCTGTCAAACTAGATTAGATAAGAGAAGTGAAGAATGGAGTAGAAGGCGATTGTTCTAAGTTCGTTGGTAGTCTGTTGATTTGTTACAAAACGGAATTTTGAGGTGGATGTAGGTTCGTGCACGCGTCGTATATAAGCCAAAGTTATTTTCACTCTTTCTTGGAACTGTTTTTGTGGAATAATTGAGCCAGGGAGTCAGTGATCGGCTTAGTTCAAATAGAAGTCATTGCCCAACTAATTCGATTGATCTTTGTACACATATTGTATAATGATGTTATGTTTGAGATGATTGTGATTGTCGACTGTTATTTCTGAAGCCATAAGAAAAGATAAGAGAGGGATTAGACATGGACTAAAACTGGAGAACAAACGGGACCAAGATTTTACTTAGCGAGGTTAAGTACGGCTTCGAAATAGGGTCAATGTCCCATGATTATGATTACAAGTATACGAGACGATACAGTTAATAAATAGTAGTATTAATAATAATAATAATAATAATAATAATAATAATAACAATAATAATATAAATAACAATAATAATAATAATAAAGCCATCAGCGAAGACTAGCCATTCCAGAACAACGCCCTTTGATTTTTTTTAATCCCGAACGATCATATGTACCTCGGGGAAAAATAATAATAATGATCTGTTTTCGCCGGATATTAATTTCAACAACCTGAGGGATCAGTAATTAAATCGACAACAACAAAAATAATGCTAAACAATAATACAAATATTTTGAATATTATTATTACCTTGTTGTTTAGCCCAATATAGACAAGATCCTCAATTTGTTAATTAAAAACAATTATTTTCTATTTTTATTACAATTATATCTATTGCTATTTTCAATTATACTGTTTTTATTTTTCTCGTTATGATCATTAATAAATTGAACGTGGGTCTTTAGGGAGCACCACCACTGCTCGCTCGGTGACACACTGATACAAGATGAAGGTCTGGGCTAGTTAAATGCAATTAAGAATGGCTTTAATTAAAATACCTCCTCGATTTAAAGGCATATTATTAGGTTTTTCAGCATATTTCCAAAGGCACATTGTCGCAGAAGTATCGGCACTTGGAGACGGAATTGGAAATGGACAGCAGCATCGAGTCTCACAGCAAGTATAAGCCACCAAGTGTGTCCGGATCAATGTCTAATGTCTAAATATCTAAACACCTTCTTCAGGGTCCAACACTATTGCAAATCCAGCCTTATTTATTGGCTTTTAATTAGGAGCATTTATCTAGCGCACTTTCAAGGACATCTACTCAGGAGCGCTCCCGACCCAATCCCAGCTAAATAGCTAAGTTTTAAGGTTGGTGTAGAACACGGTTGAGTGGAACTATACTTAATTTCTCTTAAAGTCCTTGCATTCAGTTCTGGCTTTTTGTTTTCAATCAATAACTCTCGCAAAACACTAAGCGAGTGCTACAGCATTGGGCGCGGTAGCCGGTTGGTTACACAGCGTTCCTCACGTGGCAACGCGGAGAGTGTGGGTTGGAGCCTTCGCCGCTGTCGTTGTTTACGGACATTGAGCAACTCCCCCATCACTCGCAGTTGCTCAGCGCCAGCGACTGAAGCTTCGTCATCCATCATCGGATTAGATGAATGCAACTTTTCAGAGAGAATTTAATACGTAATTAGAAAATCAACATTAGACCTAGAGTCACCCTTAATTGCCTCCAACTCAAACTGGTAACGCAATAGAATCGGGATAACAATTGCACTCTTAAAAATTAGTCTGAACTCTGGAAAAACTTATAGAAGAAAGTATTAAAGAAAAACAACAAACAGTGATGAAAAACAGGATGAGCTGAAAAAGCTTTACAAACACCGAAATCACGAGAAGACCGATGACCCCCCTCACTGCCCGTGCGCTGTCAGTGCCAGTCCAAAGCCAGGATAAAACAGGAGGGTGGCGCCATTCATCTTTGTTATCACATTGAGTCGTCGAACAAAACAATCTCATGATTTCTAAACAACCAACAAAATCGTCGATAAATATTTTGACAGGACAGAAAAATCACAAAGATTCCTCTTTTAACAAAGACAGACACATTTGTTCATAATATCTAGCCTCCCTCTAAGGGCCCATCCATATATTACGTACGCAAAAAATCGGATTTTCGGACCCCCTCCCTCTGTTGTACCGCGTACATTTCGTGAACCCCCTGTCCGATGCGTACGTACATTTGAGCTTTAACCCCTCCCCCCATTGCAAAGGTTAAATCGCTAAAAACATCTGTAAGACATTGATTTTACCACAGGCTATTTATCCTTGTTAAGCGTCATATTTAACCGCTTAAATTTGTTAACTGTTATGAAGAATTTAAACACTAACAACACTTGCATTATTCTGAAACCGTTTTAATGCTACATAAAATTGATTAAACAGGAACATAGTCTGTGATTAGGTTTACAGTTATGATTTTCATATTCTGTATTGTGAACGTCATAATTAGACGATTATATTTGCGTACGTACATATTTTCGGGACCCCCTTCCCCACCATACGCACTCGTACGCAAAATGGCCGAAATTTGAAACCCCCTCCCCTCGTTGCGTACGAAATATGTGGGCGGCCCCCAACGACACGATTTGACATCCCTCATTTGCGGAAATATTGCTGTCCTGCGGTGGATTATTGAGAAGCGCTGAGTCGTATCAAGGACTTACCCAGAGAAGTAAAAAACGAAGTTCCAACCGCAGTTGTTAGCTACACAATAGAGTGAGAGAGACACGCATACAGACAGACAGAAAGAGACAGACATTCTTACCTGCTTTCGTTAGTATTCCTGTGCTACTTTTAAATTCGTCAGCTTATTGCTTACAACTCGGCTGCTCTGCCTCTCAACTAAAGCGACCGATTGATCGTTTTGCGAATGAGAGGCGTCGCTGCTCGTACCGTGAACATACATTTAGGACTCGTGCCTTCGAAGCAATGGGTGGTCACCGATTGATATGTCATGGACGCGTTGCATGTCTGCGAATGTGTGGTTTGCCTGATGGAACTGCAGCAGCAATCGGATGATGGTGAAGAGTTTCCTGTGAATCACTTCAAATGCAAGTATCTCTTGTTTCTCTCATTCATACATTCGACAGATCCTTGAATAACTGCTCTCTATACTCCATAGGCCCAACCGTGGAATTGCTCGGTTTCATCTTCACTTCTGAGCCAAAATTGATTTTTAACGAAAGAAGACGTTGTGTATAGAAATTTCACTTCTGTTGAATCTGATGTTTTGGCGACTTCATTTTCTCACCTATATTCGGCTTACAAGTCCTTTCGCTGTCCTAACTAAGTCTACCCTGATTTCCTCTTTTCCTCTTTCACCCCTAAATTCTAGATGCCATTTCGAACTGAATATCTGCTTACCAACGCGAGAGGATCTTGACCCCAAATCGATTTTTGCCTTGCTTGCCTATCGATTTGGTTTGACTGCGCAACTGGGAAATTGCTGACTCGCAAGACATGGTTTACTCTAAGCGCTATAGGAGTCCAGTTATTACTGTTACGATATTTGGACTAGAGAATGATAGGGAAAACTCGAGGCAATGAACATGCAGTTGAGTGCAGCAGAGGGCGCTAGTGAGAGAAAAAGTCTCGACGCTATCTCTCTCAGCCATGCAGGCGGGGATTTCTTCAACCTCATGCAGCATCTATAGACTCTGCCCAGGTCACTGATCACTTGGTTACACGGCAGCATTAACTGATTGCAGGAGATGAGACGACGTCGGTCGGATAACACAAAGCCATTCAATCTCCGATCCATAATCCTAGGTTGTTGAATCCATGAAGCAATGCAAAACCAGGGCAAAACCAAGATAAGAACAGCACAGCCAGGATTATAAAGAGGGCAGAAAACAGCAGAGCCAAGATGAACAAAAACAGGGCAGAGCAAAGCAGAGTCAAGATGAGCAAAACAAAACAGGGCAGAGCAAAGCAGAGCCAAGATGATCAAAAACAGGGCAGCTCACAGCAGACTATGAGCAAATCCTCTGCAGCGGAATATTCCGGCATCCAACTCTTTAAGTCATTTTCCTTCTGCGGTATAAGGTGTAAGTATCCATCTAAAACGACAGCCCAACTCTGACCCAACCGACCATATCGAGGCTAAGCCTGACCATACCAGACCTTCGCGAACAATGAATGAAAAATAGCAAAAAGCGAATTGAACAATGCGCATGCTCCAAGGCATGCGCATGCGCGCTGGTCTTCCGCCGCAGAGATGTGACGATAATGAGATTTCTGCGGCTGCAGAGAATTTCTCCTGTTTTTATATGTCCAGCAGTCGATATTTTTTCTTCATATCTTCGTCGCGGAAGAATTTCTCCATCTGTGCGATAGATGTGAGGTATAATGCATTGACGACCGAATCTTAGTTCATCTTGACTATTTGTTGTGTGACGTTTTAATTGCGGCCCTGCGGCGCCGCATACATTGAACACAGCTCCAGTCATTTATGGGCTTTGAGTGGGGCTGTGGGGAGTAGGTAGAGAGATGAAGAGATAGGTAGATGGATTGTAGTGTGTATGTGTGTGTGTGTGTATGTGTGTGTGTGTGTATGTGTATGTGTGTGTGTGTATGTGTGTGTGTGTATGTGTGTGTGTGTATGTGTGTGTATGTGTGTGTGTGTGTATGTGTGTGTATGTGTGTGTGTATGTGTGTGTGTGTGTATGTGTGTGTGTATGTGTGTGTATGTGTGTGTGTGTATGTGTGTGTATGTGTGTGTATGTGTGTGTGTGTGTATGTGTGTGTATGTGTGTGTGTATGTGTGTGTGTGTATGTGTGTGTGTATGTGTGTGTGTATGTGTATGTGTGTGTATGTGTATGTGTGTGTGTGTGTATGTGTGTGTGTATGTGTGTGTGTATGTGTGTGTATGTATGTGTGTGTGTGTGTATGTGTGTGTATGTGTGTGTGTATGTGTGTGTGTGTATGTGTGTGTGTATGTGTGTGTGTATGTGTATGTGTGTGTATGTGTATGTGTGTGTGTGTATGTGTGTGTGTATGTGTGTGTGTGTGTATGTGTGTGTGTGTGTGTGTGTGTGTGTATGTGTGTGTGTGTATGTGTGTGTGTGTGTGTGTGTATGTGTGTGTGTGTGTGTGTGTGTGTGTGTGTATGTGACAGAGATAAAAAGAGCGAGCGAGAGAGAGACACACACAAACAGACAGAACCAGATACAATGACAGAGAGGAAAAGAGAAACAGGAACAGAGAGAGAGCCAGAGAGAGAGACAAAGAGACAGAGAGTCACACAGAGACACACAGGGAGAGAGAGGGGAGGAGAGAGAGAGAAACAGACTGACAGACATACACAAAGACAGAGGCAAAGACAGAAACATACTGAGATTGGTAGAATCTAATTAAAACGCTTTCTCGTGCGTTGATGATGATGCTGATGATGACGTAGGATGCCATAGAGAGGCTCCGTTCGGCATTATTACTGACTTCCTATTAATGAAAGACCTTGTTGCTCAACGCACCCACTCAGCCATCGAACAGGCATAAGAGGAACAGCAGGAGGATGAGGAGGAGTGGGAGGGAAGGAGGATTTGTAGGAGGAGGAGGAGAGGGAGGGGAGGAAGGAGATGGAGGAGTGGAAGGAAAAGGAGAAGGAAGAGGAGGAGGAAGGTGGAGAAGTAGGAGTGCAAAGGGAGGAGGAGTGGGAGGGGAGGAGGAGGAGGAGTGGGAGGAAGAAGATGGAGGAGTGGATGGAAGAGGAGAAGTAAGAGGAGAGGGAAGAGGAGGAGTTGGAGAAAGATGAGGAGGAGGAGGGTGGGAGGGGAGAAAGAAGAAGAAAATGGAGAAGTGGGAGGAAGAGGAGGATGACTGGGAAGAGGAGGATGGGGATGTGAAGAAGGAGGAAGAGGGAGAGGAGGAAGAGAAGAAGAAGGAGAAAGAAGGAGACAAAGAAGGTAGTGGAGGGAGAGGAGGAGAAGAGGAGGAGGGGCACGATGGCCGATTGGTTAGAGCGGTCGGCCTGTATCACATAGAGTACGGTTCTACCCTCGTCCGAGGAATATTGCTTGTGTAGGGACCTTGTGCAAGTCCTTCGAAAAGGAAAAGGATAACAGGAAATGAGGAGAAGGAGGAGGAGGAGAAAGAGAAAGGGAAGGGGAGACGGAGAAGGAGGAAGAATACATTTCATGGCCCTCCAGCTGTTAGTAATCCCAATGAAACACAACACAAAAGGACTGCAGCACAAAAGACTCAAGTAATTAGCTGCAACTGAACACCAATGAAATGTTAACCTTTTGAGGGAAAATAAGAAGACTCGTCTTATAAATTATTAAGACGGTCTCAATCCACTCAGGAAAATCAATGGCTATAGCCAAAGGGATCCAGAAGCCATGTGGCTTCAGAATAGAGAAGGAGGAGGGGGAGGAGGCTTTACAGTGGATGAACCATATCAACCACTACAGCCACATTATCTCTATCACCAGCCAATGCCCTAAATGTAGTGAGCCAGCCCTGTCCTCTTTCTCACCTAACCCTCCGTTTGTTCTCATAGTCCTTATAACTAGAGTCTCTTCGTTGTTTAGATTGTAAGAGGCTGAACGAAAACAGGATTTATGAAGCGCTAGTTTATATAAACAAAGCTAGAGGACATCTCACGCGATTCGATTGCGCAGTTATTCATACAGGAGTATATATAGCACTCTCACTGCCAGTGTGGATTGAGGTAGAATGGCTTTTTTACAAGTGAAGTTATTGTTTGTTTGGTTATTGCTCTCAAACACTGTTAAACAAATTCTATGATCTAATGTTTCTTCATTTGACTGCCTTACAATTTTGCAATCATGTATGCAAAACCAAAAGTCATGTGATGTTATAAGATCCATCTTAATTAGGTCTATCGTAGATGCTGTTGTATCCGTATTTGGCCCATTGAAATATGTATTAAATTTGAAAAGATTCACTACAATAGGCCCTACTCAAAAATGCTCAAGTAGCCAGAGTCACCATAGTTAATAGTGAAAATCTAACTAATTTAATTTACAGCGAGCCATATCCTTGCACAAGAAATGCCAAATAAAAGTCAGCTAAATGCAAGATGTGAAAATAGAGAAAATCTCTTTACTTATCATTATTATGTGAAGCGTGAGAACTGAAGGTAATTGTCATCCAAAAGAAATTGGAGAACTTAGACATGCATGAAAATGACAACAGTTCACAAGACATTGAACGCTCACCAGTAAGAAACCTGATAGATCAAAGTCTGTTTTCAAATCTGGAATGTGCTAAAACTTGCCTACAGAAACATGAAATTTCATAGGACTTATCCGGGGGTTGTGTTCCCGGGAACCATTAAAAATGAGATGAAGGGTTGTGAAGCGGGGATGAGGGGACAACTGCTCCAATGACGTTGGAAGGGGGGGAGGGCAGACGCCTCTGCAGACAGACATATTATGTACATATATAATCAGAAAGACAAACAGATAGAGTCTGACAGATAGACATAAGGACGGACAACCAAACAGACAGACATATAGATAGATAGATAGATAGATAGATACATAGATAGATAGATAGATACATAGATAGATAGATAGATACATAGATAGATAGATAGATACATAGATAGATAGATAGATAGATACATAGATAGATAGATAGATAGATACATAGATAGATAGATAGATAGATACATAGATAGATAGATAGATAGATAGATACATAGATAGATAGATAGATACATAGATAGATAGATAGATACATAGATAGATAGATAGATAGATAGATAGATAGATACATAGATAGATAGATAGATAGATAGATAGATAGATAGATAGATAGATAGATAGATAGATAGATAGATAGATAGATAGATAGATAGATAGATAGATAGATAGATAGATAGATAGATAGATAGATAGATAGATAGATAGATAGATAGATAGATAGATAGATAGATAGATAGATAGATAGATAGATAGATAGATAGATAGATAGATAGATAGATAGATAGATAGATAGATAGATAGATAGATAGATAGATAGATAGATAGATAGATAGATAGATAGATACATAGATAGATAGATAGATAGATAGATAGATAGATAGATAGATAGATAGATAGATAGATAGATAGATAGATAGATAGATAGATAGATAGATAGATAGATAGATAGATAGATAGATAGATAGATAGATAGATAGATAGATAGATAGATAGATAGATAGATAGATAGATAGACCAACGGGCTGGCGGAGAAGTGTATTTTATGGGGTATATCGTTGAATTGCAGGAGAGAACGGTAAAAGAGAAAGAGGAGTTTTAAGTGGAGTCGGTTAATGATTGAATGAGGAAAGAGAAAGAACGGAGGGAAAGAAGGAAGTGGAACTGGTGATGAAATGGAAAAAAACAGACAACAGGCAGAATGAAAACTGACAAAGACGGAGACAGACAAGGCAGACAGAACAGTAGAGGGAGACAAGCAGAGAGACAGACAGACAGACACACAGAGACAGAGACAGATAATCAGATGCAGCCAACATAATGTAAGAGCGATATATGTTCGTCCGATTCGGCGATCATCATCTATACTCTCCCTCTGCCTCCTTCTGCCTCTTTCTCTCTCTCTCTCTCTCTCTCTCTCTCTCTCTCTCTCTCTATCTATCTATCTATCTCTCTCCTTCTGTCTCTCTCTCTCTGTATCGGTGAGGGAGAAATGTCTTATATTCGAGAGAGTCCAGTTGACTCGCTATGATGAGCGAACTCGAGGACCCTGCAAATATCCACTGGGCAGAAAAGAGCGCATAGTAATTGGAACATAGGTTCAACTATCATACTGAAGCCTCGATTTCTTTTATGTTTACCTTGCAGCGTCAATTTACTCGTGGAAGGAAGATTTGGGATAGAATCCCTCTCGTCGTAGGGGCAGGGCAAGTTTCAATTTGACACTTGGAAAAAGAGAAGCACGTGTAAGGAAAGACTCAATCCAATGTTTTCACAAGTAGGAGTTCGTTCAACACGCTCGAACTCTAAATCGTTGGATGGGGGAAGAGAGGCCTACGGAGTGGACCAGCTTACAAAGACACACAGGTGCATCGATTTTGTCTTCGAACAAGGAACAGATCGCGCCGGACGGTGCCAGGAATAACAATGGACTTCATTGTCTGCAAGATATACGTTGGACGCGAACCTTTGTATTGGCACAAACGTATGGATCGACGAAGTCAATTCAGTTGCAGCAGCTGATAGGAGTTCTTGTTTAGGGCGGCACAGAGGAGATGCTTCGGTCCGCATCCGAGATTCAGCGACAGATGCAGAATGGGTGATGGGTGAATGGCAATACAAAGGAATGATCGAAGAAGAGAAGAGGGCTTTTGATGCCCACCGCACCTCACCATAAGGTTTATTCAGTCTTCCACTCCCTAGGGGCAATGGTAAAATGGATCGGTTAGGACACCAATTGGTCCGTCGGTATATTCTAATGGGGTGGTAACTTTGGGTGGATTGGTGGGGGGGTGTGAAGGGGTGTCCTGTATTATATACCGTAGTCTGATGCTTACCTGAGGACAATAGAACTGTTGTCTGTATAAATAATGCAAAACAGGCAAGAGACGAACCAATCGCTGGAAGCAAACAACTGTAGAACCATCTACGTTCTCCAGTTCCTCTGTCTGTCTCTGTTTCTGTCTCTGTGTCCTTCTCTGTTTCTGTCTGTCTCTGTCTGTTTCTGTCTGTTTGTCTGTCTGTCTCTCTTTTTTTTCTCTTTCTTTCTCTCTTTCATTCTCTCTCTCTCCTTCTCTGTCTCTCTCTCTCTCTCTCCCTCTGTGTCTCTCTCGTATCTCCTTCCTACCATCTATATCTGCATATCTAATTTTCCATCCATCTCAATCTATCTATCTACCTATTTGTCCACCTTTCCGTCCTCTGCTCTGGCTCTCAATTGATCTCTCTGTCTTGCATCACACGTCCTCCTTCTTCTCCGTCCCTTCCTTCTCCTCCTCCTGTCCTCCTTCTTCTCCGTCCCTTCCTTCTCCTCCTCCTGTCCTCCTTCTTCTCCGTCCCTTCCTTCTCCTCCTCCTGTCCTCCTTCTTCTCCGTCCCTTCCTTCTCCTCCTCCTGTCCTCCTTCTTCTCCGTCCCTTCCTTCTCCTCCTCCTGTCCTCCTTCTTCTCCGTCCCTTCCTTCTCCTCCTCCTGTCCTCCTTCTTCTCCGTCCCTTCCTTCTCCTCCTCCTGTCCTCCTTCTTCTTCTTCTCCTCCTTCTCCTCTTCTTCTCGTCATACTCCTTCTTCCCCTCCTACTTCTCCTCCTTCTCCTCCATCCATCCATCCATCCATCTATCCATCAACAATTAATTACTTTCTCATTTCATATATTATTATCCTCATCTGTTGCTGGTGCTCTGACTTTCCATTGAATTCGATTCCTTCTAATCATCTCGTACACTCCTCAGTTTTTCACCTCCTTCCTTTTCTCCTCTTCCCTCCTATTTTCTCCTCTGTCTCTCTTCTCCTCCTCTTCCCAACTTCTTCGTTCCTTTCTTCTTCTCCTTCCTCCTCTCTTCCTCTTCCTCCCCAAAATACAGACGGAAGCAAATGTTCCTTTTTATGGTCCGATGATCATTCAGGAAACAAGAGATCACGCAAAACAGATGAAAGAAGACGGTAAGGAGGAGGAGGAGGAGGAGGAGTAAGAAGAGGAGGAGGAATGAGAGGATAAGGAGGAGGAAGAGGAGGAAGAGGAGAAGTAAGAGGAGAAGGAATGAGAGGAGGAGGAACAAGAGGAGGAATAGGAGGAAGAGGAGGAGGAGGAGGAGAAGGAAGAAGAGGAGGAGGAATAGGAGGAGGAATAAGAGGAGGAACAAAAGGAGGAACAAAAGGAGGAATAAGAGGAGGAATAAGAGGAGGAATAAGAGATGGAGGAGGATTAAGAGAAGGAGGAGGAGGAATAGGAGGAGGAGGAATAAGAGGAGGTGAATGAACACTGCCTAGAGAGGAGTAGGGGAGGAGCAACAGATGTTCGTCGAAAGAAAGAAGATGAGGAGAAGAATTCCCTGCATAAAATGAAGACTGTGGACGAGAAGGAATTGAGATGTAGTGGATGAGGAGGAGAGGGAAGAAGTGAGGGAGGAGGAACGAGGAGGGATAGAAAAGAGGAAATAGGTGAAGTGGGAAATGGTGGAAGATAGGAGGAGAAGGAGGAAGAAGAAGAAGAGGAAAGCCTAAAGGTGGGATTGAGAAATCGAGAATATGATGGTGAGTGTTGAGAGCGATCGACAGATAACGAAGAGATTAGGAAAACTTTGGAGAAAGAATCCAGCATCAGTTGGACATCATCTGGACTAAGTCTAGCAAGATGAGAGAGAGACAGACAGACAGACAGACAGAGACAGATAGAGACAGAGAGAGACAGAGAGAAATGGAAAGAGAGTACAAGGAGGCTGGCAGGGAGAGAGCTAGGGAGGTAGGCAAACAGTTGGAGAGAGAAGAAGGGATGGAGGCGGAGTAGTGGGAACAGAGGGAGGGAGAACTGGTTGCTTTAACAGACTGTAAGAATGAGACTCATGAAAGGCGATGGTTTTTCCCAATGTCCCACGTGTATAGTTTATGCAGAGGAGAGCGAGGGATGCGTTTGTTTTATGGATGCATTCGACCAACAGATCGTTGCTTTTCACATCTGTGTGATCGTATCAGCGTTTCTTCTCTCTTCCTTTCGTTTCTTTTACTTTCTTTCCAATTCCTTTTCTTCTTCCTTCCTTCTTTATTCTGCCTAAGTTCGGTTGTAACCGGAGAAGCGAATTAAACATTCCGATCACATTATTTCTCTCTGTCAGAACATCAATGACTCAGGAAGCGATGACAGAGTAAACAACGGACAATCGCAGATCCGCTTTAGAAAATCTTTCATATCTAGGGCCTACCACCATGCGTATGTCTGTGTTTGTGCCCATGTGTCTGTGTGTTTGTCTGTGTGTTTGTCAGTGTGTTTGTCTGTGTGTTTGTCAGTGTGTTTGTCTGTGTGTTTGTCTGTGTGCGTGTATGTCTGTGTTTGTCTATGTTTGTCTATGTGTGTCTATGTCTGTGCGTGTGTGCGTGTGTTTGTCTGCGTGTATATATGTGTTTGTGTCGGTATGCTTGGACGCGTGCGTTCTGTGTGTGTGTGTGCCTCTTGTAAATACTCAAAATGACTAAAGCGCCACTTGAAAGCTAAGCTCAGAGCACCATCTTATTGAAGAGTGCTGTGATTTGCAACAAAGCAATTCTATTCCACCTAAACTCAACTCACGTATTTAATTAATTAATACATATGAATAACCTAGTTAACGTGGTAACACATAATTATTAGAGCTGCGGAAATTAATGATTAATTAATCGATTAATCGTTAATTTA
Source organism: Bimastos eiseni (assembly GCA_959347315.1). Classification (NCBI taxonomy): domain Eukaryota; kingdom Metazoa; phylum Annelida; class Clitellata; order Crassiclitellata; family Lumbricidae; genus Bimastos; species Bimastos eiseni. Next base: position 667,132 of record OY365809.1, on the reverse strand, counting down.
TTGTAACGATTAATTTTTTTTAAACGATTAATTGTTTTTATTATTCCGCCCATCCCCAACATGTACCGTAAAATCTGAAAGAAACCACATAAACCGTATACATTGTAATATGGCGGCGGATAGTAATCGAGATATCATATATATATACAAACACATATTAGGTCGATTATATAAACATTTGGGATTTAAATTATTGGTTAACGAAAATATCGAAAATGCTGATAACATTTTTCCATTCATTGTGACAAAATCATTTGCATACCATGGAGTATGAGTGAGAAAATCGCCTTTGTTATTTTTTGTATGTAACTAAATTCATTAACCGAGAATTTTAATTGATATATCATTAATTTTTTGACAAATGCAATTTTACAAATTTTTATGATTCAATCGATATTAGCTATTAATTAATCGTTAATTTTTCAAAAGTTAACTATTAAAATTAAATTAATCGTTAAAAGCCTTAATAATTATTTATTTAAACTACTCCTTCAAGACAAGGAACATGAAAATTTAGCATCTGAGCGCTAATAATGTCACTATTGCGCTAATCGCACAGTGTTCATACAATACTCGCTTAAGAGATTATGTTTGGTCTCTTTGAATATCTGTGAGGTATCTACAGATAGTTTCTATGCAGTTCGGATGTGTAAATATTGTTCAAATGTTGTAGATTAGTTTGTCGTTGTGACACTCATCTACTGGTAACTTACAGCTCTTATATATAAGAACAAGATTCTGTGTGTCCTTGGCAGTCGATGCATTTCCACAGTTTTAGAGCAATTCACTCCAAACTTACATTGTTGGCTCGGGGAACACTCGATACACGCACTGCAGGGGTTCCGCAATTCCGTCCATCCCGTCTTCCACGTCTCCCTGGGCAAAAACCTACGCAGCACCCTCACACACCCATAAAAGCAAACTTTTCTTTCTACACTTAGCTTACCACCGTTTACCTGTCACCACCAGCTGACTGCCTGCCTGTCTTCCTGCCTGTCTGTCTGCCTCTCTGCTCTGCATAGGCGTATAGAGTAGCCTGCGTGTATTTATACGTCAACAATGGAGTACCCTGATCTCACACTGTGCACGCAACAGCAAAACTGCCTCATCAGAGCTTCACTCCTCTCATTCGACCTGGCACCGGAAAGAAACCAGAGCTGGTCTCCCTGACGTTGCTTTTGTGGGGGCTCAGAAATTTTTATGAATTTACATTACAGTACATTGCAAAGACTTTCGAAGAAATGGTCCATCTGAGCAAGCTACAATGAAGTGAAGTTTGCACAATCGGTCTATACTATAAATACCATTTACTTACACGTATATCTAGATTCTGTGTGTTTGTCTATCTATCGGTTTATGCTTTTATAGCTTCGCTCGGGGAACACCTCGGACATCCAGTAGAGGGGTTGGTGGATTGTTAAGGAGGAGGAGGAAGTCGTAAGGAAGGATTATGGAGTAGGGGAAAGGACAAGGGTGACGATGAGAAAAGGGTGAGGGGTGTGAAAAGGATGATGGGGTGGGAGGAGGAAGCAGTTAGGATAGGGTGAGAAGTAGAGGAAGGGGGAAAGTTGGGATAAGGTGAGTGAGAACAAAGAGTGAATAGAAATTAGGGAAGACGGAGAAAAAGAAGAGGAATTATAGCTGAGGGGCGGAGGGGTTGCTGCAGAGTTCACTAGGGCCAGTCAGGAACGACAGGCTGTAGATGCTGCAAGAACAGGAATGCCTCCCCACAACTTTCTCAATCAACGTGCTCCATAATCTTCTTCACCTGGGCGAACGTCGGGTACACCAACTAGTAGGCCTACATCATTAATATAATTTACAGCTGTAATTTGATAATGTCCTCTTTACAAAAGTTCAGAAGTAGACATTGAAGTCTGGCAATGATTAATTAATTAAGAGTCATAAGGAGACTGGAAGCGGGAGGTGGCTTTCAGTTCAGAGCGAAAAATAATCTCGCCGATAGCAAAGTTAATTAGCACCTCCCTCCTTGTGTATCCAGACTTGTGACTGGCACCGTCAACGTGGCAATTTCAACAGAACACAGGAAATATCGATTTGATACTTAGTCTAGTCTGGAAAACGAATGGGTTCTTACACAGATAGTAAGTATGGCACGACATTTTTAGTATTTTTGGAAGTATGGGCAATGGGAAAGTCCATCGATTTGAAGAACGGTCAATTAAGACACTGCTGAGTTCATATTGAATAAACTTTGATATAATATGCCCTGCCACAGAGACACAGCCTCTGGCGGTGAGTAACTTGAAACTAGATGTACCACTTAAATTATGAAAATTCGCTGGGAAAAGGTGTCCACTTTCAACCGATGCTGTCAGGGTTTGAACCCGGTGTCAAAGGTCAGTCACGTCACTCCAGTGGACGTTGCTAGGCAACGAATTCGATGCCCACACGGCATTGCGACGCTGTGAATCATGGTTGGCTAGCGATCGGTAGAAGGAGTGGGTGACCTGTAACGGTAGAGACCTTGTTTACTGAGGACTTAAGGACGAGGTAGTCCGACTGACAGCTTCCGCTTGTTCCGTGTATTTTTATCTGCACAATTGACCTACTTTTATCAGCGCAAGTAGGCCTCTACGTCAGCACAATAGTTTTTAGCAGTGCAATAGACGTTATCACAATAGGCATATTTCTCAGCACACTAGTCAGCGCAATAATATCAGCGCTATAGAACTGGCATTTTCAACGAATTATGATAATTCTTATCAGTGAAACAAAATTATGCCATTTAATCAGCGCAGGCTGTAATTAGTCAATTTTTATCAGTCCAGGGAAGCAAACGAAAGTAAACTGTTATCAGTTACGAATGGAAGTGAAACGTTCTCTGTCAGATAAAATCTAGAATCATCGAGGGAAGAGATGGAGTCTAACGAATGTAGATGATGAGTGATTGATCCTCGTTGATTGTGAGGATGGAGGATCAATTGATCCGCATTCCTTTATTTAATTATTTGATAGCCATTAAGACGAGGAGGAGGAAGGAAAGTCGGACTCTCCTCTCCAGATGAACAACACATTCAGACGACGGGACATTCAAACAAAAACCTATTAGATCTTCATACGCGGTTTTGGGGGACGGGTGACAAAATAGGGGTTTTTGAGTGGAGCAGATCGAATAATATTCTAATTACCAAGCAAATGGATGCGGATGAACAGGAAAACACTGAAGAAATTCATAATGTTAATGGAATACTTATGAATTCTTTGGGGAATAGAGGCAGTTCCATCCTCTGCGCCTGAAAATTGTGGAGGGGACCCTCCCCTCCTGTCTCCTCCTCTAAGTCTCCCCTCTCTCACAAAGGTCTCATGACAAAGGCCTGTGCGTGTGTTTGCATATATATGTGTGTGTGTGTGTGTGTGTGTGTCTGTAATTATTCTTCTCAGATTACATTCGAATGTATACATCGGATGCAAATGCACCTTATATCCAAGACAACGAGTTGGTGGGTGTGTGAGTGGGTGTGTGCGCCTGCAGTGCGTGCCAAGAATCTTCCATCAGTCATCGTCATAGGAACCCAACAGGTATTGCAAGACCTGATTATAGAACCCACCCCCTCTCACCATTCCACCCACCAGCCCCACCCATCCACCCATTCCCATCCACACGCACAGCTGACACCAATAACACCGAACGCACGCATTTCATATTATTTACATAGATAGACGTCGTCATTGCAGTACCGTATAATTATGAGGCTATAATGATAATGCCTGATATCGGAATTATATGCATACACACACACACATACACACACACACACTCACACACACACACACATACATACATACATATATATATATATATATTAGAGATACATATACACATATATTTTATATATATTACCACAACTACATAAATATATAGGCCTATGTGTGTATATTGATAGAATAACGGCTTGAAGACATATATGTATATAGCATATATTTGACATATTACCACCACAAAATACGAATACATGTATATATATTTTACACGTACATTTATATAGGGATATATTGATAGATTCTTACATTAACAAATATGGCATATATATATAATATATACGTATGTAGTATGTAATACATTTATGCGTAACTGTTACGTATATATATATATATGCATATATACATATACCTATATACAATGGTTACATATGTAAATATTTTTTCATATAAATATGCACAGCTTATCTTTAATTGTTTTATTTGCTATCAATATAAATCTCGCCTGTCATTCTGTGTTTTGATATGGCAGGCCATGCGGACAATCGCACTGAATGAGGTAAGATTAAGATACATCCGCTGCTTAAAAAAACATAACCAGCGTTTTAGGTGATTTAGAAGACGAATTGTGACTGAATAACTGAATCTTACCACACTCGGTGCCTTTGTATATTTTCGCATTCTACCGGCTCAAAATCCGCGCAGGTGATGGTTGTGTACTGGTGCACAATACAATCCAGCATCTATCCATCTGTCTGTCTGTCTGGTTTTGAGTGTCTGTGTGTGTGTGTGTGTGTGTGTGTGTGTGTGTGTGTGTGTGTGTCTGTGTCTGTGTGTCTGTCTGCCTGTCTGGCTTGACTCTCTGTCTGTCTGAGGATGAACAATCAAATATATCGTCAGCGATGTTCGCCAGTGTCTGTATAGTTTTCTGTTGTACGATCTGAAGCGCTAGAACGCCCTATGAATCTCCCTTCCGGTTCATTGAGCTCAGCAGCTCTACCAGATGATCTGTAGTCCCTATCGATGCTGCCATCTGCCCACCAGTCAAGCCAGTAATGCAACTCCTATGGTTTTTTTAGCATTGAGATCTATCTTCCTTCGTGTTTCCATGTTTTTGGTCCAAAATCTGTGCCTTTCCATGGAAATTTTTCCGTTTTTGAAACCCGTACATTTTCGGATATTCAAAACAAAACATAGCTTAGATATTTATTTGAGGAATTTTGACACAATAGGGAGGGTTGCTTAAGATAAAACCGCTCCTAAGATAAGACAGAGCTCTAGGCTCTCTATACTTGTAGTTTAAGCTTCAATCTGACTTTGGATTGGAACGCCTATCTTATTTACATCCTGCTTTCGTTTGTCGGGCGGAAAAAAGCGACAAAGGTATTTGTTTGAATTATTATGAGAAATTGGTGCTAATTCTTCGGATCTCTGAATTTAAGATATGACACCTGCATCATGGTAGTTGCCTAAAATGAGACACGTCTCATCTTACGCAACTTTCTGCAAAACAATGGACTATATAGGCTTATGACTATATGAAGGGTTGTAAATCGCTTTAATTAAACAGATAAATGGCGCGTGCGTGTTGAAAATCAACATATGCAGGTGGATTATTAAAATCGATATCGCGCAGACATCATAATTAAAATTAATCAATTAAACTTAATATAGCGCCCCTTTAATATCTTGCTCACTGTGCGTTGCTTTGCTAATTATTATTCTAACAGACGTTGAAATGACAATTAATATCATGTCTAGCGCAGAGAGCGCCTTAGAGTAGATTTCGTGAAGAGGTGCTGCAGCTATATCAAATCGTTGAAAATAAATAACGTATCGGTCAACGATAAGAGGTCGGTGACTCGCTGCTAACAACACTCTGTTTGCGTCAATCATGGATATAATATAATTATATCGGTGGCGTCAATATATAATGAACGTCACGATGACCCAGCAGCACATTTAACGTCTGCTGTACAAGGTTAACGCGAAATTTATAACTTGATTTGAAGCAAAGCCGCAAGTCATGGAAAGGATCCAGCTGCATGAGTAGTTGTACAAAAGTGTGCTATAAGCCTATATATAGGCCACTGCAATGTTGTATAGGCGAGTGGTCATGTTCGTAGGCTGGCTAATAACTTAATACGGTCCATGTTACTGGCCGCTGTTGACATTTTGAGTGGTCCTATGTGGGCATGGTTAAGGAAATTCTGAAAACACGGTAATGAATGAGGAATTAGGCTTACAAGTAATCTTTTGACAGTAAAAGCCAACAGTCAGTAATAATAAAACGATAACACTTTATTGTAACAGTTTCAATGAGACCAAAAATAATACTTGTAATAATAACAAAAACAATAATACATTATAATAATGTTATTATAATAATAATTACTAAATAGGATAATGACTTTTGTTCAATGGTATTTTTTCCATTACCCAGATTACAGAAGACTACATTTCTCTACCATCGTTTATCTATCGACATCCAATGCTTCAAAACAATGCCTTTTTCTACAGCAATTTTGACACAGAGCACGACAGCAGTAAAACCTATCCCAATAATGTTTTTTTTATCCTGGGGATATGTCTATCAAGTAAAAACAAAATAATATAAGAAATTTTGCTAGAATAATTCAATTCAATATAGGCCTACTGTTCAATTAAATAACTACCTGCTCCCAAGGACAAATTAAGTAGTGTTGGAAATCCAAACTCATCCAGTGCGATTGGCACCACACCAAAGACTACACCACTGCTCGTAGGCATACTATGGTAACCTCCAAACTTTTAAAGTGCCACTTGCAAGCCAAGCTTCTGAATAAAGGGGAGGGCGACACCATTCATCTTTGTTATCAGTGTCGTTAAACTGAAACTACTACTATTACGCCATACCAAAAAATAAATTGTCAATGTATTTGATTTTTATATAGCGACCATTTGGCTTCAACCATTGTATCAAGGGCCAGAGTAAATAAAGCCGGGTTAGGCTTTCGGTGGATAAGAAGTTTGATTAACGAAAACAATTCCTGCTTAAAACAATAATGTAACAATAATTATTGGCGCACGTTTATTGTTGTTATTTTATTATTTAGATTTTAGAAGCTAAAATTATAAATTGCAGTTCAATTCCTTTTGACCTCTGGTAAAATGTAATTTTCGATATTACGAACAATAATCATTAATCAATAGCCTATGGTACGATGCATTCGGTAAAAATTAATAAGTAGATAAAATAATACTAAATAACAGATTACCAAACATCATAATAATGTAAAATACCAATTTGCATCAACTGGGCGATAATACAATGAGCGTCGCTGTCATAATCGTAGTTTTTGCACAGTTCAAATATCATCATTAAAGTAAATAAGAAGTAAATCTAGAAAAACGATTTACTCAATTCATCAAAAGAGTGAACTACATCTAAGAAGAAACTTTTCGATATTACAAGTTATTTTACATAAACGCTGATCGTCCGCCGCCGCCGCAAGTGTAGCGCCAAAGCACTGATTGTAATCGAGTTCGCTTAGGGCGAGCAGATGGAGCCAAAAAATCGAAACAAATTTCTGCCCTAGCGGGTATGCGAAGTCCCACACTCAAAAGACTCAAAAGCAGTCAGCCCTATGCCCTTACGACTACTGTACACACTCCGAATCAACCAAATAAGGAAATTAGCGAGTAATAGAAAGAGAAGATTATTTTAAAATAACAACAGTTATTAAAAACAAACTCGTCAATCAGACGCATTCAGCATGACGCAGGCGTTACTAAATCAACTCTAAAATTCAGCTGTTCAACAGATTCTATGTCAAAATTCATGCTACTAAATCTACAGCAAATCTTTACCTTTTTAAGTTATATATTAAACCCTGCACATAATAAACCCAGGGCTGCAAACATGTTGGTTTTTTACAAAAAACAAAACTGGCAATTTTTTATTTTTTTTTTAAATTTTTTATATTTACTTATATTACTATTTATATTACTAATTGTGTGTTATTCAGTCGGAAATTAAGCTAAATTAATTATGTAAACAAGTTGGAGCTCTTGTTCATGCTGTGTTTGATGCTTTGTATAACAAAACTGTTGTGTCAAGAACCAAAGGAAAACTAAAAACCAAAAAAACCAAATAAAACCAACTTATAATTTTTTACAAATCTTGGTTTTTTGCACCCCTGAATAAACCTTGTAATTCTCCAACATTGCAAGTTCTTTGTTAAACAAAAATCTGCAAACACAAAGAACTAGAGAAAACCTGGAACTGGGTCAGGGTAGGCCCACAGAGAGGGGAGCAGAGGGAAAAATGCCCATGGACCGGTGATTTTTATGGGCCTTGATAGGGCCCACACACAACTAATTTTAAATATTATGCTCAGTTATACAAAGATCATGATTTATCCCCTTTAAAATATATTAGACACAAATAATCAATTTAAATTTAAATCATAAATCTTTTCTAAAGGATTTCCATCTTTGAGGTCAGTGATTTTCTTTACCTAGGGGCTTAAACAGACGTTGGCATGCTTGGCCTAAATAACCCTAACCTTTAGTCTGATATTTACAAAGCCACAATGAAAGATACATCCAGTCTGTCAGAACAATCTAGAATCAAGATTAGCAGAAAACAGAGACTCGAATGTAATCAGTTTATACAAAGTTATGATTTATGTCTTTTTAAATACATATTACTGACAACTAACTGATGCTTAAACTCCAGCTGCTAGAACCCAAAATGTACAACGACATTCCATTCTCAAGAGTTCCACATCAACAATCAACTTCATGATAAGATTAATGGACAATGAAAAATTAGCATATCCAGAGAAGATGTCAGCAGTCCACACGGAATACATACGCCTTAACTTAAAGAGTCATTTAGATTGTTTGAAAAAACATTCTTGACATCCCTAAATAATAATTCTTCTTACAAACTCTCAAATGAGAAGATCTTTGAGAGTCAAGCAACAACGCAAAAAAATTCTGTATTTATTGAATGATTTGACCGCTGTTTAAACCGAAACCAAACTATTATAGTACGACATCTCCCAGACTCCACTTTTAAAAATACCCAGCTGCCAGGTTTATATAAGAGAATACTGTCTATAAATAGAGCATAGAGTTTTGAATCAATAGAAGATGAAGATGATAAAACCAGACTCTGCTTCCTCTGAAACGAGAGTCAATTCTCCGATTGCATTTCGGTCACAGGGAAAAACCACCAATTTAGAATTTATAGATCGTCTGCATGACAAAACACTTTTCACCTTTTGAAACACAAAACACAACAAAATGAAGAATTCTCAATTTTAAAATGATTGGTCACTGATATTGCGAGCTTTAAATGCTAATAAATCAATGTATACATGCACCATATGTTTGCTTGTATACGTGTACACACACACACACGCACACACACACGCACACACGCACGCACACACGCGCGTAAATGCTAGTAGGCATGGAAGTGTGTATGTATAAAGCTATGCCTGTGTGTATCTGTGTATCGATGTATCTAGATATATATACACAACTTTCTTGACAGACCATCGACGGCATTCTTGAATAACTTCAACCAAAGATCCCTTACAACTTAACAATGAAACATCTGACCGTGTTGCAAGCTTTCAATTTTTGTGATCAATCCCAAATAATAGTTTATAAATCGCAATAAAACAACTCAAAATCACTCCAGTATAAGACCTGTGGAACTTCTGAGGAATCGCCACGACGTTCAAAGCGATCGAGACGTTCCACAGGATGATCAAAGAAAGAAGAATGCCTCTCAAATGAAATGATCGTAAATAACTCAATCATCGACTCTCCGATAATCAGAATCCAATCACTCGAACAGAATGACCAGCTGTTTGGCAGCTTTGGCGATGTCGTAAGCTGACTTGATGACGTCCTGCGTATAGAGTCGATAGTCGGGCGCTCCGTTCGTTTCAGGAGGCGTCTGTGAGCAGAGGTCGCGAACCCCTTGCGCACCGGTTGTGAGAAGGTCCAGCGCGCTCTGCATCGCCTCCGGGACGAGGCCCTGACGATGAGAACAGAAAGATATCAATTACAAATGAAATGGTGTTAATTAAGAGTGTAAAGATGAAGGTAAAAGACACGAAGAGAAACGAAGTCTATGGAAATAGTCGAATGACTATACTTACAGGTGGGAATAGGTTGACCATTTCAGCCACAGAAGAATGAATTCTTTCTGCACACGATGAATAACTGGAAAAAAAGAGGATCAAGTCAATACAGACAATAAAATAGTTATATTAGACCAACAGCAGCACCTCTTATGCCATCTGAGTAACATAAAAGGCGGTTCAATCAATCAATCCCTTAATCAATAAAATAATGAATCAAGGAAAGTATCATTTCATCACTCAATGAATCAGTCAATAGATATATTATATATAGTCAATCAATAAATCAATCACTGCATCAATCAAGGAATCACTTAATAAGCCAGTCAGTTGATGAGTACTCATCGTTAACTTCTAACTGAAACAATCGTTCGTAAAATGAACCAATAATTCAAATCAAGTAATGATCGAAGGCAGCCAATCAACCTCCATGAAACCGATCGTCAATCGATCAGTGCAGAAACTGAAACAATCATTCAATCAATCACAAATCATTCTGATAACGATTCTATACAAATCATTCAATTTGATACGATGAGATTCATAAAGTAGGTTTCCAGCATTAAACAACATCTAATGTTGCCCTCCTCACATATCCAGGTTTGGATGGGCACCACCAGAGAGCGGGCAATGGCGGAGATGCTATTTTAACATAGGAATGACCGACCATTCATGCTTGCACTCCTGGGCCGACTGGAAAAGCTCCTGGAGATTGCGAGTGATCTTCTCTGTCTTCTTCACAACTTCGTCTTGCGTTGGAAGAATCGGCACATCAGCAGACGACGTCATGCCACATGCCGACGGCAGGGTCGCGTCATCTGTTGGGATCGGTGGAGGAGCCGTGTCAGTGGGAGTCACTTCAATGCTATCCCTCTGTTGCCCTCTATTGAGGAAAACAATCGGATGATCCAATTCAGAATAGACTTACCTTTAGAAGAAGTTATTACCAACTACTACGAAAGTAGATAATATATTAACTGTGTAAGACATAAAATAAGTAATAAATAAAACATAAATATGCAAAGATCTGTTACATTAATAGCGTAACAAAATGTACATATGAATTACATAAATAGCGTAACAAAATGTAAATATGAATTACATAAATAGTGCAACAAAATGTAAATATGAATTACATAACTAGCGTACCAATACATACATAGAGTAAATAAAAATATAAAATGCATAAAACACAGCAAACGTACTAAAGATCCTAATGTGAGATATATATTACATTTTAAATATATCAAAAATTTAGTTTAATCCACGAAATAAAAAAGCCGTAGGATGAAACGACGACTGAATTGAATGGAATGAACTGATTGACCTCATAGTTCCACTGTTGCTTTTCGTTGTCTGTGAGTCGCCTCCGTCTGATTTCTGAGTCGTCAGAAGGTCTCTCGTGGGACTCGGAAAATCACGATTCATATACTGAAAGCAAAGCGAAATTACTCCAAGCAATGAGAAGAAAAACAAGTAATTTTCACTTCAAAACTGAATCAATAACAGAATCTCAGCCAGATGACGACATACAGACACCTGGAACACACCATCCTCATTAGAGATAACGCCTACTGTTGACAAGGAGTAATGCGCTTTGTTTGCTTTACAAGTTTTACAATGAATACAGGAGGAATGAATGACAGTGGGAAAGTGAAAATGCTCATATTAATTCATTCATTAAAAAGTCATATAGCGCCCTTTCAAAGTAATTACTCAAAGGCGCTCCCAACTCCAGCCCCCGGGCTAAAAGGTACATTATGAAGTCACCATTTAAGGTACCCCTACACGAATCAGAGAACAGGCATGACTCCAGAGAAAGGCAATTCCAAACCCTAGGGCAAGTCCTTTCCCCCTCTCCAAATGCAATTTACATCCACCACTAGCCATTGAGATGATGGGGACATGACGACATACCGGGTACATGAGCCACTGCGGATTCGATGGTTCCGGGATGGACCAGCGATAGCCGTGACTCTGGTCGTGTCCGTTGAGAGACGAAGGAACGTCGATGGGACTCGTTCCACATCGCAACAGACGATTCTCCTGAAGCAACTTCTTCACCTGATTTCAAATCAACACATGTACAGCAATGCTCAAACAGTTTCTCTTCTGCATAGATAAATAATCTCCTGCCTGGCTACAAAAATCTCCTGCCTGACTAATTAATCTCCAACCTGGCTAAATATATTTCCTCCCAAGATAAATACTCTCCTACCTGGCTAAATAATATCCTCCCAAGATACATAATCTCCTACTTGGCTAAATAATCTCTTACCATGTTTTGCAGAAGTAGAACCTCTTCCTTCAGATTCAGATTCGTTTGCTCCAATTCGATCATCTTTCGCTGACCCTCCGTAAAACACTTCTTTAAATTGTCATCACCAGATGTCCCGATCGCAACAGACGCCATTTCCAACTGATCGATTGTTGACTCAGAGCCCTACACCAACCAAACAACTTACTTATCGGTTATTGTCTCCACATTTGAGGTGGTCTGTTGGAATCTCCTTAAAACATGGCTCTGGTTGTGAGTGAACTTCAATCAGAAATGGGTAAATCAAGCAGGAAACCCAGTTCAAAAAACTAGATCCAAAATTCACTGGACAGGGATTATCCCAATTCCATGAACAGGATCCCAATTCCGAGAACAGAATCCCAACTTCGTGAACAGGATCTAAATTCCCTGAACAGGATCCCAAAACCCTGAACAGGAAACCAAATTTTATGAACAGATACTTGATTTCACTGAATTTCCCTAAATTCCCTGGACATGAAACCAAATTCTCAGCATAAGAAAGTCCCTTTCCTTGATAAGTAGCTCACTTTCTAAAGCAGAAACTTAATTTTCTAGATAGGAACACAGGCTCCTTCAATAAGAACCAGAGTTGAATTGAATCCCAACTATTTTTATTAAACAACAAATAACAACCAATGTTACAGCATGCTCAATCAAGCAGAAATAATGAGGCCCTGAAATACTAGACCAAAAAGACTCAGAAGGGATCCAACAAGAAGGAAATCCCATCATTTCTTATAACAGATTTCAAGCCACCATTTTAACTTGAGCAGGTGTCAACCATCAAGCAATGTCTACCTGTGTAGCACCAACTTCTTTCGAAGGTGTTTTGTTGCCGTCTTGAAGGCTCTGATTGTCTCCACCGATGCTCGCATAGTCTTCGTCCGAGCACACGCTGTCGTAGAGCGGCTCGTCGTCGCTCAGGTTCCCCGACTTGGTTCCACTCGCTGACTTCACACCGTTACTCGACTTGAGACCATTGCCCGACTTAGCAATTGCTTTGTCTGAGAAGAGACAATGCAATAAAAGATGATATCGCTTTATAATTCAACGTCATTGTCTTAATCACCGTCTACCATTTCAGCCACTTACTTATTAAACAACCATATGCATCCTTAATTTACTAATTTTATTAATTATCCGTTTCATGTACGTGCTGTGCGCTTGCAGGCATTTTTAACAAAGAAAATACTTACTTACTTCAATATCAGTGCAGTTTTGAGTAGCTACAGCAGAGGTAGAGTTAAGGATATATCAATGTGAGATATGGTCAGAATAAGGTAACGGCCCTCCAGGGAAGAAGATAGGCAATTATTGTTAATAATTATTATTAATTATCAACCAGTGACGAATGAAAATGAAGACATAGATCAGGTGATATGCAAAAGAAGGTAAAATCCTGGTTAATTAATTACACAAGAAGAACTGTTGAGTTTCATGGATTATGAGTGGTCTACCCAAACAGCTTTAATGTTAAAACGCAGTTTTCCTCAAGTGACAAGTGGCATAAAAGATGACTGAGCAACAGAAGTTTCCAGCTTCTTGCTTCCCAGTTTCTATTCACCCACCCTTCGCATTTACTTATCTTGCTCATTTTATTGCTCATCATCTTGCTCCCTTATTTGCTCACCCTCAGAGTATTATAAGGTAATAAATCTGTCTTGAAACACGTATGTACACATACGTGTTTCAAGACTGATTTATCGCTATATAACACTCATATAGAAATCGAATTTCCACACAAGAACTTGTCGTCAGTGATTCAAAACCCCAAATCCTGAGCTAAATCATCGAGCCAAAATGAGTAGTTGACACCGATTGATACATAGTACTTGAGCTGCCCCACAAAAAGCAACAATGGAGCAGAAAGAGAAAAGCAAACCTTTGTCTTTTGACTGTTTGTTTGTTGGAGACAATAGTCCGACGTATCTGCGTTTGGCATCGTTTAATATGTCAATGATCAACGTCGCGAATTCGCGTTTGTTGAACTTGGCCAACTTCTGTCGTCCCTGAAAGAGCGAGAAAAAAAGATGATCATATCGGACGTTGGAGGAAAGAAAGAAGAAGTCTATACAGGGTAAATAACAAGTCAGTGAAACAATTTACTACATGCAAAGAATGATGACATTTGGACCAAAATCTGTAGTGGGAAAAACAGTTTAAATTGTTGGTGGTGAGAGTAACAACAGAGTTACCATCACTGCCTTAACATGAGAGTATCACATGTGAGTATCACGTGAACGCATCACATGACACTGTCACATGAGCGCATCACGTGAGAGTATCACGTGAGAGCATCCTTACGTAAGGCAGATGTCACTGTGCTTTACCAGTCATGGCCCTAGCTCACCCTTCCATAAGATCTTCAGTTATTATATACTGCATCACCTGAACTCTACTCTTATCGTATTCCAGCTTCACCTCTTGAGGTCCTCACACTGTTAGTCCTATCATGTCAACTGTGATGCTCAATATTTTGACCCGGAAATGAACGCCCTGACCTGATTTCTGGTTGCCGAGAATTCTGGGTTGGCTGGGAGAAACGGAACAATCTGACGGTCACTCGATTGAAAATTCTGATTTGCAAACCAAACTGAAAAGATTCACAGCAGAAGGACATAAGACAAATCTGTTTAATTGACTAAAAGAAATTCATTTCAGAACCTCGTGATGACGAACCTTAATGCCATTGGAAATTATGATCATTGGAAATTAAGGCACTTGGAAATAATGATGACTGAAAATTAAGACCATTGGAAATTACGATGATTGGAAATTAAGGCCTTTGGAAATTACAATGATCGAAAATTAAGGCCTTTTAAAATCAAGATTGGAAATTAAAGCCTTTAAAATTTATGATAAATTGAAAATAAAGATCAGATATCATGATGATTGAAAATAAACGCCATTGGAAATTATGATGACGGGAAATTAAGGCCGCTGGAGATAACACCGTGGTAGACAGGCCATTAGAAATGACGGCCATTTGAAATGACTGAAGTGGAAAGTTTAAATTCTAAGATGGAAATGAACCGACTTCTTTCATTCTCTCTGCGATCGACTTCATCATATACGTCCATCGCAAGCTCTTCAAAAAGATGGTTCGATAACTACAACCAAAGCAACAACAACTCATTAACAACATGATTTAAACACACTCATTTGTCATTGCAACATCCGACGACAACTCAAGTCATCGATCGCAGCCTCAAACCAAGTAAAGCACCTGAAGTAGTACAAATACCTAACTCACTGTAATTTTATAATGCAACCGGACTCCAATCTACTCTTCACAGTCTCTGGACATCCTATCTGATATGACAGGGTGCTCCTGAATAAGCTGGTGCTCTGTGTTTATCTCTAAGAGTAGCGCTCTAGAAACGAGATCTGATTTGATCATTTCTAAACTCACCGCTTGTAGCTTCTTCTTGGCAGCTTTGGCCAGTTCAGACAGATCGAGACTGCTATAAAGAAACAGAGAAGAAATGCCACAGATTGACACACACACACAACCAGCAAATGAGACATCATCACCTAACTCTACCTCAGCTAATGAAGAGCAGAACTTCAGTAACAAATGGTTCAACTGATCAACTACTAAAAAACTCAACGACACACGTCTGCCATTTAGATCCTATTCTTGGATTCAGAAATTATAGAAATTTTCACAAAGAAATATTATACTAAGTATTTCTCAGTTTGTTCTGTGCATAAATTTCCTCTCTAACCACTGGAAAATCAATCAGTCTCCTCCGTTCTCTGTTATACGTTTGGAATGATGGCCTTTCTCTGGAATTACGTCTGTTCCTTACATCGTGTAGTCATTTACATCTTATGGCCATTTGAAAACTTACCTTTTTGTTCTGTCTGGAGTAGGGAGCGCTTTTCAGTAGTTACCTTGAAAGAGCAATAAAATTGTAGAATGAATGAATATTATGAAACGTCAAAATCGATTTACCTGTCAGCCACTTCAGGTATGATGAAATGCTGGCCAGCACGATGATCTACAAGCAGACATATGAAGAAATGGAGTTACATCCAGAGAAAGAAGTAGCTGCAACACATGCGGTTCCAGAGCATTCCGTGTTCTGTTCTGTGCATGCTCCATTCTGTGCATGTTCCATTTGTGCATGATCCATACAATCATTCAACTTTACAAGCATACAAGATTTCAACTTTGCAATAATGTATGATTTGAAGAATGAAAGCAGAAGCAGACGACAAAACGCAGCCCTAACACAGCTCAGCTCCGATAAACAGAGGAAGTTTGTCTACTGTTTTACCTGGTTTTCGATTGCACAGAAAGAAGGCCAATCCATCAGTAAGTTCGTACTGACTCTCGATCAGTCGATCAGCAAGATCCGTGTATTTGTTCGATCTTAATACACAGAAAAAAACTAGAGTAAGATTCAATGAGCTATGATGATAACAAAAGAATTGTTCTTTCGTATTGATGGTTGGATGAAATTCTAATTCAGTCAACAGATCATGAACATCGAGATATTGATGACATTGGACCACTGTGTTGGCTCCTCAACTAGACTCTCTAGAAAATGCACTATATAAATCTGTAATTGGCTATAAACTCAGACATTAGATGAGGCATGAACTTATTTAGACATGATTAGATCTAGACCAGATAACCGTAGAAAAGATCAGATCATATAAAATTAGATTACCCCAGATAAGATTATAACCTTAATTACATTAGGTTAGTTTATATCATATAATTTTAAAGTAGTTTACTTTAGAATAGATCACATTAAATGTCCTCATTGGAGGTTAACTTTATATTACACTAATTTCCAAGCGCTGTGCAAAGACCAACTGCTGTGAATGATCGACGTCTTACAAAGACGATGAATTCAAACAATCGACACAATGACTGACTCTTCTTCTGCCAACTGTCAATGGTTCATCTGACAATTAATCACCTGGCTACATCGGCAGCTGTTTTACCACCAACGTCGACGGTTCCTGGATCAGACCCATAGACAAGCAACAGTTCCACCTGCGTTGCTTGGTTTGACAACGCCGCAACGTGCAATGGAGTGTTGCCTTTATCCTGAAAAGAATAACGTGATTCGTGAAGGCATTGCCACAATTCTGCCACTGACCACAACAGCATGACAATCGAAAACCATAACGATCTCAGGCACCCAACATGTGTCGCAAGTCACCAGATGAAGTGATTTCTTATGTTAAAATGCCTAACACATCAATCACGTGAAGCAACAGGATACATGATTATAATTAGTTACAATTACACTTGTTGGAGTTTACAATTACTTCTTTACACTTGTTTACAATTACATTCATGCACTGTTGCTTACAATAACTTGCACATATTTACAATTACAAATTGGAGTTTACAACTCTTTACAATTAGAGTTGTACGGATTAATCAGCCGGCCAATTAATCGGGCCGATTATAGAGATATCGGCGATATCGGATATCGGCAAGATAACCAACGCCAATATTTTTTTTTAAATTTTCATTTTATAGTATCATTTTCAGTCTTTAAGAGCAAAATGACGACAGCAACATCATTGGGTTTGTGAAGGACAGCATTTCCTTCCCTTCCCTTAGCATGGGGAACTCAGGTTTCTACTTCAGACCACCCAGTAAGCATTGTGCTAGACTGCTAGTACCATGGGAAAGTGTCTACAGCTTGTGTGCCTGCTTAATTACCTTGGGCACAATCATGTTATTTTAGGCCAAATTGGCAGGTCATAAAAGTGACCTGTCTGGGGAGGGAATGTTAGAAGAAGGCATCCAGTTACATAGATATATCTTTCCTCTCCTCCGTCATGCAAGGTCGACAGCTGGTGGTGTGCCTAATCTGTATTGCCTGCCTAGGATTAGTCCCCAACTACATGTATACGTCTCCTACAGAGCAAGTGTTTTGCTTCTATCACAACAATAGGCAGTAGCAGTAGGTCTATCTTTTAGAACCAGACATCTTCGGAAACACAATGAAATAATCGGCTAAATAATCGGCTAAATAATCGGGTATCGGCAAACGAATAATCAGCAATAATCGGTATCGGCATAATCGGCAAAAAGCGATGTCAGTACAGCTCTACTTACAATTACACTGCCTACAACTACATTTACACACAATAACAGTCATAGTAACAATTACACTAGCAATTTCATTTACAATATCAGTTACAATTGCAGCAATGAATTAGCCACCGAGTGACATACAGCAAGATGAAAGTCAAGTCCTAAACCAACAACAGTAAATGAATGAATGAATTAATTAATTAATTAATTAATGAACAAGTGAATGAACGAATGATTATGTGAATGATTACAACACAAAATAGTTAATATTTGAATCTGATTTGAAAAATGAATGAGTGACCAAAGGAATGAACGAATGAACTACAAACTACAAACAGTCTGTATTGACTAAGGGAGTAGTAACATGTAACATGTAAGACTATAAGGGGACCGACCGGGTGGATGTAGTTCGGGTCGGCTCCTGCTGCCAACAGTCGAAGAGATGTCTCTAAGTTTCCCGTTCGAACACTCGAGTGAAGTTGCTGAAAACAGAATGGTAAACATCTCTAATATTTCCCCTAACAACCTAGGACCGACAGTCATACCATCGGCTGATGCCTTCGCATCCCGAGGACTTATAAAGCACCCTCCAAGAAAATCTACTCAGAGACGTTGAATTTTTGCCTTCTCCTCATCTTTATTCATTCGATACCCGTGTGATAGAATTCAGTTACTTATTACATCATGCTTTTGAGACTTTTTAAGCAACTTCCTGAAATAAATAGAACCTATAACTAAAATTCCCAATTTCATCTGCAGCAAGCGTTCGTGAAACATTCTCAGCCAACACTCAACCCACATCTCGCAATGAAAGCCATAAATGAAAGTTTATCTCTGAGAATCAGCAGTCAAATTGGTTTTTTTGTTGCCCAACATTGAGAATGTGACAGATTTTCAGGCAAGTGCTTCTACCGTTTTGCTTCTTATTTTATGGTCTTGTTAAAAGATATAACATAATGTGTCATTTAAAATCAAATAAGAACTCATCACAATGTTGGGCAACAAATAATCTTGAGAAAGCACCTGAGAATATTCCTTCCACATCTAAAATTTTTGCCTGATACAACAAACTTGATGCCAGCAACACTGAATTTCTCGACATGGAATGAAACAAACCTTGCTGAAGTCGTCGACTGTGTTTCCTTCCAAGTCTTTGTGTTTGTTGACGTACGTCAGGAACTGATATTTCGCTCTGACAAAGTCTGCTTTGACGGGGCTGAAACAGCCACAAATCGTTACAAGTTCAGAGGATACTCTCACTAAGGCTGTCAAAACATTTTGAAATCACGGCCTGGGTAACCGCCAACCAGGAATGTTAGAAGAAGGCGTCCAATTACATAGATATTACATGTCGGGCACCAGAGAACTGATTTCATTGCCTGGGCAGTCAGCTAATATGATCCACAGAACATTTTCTGCTATATAAATACCCTAATACATCTTAAACATTGTTATCACATGTCTAACATCTGTCTCAATCAGATCCATCTAAAGTCACCATACAAATTGTAAACAACCTTTAACATTCCACTTCAACAGCATAAAATTAAATTAAAAAGCAGTTTAGCTTTCGAACTCACTGAATAGGGTCACGTGGGTTTGGTTTGCGCCGATTGGTTCGATTCTGTATCGGGTCAACGAGTAACGAATGTTCCCAGATGTTATTTGCTCCACAGTTCACCAACTGAAGGACCATCTGCATACAAATCAACGACTCACAAGTCAATAACTCACAAGTCAACGACTCTCAAGTCAACGACTCGCAATGTCAACAACAAAACACCAACGCAATACATCAACTAATGCAGCTGTTGCTAAAACTTTTTACCATAGCCTGGTTATTTTCATAAGGGATGTTGTCTCGAAACCGCAGTCTTGGTCTCGAGACTGGAAAACTGCGGTCTTGGTCTCAAAAACATTGGTCTTGGTCTCAAATGCATCGGTCTTGGTCTCAAATGCATTGGTCTTGGTATCGAATGCATCGGTCTTGGTCTTGGACCATCGGCCTTGGTCTTGACTGCTTCGGTCTTGGTCTTAAAGGAACGGTCTTGGTCTTGGTCTTAGGTTAGCGTTCTTGGTCATTTGCCGTATCAGAGCAATTCTTTGATAATTGTCGGTTATTTTCGATTAGTACAGACACCGGATGTTTAGGCCCTACGAGCTTGTTATCGATTTATGAGGTGCTGACCATCTACATGCATGTTACTATGGGCAAAAAATGCATTTGCAACGGAACCAGCCATTTCAAACTTTGCTTTCACAAATTTCAAGGTCTTGGAATAATCTAATAATTAGGCTATTTGGTCGGCCATGCGTAGTCACTGTTAATCTGCAACTCCAAGTATAAGTAGGCCTATCCCATTCGAACGGAACATTATTCTACATGTTCAGATGTCTTGTTTAGAACCTATCGTATACTCTAGGTAATTTATAGTGCGATATTCTCAGGCCGAAGCCAAGGGCTGAACCCGCAAAAGTTCAGACTGGCCGGTAAAACTGTTTTCTGGACCATTATTACGATTAGTATTCTTCAGCAATAAAAGTATCAGTCTTGGTCTTGGAGCATCAGTCTTGGTCTTGGTCTCGGACCACTCGGACTTGGTCTCGGACCACCCGGTCTTGGCTTGGACTCTCGGTCTTGGTCTCGGGCCCAACACTGATTTTATATACTCTCCTTTGTGACCCACTAAAATTTTCATCGCCTATCATTATTATTATTAAACGGACGATTTCTAAAGCGCCGTAGCGCAGCCATGTCGCTACAAGGGCGCTTTACAATGACACGATCAGCAAACTAACAAGAAAAAACCATACTGTGTATAGGTAAAATAAAGCAGATATGAACGTCCATAAAAATTTCTTATGTTTTGGTGGCGACTAGTAGCCAGAGGAGTGACCGACTGCTCATAACAATTATCCTTCTATTCACTTTGTCTAATTAAAATTACTAAAATCAAATATTAAATAAAAGGTTGAGGTCACCCAGAATTTTTCTTCTCTTACCCGGTGTCAGGTCGCAACCCAATATTTCGGTAACTCTGTTAACCCACAAGAACAGTTTTTGGCTGAGAGAGGGCATGCTGGCTAAGCCACTTGAAAATGCACAACCAAAAACAAAATCAGCAGACTGACCAGAATAAACAGATATGGAGCAAGAAGTCCAAAATCTAGAAACCGACACATGTCATTCGTCAAGAAAGAAGACTCTTCAATTCCCAAAAGAAGATGCTTCTGTGGACAAATGTCGACACACCCAAAAAAATTAGCCAAACCTGACCAAACTCAACTTACCATAACTCACCTCACCTCAAACTGCCTTGCATTTACCTTACCTAAGAGGATATGAATTAATGAGAGGTCATTCAACTGACCGTGAGCTGTGGAGAGCTCCATGAACTCTTCTTTAACGATTTGATCTGCGAGACGTGACGTCCAAGACTAAGATGGACGCTGCAACAACCGTCGCACAGCAGAACACCACGATTGATCGAAACCCACGATGGATCTACAATGCGCAGCAGACTGTCGGTGTTTATAACGCAATCAGCATGTTCTTGGTGAGTCATATTAATCTTTCTCTCTTTCTTACAAGAAAATGTGTCGATACTAGAGCTAAGATGAGCAAACAACAGCTTAGACAAGGCTTGACATTAATTTGAATTTAAATAATTATCAGATTGAAATTACAAATAGAGGCGTCGATGGATAATAACTTGTTTTAAATTAATTATTAGATTGGAATTACAAATAGTTCCGCCGATACTGTATGGGGCTGACATTCATTTGATGTTTTTATCAGGGAGTTAGACCTTATTTCTTAAAACTATTTTCGGGGAATAAGGTTGTTTGGCCTTTTCAGCGTTTTCGGGGATTAGGGTTTCGAGGAATCTGGTTTAATTCGTTTACTTGTAACCACTGGCACTATCCTCACACTTACCCTGGCTGCTACAATCTGCACAGACTTCAATACCGGACTTCGCAAATGGCCGAGACATCTTGATGAATTATTGCGTGTATTGAAAACAAAAAAATGATAAATAAATTTTAGACTATGCTAAATAAATAATAAAATGCTTTAATTGTCGAATTAGCGAAAACATCGTTTTAACAACGACTGACTCTAGCGCCACCTAGTTGACTGCCGGGATGCGTTTTCACAGATGCTGCTGCAGGAGTCAGACTTTATTCGTCAGCGAAGTCCAGATCGTTCAATCTGTTATTTTCATTCCATATCAGTCCCGTGTTAACCTCCTTTGTTGCCCTCGTCATTATCCAGTCTATACCGATTGCAAAAATCATTGGAGACAAAACACATCCCTGACGCACTCCTGTTATGATACGGAACCACTCGCCCTCCTCTTCATCATATCTTACAGCACATCGGTTACCATGGTAGAAGCTTCTGATGATGTCGATTACCTTTGCAGGAATTCCGTACCTCTTCATTATTTTCCATATGGACTCCCTGTGCACACTATCGAATGCCTTCCTGAAAACGATGAAATTGACCAAGATGGGTTTATCGTACATTAAGGCCTTCTTTATAATTTGTCGAGTGTGAAGCTAAGATCTGTTAGCTGCAGGATCTTCTAGGTCGGAAACCTGCCTGCTCCTGTCGCAGCCGCTCGTCTACTGCGGATCTCATGCGGTTCCGTGGCACCGTAGCCAGGACCTTTCCGGGAACCGATAGCTAAGTGATGCCTCTCCAATTGTTGCAGTCTCTAATTAGTCTTAGATCACCTTTCTTGGGAATTGGAATGATGATTTTCCATGTTTCTGGCACTTTTCCTGCCATCCATATTTCGTTGTACAGTTCTGTTAGTTGCCTGACCATCCTACGTCTCGCCTCCATATTAAGTAATTCGGCTCTTATTCCATCACCTCCTGCTGCCCTTCCATTTCTAATATTTTTGATTGCTTTTCGTATTTCTTCCACCCCAAGTGCTCCAGTGTCGATTTTCAGCTCCTCCCTCTGTCTGCCTCAGACTCGTGCATATCACGTAGGCTCTGGGCAGTTAGGGATTTTCTCGAAGTGTTCTCTCCATTGCTTCGCCTGTTCTTTACGTATCCTTGCCACTTTTCCATACTCTCTCTTTGTTGGCACGGTCTGCTTTTTTGTCCCTCTTGTCAGTTCTTTTACTATTTGGAACAGCTTTTGGAGTCTCCTCTTCTCGCCGCTTAATTCTTCTGTTCTGATTCAAAATCAGAACGTTACCGATTCATTCATATACTGTTCTGTTTTGCATGTACTTCTGTCTTCACTGCATCTCTTTTTGACCTCTTTGTCCTCCTCCCTACATGATGTTACATTTGTGGCGTTCTGCCGCCCGAGTGCCTAGCTCTCGGACGGTGTCGACTCCAGCTGGCTGACACGTCTGGAGTCGCCACGAGTCACTTCGCTGTCAAATCTCAATGCCAAATTGTTGCTCTCGATATCTACCAGGATGATCGCTCTCACCAGTATAGATTAAGGACGGGCCTCTTCTCCAAGAAAGGTAACGCGGTTCGAATTAGTAACGAGGTCTGACTCTGCCTATTCCGCGGTTGCCGGATGGGAAACGTTCTGAGGATGGCCGTACTCAAAACAGGGTTCATAATCATACCGGCAGGAGTCTTCCTCGCCTTGTCTACCTTCCAAGCTACTAGTCTCTTCTTCCTGTCAACCTGATGTCTTACCATTCAGCATCTTGTGACTCTGAAACAATCGCCAATAAGGGACACCAAACGTTCTCTTAAGTTACGAGCTTCAGATATACTTGAAACAAGTCCCTAAGTCATATCGGTAGCTAAATTCAACGTCATGTACTCCTAGACATTACTGTTCGCAACTCTCTAAATTCTGTCGCCCTGGACACTACCAGTCTCACAGCTCTTCGTCATATCATGCTAGACACAGCTATCACGCCTTTTACTCAACACGTATCTCTCGACCTATTTCCGTGTATGGCATAACGGCCGCACACGTATATTTTATCATGCACCCATAAGTGACGGAGTAAGTTCCCGTCCTCTGTATTGGCAGTTACCCCCACCAACAGTGATATAATCTGCTTCGATAAAAATGACACTGGCATGGTAATCACGGATTCTGATAGTGAAGGTCTTCTGTCTATAACCTTCGCTATCTGCACAAAGATCTTCGATCCGACCTACGCACGAGGGGGCCCGACCTCGTACTTCAGTCATTTCTCGAAACTGTGTGTGACGACAAGCAACCATGTATTCACCTGGGTACCCGATTACCCAAACGTGCTCGTATCGATCACTTCGATCAGACACGCAAGTAGATACACTTCGGGAAAACGGGAGGAGCATCTATGACCAACGTAGGTAGCCAACAGTAATATTTATGTATCGATCAATTTTTGGTCTGCTTATTATCTTTAACCTGGGTTTCCGACTGCCCAGACTTTTACGTACCTCTTGGTCCATTTCCGACTGCCCAGACTTTCGCGTCTGCGTTCATCTGTTTCATACTTGGGTATCGGACAACCCAGACTTTCACGTCTGCTTTTTGGTCCATTTCCGTGTGTGGCATACCGGCCTCACACGTATAAGTTATCGTGTACACGATTGACCGTCCTCTGCGTTGGCGATTTCCCCCCAACACCGTAATATATTCCGAGACTTCGGGAAACCGGGAGGAGAAACTATGACCAATGTAGGTAACAAACAAGAGTACTTATCCAAAGACCATAAAGGCATCAAGAAGCGTTATTTGACTTGTAACCTGAAGGTATCAATCGGCATCAATGTTTTCTCTTGTTTGTAACGTGCTCCTCTAACGTGTTCACCCTCCACGTGTATGTCCAGCGGATCCTTCGGAAATTTCCAGATATTTCTATCGAACGGCCACCCGAACTCATTCACGGTCTTTACCACTCTCGGCCACCGGGGCCTCTCTGACTATATGCGATCGCTAATCCTGGGACTTACCCAGTCTGCATCTATCACGGCCACCCGAATGTTAACGATCTCGGCTACTCGAACTCTCACGTGTCCGACAGCTCAAGTGTTGCTGGAAATCCCGCGGGAGTAAGTATGACCAAACAAGGTAGCATGTATATAATTATATTAACGAAACCGTACATGGAAAAGAATATGCGGAAACACCCGCAATTATTGACGTCTTCGGCACCAGTCACGACCGTTTCCTGTAATCGTCGAACGCACCAATGGGGTCACCTTCCCCGTATTTTATCGAACGTATCCACTGGGGAGCTTTACCCGTATGTGCCAACGCTCTACCGGCAGCGGCTGCTACTCCGGGAATCTACCCGGCTTATATCTCTTGCGGCCACCAGAACTTCTACCATTGCGACCACCCGAATTTTCTCGATCTCGGTCACTCGAATTTTTACGTCTCTGACAACCTGCTGGAAACTGGCAGGTGTAGCTATGACCGAACTAGGTAACCAACAAGTATATTTCTCAGCCTGTTTTTATCTGTTATATACTTTTGTATCCGATCACCCAGACTCTCACATGTCTGTAACTCTCATTGACTGCGTTTATTACTCTCACCGTAGGAACATATTTGTACTCGTCACCTAGAGCTCTGACCAACGGTAATGCACCAATTCTCGTAAACTTCGTTTCTGAGTCCTCAGTCTCGATTCTCTCACAGGCATCTGAGGTAAGTGTCACCACGTTACCTCTATGTTTCACACAGACCTGTATTATTATAATCACTTTCTCTGAAGCAATTGTACTCTGTCTCTTATACACTGGAACGAACCATGGACAGATCTTTCGAGGAAGTCCCCCAACAGATTATGTAGTTAGATCTACAAGAAGAAATTCTGCGGCTAGTCCCGCAAGTAGAAGCCTTGCGGGGAACTCGCGAGCCAAGATATTGCAACTAGACACACAAGTGAATAGATTTCTGGTAAGACGAGAGGATTAATTATAACCAACATAGGTAGCTACAAAAATATATTTACCGAAAGACCGTAAGACAATCAAGAAGACATACTGCGGGCACAGCATGTACAGATCTGACGTTTAGTAACTCAAGTAAAGATACGCGGGGAAACCGCGACCAAAGACATTGCGATCAGACACGCAAGTCAACAGAATGCTGGTAAACGAGGGGAGTAAGTATGACCACGTTAGGTAGCCAAGTATAGATATTTACGGGAAACCGTAAAGACAAAAGACTATGCGGAGACGCCCGCAATTGATCAGATTTTTGGCACCAAAGGGAACTTTCCCTGTATCAAACGCACCAATGGGGTCACCCCCCCCCCCCGTATTTATTGAACGTATTTATGTTTTCCAGTAAGTGTCAACGGCTTCACCGGTAGCTCTCTCGGTCTGTTTCCAACGGCTTCATGGCTTTTAACCAACGTGTACACTGGGGAATTCTTCCCGTAAATTGTCTCAACGGTCGCCGTAATCTGTCTCGCTATTTTCGATCGACTCCTCTTGGGATTTTCACGACATAATCTGAACAGCCACCGAGGCCTCTCTAAATGTAGACGTTGGGTTCCTCGGAGCTTTACCTGGTCTCTATTTCTCACGGCCACCGACGGGTCAACATCTTCCCCGTATTCCAGAACAGAACTGTCATTCATTTATTTCCAACGATCGGCCTTTACCGCACTCTCGAACGGCACCCAGACCTGTGAGCATTTCTCACGATCGGTCTTTTCTCTGTCAGTCAGCCTGTTGACTCCTACGATCAGTGCACGGTCCGTCTTGCGATCGACGGCAGAGGGGCCCACCCCGCCAGAGCAGCGAAAAGCAGCACCAGCCTGACCGCGAGAGCGGCTGTCACTAGAGGTAGCATTTTTATGGCAACACGATCTCTGGAGCTTCTTTCTTTTTGTCTTTTTCTTCACATAAAAAGACAGAGCCTCTAGCGAACGTCGTGGTACTATCATGATCCAAAAATCTATAAGCGGGTTTAATATCAGTGATCATTATGCCTTATGCGAGATAATACTAATGTAATGAAGTCGATATGTTTGCCACGGTTTTCCATTGGAAAAGGTCAATTACGATTCATCTGCTATTCCAAATCGCGTGGAAAGTGCTCGCTCTCGCAAACTGATTGCACGGTAGCCTTTATTAAATTCTCTCTTTATTATAATAAATTCGTTGTTTGTTTCCCGTACTTTGAAGTTAATACTTTATGTAACCAATGATGTCAAACGGTGAAATTATATTTCTGGCAGAAATAATTATGGTAAACTAAGGTTAAAATTAAAACGGAGACAAATTTTATTTTATCGGTCATTGGTAAAGCTGTTCCTTTGAGATTTAACTAATGACGATGTATATGAATGAATCATTAACGTTCTGATTTCAAATTTAAGTGGCGCCATTCACAGTTAGACAAATCAGAGACGTTCAGCTGTTGTGAGAGGTATGTGACGAATTAATGACAATCATAGCTTATTTGATAAGTGACACCATATTATTGTTTCCATCTATTTTTTTATGGATAGGACGATGACATTCTGCTTTTTCTGGGAGCTGATGTCGTTTCGTCATGTCACAACAACAACATCCACAGTCGATACTGGAACATGGGACTTACAGTCAAAATCTGCTTTGAAGGTTATACAAATCACTGCACTGTCGATAAGATATCAATTGAGATAAGTCTTGCAGTCAAAATCTGCTTCAAAAACAGTGGTGGCTCTGCAGAGGGGACCTGGAGGGCCCAGTACCCCACCAACTGAATTGTAGCATTCCCAGATTTTAGTCCACTTTGAGTTTTGACTTTACCAGACATTCAATGGGCCGCTCTGTTAAAAAGGTCAAATATAGTAGGCATACAGTCACAAAGTAGAATCTCATTTCTTGCAATACAACTAAACATTTTTGTGATAACAATTCATGTTTATTACCCATATTTACTTGACTAGTAGAAAACCTGTAGAAAGAGATGCTTAGAATGGGTTAACTCTTGCCCAGTAGGCAAGTTAGTGAACAACTCAGGTATGAACTGTACGAGTTTTCTGGTTGCAAAAAAAAACCCATTGGATTCGAATGTTTATCAATGTTGTTGATTGTTTAAAAGCTTTGTGGAGATATTTGCTTGGCTTAGTGTTATATTTCTGTTTTAATTTAATAGTGAAAAATGATTTTTATATGCAGATGCAATTGTGGAAGGAATTACTAACAGCAAGAGTCTGTGGTTCTACACAGTCGAAGGGGTTTTCCAGTGCGCATTTACTTATCTTGACAAAATTCAGCAAAAGGATATTGTAACTAATCTGCTGGTAGGTGAAATTTCATGGTTTTTTTTCAAATGTATTATTTAACAGGGATGATGGCTGGTTAATTAAGCATGGTAGTCTATTGCTCAGAGAGCTAAGCTTCTGGCATGAATAACAAGACTTGACCATCCTATGAGGCATTTATTGTATACACTAATAATTGCTGTAGAACTTAAGATTAAAATTTGTGTATGTGTGTTTAAAAGATGCAATAAGAATTAATTAATGAGTAATAATTGCTTAACCTCCTCTGATCTCTGCACTGATGTTCCTGCTTCGTGAATGTTACAATTCGTGCGTGTAATCATATCGTAGTTTGTCAACTGAAATTGACTAAATGAGTATCCAAAGAAATTCAGTCTATCAAGACGTCTCAATGTTCAGTTCTATTCCATTGTTAACTGTGCTGCTCAAGTCATAGCCAGAAAAACTGAAATTGTTGAATAGAAAAGGAATTCATTGCAGAGGCATATATAGAATTCAAGATCATCCTATAGGCTCATTCCCCGCTGCTCTGGCATATATGTATCAAGGAGCTCTGTGAAAAGATCCACTGAAACCAGATTCTTGATATTATGCAACAATTAAAGATCATTTTAAAATATTTGCATTTTAGGAGCATTGGTTAAAAAGTGACAAAATCAAGGATGATAAATTGCCAAAAACCATCTGTGCAACAAAGGATTCGTTTGAAAACACTGGTAACCCATCTCATCCGTTGAACCTGAGGAGTAGTCATGGCAACAGTGGCAACGTCACATCAAACAACACACAATCTGTTCCCGAAACTCACATAATGTTACACATGTTGGACTCGACTGAATCCATCCAAGATTCTTCTACAAAGCAAGCGGCAACAAAGCTCGTAACAGAGACGCCACCGGAATTACAGGATTCCTCAGGAGAAAACCAACACACATTGGATGAAACGTCAGAACTCTGCAGAACTTTTGCGACAATATCTTCAACGCATCAGAGCCTGCAAGATGATGCACAAAGACAAACTCTTGAACAAGCACTACTCATCACATCTCGCTATTTTCAGCTGCAGCTACTCGACCTTAAAAGAGACCTCTTTCCGTTTAACATTCTCCAGACATACATAGACCTTGTTGGGGCAAACGCAGCAAATCCGATGGGAGGATTTCATGCGCACCAAGATGATCTCATGTTGTATGTCGTCAGTAGTTGGCTTGGCAACAAATTTCTCCGCTTAAAAACCTGTGTTCAGGACCAGGTTACAAAATTCAAACTGGACCACATACACTGTATCAACAGTCTTCCAAATCCAAAACTGCTTGTGAAAGAACTTTTTCCGGCGTGTATGGCCGAGCTGCTCGAAAGATGGATGGGAGCAGAAACGGAGAAAATCTATCAAGAGCACAACTACTCCAAAATATCTGTTCACCAATCAAACCAATATCCAATCATACAACTCATCCTGGAACTTACAAACGCTACGCTGATATCGGGAATGTCGCATGCCATTTACACACAAATGGCGCACATATCAAGATAGAAACACAACAAAAGTCGACTACAATACAATTAAACAATTGCTATTGACCACAATAATATAAATATGCAATCACTGTTAATAAATAAATCATAGAATCATTCTCAATCACATACAAACAATGATCCTCAATCTCAACACTGTAGCAACAACCACAGCCTTACAAATACAGTCTACCACAATTCACTGCTTCAGCACAATAAACAATCGCTGAACCACTGCAATACATTTACAGTCGCCAACCACACATTGTCAACTTTAATATGGTGAATTTCTACACCAGTGATTGTCAATTTCTTTAAATCATTTAATAAAAGTTAGCAAGTAAAATAAAACTGTCAGTATTCAAGCAAATTATAAGTAGCTGCAGAAATTGAATTAAATTAACAATACTGATTCATTCCGACTTTGAAACTAAAAGATTATCACAATTCATTAATCAGATATTTATATAGCATCCCTTCAAGGCTACTACTCGGCATGGCTAATAAGGACAGTTTTGAGGTTAGAATACAACACACCAGAGTGGCCCACATTGGTGTGGCACAGTGGCCGATCGGGTAGAGCGGTCAGCCTGTAACGTTCAGTGTGTGCCGAGCGCGCGGGTTCGAGCCTCGTCCGGGGCATCAGTCACTATGTAGGGACCTTGAGCAAGTCCTTCGCGCACCATTGCGCTGCAGTACAGCTGCAATTGCGCCATCGAGGCGTGTGTGTGCACTTCTGAGCAAAAAATGTTGGAAGAAGGGTGGTATCAAATTTCGGAAATAATAATAATAATTGCCAAGACGATCCTGTTCCAGAGGGAAGAACCCACAACTGAAACGGTTTGGTTCTGTCTGGTGGAAAATACGTGATGAAGAGAGCACACACAGTGTGGTAGAGCAGAGGAAGCAACGACCCAGAAGCGTCGTCCAACACTGCACATTGGAAGTCTATAAATATTTCATGAAGTTTCCAAATGTCTTGATGCAATTAATCAGATTTTAAACAATACGTTGAATTTCATTCGGTCTTTGGAAATGGGAGCTGTTTCTTGCGGCACGTGATGCGCACGTGTTTGTGCAGGTTCGCCATGTAGCCAGTGACGTAATCGCAGAATTCACACTTGAATTGTTTTCTGATGTGCTGTGCCTGGATGTGTTCATGCAGATTCTGCTTTCGTGCTGTGCAGAAATCGCAGAGGTGACACTTGAATGACTTCTCATTGTGGCCTTGCATGTGGTTACGCAGCTGACCTACAGCAAACAAAACAAACAGCCACCAGTCGAGATTGTTGACAACAACTAAATAATAAACGGAATAATTATTATTATGCAAAATAAAAGCATTCATTGTCTACTCATAACAAGGGTGACCCTCAGTTCCAACCTTTTTACTTTAGAACATTTGCACAAAACAGCAGCAATTTGTCCACAGGACAATTTTTCACATTACATCATGTGGTTAAACAAGACATGTTCAGCCTATCAATTTATGCACTAGGAATAAAATGCAGACGCAGGATCTAGGCCAAACATCTTTGCCACAGTGCAACAATTATGGATTATTTGCACCAGCAACAAATGCATACACAAAGTGCAGCAGCAACAGCATCTGCAATCATAAATTGCTGATTTGGGTCAATGGCAAATAGTAACAAGAAAACAGCAGATGTTCCAATGTTTACGACACACTTTCAAACATCTCTTGTTGGTTGCTATTTATTCCTGATGGTCTAATATGCTGACAAAAAACTACCAACCAGTGGCCAATTGCTTAGATAGCTCACCTTGTAATGCTGAAAATAAGGGTTCAAGCAGCCTCCCAGAGATGGCTACTTTGGAGGACCTTTACCCAGAATTGTTCAGCAAAATCAGATAGTGGCGCTTCATAAATGAATAAAAAGAAACCTTATAATAAAGCAGCAAGGGAAACCACCAATTGCTTAACAGAGGTTGTTGAAAGATATGTGTCAAATGTGACAGCCTATAGATTGGCTATGACTATCAACGGAGGGTTGAGGCTGCTACAAGGAAAACAGATGTCTAAAACTATGCACCATAATTATGTGCCCTGTAGCCAGCTCAGCTACAAATACCTCATCACATTTTCAGCAGTTACATCAAACGGCAAGGGGATGAACTGGAAACACCAACCATGTGCCAAGACAAAGAAATTGAGATACCCAACGCTGCATCCCATCAAAGCCACACGGTTCTTTTAATGAATTGCCATCCTCTTTTTCAATGTACGCTAAACTACAAACTGAGGGGTATTTTGTTAAATCTTTGTTAGATATTACACTCAAAATAAACGATACATACCAGTGGTTTTAAATCTCTTATTGCACACTGGACAAGAGTGCTCTCGAACCTTGACGTGCACGTATTTGCAGTGTTTATCGAACCTTGCTACCTTAATGGTAACAAAAGGACATTGTGGACAGGTCAAGACGGGCTTGTTGCGTGGATTTATGCGATGCAGATTGAAGGCGTGTTCCTCAAGTTCACGGCCACTGCCAAACCGCATCGTACAATGAGAACAGAGGAAGTTCTTGATGTTCTCGTGCTTGATCCGAACATGGTTCTCCAGTCCCTGTTTTTTAGTGAACGTCTTGTCGCACTGAACGCAGCGGAACACCCTCCGCTCTTCTACGCTCACGGCGCACGAAATCGAATGCTCGCGAAACGATAGAGGATTAAGGAACTTTCCACATTTGTCACACGGAACCTTCTCCTGTTCCGTGTGACGTCGAAGGTGTGCGGTCAGGTTGCGCAGCTGGATGCTGAAGAAACCACAGTCTGGATGCGAGCAGTAGTAGGGCACAACAAATTCTGGTACATTCCACTTGTGTTTTACAATCAGATGGTTGAGAAGTCTGGCGAGAAGGTCACGGTCGATGCCATGACGCTTCAACTGTTTTTTCGTACTGCATTCTGGACACTTGAGCACCCTCCTCCCATTATCGCCAGAAACCGAATGAGCATCCTTGATGTGACTGTAAAGCAACGTGATCGACTGAAACACAACATCAGAGTATGGACAGAGGAAACACTGGAGACGCGTTAAGTTCATTGCGTGTGAGCTGCTCTGTGAGGAGGAACTGCCCTTCGCCTTCATGTTCTTTCCATCTTCATCGTCGTCCTCCTCCGTTTCTGACAAATTCGTACAATTCAGCATTAAGTCAGCCTCAGCAACACTTATTTGAAACTCGCGGGTGTCGACATCCGTCATCTGCAATGATTCCGTACTTTCAGTACTGCTGTTTCTCCGGGTCCTGCGTCTCCTTCCAGGCAATGATTGCTCTGCTTCAAGGCCGACTGCAGCTAGATTATCTTCACAATCACTCAATTTAGTCACTTGTTTTTCTATTTCCTGGCACTGTATTTGCTTTCCCTCTTCCAACTGAATGTCTCCTAAATCTACTACCGTTTCAGTATCTATTGGCTTCTTCGGTTGAGTTTCCAAGGCCTCTTCTCGAGAATTGCCATCCAAGTCACTGATTAGGTTCTTCAGCAAATCCGCTGCTGCATTTTCCAGCTCTTCCTGTGTCTTCTCTATACTCTTTCGTCGGTCTTTTCCTGTTATCTGCCAAAGTTTTGGATGGACCTTCATCACATGCTTGTGGAAGAGTGTCTTTGAAACTGTTGAGAAATTACATATTGGACAGTTATATGCTTTATATCCGGTAACATTGACACCATGACAGGCAAACATGTGACAGGCATAATCGCCTTTGTTCACAAAGCCCTTCTTGCAGCTCGAACACTGATAGGCCTTGATGTTCTCATGGTTTGCCTTGATGTGATTCAGCAGCGAGTATTTTGACTTGAAGCTTTTGTCACAACTCTCCACGGGACAGACATTTGGTTTGACTTTTAAACCAATTACCTCACAGAACATACGATGTAAATGCATTGACTTTTTCTTCAACATCTTCCCACAGTGCGCACATGGCACAAGTTCAGTATCATGTGTTGATAGGTGACTGTCAATACTGAACTTCCTAACAGCCTGGTAAGTGCAGCTTGGAAAGGGACAGCGGAATGGCTGGACAAATTCCGGTATAGCCATATTATGATTGAAGACTAGATGGGTTAAACTATAAGAAACTTGATCCCGATCAATTAAATCTTGGAAGCTCTTTGACCATGAGCAGTTTCCTTCAGACCTCCTTGAGCATTGTAACACCCTTCTGCCGGACCCGTCTGCAACGGTATGCACCGACGAAATGTGAGTGGCCAATTCTTTGAATGAATTATAAATGCAGTTGGAACATTCACAGAGAAAACACTTATACGACAGGAAATTAATCGAGTGCGACACCTTCTTGCCTCCTCGAATTGTTGGTGTTCTGGCTACGTTTTTCCTATGCTCAAAAGATTTATTATCGTTTTCAGTTACAGATGTATTCCTCCTGTTATTAGGTGGCAAAGGTCTGTCATCATTGTATGCCACTCTGGAAATCTTCCGTTTGCGCGTTTTTGGTGACACGGAGGAATGAGAAATTTCAATCACGGATGTAACTGTAGTTGGCTTTCCATTGTTTGCTGTTTGATAGACATTATGCGTGGCAGAACATGTCCGAGACGAGACGGACAATATCTTTTCGGCATCTTCTCCTGAAATTTTTTTTAGTTGTTGATTGGTAAATCGAGAGAGGAGTACTTGTTCACTCTCTATTATTGTATCTTCATCTTCAAGCTTTACAGCTGCATTCTTGCTGCTGTAATCAACAAGTCTAAGGTTAGTATACTCATTAGAACGAAGAATATCTGATTCTTCTTCATTACTTTCATCATCGTGTTTTATAGTAAACTTTTCAAAAGAACTGCTAGATTTTTCAGCAGGACTGTTGCCGCGATCACGAATATCACCAAACATTGATAATTTCTCACACCGCCGCACATCTCTTCTATCTATCAGTTGCTTGTTAGTTGTTTGCCTAGTCAATTGGATTTCCAATGTATCTTCTTCTGACTCATTCAACAGGTCTCTAAAACGGTCCCTTAGCAAATCAACTGCTGCAAGCTCAAGATCCTCTTGCGCCTTGTCATCCCTGCCCCTCGTCTTATGACCTCCAACTAACGGCCAAAGTTTTGGATGCAATCTCATCACGTGTCGATGGAACACTGGTTTTGAAACTGTTGAGAAGTTACATATTGGACACCTGTATTCCTTATATCCGGTGACATTGACACCATGACAGGCAAACATGTGACAGGCATAATCGCCTTTGTTCACAAAGCCCTTCTTGCAGCTCGAACACTGATAGGCCTTGATGTTCTCATGGTTTGCCTTGATGTGATTCAGTAGCGAGTATTTTGACTTGAAGCTTTTGTCACAATTCTCCACGGGACAGACATTTGGTTTGACTTTTAAACCGATTACCTCACAGAACATACGATGTAAATGCATTGACTTTTTCTTCAACATCTTCCCACAGTGCGCACATGGCACAAGTTCAGTATCATGTGTTGATAGATGACTGTCAATGCTGAATTTCCTAACAGCCTGGTAAGTGCAGCTTGGAAAGGGACAGCGGAATGGCAGGACAAATTCTGGTATAGCCATATTATGATTGAAGATCAAATGGTTCAAACTATAAGCAACCTGATCTCGATCCATAACATCTAGGAAGCTCTTTGACCACAAGCAGTTTCCTTCAGCTTTTCTGCAGCAATGTAAAACCCTTGTTCCGGACCCATCTGCAATGGCATGAACCGATGAAATGTGACTGGTCAATTCTTTAAAGGAATTATAATTGCAGTCGGAAGGTTCACAGAGAAAGCATTTAAATAATAGAAAATTAATCGTGTGTGAGACCTTCTTTCCTCCCTGAATCATTGGTTTTCTGGATACTTTTGTTTTACACTTGGATGATTTCCTTCCTGTCTTATTTACAAATGATTGACTTCTTTTGTAAAAAGACAAGGACTTCAGTTGGTCTTGTTTTTTAACATCACAGTTTTTTGCTACAGTCGATATCTTACGTTTAAGTTTTCCCTGCCCCATGTCATGTGACAGTTTATTAACAGGTGGGTCTGACACTTCACCTTCAACGTTTTCTGTTTGAAGGATATCATGTACGACTGCTAACTGAGATGAAATCGAATGACAGTTATTATAAGAGCTGTCCAAAGAAATATCTGACAACTGTTCGTTCGTAATGTTAGATAGTCGCTTATTCTCCACTTCACTATCCTCTGGAAGCAGCTTTACCACTACCTCGCTATTGCTTACACCCTTTAATACAAGCAATTCTTTAGAATTCGAAACGTCATGACCATCACTAATCTCAGCCTGATCAAGTGAAGTACAGCAGTGACCATGATCCAGATTTTTACAGCTTCCGGTATTTCTTTCGTTAGTGACTTCTAACGGAGAACGACTGCTGCTGAAAATGCGTCTGCCTTGTTTTGGAAACACATGGAGGTCATCATTTGGCGCAAGTCGGCCTTCGAAAAGCATCTGGTCAACAATGGCGTCAAATGACGCATTGTTCTCTGGTTGCAGAGAGCACCAAAGACTAGAAAGCATCTCGTCTAAAGTAGTTCGTGAGATGGCGTTTGACACAGCATCCACATAAATCAGTTCAACTGAATAGATCTTGAATCTAGAACAAACATCAGTCACTAACAGAAGATTCCTTCTCATCAGTAGCAATAAAACTGTTTTTCTGTTGTTTGACATAACGCATTATTGGTATCATGTCACAGCAGTAACAATAACTTTGGATGTGAAGGTATGCAGATGCATTCACAGATGTATGTATGTAGGGCTTATGTATATACGAATGTGTGCATGTATATGCATATTTATGTAGCACCTTTCAAAAGTTTCACAGACATGCAAAACATGGCATGAAAATGTGTGTACAAAACATTAATATAGCACCTGAACTAGCTCTGAAAAAAACTGCATGAATGGATACCTAACTGACAAGTGCTGCCTAGGTTAAACAGAAAGTGCAATATTGTGTCAAACAAAGCAACGTGCACGTGAAGTTGGAAGACCACAGAGATCTTAAATCAATTAATCAATCAATTTTCATAGAGCACAGAAAGACCACCAATCTCATTAACTATGGCCTCTACAACTCAATGTAGCTGACAATGGGTTCTTCTGAATGAAGAATCATTGATGGCTGAGCACAATCACACGCTAGCTTTTCTAAACATCTGGTTATCTTATTGCTCTCCTTCACATGGCGAATGACTTACCACATCTTGTATTCACATTTCTGCATGACCTTGCATGCACTAAATGCTATGCATTGCTATTCTATAAAATCTTAACATATCATTAAAAATAAAGCTTAATGCTCTATATGTACAACAAAAGCAATGGGCAGACAGATAGAATTTAATAATCAACAATCTTAAGAAATGGTCTAAGACTGTTTACATCTGAATCAACAAGTCATAAATACATACTCCAGATTGCTCACTTACTTCTTTAAATAATCAGAACGAATAATGAACGAACCTGCTCAAGCAGACAGTTTCAACAGCAACTTCCATAAGCTGTTTACAATTATCCAGCGTGGCATAGATCATATTGGTGGGAAAAACCCCTCCACTGACCTCTCCAAGTAAGTGCTTCAGTTCACAGCTCTTCAAAAACATTTGTCACAATTCTCATTAACCAAGCTGACATATCAAATATGACAAAAATGTCCATAATCATTGCAAACTGCATTTGCTCTTTGCTCTATATGAGACGGGGGGGGGGGGGGGGGATATTTGCATAGTTGACACCAAATGGCCTAAATGATGATTGCCACCTTTAAATAGTTTTACATGAAATGCAATCTGGTATTGACTCAACTTCAATTGATTTTTGATCATAATCGTAAACTCTAGCCTTCAAAACCTCCACTCGACAGAAAAGTGCAGGGCGCCAGCATATACGCACAAGCGCTACATAAGTGCCTGCTGCTGCATAGCTTTATACGTAATGTATCATTTAAAGGCAGAGCAACACACTGTGTACCGCAAGCGATTAACTCCTCTTAGTATCACAATACCGTCGGCTATGGCTAATACAAAGGCACTGACAGCGATCAATTCCAATTGATCACTCGCCCACTGCCCTACAAATAAACAAACTCACCGCGGACGAGAACCGGCATTTCCAGTCTTCAATTTTGTCCATAGCTGTTTCCCAAGGATAATATAAAAAGCTACTAAAAATCGCAAATTCTTGACATTTGCAATATACTAAAAAACAGAAAACGTGCAAGTTTTCGACATTTGCTATGCCTACTCTACATTTTACAGAGCCTACAAATTGAATGAAGATTCAGCACACGGTGACGTTTCAAACTCGTCTGGCTCTCAGAAAATATAAAAATCTTGCGCGAAAACACCTAACAGAAAATTCAATCATAAACTTTAATAAATGTGTCTTGAGTAATACTCTATTGGCCAGCTGCATTGGGTTCCCATATGGTCTACATTTTAGAGTCGTATCGTATCTGAGGATTTAGGCTACACACACGCGCGCGCGCACGCACGCACGCACGCACATATATATATGTGTGTGTGTGTATATATATACACTTCCTATCTCGCTGTGTATTTGGTCTGTGTGGTGGTCAAAGCACAAAAGCCACTATACCATTCGCTACGTAGCGCTGCTAACGCCACGCCAGCCGCGTCATGTCGCGAATGGTATAGTCGTATCTTAGTGGCATCTTAGCAACGACAATCGATTCCAAGGTAGGTGATGTGAACATTCAGATACACAGCGGAGATTGGAAGTGTCAGATTAGCTCTTAGTCTACGACTCTACCATCCTTAAATTGTAACGTCGTGTCACTATAGTCTTTGGGCGATAACGGGAGCAAGAAATGTTCACATCTATATGACGTAATAAGGTGATTCATTAACTTTTAGATATGAAAGGATAAATTGACGATTAACTCTCTCATAAAACTTTTAGAAATGTCTTTGGAAGTTTAAAGCATCATATTTTCAAATAGAAGCAACGTACACTTTAATTTGAGCGGCATCTACATATTTTAGCTTCCTTAGGCTATAGGCCTATATAGCCTACTTTGTATAGGCCTGCACCAAGGTCCTATACAATACAGTGTAACTATCATTTATAGCGCGCCTTAATAAAACAGAGTCTTACTTAAAGGACGCCTAACAGAAAAGTTCATCAATCATTGTTGGCCTAAACAGAAAATAAATGAGTTTTGAGACTAGACTTGATAGCTTCCATCTAATCTAGAATCCTTGGGCCTGCACGTTCTTATCTTCTTTTACGTAATGGGGTCTACGCTCTCTTCTCAGAAGTTAAAGGCATACTCAGCATTGTTCACTCGCCTGATTTTTCACTTCCAATTTTCGACCTAAACCACACATCATCCTTGAGCAGCCACTCATGAGTCATGGCATATATCTAGCTCTGACCTCGATCTGGCAGCCGGACTAGGACACCCTTTGGACTAGATGTAGCGCTCGTGCATAGGCCTACATATGTGGCGCTTTAGAAGTACTATTACGACATACATTATAGTAATGTATGCCTGTAACGCGGAGAGTACGGCTTCGATCCTCGTCCGAGGAGTTACTGTACATTTAGGGACCTTAGAGCCAGTCCTTCACACACAATTGCTCTGCAAGTGCGTGTGCACCTCTGAATTGATTGTAAGCAGACGATATCAAATTACAGTGTAACAGTTGTAGGGGCCTACTATATTATGAATATATAGTAGGTTTGCCAATAATTATATATGAAATCATAATTAGCCCAGGAGAAGGCTCAAGGTTAGAGCAATTAAACTCCTGGCATCTTCTGGCTCCTGTTCCAAAATTTCATACATATAGACCTATACGAAAATGATCATCTATAATAATTATTATAGCCTACATATTAGGTTATATGTGGAGCAAATGCGGCGATAATTATCGGCCAATCGCTTGCGATAAACGCATTATTTGCATGTTTCTAGTTTCTACAAAAGACTTAAATTCAAATCAAAATCAAATCGAAACCATTTTTATTATTGAGACATCAATCAATCGATGTCAATGAAATTTAACATGTTATGACAGAGTCAGTCTTACCATCTGGGTGATCCAAAATGAGACATACCCCGATAACTATGGATTCCCTTTTACACAAATAATAAGTAGCCTATATAGATGATGACAATCTCGGCGTGTTATGCAAATAACAGTTTTATGAGATAACAGCAAAAAAATAAAGCAACGACCTATATACCTATTTAAATAAACAGCAATGAGTAGATTATATTAAAAAATTAAGTTAGAAATTGGGAAACCAAAAAATGAACACAGAAGGAATGAAAGAAGGAGAAAGAAGGAGGAAGAGGAAAGGAGATGCAAGCGAGAGTTTATGGATGGACACTATGGATGTATGCTGTAACCAAAATAGATTCCTGAAACTAAAGACATGAGTTGAACATTGTATTAACAATTAATGATTCCGATTCATTCTAGTAATGAAAATGATGACATATCAGTTGCATTGTAAGCACAAGAGGTGGCAGACTAAGATCACCTGAAGTCTCCTCAGCTCCAGATGCACATTGATAAAATAAATAATTATTATGTTTCCTAAGAGTTCGGAAACAACTGGATGCTTCTGAGAGGATGGCAGAACAGGCCTCCACAGAGCGAACTATTTAATAAGTGCAGCAACTTATTGTAAGAAAATAACTATGTCAACTAATTAGGTCAACAATGACGAACGGCGGAAGTGAATCCAATTAACCTGACTTTTAATTAGATGTTGGCTATGCGTCAGTGTTGTATGAAAGACTTGAAACTTCAAGACCAAGACGAGATCGAGACAGTGAGGTACCAAGACCGAGACCGAGACAGTGAGGTACCAAGACCGAGACCGAGACAGTGAGGTGCCAAGACCGAGACACTAGGCGCAAGACAGTACGAGACAGTACGAGACAGTAAAAGACAAGTGATCCTATTTAAAATGCTGTAAAATACTAATGTATCAGTTTTCGGGAAGAAGGTTCATTTGTAATTTCAATTTGAAACTTGTAATGTATATAGTACCAATTCCTGAGAATAGTTTTTATATTGTCGCAAGATTTTAAGACAGTTAACGCGAAACTTATCGAGGCCGCTTGTTCGCGACAGAACAAGACTTTCACTTCAAGACAGTTTCTAAAAATTCGAGACACTACCTCGAGACGGAGACCGAGACAGCAGGTTTCCGAGACCGAGACACACAAAAACTGCCTCGAGACCATACAAATCTCCTATGCGTGTATATATTATATATATATATATATATATATATAATGCATACCGTACTATGAATATGTTTATAAATATGTTTATGAATATGTTTATGAATATGTTTATGAATATGTTTATGAATATGTTTATGAATATGTTCATGAATATGTTTATGGAGACGATTATATTTTGTCATAATGTTCGCTTTGTAACGCGCAGAGCAGACTGGCTCGATCGATTAAGGGTCCTTAATTTTAAGACTGTAATAAATACAGTATATATATACATACATATATATATATATATATCTACTTCGGTGTGTAAACGCTCATATATTAATGAATGTATGATTGGCTGTGTGGGTATGTATATATGTATGTAATATGTATGTAATATGTATGTAATATGTATGTAATATGTATGTAATATGTATGTAATATGTATGTAATATGTATGTAATATGTATGTAATATGTATGTAATATGTATGTAATATGTATGTAATATGTATTTCTTGATGTAAACAGACTCTAGGAGAGAGTGAGAGGGGAGGTTATTTGACGAAGTGGAGAAATAATTATATCTGACGTTTGACGAATTCGTCGACAGATGGCCACTTATTAATAGCACAGGCCGCCAACCATTCCTTGAACCTCCATTCCCAACACTCGGCTGCTGCTGCTGAGGCTGCGGCCTCCATCCTCATCCTGATCATACACCTCAACCACCTGCATCGCCAGCCAATCACTGCCTAGATGGCGCCCTGCGTGGTGCCTGCTCTTTCCCTCTTAGCTGCTGCTGCTGATGTTGATTCAGTCTGTCTATGAGCATCGCAGTATCATCGCAAGTACAGGTGGTGCTGTGTTCATTCTCTCATCTGTACGAAACTGTGTCGATAAGTAGACTGTGATCGTCTAATAGCGTCGCTACATAAATTGTACGTTTCAATAATCGACCCGACTGAAGTCGTGCGTGTAGGGCGATGCTGTTGGATCTATCGAGTGGCATCAGGTTCCACTACAAACCATCATCATCATCATCATCATTCTCAGCGTCAGTAGCCAGGACGACGAAGGAGGAAAGAAGAGGAAGAGGAAGAGAAAGAGGAATTGGAGAAGGAAGCTGTGGATGCATTTTCGGTGGATTGGTTGGCAGGTCCTCGGAATGCAAACTATCGTACAGGTTAATTTGATCGCGTTATTCTCTTCCGTCAATATTAGGCGAATGCGCAAGTCTAGTCTATCGACGCTAAATAGGTCGTTAATAAATTATAAGCTATACTTATACCAAATGTTGCTCGGTTGATTCAACGCTCGTGGATAAACTGGTGACCTGCGCTTGGTTTTCAGGTGGCACTTTAGAAGTTTGGAGATTACTATGACGATTCTGTTGTAGGTAGAAATCGTTTAGAAAGTATAATAGAAGACGTCGTTCTGCTCGATTTAATGGGACGATCATGTTGATAAAATAAATGCCGTCTCTGGGAAGAGGAGGCGCTGTTTGACGGTCTATTACTTCTAGGTGTAACACAAGACTATTATTATTATCTTGTCGATTTCTCATTGCGAAGACCTGTATTCAAACCCGGCATAATCTGACGGTCTAAATGTAAAGCCTTTGCACTATGACATGATCAGTAGCGACAACAAACCGATAGATAAAGCAAAAAGATAGGAGGCTATTACAAAATAGCTAAAAGATAGAGCTACGTT
The DNA here is from genome assembly GCA_959347315.1 of Bimastos eiseni. Lineage (NCBI taxonomy): Eukaryota > Metazoa > Annelida > Clitellata > Crassiclitellata > Lumbricidae > Bimastos > Bimastos eiseni. The sequence continues at coordinate 624,225 of OY365809.1, read as the reverse complement.
GTGTAGGCCTAGGCATATAGCCCTTGCTATAGGCAATGCTGCAGAAGTATTTCGTAGCTCAAAGCAGCGGATTGACATCTGGTTTCTGCTCGTAAATGTTCCGCCTCTGCAGGTGGTCCGTGAACTACAGGTATACACTCTGAGAAGGAAAGTGGCACAGACGTAGCCTATAGTTGCGTATATATTCCTGGGCTGCATTGCTGAGCACCCCTTCCCTCTCATAGGTGAGATTGACAGTCAATCGATAGGGAGAAGGATGAGCGTTAATGCTGCGTTAAACTTCAGCGCCGCATCTGATATCATCCGACCAATTCTCAATCTGTATTCTACACATCCGTTAGATATTTTACTCCTCCATAATTGCTAAACAACTTCCACCTCTTTCCATCTCTTCGCAGGTCCTCCACTCAAAGCTGAAAACATGATGTTGCTCTATAAGAACACAATTTCTAGTCTGGTTCCACACAAACCCCTTCTCAATCTCGCCGATCTGACGACTTCTGACATCGTCCACCGTAGCAGGTTTGTCTTACCCTTTTGACCCATATTGAGAATTCTGAATTTTTGGGGGCCCCTACAGATAAGTCTTCATTGAAAACCCCATGGTGGTCAGTTGACTCATACCCAACACCTCTGCTGATGAAGTGTAAATATGATTTAGCCTTATTTTACTCTGGTGAATAAGTCACGATGTCATGCCTTCAGTTCAACCTAATTCCTTCAGCTGAATGCGAAGGAGTCTCTTCAACCTCTATCACACAGCTGCCAGAAATATTCAGTTGACAAGTTCAGTTGGTGACAGTATGTGAAACGCTGAAGAGTTGGAAATAATCATGCTGTCGGTTGGTTGCAGTCAGAGATATATATATAACCTTAGATAAGACAACAGGTGCTTCCAAAAACAACTCACTGAAAGAAAGCAAGGCACTCAACTCTTTCATTAATGTATCAGGCATCAGTATAGGTATAGGAGTGAATATCGATTCTGTTTTGATTAAGCGCCTGTGAATAAGCTGGTTCCCGCGACTTCGCTTTTGTGGACGCTGTAGAAATGCAGAGATTACGATTACGATTAGGACTATAGCCTGCCTCCATTTGCTTTTAGTTTCGACAATAACCTGAAGGCTGTAGGCCTATTGACCTGAAGGCTGTAGGCCTATTGACCTGAAGGCTGTAGGCCTATTGACCTGAAGGCTGTAGGCCTATTGACCTGAAGGCTGTAGGCCTATTGACGCACTGTGCTAATATTTTACATTTCCTGTTTTCTACTCAGTGGTCAGTCGCGCATTTAAAATCATTATTTTAATGTTTTCTATTGAATTGCGTTGAATTTAATATAAAGAGAAGTTCAAGCGTATATACTAGTATTTCTGGTTTTGACATTTACTGTTTACATTTAGGATATATTGTGATTTTTTCATTTTTCTTTCGCAATTCACTTTGAGTGTCACTAATTAGGTCCCCAACTAATGCTCTGGTGAATTGTATACTAATGAGTTTGATCATCCTTCTAATTTTTCTATTGCATTTTTTATTTTCGCCACCAAGGACCTGATTTTGTAACTTTCAAAGCTGTAGCATTGAAATCTGCTGCTTTCAAATTTCGTTGACATCAGTTTGTAAATACGGATAAAATATTCCTCTCCAATTGAATCAAAGGCATATCCTGTCTTTTTCTACAATTCTTACTATGTATGGACCTTTCCCTTACCTGATTTATGTTTTTACTTAGCGCCTATAAATAAGCTGGTTTCCACAGCTTCGTTCATTTGGCTGCTTGAGTAGATAAATCTGGAGATTACGATCTGCTAGTTTTCGCTGTCGCTGGAGTTCGCATGAACATAAATTTCACCTTTTCCAGGATGATGATTGGAAGGGAAGGATGTAGAACGGGAGGGAGTAAGTAGAAGTGGGGAGGATTGTGAGGGATAGAACAGGAATGTGAGGGGGTAGAGACAGGAGGAAATGGGGCGGGATGTGACTGAATGGAAGTAAAGGGCAACGAAACTAAACTTCACCGCCCTAGAACGGAAGACATCAAGTTTTATTATAATATTATATGAATTTATATTTTGTCTATTTTTAGATGACGTCATCCTCCCAGCAGACGACAGATGATGGCAGTTGGGCTGTTGCGCCATCCGGCCAAACGATGAATCTGACTGGAGCAGAATCCACCGACGACAAGGCAGCTGAGGAGTATCGTCCGCCTTTCATTCCCATTCTAGTCATACTCGTTCTTGTCCTGGCGTCGCTGTGTGCTATCATGGGCCTCGTCTACGCCTACATCTACTTCACGCGGATTAACAGCCGTCAGAAGAAGAAGACACGAAAGGCCATCAAGATGGAAACCCATCTACATCACTACCACACGAAGGAGGACGATAAGGCGTCCAATAACTTAGGTACAGGTGGAACAATTCCACACTCAACGCATATGTTCCTATTCAAGAAGATCCATCACAATAACGTTATTAAGTAGACAACGCATACCGTCCCACGTGGATTATGGATTATGAATAGCGTTAATTTCAACGAAAATCTTATTCCAGCTACATCGAAAATACTTCAACTCGCAGATTGGCCACCTGGTGAATGATGGCTATGTATGAAATAATTACAGATATCTTGTGTGAGTTTCCTGTGAATTCTGATCACGAATCGCTGATATTTTAGACTCGGAACAAATGAAAACATCACATCAAAAACATCAGCATCGCTCGACGGCGACGCAGATAATCCAAGACCAACAAACGCATAATTGGATTTTTCAAATGCCTTGCGGTGATTGGTCGGACAATAAGCTGCATCGATGATATAATACGTATGACTAATGGCGGAGAACTGATTGCATTGGATACGCATTATATATATACAATGTATATATATATAAATATACATACATTGTATATAAGCAAGTAAGTAAGTACCTCTTTATCAATCCCGTTGCAGAAGGGCAGCACTACTGTGTGCAAGCACCGTAGAATATAATATATAAAGGCGCTATAGGAGCACAGCATTCTTTCTATGAATGTTTTACCAATGGTTGGAGTTGAGTCGTTGCTTAGGATTAAATCCTGTTAACGTTAGGAATAGGACTCGAACTTGAACCACTGGGCGACTACAATCCATTACTAGGTCTAGGGCTCTAGTCCCACTGCAAATGGTATCTCGGTAGGCCCTACTATAGATTGCCAATATCCAAACAGAGTCCCGCAGTGAAGTCCACGCCATAATGTAAAAGCTTTATTCACAATTAGAAACGACACTTTCGCTGTATATCGCCTATAGAAATATGTGACTGTCATCGTTCTGCATCAAATGACGTTTGTATTTTTTATTATAAGCTTAAATTCGGTCATCCAAAAACAATCTGATTAAAACGCATTAGGCTGTCAGCCCGTTGCTGACACGAGAGAAGTTGTATTTGTGTATTGCGCTCCTGAGTAGTAACAATGAGGGGTGCTATATAACTTTTCGTAATGAATAAATAACGAATTGGGTGGAAGTAGACTGTATAATACCATGGTTGTGACCTTCGTCTCAATTGGTGTAATTATATGAACAAGGGGATCGAGGTTATTCGGCTACAAACTCTATTGATGAAAAGCCTGATTGAGAAGGGATTGAGTTGTCCGCAATTTGTTTGAATGGCTGTAAACAACATGTTTTTGAGACTGATAGAAAGTGGGTAAATTTATTCTTTTTGAAATGCAGCTTGAATCTGTATTTTAAATTTTTAGCATAATTAAATTCTGTTCAGATTAATTGCTCAGACCTAAAGTTATGGAGTATTAAGCTTAAGCACGAACTGAAAAAATCACTTAATTATTATTTGAATAAATGAGTGAGGTCTGTTCGGCGCACCTTGTAAGCTACTGCATGCATTGGTGACTTAATTGCAAAACACGTCAGTTCGTAACGTCGTGTTGCATTCAATAACTAAGAGTTAACCATATTCACGGCATTTGTGGAAATTCACGGCATTAACAACAATTTAGACAAATGACGTATTCGGAAAGGTGCAAAATACCGCCTTTGTCTATTTTTTCCATCACTTAATTTTTATTCTTGTGCATATCCTGGGATATGCATAATATCATTTTTATGTGGACTTTTATATAATCTTCCATCTATTCTAACCTGCAAGACGTTTGGCAACTTTATTGTGAGGCTTGCTTTATTTGTTTGTTCTATAAATGGTTTATTTCCTAGGTAATACAGCCTTAATTCTATTTTCTGATTTTTATTTGTAATGAAAGCGAATTTTAATAAGTCATACACGGGGGATAGGCATAGGCCTACGAAGCCTAGTTTGAGTGTTTTCATTAGGCCTACTATAGACCTATGCCTTTGCCATTGTGGGCCCTTCTATGTGGAACGTCATACCCACGCCCCCTATTATCCGTAGCAAGCTTTTAATTGGACTCCCACCTTCATCCTTTCGTTGTCTGAAGACTTATTCATTTCGTCGTGGTTGTCAGGCTGAGAGCGCTTCTGAATAGCTAGTACTGTTAGAAGCGCTCTATAAATAACCAGATATGATACGATACATTATGTTTATTCTATTGAGCATTCAAGTCATTGCACTGTTAGTAACAGCATCAGCATGCACTGTCAAAATTCAAAGTGTATATTATAAAGTGAAGTTTATATAAAGTCCACATAACAATGATATTTAAAAAAAATTATATTCTTTCTCTCTACATATTGAAATACAATCATAGCAGTATAATTTAATCATTATGGGACTATAGTAGGTATAACAGGCCCTACTTAGAATAGAATAATAGATGGAAAATGTAATTCCTACTAAACTAAGATATCTGTCAACAGTTACAATTTGAAACTGTAGGCTACTTTTCTTGCTTTCACAGCAGCAAAATTAAATTACGAACAACTTTGTCAGAGCTAATTGTGCTTGCCAACTAGCGTTCAATGGAAAGAATTGCTAGAGTGGAAAGTCGTGGTTCGTTCAGTGCAGATCTTAAGTATACGTTTTACCGTTTTCATTAGTTTCAGTTTTGACAAGCATGAGCTACAGCGCCTTCATCACGATCGTAATCTCAACATTTCTACAGCACCCGCAAAAGTGAAGTCGCGGGAACCAGCTTATTCACAGGCGCTTAATCAACACAGGACCGATAGGCAGAGGGTCAAAATCCAGAGAGCCAGGCAGGCAGACAGGTAGACGGCTAAGGTGGATGGTGTTTGGAGTTGAAACGGCGAGGGAGATAGGAGGAAGAGGAGGAATAGGATTTGGGAAAAAGCGGTGCTTTCAGTTGTTAGGGAAAGACCTGTGGAAAGATAACAAGAGTTGAGGTGGTTGTTAGTTCGTTGGACGGATCGGATATTTGTCTTAGTACTGGAGGGAGTTTGTTCCAAAGAGGCTTGGGTCGCCTTTTGACACATGTCACCAGAGACCCTAGAGAGACAAGCTAGTTTACAAGCTTGCTCCAACGATTGTCAGTGTGCATCCAGCGCTTCAACGCAGTTGCCTTCAGAGGCTCTTTTGTGCAGCTGTAGTTTAACCAAATAATAATAATAATAATAATAATAATAATAATAATAATAATAATAATAATAATAATAATAATAATAATAATAATAATAATAATAACGCAGCCTGCCTCTTCGGGACATTGCCAACACTCACTTAGCTCATCATGGGCGATAATAGCATAATGTGAAACATATATAATAATAATAATAATAATAATAATAATAATAATAATAATAATAATAATGTAAAATAAATCAGAAAGTGGCCGTTCATAAAATATGACGTCACGCAATTACGGACGAATTTTGCCCCTATCCTCGCCACACGTCGTAACAAAACTCATACAACGTCACAAATGTATTATCCTCTTCCCTAGGCACGTTACGTCATTTATGGACGACCCACAATAAGGGGCGCCGATTCTGTAGTTTGTCCTCGGGCGCAAAATATCCTAGCTACGACTCTGCTTAGCCTTATATAGAATCTATTTTTATTTATTACTGTAATTTATTACTGTGATGAGTGTGCTAAACATGGAGAATTGAGTAGGCTACCTTTATTCTCTTTGATATTTGTTTCATGAATTAATGATCAAATGACAAACATGGAAGTGTCTAATCATTATTGGCACCAGAGAGTACGCAATTTTAAGATAGCTTTTGTTACATTGCTAATTGGGCATGTGATGATTTTACTGCAGTTCTTGAATTGAATAAAGGCGATTATCAGCTGAATCACTACTATAAAAGTGCTAACTAACATTGTATTGTTATAAAAGTGTCAAATTGTGCAATACAATTATGTCGATTGTATGTCTTTTAAGTATTATGTATTTAAGTATATAATGTTAATCTAGACATAATTACTTTTTATAATATTCTTTTATTAAATTTTATTTATAATTACAATAATATGACAGTTGTTTGTGAAGCGCCTCTGTAGCGGTATAGCCGCAATACGGCGCCATATAAATTGTCTTTTTATTAATATTGTTATCATCATCATCATCAATATGATATCCCAATTAAATTTAAATTAAATTAATATAGGCCCCTATTGTAATGATGATCACTATAATTATGCCTATTATAGTACTACTGAATACCAGGCATGTGACGTCATGTCCTCTGTGTCACGTCACAGTATATGTGCTTTCAGACGCCATTAAAATGTTTCAGACCAACAAATTCTTTAATTTTATAATCAAGTCATTTTATTATTTTTAATTTTAGGTTTTGTAAAACTTTGGACGCAAGGGCTTTGCAGTGGCCTATGCATAATCGATTTGCTCGGCATTTACCTATGATACCATTATTTTAAAGTTCTTTGAAACATTGACGTTTTGGGGACAGGAGGTGAATTTTATTCTTAGGACTGTTTCTTCTGATAATCTATACTATGTCGAAGAAACGAGCATCACCTGAATCCAACAACGATGAGAAAACGAACGAAGACTCGGAAAGTAAGCTTTAAAACAAGAAAGATTTATGTTGCGTTACATAATTGTTTTGCAATTTCAATGACTAAATCTGTCTTTTCAAGATGTACGCTTGGAATATCGAAACCACAATTAAGCTACGACCAGCTATTTGCAAAGCACCGTGTAAATATAAACATTGTGATAGTAATTCTCCTGATTATTCAATTATTAAATGTGTATATTAAATTAGACTTTTCAACTCATTTGTTTTACAGACACTGTACAATATTTTTTCATTGCGTGCGATGTTGTTATAAAGTTCAGCTATCTATCTTGCACGTATGAAGATAGGTTACCTTATTTTCTTATTCTGCTTCAAGCACCCTTACAAAGAGACGACAACGCTAAACGAGAGAAACTCGATTCGTTGAACGACATAACGGTAAGCTATAGCCTATACCACATGGCATAATCTAAACTTTGCGAATTGCTTGATCAGTTAGTTTTATAGTCTTTTTGTGGTCGAGCTTTTTCTCTACCCAAATAGCGTATATATTTAAATTTCAATTCCAGACAGCTACTCTTGTCTAAATGCGTCATATTTTCAGAACATAATATATAGGCCTATATAGTGTTTTATTAAGTCTATCATACCGATCCTGTGGGGTGGAGTACTGTATACTTTAACCGTCGGGCTCAGTGTCCTCTGCCTTCATCATGTGAATCTTCGAGCACGCTGAGTGTATCGACTTAGTCGATAGTTAAAACATAAATATTATTCACAAGGCACAAAGATGAATTAATAATTTTAAACTTTTCAAACAAAGCTGGTTGAATGTAAATAATTGAAAAATAGTAGGCCTACGAACAAGCAATAATCGCCAAAGAACGATTCGAACTTGTTCATTCTCTTCACTTTTTTTACATGCGAATGAGTCACCAAATCAGAATAATCAATGAAGTTAGACGTTCAGTTCGTCCTCGTGTTTCTACTTCAGTTTTACGTCGTTATTTTAGGTACTGATTACTTGTTGATTTTATGCTGACCACATTGACCAGTTCGTAAGAAGTATGTTGGCATCTATGATATCTTTTTTTCGCGTTCGTATAGATCCAAGATCTTCCGTTCGAGCTACTTGAGTGTATCCTCGTTAAAGCCGTAGTTATGGAAGTGAAGGATTTGAAGCTGGTCAAAAGTGTTTGGAGAGAAAAAGCCTATCTGGCGATAATCCGACTTACAACTGTCTGTCCGCAATGGAGCAACATCATTACGACCGATTGCTTCCGAACTAAACTTCACAGAATTCTAGACGACACCGGTGAGTTTAATAAATAGGCCTAATTATGCTTTCGTTCTATTATCAAAACTGTGTTCTTGCTCACGATATTGGAAACCATGAAAGTTGAATGCGCCAGGAGTAATGCATCTTAAATACGGCGAAACTATGATGCTTGCGGCCATACGTAAGTTGGTGCCACGGTGACGCGTTTAAATAACAGCAGACCTATATTATATATATATATATATATATATATATATGTTTAAATCATATGTGTTTATGCGATTTTATTGCGTTGGCCATCTCACTACCTCTGTGCTCACTCTTTCGACTTGTGATGTAGCCTACTGTACGGACAGAGTGCTGTCTGTGGCTCATTAGTTGGTTGATTTTTCAAGATCTTAATTGGATAATTATGCAGAAGGAGCAGAAATCGTGAGGGAAATATCTCCTATGGCGGATTTTGAACTCCAATTCGCCATTGACAGTCCAGCGCAGCTATACATGTATATTCAAGTCATGGAACAAGACAGTCACACGTTCACAAAGGAAAATAATGGGCCTACTAGGTTCAATCCAGACAGGTTCCAGCTCAAACTGACTTCGGGTCGTTTGATGCACTATCCAAGATTCAAGTTCAATAAGTATAAAGTTGATTGCGCTTGGTTCTTGACGTTTGAAGTTGCATGTATTGGACAGCCACATCGAAGGTTACAGCATTCAATTTCCTGACAATTCTCATTGAACTTGTGAAGACATTTAGGCCTAGTGCATGCATTCTGTAAATTATATATTACGTTTTAAGAATATTTGTTTTAATACGTGTCGTTTTTCTGCAATAAATAAAACAGATTAATATTTGACTGAACAGTGCTGTAACGTGTCGTTTTATACAAGTTGACTAAGTCCGCTGGATCTCTTCTGGACGATCCTTTGGACAACTCCTACTCCTCAAAGCCTTCTGTTACACTCGGTGATTTAGAATGGCTCCTCTTGCTCGCTTCCAATACTACCAGCGAATTCTTACTGACCGCCGACCTCATTGCATTCTCATCAGTGTATCTCGTCAAATACGTCAACTTCCCGATCCGTATCAAGAACCACACACTAGATGTTGTTATCAATTCAGACATCTCCTACTCATTTCTCTCTCTGTCTTTCTCTCTGTCTCTCTCTTCCTGTCTGTCTCTCTCTCCTTCTGTCTGTCTCTCTGTCTGTCTCGGTCTCTCTCTTTCTCTTTCTCTGTTTTCATCATTGCCGACCACAACCCAATCATTGCTGACTTTTAAACTGAACTTTTCCTCGACGCCCATCATCCACTCACTGACTTCGTCTCATCGGGTCCATTGACTGTCAGGCCTTCATAAAATATAATATTCTTCCAGAGGTGTAACAAGGTTTTGAAAAGTGGGAGGCATAATTTAAAAAATATTGCGCGAAGCGCAAAAATTTTGTTTGGCCCTCCCACTTTTTGAATTTTGCCCTCCCAGAAATTTGAAAAATAGGGGGCACAAATTATCTTAACAAATGTATTCTTAAAAATCCATCGGATAAGCATAAAAAAGAACCAATTTGGGGGACACCTGGGGGGCACTGAGCACTAAAACTGGGGGGCTTTGCCCCCAGTTTCAAAACTGGGTGGGCGGTGCCCCTCCTGCCCCCCGCTTGTTACACCCCTGTATTCTTCCATTAAAGTTACTAACTATCAACTTGTTCGCATCGCTTCCTCTTACAAAAGATGACCTTAGGTCCTGCTACAATTAAAAACTTTCCGACTTACTCGATATTCCAGCACAGCTCACACACCAGTTGTCATTAGTTCACTCTTTGCCTTCTAGCTTTGAAACCTTTCGTATGCGCCTTGAGCACCCGCAAGCAAGCGCCATATCTACCTCACATCTATAGCAAAAGCTCTCAATACCCTAAAATCACCCACAATGATATACCATGAACCGATCGCTACTGCCAAGAAAACATTCTACTCACCAACTCCAGCTCCTCCATTTCAAGACACCACTGGAGAACTGTCTACAAATCCTTCTTATCCGACTCAGCGATCATGTCATCATGAATGTCTCAGTGTCCTTGACTTTCGAATGGCGCTTTACAGGTTTGGAGGTCATGAATACGAAATTAACGCTTGAAGTGGCACTTGCGGAATAGCAAAGTCAATTTCCTGACTATTCTCAACATTCAGTTATACATTATATGCGTCAATGCATGTATAGCCTAATGCTAGTCATATCTTACGTTAAGAACATTCTCTTCGCAAGGAGCTGATCTCTATCTCCTCTGCTGCCTTCCGGAAGCGCTTTTCTTTCTCTGTTTAGCTTTGTGTCGACTCGTGAGCGCCTTTGGTTCGGGTGGCGCTATATAAGTGCTCCATTACATTACATATATTCGGTTTTAGTACTTGTCGTTAGTGTGCAATATATTAAGCCGAGTTCTATTTTCAGCCCAGACGAATCGCATGAATGTTTTGCTGAAGACAACGATTAGCTCAGCGATCAAGGCTACGACTACTCTGAAGAACAATATATTTGTACTCTACGCACAAGACCAACATAGCTATGCTGTTCATGTCTTCAACCGCAACGGTATTATGAAGATTGAGAAGGATATCATCCCGCTACCTAAAACATGCGAAGTTCACATGACAGGTTGCAATGCGTCAAACTGTGTCTATGTTAGCGTACGAAATAGAAACCTCACCCATTCGGTCTTCTGCATCTCTGAAGACGTAGATGGCCAGTTTAAGATGTCGCCATGGGAAAGTGATCACAGAAGACCAGTTGATATGATGCGCGTCTCCGCCAATGGTAGCCTAATGATCCTATCAGTGAAGGCAGGATTGACTCCTACTATTATGAGCATTTACGATGCGATTGGTTCCTTACAGCATGAAATAACGTTGCCTCCAGATAGTGATGCGTTCCTGTATCGAGACCTACTTCTGACGTCAAGCGGAAACTTGGTGGTGGCTTATGTCAGAAAAGGATCTAAAGGGCTACAGTTATTTGAGATCGATGTTAATGGGAGCGTTGTGCGCCAATGCAAATTATCAGATGGTGACGAGTTTTGTTCGAATGTGATGGTTGTTGATAATTGTGGTAGAATTTTTATCGCCAATCAGTTTGATGGAATCGAACTTTTGGATTCCGAATTTAATCACCTTTGCAGTTATACACTGCAAGAAGAGGGTGAAAACGAGATCCTTTTCCTCGTTGACCTGCGCTACGACAGCGAGAGGAATGAGATAGTGAGCATTCACAACGGTTTTACTCGGACCAGTATTTATACTGTCTCCCGTCTCATAGAAGATTGAGAAACTCGAAAGGATGTTGCGATGGGGACAGACAATTTGTGTTAAATAACTGAATAAATTATGTATTGAAAAACTTCGATATCTCTTGAAACGCTGGTGCCATTTCTTCCTAAATCTAGTTTTAAATATTATTAACTGTGTTTAAATATTTGCGCGATATACATTGACAATTCGTTTACATCAGTCTGCAGTTTACCTTCAAAAATCGTTGTTTCTTTATTAGTGCGTTTCTTCATTTTAATAAACTTCCGTTCTAACCTCATTAGTTATTGTTAAAATATGATGATGAGCTACGCCCGCAATCGAGGACAATAGAGTTTCAGTATAATTAATTCATACTCGGAATTTTGTGACGCGTTTTAGCTATTCACCAAATGGGACAATGGATCTTATACGGTCTCTATAACTCTTTTCCATCCAATGGCATCGTCTCGTCTTCAGAAGTGGCCAGTCTATTTCGAAAGTGCAAATCGCTTTTCTAAGACACCAATTAAACAAGAAAATGGGTAGAGGAAAAGCCTATGGGACAGCGTGCGTCGATCGTGCAAAGGCGCAATTCAGCTCTAGTTCTTGTGGGCCACTGATCATACTCGGCACCCTTTGCATGACTGGTTACTAACGATCCAAAACACCCAGCTACTGTGTGAACTTAGTTTTCTCCAAACTCTCCATTATTGCATTGAAGCGACTTCCATCTCAACGAAACAATTCACGACTTTATATTGCTATTAAACTTGCCCGTAAGGAGTATCGTTTTCACACAGGCGGATCAAGGTTTTTCCATCTGGCTTGGCACAAAGGGTCCCGAAGCACCTGACAGGGTGTCAATTTGATACCATGACTTTGTCGAAACTGAGAATGTTAGGTATAGCTCCACACTGCATGAGTGACATCGAATAGCTATAGGGCCTACCTGAGTTCCGTCTCACAGGAATTTCTGTTCTTTCACAACAAACATGGACGTTGCCCATAATAATCTCATGAGTAAATTCGCTATGTAATTGTTTCATTAAAATTTGCGCATATTGTAAAGAAGTGGGTTCCTCTCAGAACTACCTGTATAGAGAAAGCCTAAGGCATTATTCCTGTTTAATGGCATACCTGGATATTGTTGCGCAATGTAAGAACTAAAGAAAAGCGGTCTTAGAGAATTGTGGCTTATAATCCAGGGTTAAGGAGTGAGGAAAAACGCCAGTACGCCGCTGTACGCGGCTGGATGACCACAAGTGGGTCTGAGAGAGGTACGTGATTGTCGAGTCAAGAATGACAGAGGTGAGAGAGCCAGACAGACAGAAACAGACGGACAGACAGACACAGACAGACAGAAAGACAGAGACACAACGGTAAGAGTGGCATTCCTTTACTGGCTGGATAGACTAGTGATCGTTTTAGATCTGAGCAGCAATTGGCAACATATGAGGAATTGAAGAAATGCGGTTGATGCAAACATCAAATAGTGCACGTGATATAGGCCTACAGTTATAGACTTGTAGTATAATATACATACACTACTTTTTGATTCTGAACATTAACATTTTCTAAGAGTTTTACAGTTCAGGACTTTGTAGGCTAGACATTTTTGTAGTTGCAACAAGTTGTCTTATGTTACTGCTAGACTGGGTCTAATCAGGGTGCTTTGTAACATGTGCCAGTAGTTCTTGTCCTTGTTAGTTTACTATTAGATGCGTCATTGTGTTTTAGATCATGTTTATTACTTACGTTGAATGTCAGCAATTAATATTGACAATAAATTTGCTTATGCCCGCTGCTTGGTGACTATCAATGCACCATGACATAACATTAGCAAAGTAGTTTTAAAAGTAGTTAACTACTTATGTGGTAGTTACAATAGTAGTCATAGCTACTTGTCATCTAAAGTAGTTAAATAGTAGTTATAACTACATATTTTGAAAGTAGTTAGGAAATAGTTTTAATTAATAGTGAAGTAGTTGGTGCCCATCACTGCTGACTAGACGTAGCGCGTGGATAAGCTGAAATTCGACATCTAGTACTCGCCGTCACAGCAAGCGGGCGTTAAATATTAGGGTCATTACTTAGAGGTTTTAGTCTGTGGCCATTGACAACCGTCGTGCGTTTGATGTTGCGGGTTCCGTTGAATTTTTAGCAAAATCAGAACAAACATCTCATGTCGGCTACAGCGGAACAAGCCGAGAAAATCATTGAAGACAATGCACTCGCGGAAGAGGTCTGTTGGTTTTTTATGTCTGCGGGCTCTAAGAACATTACTGGATTGAGTCATAGAACCATACGCGTTCTATCGAATCTCGTGTCACAAACTTTGGAATGATGACTAATAATAATTATTATAGACGAATATGCAAGATAATTTTATTTGTTTTGCCTATCAGGCGACTTTCAGTATATTTCAGTTTACAATCCTAGATCTCTGTTCTGTTTTTGCCTTAAGATATAAACTAAAATTTATTTTTTTTCGTGGACTCCATTTATTTACCCCAAATTTCCGACCCAAGGCCTCTACCAACTACCCCTTCATTGAAGAATACGAACTTTTCCATCTGCTCGACCATTTACATCCTAATTGGGTTGACAACTTGATCATTTGATTCCTTTTCAGTGTGTGTTTCCCACATTATTAATCTCTCATTCGTTTCCCATTTCACTCCTCCTATCCAGCTGCAAATTGCCATGATCTGGCCAAAACTTGCACAATCTTTATCATTAATGGCAACCATTCACAGATGCTTTGAGTGGGGTTATTGAAGCTCTTTGATCATATTCAAACCCAGGTCACAACCTGAACCTCGTTTCATGAAAATGTCCATCTTATTGGGTCATGACAACAATGTCTAAAGCATTGTGTGAAAATAATCTGAAAATATCGAGGTGCTTCTGATCGGTTAAGTTTGATTCTATGCGACGTAGGATCTTCTCAATGAATTGGAAGCTGAGGACATTCCTCATTCGATACGAGAGGCAAGGATCTCTCAGCTGAAGAAGATGTCGCAACAGTTCAGCAGCATGAAAGAAAAGGAGCATGGCAAATATACGTAAGGCAGATTCTGACCATCAGCCAATCAGCAATTATAAAAGTAGAAAATGACTCTGTCTCTCAGCAGTTCACTTACATCAACTTGCAAAGCATATTAAGTCGGACTCAATCCGAATAAGGTTTTCTGTAACACTTTTATGCAGAACTGCATTGACTTTTGCATCATTTATAGTACACACTTGTCAGTAACTTGTTAAACATTACATCATCTGCTGTAGGGATTTCATTGTTAAAACGAGGGAGAGCGTGGTTGACTGTGCAGTGTACACCCCTCCTTGACAACACGATGGGCTAACATTTTTGAATGCTGAAACTGATTTAACGATGTCTTTTTTACGTCTTTTTTAGGGAGATCGTGGAGGAGAAAGCCTTTCTTGACCTGACGACCTCTGTCGACAGATGTGTTGTCCATTTCTTTCATCCAGATTTCCGACGCTGTGCAATAATGGACGGCCATTTAACAGTCAGCTCTTCAGTTTATTATTATCATTAAGAATAGGTATTACTCTATCACTCTGATTAATGATTCATCTGAAGAATACAGGTCGATAGAAAAAGATAAGTTACAGGTTTTTGCAGAAATGTAATGAATAATATGGAAAGGTTTTTGCAAAGGAGGTGATAAATTCGATAGATACATGTATGAGGACCAGTGTAGGAAGATACTTGGAGACCATTATTAAGTATTTTTTATTGGTGAATAAGTTGTGTGCTTGGCTTGATTTTGAATGAGGTTTCAGAAGTTTGTGGATTATGATTACGATTGTTAAGTTGATACAAAAGGTTGGTTGTAAGCAGCTTAGTCTAAGTTTGTTCTGGTGGGATTAAGGTTGAGTTGAATACACAATTTAGCAAGTTGATGTGATTGACTCCTATTGATGACTCTTTCACTTTGATATCTCAGCCTCACTTGGTTTTCCTTTGATCGCTTGACCTCCTGGTCATTCCTGCACCACTCCATGAATTTTGCTCAAGTTGGCCCATTCGTTGGAATCGTCTCCTTTGGGACCTGCAGCTAGACCTTGATCTCTCAATTCTGCAAGCGCTTGAATACTTTCCTGTTTATCAATGATCATATTGACCCAGGTCGTGAGCATACTGACTTTTCTGAATGGTGCTTTATAAGGTTACAATTACAAAGATGATTTGTCTCCTTGTTAGTGTCTTCTTTTACTTCTGTTAACCTGTGTCGTTTCCTTTTTGCCTTCTGTTAAGATATCTGACCTCTTGAATGTCTTTCCTCAACTGATTGCTGACTGACGTTACATTCATATTAGTCATCGTTTCGTTGGAGCTGTTGTTAAGTTGATGCTTGCTTTGATAAGTCTTTAGTATAATGTAATTGGTTTTTGACTAAACTCGGTTTATGTGAGAGGTCATCTCAATGCAGTCAATTTCATCATTTCAGACTTTATCGGAGAAGCACTTTGAGACTAAGTTTGCAAAGATCAGTGTTGAGAAAGCTAAGTTCTTTGCTGGTAAACTAAAGATTCAGGTCCTTCCAGCCGTTTTCTGTTTCAACAGAGGAGTCGTTATTGATCGGTTGGTCCGACTTCTCTCTGCTTCTTTCTTATTCACCCTATTTCTAATGTTGTTAGTCTTCAGTTTATTGTTGTTTTCGGATTAACTGAGTTCAGATGAGAAGGAAAGATCGGTCAAATGATGGAGCGACAGGAGAGGGTGATGAGCGCTGGGTTTCGACTCAAGCAGTCTGGCTAGTAGATGGAACACGCCTTTATGACAATGGTCTTTGTTCCTCATTTAGGGATTTCTTGCCTTCAAGATGTGTGGCTGAAGTCATACTATACCATTCTGCAGTTGGGTGATATGCCATGAATTTCATTTCAAGATAATACAGAGTTAGGCTTTCAATTTCGTTGTTTATCTGTTCAATATCGGATTATTCTAATGCTCCTCAATTCGCACTTGACTGGTGAACCTCAATTCCATTTGGTGTATACAGAATCTGTTCCCCAACTGCAATGGAATTATAAAACAAAATATTCCAGATTGTCAAACATAGATTCCTTTTCTTTTTCCTTCTTCCGTTTGAATATTTCTTCCTATAGACACATGTGCTAATGTGGCTGCCAGGGTAACTGTAAGACTGTTGTAATTAAATTGCATTACAATTGCTTGGTACTATATAATTTGTCACTGTTTTACACTACATTACATGTCCGTTTGTATGATGGATGAGTTTCTTCAACTTCACTGTTTTTCGATTTGCAGAATAATTGGATTCGATGAACTTGGAAATACCGATGAATTTCCGACGTCTTCACTTGAACAGCGACTTCTATCAAGTGGTACGAGATCAATGATGATCATTAATGTCTGCAAAGTCATTGTCATAGGTTTTGCTAATGTAAATAGAAGATGCTTAACTTGCTGATTGTTAGCACTAAAAGATTTGTTTGCACTGCTTATGTAATTGAGTGTTGATCATTATTGATAATTAGACCCCAGCCAAGCAGTTATGTGTAGTTGCTTTTTAGTAATAGGTTTTGTCTGCCTCCCTCGGTAAATTCACAGCACACCATTGTTTTTCTACCTGTTGTGATACAAACTGAGATTTTCTGTTGGTTCTGTCTTAAACTGGAAGTTTAGACATATATATATCTGAGGTGTAATTATTTGTAACAATTTAAATTCTATATAAACAGTGCACGTCAGAAACAGAAGACATTTGTAACATGTGCAATCTGATCCCTTATCATTGGAATGTGTTCCAATAGACATATTCGTATCAACTGCTTGTTTTGTATTCTCAACCAGAACTGGTCAGAACACTTAACCTGTTGAGTTCTAGATGAGTACAAAGTAACACTGTGCTTTGGATTGCATGTACTCAACCAAAAGAAGTCAGGATATGTAGTCACTTGCATGTCTTTTGTGACATATTCTGCTGTAACAGGTGTTTTTATGATTGCCAGTGTTTCTCTCTATGAAATTTATATAGCGCCTTTTCAGGATAGCTATTCAGTGTTTGAGTGATGTTCTGCTCTTCCGTTCTCAGGTGTTATTGCTGGAAAGCAGAAGACATCCGTTGTCGATCGTTCTATATTTGGTCATGGAATTAAGAAGACGCAGGACAGCGACGATAGCGATGACGACGATGAGTGACTTTAGGAAGATTTTGAGCCGAGCGTATTCGTGTATTTGCTGGCTTCTTTTGGTTGGTTCGCTGAACAGACCGACTAGTTCTGCGTTCTTAAGATTCATAGACTGCTGAGAAACTACTTTTAAGGATTGATTTGTCAGCTAATTTTTAGATGCTGCTATTTGATAATTGTATGTCTGGTTTGAATTTCTCAAAGGGTGTGCGGACCTCTTTTCATCCACTTTGTTGAATTCTTGCTCTTGTGTCTTAGATCTTAATAGGGATCTACATATTCTGTTTATTTCGTAAATATTTGCAGTGGCGTTTTCTAAATTTTGTTTATGCTGTGATCGCATATTTTGGTTTTGTCATTCACGGTCACATACACGTATATGGAACCATTTTAGTATGATATGTTTGATCGTATGTGTAAAGTTCTAGTAATTTGCTTTGGTAGGAATGGCATGACTGAGCTACAATTGTATCTTGATATACTGTCCTTTCAAAAGTTCGGAGTGCCCATAATACTATAGAATGTCGATGGTGCTGAGTGAAGAACTTACTGATCAAGGTGCCTACAATGTGGCTGCCTCTAGTAAGGCTCAAGCTCAGACTCTCCTCTTTACAGGCAAGCGTTTTAACGATCTAACCACTGTACCACACTATTGCAGCCAATCAAGTATCCTTATTCCTTGAGTCTTGATTTTATGTAGCACCAGTGTAAATCGGTCTGCAAATTCCGCTGTCAATTTGCTTAAGGGTGTATTCATGACTTAGATGTTTATATGCAAAATGCTCTAAAAATTACCATGGCTGGAACGTGTGGAGACATTAACTAGTGTTGAAGACTAACTATCATAGCCCCCAACCAATTACTGATGCTATAAAATACACTTAAGCTTCTGTCTGTACCTATCAGAGACCGACTACTCTATTACGAGACAGACGTCGCGAAGCTGATCAGCTGAACGACGAATATCGACCTATATCACACTTTTACTAACCAACTGATGACTTCAAAACATGATAGAAAGAAGTTTAGTAATGGGTGTGGAAGTCATCACGATTTACAGTTTCTTTTGCATCAAATGATTTGTTCTTAAGAGCTGTTATAGTTTTCACTGAGACAGAACTATCGTCCCAACCATTGTCGGAAGGGTACAAAGTTATGGACAGAATCCAGTTGACAGAAGACCCGAGAGAGACAAGGAAACGGAGAAACTGTTGCTTTCCGTTTTTGGAGAAATTGAAAGGGGAGACGGAGTGGATTGATCAGATTATAATCTTCTTGAAACTGAAGTCTCACTCTTTCTTACCGAGAGTCATTTGATCAGGTATATCTTCCAATCCTCGACCAAAACGAAACCCGTCTTAACAGCTACATGTACTCTGACCCTCTGCAAACTGAACTCTGACCTTCCTCGGACTACCCTAGCTACGGGCTATTCATCAGATTCAACGCCGCGCTCGTGAATAAGCTGGTATCCTGCGCTTGACTTTCGAGTGACGCATTAGAAGTTGGAGATAACGATACGACGACGGACAAGAGTGTGGTGGCAGTTTAAAGCGGTTGAGCAGTTTGCTATGATGGTTCGCTAAGATCAGCTGGATGGATTGTGTTCGTCGAATCTTAATAATGGTCCAAATGAAACAAAGAAACAAGAGGAAGCAGATAAGAAAAGGTTGAATCGATCGTTTGTGTGATCTGGTAATAATTACGCTGAAACGATTCAGACTTAATGCATCGAGTTGTGAGGCGAAGGTTTGTCGTTTCTGGAACACAGCCAGTAAAGGTCAACATGAAAGACACGACACACGCTCCCGTCAAATGATGTTACTCTGTGTTTTAGTTTAATAATGTGTTTTTTCCATTATGGACATTGATCCTGTTAATTATAAATTATTTGCAAGAGCGTAGGCCTATACGCTGCATAGACCCTACATAAGTAAGGCTGTCAAAAATGTTGAAATCACGGCCTGGGTACCCGTCGACCCGCGGAGCGGTTACCCGGGAACCCGACCGCGCGGATATTTTTTGGGAAATGCAGGGAATCGCGCATTTTTACGAATGTCGGATACCCGAGAACCGATTTCATTGCCTGGACAGGCAGCTAGTGTGATCAACGGAACATTTTGTGGTAGGCCTATATGTTCAGGTAATATTGTGCATTTTTACGGAATGTCTGGTTCGGGTACCCGATTTCATTGCCAAACGGATAGTCAGCTTCGGGCGGGTACTCGGGTACCCTGTTACCCGTTGGCAGCGTAGGGCTTATGCATATTATTACATAAGAGAGAGATCGGACCGCAGTCCGCTTCACGAAGGTTGTGTTACACATGCATTTGCATAATTTTTACTAAGATAAAATGGTTTCAAATTTCCTTTACAATAACTTTGTTGCAAATTATAATTGCATTGTCAATAACTTCCAGTTCGATTTTGTTGGGTTTTGCCCATGATAGGTTAAACATTACCAGAGTCTCAGACTCAGTCTGCAAGTTCGGATGGTCGCAAAAATGTTTCAGTCTGGAAAGCTGTTTCTTAGTTTCCAATACTCATGATGACCAGAAATTGTCTGATATCTTGTTGTCGATACTAAAGCAGCAGACCCTAGTTGTGGACTCAGACCTGTCACTCTTAATGAGGAGACCCTGTTGCAGTAAGTTGTCTGTAGTTTGTTATGCCTGCGCTTGCAGGGGCGTCCAGATATGGGGGTGGGTCCGGAAGCAAATGCCTCCAGTTTCAGGTAGGGGATATTTTTGTTGTCTTAGGGGAATATTTTGTCTTCCTGGCACTTGGAACCTAAAAGTTTGTCTCCATCGCTCAAGGGGATTGACGCCTCTCTGCGCTTGCATTGTCTTTGGGAAGTTGGGGACCAGCTGGCGTTAAACCAGGGTTCGTAACCTTATGAAACCCGCGTTTAGTTACCAAAACGATAGGCCCTATCAGCTAATTCTACTGCAGTCACTGTGCTATAGTGACTTAGTAGGTCATGTATAGTCATTTCCAATGTAGAACGTTCTGCTATGCTGATTAGCTAAGTATTTATGAGAAGTTGTCTCCTCTCTGTTGATTTTAATAGACCTCTCATAACAGAACTCAGAAGAATCTCAACCGCTGTTCAGAGTACGTTTGCTTGGTCTAATTCCTAAGAGGTGATGAGATGTTTACTTAGGTGTCCAACCTAATTCTCAAGAACAGAAAATAGACCTCGACCTATAGAGAAGAAGGTCGGCTTCCGCAATGATACGTGCGTTGGCCTAGATTAACCAGACCATCTACAGCAGATGCATGTGACGTAGGCCTGTTTAATTCTACAATGAGCCTATTGTCTAGTCATCCACAATTAGCAGCCGTGTTTATCTTTCATTTAAAAAGGATATATATTATATATATATATCTTTTTTGTATAATACATATAATATATATATATCCGCTTGGATTATTGTAACGCCTTTAAAAGTGCATCTCCATTTTTGCTGAAAACTTGGAGAGTGAGTGAATGCATCATCAACCCTTATGCATGGTAGACCTACACTAAGTATGTATGGACGTCAGAGGATGCGATCCCCGGGAGATCGAGGGGGGTCAAGTCACCCCCACCTTTTCAAAAAGGGGGAC
The DNA here is from genome assembly GCA_959347315.1 of Bimastos eiseni. Lineage (NCBI taxonomy): Eukaryota > Metazoa > Annelida > Clitellata > Crassiclitellata > Lumbricidae > Bimastos > Bimastos eiseni. The sequence goes on along the minus strand of OY365809.1, from coordinate 602,941 downwards.
ACGTTATACGTTTGTCCCCCACATTTCTTATCCCTCTCATTGGGTGTCCCTCCGTCCCTCCGTCCCTCCGTCCCTCCGTCCCTCCGTCCCTCCGTCCCTCCTGTCAAACGAGATGGACGCGTCCGTGTGTATGTGTGCATGTGTGTGGGCGAGTGTGCGTAGCCTACTTATTTTATCACAGACCAGTTAAAAAGTTATTGCGTATTGGTCTATGATAACATTGCGTAAGCAGTCGATTGCCAAAATAACTAAACATCGAGTGCACTATGATCACATAACGCAAGCAAGTACACATGTAGATCTACACATGTAATCTACACATGTAATCTACACATGTAGATCTACACATGTAATCTACACATGTAGATCTAGACATGTAATCTACACATGTAGATCTAGACATGTAATCTACACATGTAGATCTAGACATGTAATCTACACATGTAGATCTAGACATGTAATCTACACATGTAGATCTAGACATGTAATCTACACATGTAGATCTAGACATGTAATCTACACATGTAGATCTAGACATGTAGATCTACATCAGCTGACAAACTAAAGCACCTGTAAGCAAGGACGTTATGTCCTTGCTTACGGAAGAGATGTTATATCTCTTCCGATTCCAGGAAGTGAACTTCATGTCTTTAATCAGAAACGTCTGTCGATCGCCTCTGTTCCATTAAATTCGTTGGTCTGTAATAGACCTAACATTATTATGTGTCGTCTATCTGTCTCTGTCTCTAGTTTTTCTTTCTCTCTCTCTCTATTTCTGTGTATCTGTCTCTGTGTTTTGAAGTGTTGACCTCCAACAGATCAACCGATTTCATAGACTCAGCTGACAATCGGCCAGAGATACAACAGAGATTAAGACACAGACCACGTAACCTCCTCCTCCTCCTCCTCTTCCTCCTCTTCCCCCTCTCCTTCTTCTTCTCCTCCTCCTTCTGTTCCACCTCCTCCTCCTCACTTGAAGATATTAAGCACGATTCAGATATACAACTTGCAGACAAGATAATCCACAGCTAATAACAAGAGACCATAAACAAGTAAAATCCGCACTTAGAGTCACAGGCGCACAAACACGCACGCACAACACACACTCACGCACACACAAACACACACACACATACACACAGGCCTACATAAACAACAACAACAACAACAATAGCAACACAAGATACAGTTGGATGTGTGTGTTTAATTTTATTCATTCAATCATTCAATACATTCGAAGATTTATATAGCGCCTCTTCAATGCTACTAGGCCTACTCAGTGCCGCTCCCGACTCAACACAGCTGAAAACAACAGTTTTGAGGTTAGTATAAAAATAGTCATAGTTCACCGCATATCATCGTTGTTATGGATGCGTCGTTAAATAAACTTATATCACACACCCTGGGTGACAAGCGTAACGCCAAATGGGGTCTGTTCTAGAGCCACGATATATGAATTGGACAGAGCGTAGATTGAGCGATGATGGTTGGATCTTTCGACGCAGCTGTCGTGAATAAGCTGGTGCCCCTGAGCTGGGTTTGCGAGTGGCGCCTTGGCTCAGAGTCGAATGTGGAATGCAAAACAGGATGGTCTGGAGTTGAAGGGAGGAGCCTGCATATCTCCACAGGTAGTAAAAGCACAACGTTACGAGTAGTTTCAGTTTAACGACGATGTGTGATGACATAAATCATTAGTATCGCCCTCCTCTTTTGTACAGACTTGGGTCTGGCATAGCCAGAGCTCAAGGGGTGAGTGCAAGTGGTGACAGAGTTACGCTAAAAGGTTCGATTTGTCCGAAAAGAAAGAGTTAATGAGAATTTCTGGGAACCCTAAGAATTTCGCACTAAATCAACGCTTCTGCTGCTGTGGCCGAAACTGGGGATAAAGCCTGTGCGACCTTTCAACGGCAAATAAATCGGAAACAGGTCCAACGATAGACGATCTCCGCCGGTTGGAAAGCTGAACCAGTGGGGAAGGAGTAATGTCGATTGGTGAATGATTGGAGGTCAGCCAAAGGAGGAGGAGGAGGAGGGAGGGAGGGACCTTTCAGTGAATGTTATTAGTCTGAAAGAATCAAATGATAGAATGAAAGTCACGTGTATCATATGTCACATGCATTCGTGTCATCGAAGGTAGATTAACTTTACCTTTACCTTTATCTTTATCTTTATCTTAATATGAAAGCACTCTTCGTCGTTGTCATTGTTTATCTGTCATTAACTGCCTAGTATGTTATTCCAGATTAGATTCACCTGAATAAGATTAGAGCAGATTCTATGAAGAAGGTAGGATATCATCATCATCACCTCCCTTCCTCCCTCCCTCCTTCCCTCCCTCCTTCCCTCCCTCCTTCCCTCCCTCCTTCCCTCCCTCCTTCCCGCCTTCTCTCCTTCATCCTAACCAAGCGATCAAAAACATTAGCCACAATTAATGATACGATTCGTCGAGATCATCTTATTCGACGATTTGTTCTTCCAATCGGTTTATCGGACATCGCCTGTAGTCGGTTCGACTCAGTCGTTGGCCTGCCTGCCAACAGACAATAGACTAAGACAAACTTGTTAGATGAAGTCGAGTGAATACCTAAGTCACTGCAACCCCCACCCCGTTCTCTTTCTCTGTCTGTCTGTCTGTCTCTCTTTCTCTCTTCAAACTGTCTAGTCCTCAAGTCAACGAGAAACTGGATTGCTATAGCATGCGCTCGCTATATATTTACTACATATAATATATTGCTTTATAAATTTATATATTATACCGTATTTCCATATAGATGAGTATAGTCTACATGTGTATAGGCCTGTGTGTGTACAAGCTCCACCTATAATAGCGATTCATTCCGACTCAAATATAAGATGAATATTTAAGTGAATAAATCTGTCGGAAATAAAGAATTATTGTGTTGTTAGGGTTTTGCGCACGGCGCACTGAAACTGCACACGACCAACTGGACCATTTGGCAATCGTCTGCCTCTGACAGTCTGCCTCTCTCTATCTGTCCGGCTGTGTGTCTCACTGGTCGCCTATGTGCCTCCGTAGGCTGGTTAATCGTGTGCAAAAGCTGGCGACTTAAAACCGGAGAGAAAGCGACCAGCGCAGCAGATACATTGTGCGGCAGATTACTATGTAAGGAAAGAGTTAGTCGTTTAGCGGAGTTTTTAGAGGAGTCTTTATCGGAGTTTTTAGAAGTCTTTAGCGGAGTTGTTGGGAAGTTTTTTGGCGGAGGTTTTGGTTAAGTCTTTAGCGGAACTTTTGAGAAGTGTCTAGCGGTCTTTTATTACTCCAGTTAGCCTACTTGATTCCAGCGTAAGAAGAGGAATAATATGTTAATTCTTCGTATTGACATGTGCATAAGCTTGTGTTTTTAAACTTGGCATTAGAGTAGGCCTTCGAATTTGGAGTTTACGAATAGTCAGGAAACTATCTATGAGAGAGAGAGAAAGCGTTCATAGGCGCTATATAAGCAGAAGTCAAAGAGCCACTTGCCTATAGACCTACTTCTTATTTTCTTGGCTCTACCGTTCATAGAAATATCACCTCTCAAAGACGTTTGCGACTAACAATCCGATAACAATCGCCATTTATCGATCGCATCGTTATAATTATTATCGTCAGAGTGTTTGAGTGTCGTATCAAGAGAAGATATAAAGAGACGCTATAGAGAGAAGATCTCTTCGCTGCAGGTAAATCACAGTTTTTTGGTTCTGTTGTTCATCCATTTAGTTAGATTCGTTTTTATCTGATGTTTCACGCGACCATTGAGATAATTCTGTCTCTATCTGTCTCTCTCTGTCTGTCTCTGTCTCTATCTGTCTCTCTCTGTCTGTCTCTGTCTCTATCTGTCTCTCTTTGCCTGTTTCTGTCTCTGTCTATGGTGGCTCCTGTTATTAAATCTGCAACCTTTGAAACAATTTTTCGCGCTGGCTTGCCTCTCGCCACTCCTTCTTCTTGATGACGAGAGTACCCGCTAGTTCTTTCCTCTATCACCAAGCTCAGCAACACGACACACTTGATGGTTTTAATATGTATATTTAATTACATGTATATATATATCACTCATCCTATCTACACTTATTGGAGTTATTAGTGTCCTGTTTAGAAATGTTTCCCTGGTTTACGGGATTCCCAACTACGTTGATTACCCTTATCGTCAGAACGACCTAACGTCTCCTCCAGTTCTAAAACAAGTCCCTGTTCCGTTGCTTGCTACGCTATATGAATCCTTCTAGAGGCGATTTCTTTCGCCATCCCAAACGCAAGACTCGTATCTCTATTGGACGACAGGTCACCTGCAGAAACCATTACTAAACCCTTGTTGGTCGGGTTTTGGCGTTCCTAGCGTAACGTCAGATTCCTAGGGGCGTCCAGTTACTGTTTGACTAGCGGCTGTTATGTAATAAGGCTGGGCCTTATTAGCGTAATCGAAATCCATTACTACAGTTATACCGCCTAACAGATTGCGCCGTTCGTATCAGAATTGTCCCCATTCATGATCCGTGTCAACCAGCCGGTCCAGGCCAAATCTTCAACTGATTCATGAGTTTCTTGTCTGTGGGTCGTAGAGATGGAAGGGGTGTCTTGTTTCGTTGCTTAACACCTCGATGATCTTTGCATAATTCTTGCCGTCTGTATTGAGGCCGTCTGCACCCGGCGAAGCCCATTGATGTCTCCCATCTCATGTGTCAGGTAGATGTCTTCATCCGTAGTCCTCCTACGCCTCTGCTGTCGATCTTTTATATAGCGCCATCGTCCAAAGTGTCGCGCGTGACACAATTTCACATTAAATTTATTCCAGCAAACCAAGCGTTAATTGTATTTCAATTTGTACGAGTTTTGTGCATTGGCAGCTTTTATCAGGTTCCTATAATATGATAGACACTTCATATAGCGCATTTTGAATCACCTGCTCTTACACTGGACAACACAAGATTTGCCTTCTACACGAAAATAGCAACTCTTTACTAATTTAGAGGTGCTGAACACGAAAATGACGATGAAATTTGCTGATTGGCTCTCGTTTGCGAGAGACAGAGATCGTTAGGTATCAATCTCATAACGCAGTGAGTGCATAGGTTATAGCCATCTTGCAAGTTACATTGCCCTATTTGAAACTGCATATTATTATAGCTGCAGGAAACATGATCTCTTTTAGGGGATTTGTTTGTGCTACGCTGGTCTCCTCGATTAGATTCCTCAGCAGCGCTGAGATATATCTTCCATATTTAGAGCTGCGTTAACTGTAGTCTCTGATTTGGAATTTGCATTAAACTTACTCAAGCAAGAATCCTCCAGGGATCTTTTAAATTGGGTTTTCTTTGACTAAACGCTTCCTATCTAAATAAAGGCGGAATTAGCATAATATAGTTGCTATCTACTCTGCTAGGATTTCCAAGGGCGTTGGATGCGACCTCTAAGGGCGCTAAACGGCTTACATAAAGGTAGACATTATGCAGGCAGGGTTGTGGCATCCTGTAGTTATAAGTACGGAACAACGAGTAGGCCTTGCAAAAAGTGGATGGAGTTGTATTTAGTGTAAGGTGGCCTATTAAAAGAGACAAGGATGACATGGTAGTAATCTGAGTGTTTAGCACGGTGGCTGCTCGGTTAGAGCGGTCAGCCCGTGGCGTTCAGTGTGTGGGTTCGAGCCTCGTCCGGGGCATCAGTCACTGTGTAGGGACCTTGAGCAAGTCCTTCGCATACAACTGTTATGCATTACATCTGCAGTTGCGCCGTTGTGATGTGTGTGTGTACTTCTGAGCAATAAATGTTGGAAGAAGGGAGATATCCAATTTCAAGAATTTCGATTTCAATTTCATCTGTCACATGACCATTTAAGTGATCGAAGCGCAGGTAGACGGTTGAGGAAGTAATAGGTCTATTGCGATGAAGCGATTCAGAGACACGGGATTCCGTAAGATTTTGTAGTGTGAGTCAGAACCTTAAACCGACTCTTGGAGACCTTATATATAGGCCGTATGCATATCCTAGCTCAGCAGCGGCGAGTGATGATTGGGGTGTGATGGGGACTGTGTTTTCACTCAGAGGACGCGATTCGATTCAAGTTCTGTCATGGCTTTGATCCTGTGAGCGAGTGAGTTAACTCGGCTCGCTTTCATCTCCACTCGCTATCGTATGGACCCGTGATTATTATTGTTATTTTTATATCCCCGTGGTAAAGATCTGATCCCTCGGGTTGCAAAAACTATTTTCCGGAGAGAGACAGATGGTTTTTATCATGATTGATGTTGTTATTACAATCATTATAATAATAATAATAATAATAATAATAATAATAATAATAATAATAATAATAATAATAATAATAAAAATAATAATAATAATAATAAAGTAATAATAAGAAGAAGAAGAAGAAGAGGAAGAATAATGGTGATGATGATAATAATCATTATTACCATCATCAACATCGTTGTTGTTGTTGTTTTTGTCTTCATCATGTACAAAAAGGCAAGAATGGCGGTGTTGTTGGCAAGCTTATGACATTCTGGTCCATTGTCACGAAAATCAGATAGGAGGAGATGTTGCCAGCAGTGGAGAGGGAGGGATGCTTTCATGACGAATCGTTTTTCTCTCTTGTTTTTGTTCTGATGTGATGCAACCGATTCAGCAGCAGAATGACCAACTGCTGCTGCGCCGTTTGGTCTTTGGCAGAAGATCTTTGTTCCTCTCTCGAAAACAGTGGCTTCGATCACGCCAATGGACGAATGTAGATGCGCCTGAAGCCATAAAAATACGCCTCTGGCCCCACTCAACCTCCTCCTCCTCCTCCGATATCAGTCACTCACAAATACTTTACATCTTCTGTTGATTTGCTTTTTATTGCACGCGAGACAGAATTGAGATCAAATGAAGATCAAAGATCAATTTAACTTTATTGTTCCCCAAAGAGAGACGACAGCAAAATCAAATTATGTCAAATATTCTTTATTAGTGACATCTAACATCAGTTATGCTTGCGCAGAGAGTAGCTATCTTTAAGGGTCGTTACATATCATTGTTCGTTTACATTACATCATCCAGTTATTGTAAAGCCAGCTTGTGGAGCCTTACATCAGGTAGACCCAAAAGGAAGGAATCGTTCCGACAGCAAATTATCACATCAAGTTATTGTACAGTAGTATTCATAGACAATTGCCAATTTTCCAATAGGCTCAAAAGCAGGATATTTATGATATGCATCCATGCGTGACAGAAACAAGTTCAACACAATCATAATTCAGACATTAGAAGAAGAGTACATGTGTATAATGGCCAATCCAGACGAACAAGACAATAGTTCAATCAAAATAAGGATTTTAACCTATTCTTAAAAAGTGGTGTGCTAATCAGGTCATATGCGATGTTATGCATGCTACGTGTCCCAGTAAATATGGTACCGTATTTTTTATGCTGTGCTGCCAAATTAATTAATTCATTCATTCATTTATTCATTAGGGATATATATATATATATATATATATATATATATATATATATATAGTGCCGCTTTAAGGTTGAGGTGCGCTCCCGACCCCACTACTGCTTTCACTCTGTCATTGCCAGTTCCAAAAATGGGTAAAGAAGGAGGGCGACACTAATGACCGTTGTTATCACATAGGTTCTGAACTACAAAGTGCGTCATCCCATCAATAAATTCATTTAAGAATTGCGAATAGAGTCGTGACTAGAATATAGATATAGCTGGAGTGCATTTCACTCTTGTCATAGGTTGTGACCATCGTCACAGAGCATCAGTCTCCGCCTCCTCCTCCTCATCTTCATCGTCTTCATCAGCAGCAGCAGCAGCAGCAGCCATGAACAAGCGAAAGAGTCAGACGATTCGTCTGTCGGTGATGCTCTTCCTGACGTTCAGCTTCTTCATCGTTGAGTTGGTCGTTGGTTACGTCACTGACTCCTTGGCTCTCATTAGTGACTCATACCACATGCTCTCTGACACCATTGCTCTCGTCGTTGGACTCGCTTGCGTCAGGGTAAATATTATCCATCGTATACTGACATCAGTAATCTATGATCAGCTGTTCTGTTCTTTTATATTGAAATGATTTCATGTGCTTTGATCACACTCATTCTGAAATTTCTGTGCTAGATTTGGCACTTCCTAAATATATATATATATATATATATATATATATACGATTGTGTATTCTCCTCCTCTGTTCTATTCTATTTATGTATGTTAATAATATTGTGGTCTGAATATCTGACATGGGTTCCACAGTATTGTATCACACACCCATAGACACATACACCACTCTCACAGTCGCCGCTCACACGCACCCACACACCTACTCACACACAAACACACGTAAACACACGCCGCAGTCTCTCTCTCACACACAAACACACACAAACACACGCAGTCTCTCTCTCTCTCTCTCTCTCTCTCTCATACACACACACACACACACGCAAACAAACACACGCACACAAGCACACGTACACGTTCACAGACAGTACTATTGGAAGTCCATATTCCGTAACCATAGGCTTTCAAATCATCGGCAAATCATGTGTCAGAGTAATAATATCTATGATATTGAATTGGGCTCAATGGCCGGTCACGAACGATTCTCGTTCAACAGTTCGACACAGTATCATCTTCATCAATCGCATCAGCAGCCGACTCCCTCCCCACTCAGGACCAGACAGACTGCATTCAGCGCCGTCATCGTCATTCGAATGCACTCTTACAATCGCCATGTCATCATAAGGAAACAATTGAATCAGTTGAGGTCCCTTCGGATGAAAATCTTGTCATGATTTGTAGAACTAGAAATTGTTTGTGAGATACATTCGATCAGAGGTGTAACAAGCGGGCAAGGGGTCAGCGGCTGGAGGGCAAAGCCGTCTGCGCCCCTTGTGCCTAGCTAATTGCGCCCTGTGCGTAACATCAATTTGGCGCCCTCATATTTTGACAATACGGCATTTTTTGGAATAATAAGTTATTCCATCCTGAAATTTGCGCCCTTTCCACATTTGCGCCCGGGGCTTAGGCCCCGCTGGCCCCTCCCTCGGTACGGCCCTGTCCCCAAATAGGTTCTTTTTTGTTTCTTCAATGGCTTTTTAGGATGACTTTTGTAAAGATAAATTGCCCACCCCCGTCCCCCATATTTCAAATTTCTGGGAGGAGGGAAAACTTCAAAAAGTAGATGGCAAAAAAATTTAGCGCAATATTTTCTAAAATATGCTCCCTTTTCAAAACCTTGTTACACCTCTGCATTCGATGTCCAATCAGTGAGAGAGAACGCGCAAATGTTTATAGTAGCCTAATAGCAAACTCAAAGTTTCTCTAAAAGCACCACTTGACTGCCTGGCGCATTCACAATCCGGTTACCAGGTTACCATGGAGGCCAGATAGAGAGGGGGTAAAGGACCTACTAAGGAGGGTGTCGTTTTGGACAATAAGAGTTCGAAGACATTCGAAACGGTGAGACTAGTGTGAGCAGTTATACACGAGAGGTGATGGATAAAGTAGCTAGAGGCAGATGGTGGAGGGTGGGTGGACGTTTGGCACCGACGATGAAGGGAAAAATTGTAAGGATCTGGATGGAGATATAGTTTATGTGAATATTCAGAGTCGTATGGTTTACAACTATATGCGTCGTTATACTTCTGATATACTTCGACAAAATCATATCGATGTTTCTGATGTATTTTTGTCGCAGATTTCCTACTGGAATTCTCCAAATAACACGTACGGTTGGGTGCGAGCGGAGATTCTTGGTGCACTTGTCAACTCCGTCTTCCTCATTGCCCTCTGCTTCACGATCCTAACGGACGGAATCACTCGACTCATCACCCCAGAAGAGATCGAGAACGTTGACCTTCTGCTCTACGTTGGCATCGCAGGTCTCGCCATCAACGTCTTTGGTCTCATCATGTTCTGTAGCGATACCCAGGGAGGTCACCATGGTCACTCGCACGGTGGAGGGGGTGGAGGGGGTCACCATGGTCACTCGCACGGTGGAGGGGGTCACCATGGTCACTCACATGGGTCAGGCGTTGAAGAGAGGGGGATGAGACATCGGGATGGTTCTGAACATGGTTCCGTAGGAGGAGGAGGAGGCCACGGACATTCCCATGAAGCTGTAAAAAATCACTCAACGGATTCGGACAGCGACCACGGATACGCCAGCGTCAAAGGTATACAACTCACTGTCATCGTCGCCGCCACCACCACCCTGCACCATCATCATCATCATCATCATCATCATCATCATCATTCTTACCATAATCTATACACCTTAAACCGAATTTTGATTAAGTTGTTATTATTCCTTACTGTAACAAAGACTGTTATAACAATTTCTCTACACGCCTTTCACCCTCTGACTTACATTACATTACTCCTCTGTCTGCACTGACCAAAATTACTCACTCTGATTTTCGACGCTCTGCCTCTTCAAACCACTCCTTCACTAACAAAAGTGAACTCTTCCTGTCTACTCCATCACCTGCATCCTATTGTCACAAGATTTGACGACCCACCTTTTCAATGTTTCAATGGTTTCTTAGACGAACAGTCCCTTCTTTCTTTACCTCTGTCCCACCATTGATCTCTCATTTCTTTCCCATATCGTTCCACCAATGGAAAATATATCCATCCTCCCCCGATTTCCTTAATAGTTGAAAAAAGAAGTATGTAGAGTTATGTATAACTTAACTTAATATATACTAAAAATTGAATTCGGGTTGGTGAGGGCAGGTTATATATACCCTGCCTCCCAGATCAATTTGACTTAAGGCCAGCTGCTTCCACTTCCGCCGCCGTTATATCCATCCTGCATGACCGCCGTTTTATCCATCCTGCATGACCGCCGTTATATCCATCCTGCATGACCGCCGTTATATCCATCCTGCATGACCGCCGTTTTATCCATCCTGCATGACCGCCGTTATATCCATCCTGCATGACCGCCGTTATATCCATCCTGCATGACCGCCGTTATATCCATCCTGCATGACACGCAATTCCTAAATACAAACGAATAATAATCTCTCTTGATTTCTCCAAAGCATTTGACTCTGTTAAACACGCTTCGGCAAAATCTCCTTTATATCCCGGATCAAATCTATATCTGGGTATAGTTGAATATCTTCTCGAACACTATAGCACATCTATATAGTAAGATAATTATTATGTCCATCTTTAATTTCAGTGGATGTTACAAATGGTCGGCCTCCGAGGACCATCGAGTGGTTACCACCTTCTACCGTAACAATGGTCGAAAACAACGCCTACGAAAATTCCATTCATCAGGTTACGGTGACGAGTAAGTATCGATGACGTCTCATCTAGAATAATTACATTGCGTGTCCATGACTTTCCTAAGTGTGTAAGTGGCTATATAATTTATGTAGCTCCTCTTCATTGAGACTCATCACTCATCAATGTTGTTTGCTGGACTTTCTAATACGGCGACAGAGACGACTTCTGAAGTTCTGAGTTGAGAGAATGTGAGTGACCATCGCAGGCGATAGGGTACATTGTGCATGCTGTAGATTAATATGTCTAGGCAGAGTTTGTCGAGAAAACGTTCAAAGAAGCCGCAAAGAAACATTCTAACGGCTTTTTCTTATTCCGTCTGTCAATATAAATCCGTGGCCTCTGGATTTTGAGTCGGGCTTATAATTATAATATTTATTCAAACAGCATCACAAAATATTGTTTTTATTGAGCGCATATATATATTTCTTTCTCAGAACATGTTTCAGGCTAAAAATTCGAGGCCTACAATGATAACGGTATTATGACTCCAGCCTTCCAGAGATTAGGCCGAATAAGATAAAAGTTGATTAATTATTCCAATTAAGTAAATATGTAGTCTTATCTACTCGTTTTATTTCTCTGAGGTTATGTTGTACATAAGAATTGGTTGTACACTCGCCTTGCGTTGTCGATAGCTCAGGTTCGAGCAACATAATAATTAGCATTCACGTGCATTTCTGGACCGATTCTGTCGATTCGGTCAACTTCTTCGACCATTCATAGGACCTATTTCTATCTCAGACTCAGTTAATTCGAGTCATCCAATGATTTCTTAACTACTTTAATAATAGGTTATTTTAAACTGATTTCTTTTGTTTTTCAACGCAGTCGATTCGAATAATTGTGAAGTCGAGAACCAGACGACGATAGATGATGAAGAAGAGGATACGATATCTTACATTGAGAAGAAAGGACTCATGCGTTAGTAATAAAGACTATAATTATTGCTTCAACGCCCTCCATGACTTCTACACACAGTTCTCCATTAATGAGCCTTCATCGCGGTTCCTCTTGAAGTCATTCCCGGAGTCAGTCGTTATAGGGTAATTCCAACTACCAGCTGGCTTAATGAGTTAGCGGCTGACTTAGCCACTTAGTCGACTAAGCCACATGCGAACATCAGCGGATGTCTCCATGGGACATTAAGAGGACGGCGCTTTAGAATTCATTGGATCAGATCAGATAATTAAGATATGCAGCCTAATCAATTGATTTTTCACATTAAACTGGTGATATATGACTTCAGAGAATAATAAATATGATCAGCTTGTCTCATATAATAATAGTCTACATAGGCCTACTGGTAAGCATATCTACCACTTTCCACCTTCTCATTAAATGCATTTTATGATGACCTGAACCTGAAACCATTTGCTAACCAATAATTAAATAGCATTTAATTAAACAGATATAGGTGTTTCAAATTGATCCGCGAACAACTACTCTAGTGTTAGACCTTCTCTTTCCTTCCTCCAAACCTCTTACCTTCTCTTTCCTTCCTCCAAACCTCTTACCTTCTCTTTCCTTCCTCCAAACCTCTTACCTTCTCTTTCCTTCCTCCAAACCTCTTACCTTCTCTTTCCTTCCTCCAAACCTCGTCTTGTTCTGCCTCTCTTTAAATACGCTTTATTGTGTGTGTTGCAGAGTCTGGAAGCCAGATGAACATGCTCGGTGTCTTCCTTCACGTATTCGGCGATGCTCTCGGCTCGGTCGTCGTCATCGTCAGCGCACTCGTCATTAAGTTTGTTCACGAACCCTGGGTCTATCGTCTTGACCCTGCCATGAGGTATAGGACCCACTGCATGTAGTCTTGCCATTTCAAAACCTTTGTTAGCTTTAAACTGTCTCAACAAAGTTACAGAGTCTGAAATTATTCGATATGATCCGAATCTATACTGGCTGACTTTCTTCATTTTAACTGAATTCAATAAAATATTGACTGTATTTCTGCGAATACACGCGTGTGTGCGTTGTGTTTGTGTGGGTGCGTGTGGGTGGGTAGGTGTGTGTGTGCGTGTGGGTAGGTGTGTGGGTGAATGTGTGTGCCTGTATGTGTGTGTGACTTATGCTATCATTGACAGGTGGTATTTGAAGTGCAATAACAGCGTTCATGAAGAGATCATGTATGTATTATGTGAGTTTGTGAGTAGATTAGATTAGAATATTACATGTAGATAAGATTCGATTGGCAACTAGCAGTGCTGCTGTCAGCGAATGCTTTGCCATTTGTTTCATGTAAAAGAAAGTTATTGGCATTTCTAACGATTAATAAATTAATTTGACTGTTTTAGCATCATAATGACGATAATAATCCTCTCAACGACGATTCCATTGTGTAAGTATAACTTAAGATTTTCATGTAGAACTGCTTGCTTTCAATTGTCCCACTTACCTGAGTGTAGGACATAAGCCACTCCCAGATATATAAGGCCCCTCCTAAAAAAAACCGTCCCATCTTACCTTTGTTCACTGTCCCTATGCAATTGAACCGATAAGAAATCTTGGTTTCTACTCTCTAGTTGAAGACTTTCGAACCTTTGCATTCTGCCAGTTGAGATTGCAAGTAATAACTTCTATAGCGCCGATGCTTATACCAGATGGCGCAGCGAAACGACTGCAAACAGGTTAGCAATGTCATGATGGTCAAATAATAATAATAATGATAATAATAATAATATTATTATTATTATTATTTCTGATGATATTACTACAATAAATACTGCTGTTGCTACTACTACTACTCCACCTACTATCCTTACTACTATATTACAACCACTTTTCAAACTAGATAGGGAGGAAACTTATCACCAATAAGTGTCATAATGTGCCAAATGTTGATTTGGTTGTATCATGTGATTGATATTGTTAACAGTTAAACAGTCGGCGATGGTACTGCTACAGACCGTACCAACTCACATCAAGATATCGGAATTACAAGAGAAACTGCTTAACAAGGTAAGAAAACGCTATGAGAATTAATGCAGGTGATTGAAGATAGGCATCAATAATCAATATGCCGATCGATGTGCCTAAAGGGCAAGTACATTTCGGGAACTTGATCAGGTCGTTGAAGTACAACTTCAGAACAGTTCTATTGTCGCTCTTGAAATGTATTTAACGTTAATCACTTTCATATTGTGAATGGTTTTGTTTCTGTCTGCGGTCATCAGCGTCAATATCAACTAAACGAATACGATCGATCGATAATATAAAGAAGCGAATTGATTGGAAGCGCCAGGACTCGTTAGGCTTAAGAACATGCATGGACTGTCTTAAGTCAGAAGAACAATACGCAATTTGAATGGCTTCTGTGTAGCAAGATTTCATGTCGATGAAAGCAAACTAAACTGCTCAAAATAAATCAATACGTTGCTTTTGTACCACCCTTTCTGACTTGACGCAGCGATCTTGAATAGGGTGGTGCTTAGCTATTAAGAGACCTGGAGTTGACGGTTACGATTCGGTTGGTTTTTCAGGTGAATGGAATCGCCGGTCTTCACGAATTCCACGTTTGGCAGTTGACGGGGCAACGCATCGTTGCTTCTGGTCACATCAGAGTCGACAACCTCACCGACTACACAAACGTCGCTAACAAAGTCAAGTCGTTCTTCCACGACGAGGGAATTCACTCGACGACATTCCAGCCAGAATTCACTGAGGTAGGACTGAGGTCTTCCTATGATAATTATACTATCCACCGTTTCACGGTTCATTTTCAGAACAGTCATTTAACGTCTCCCCGGTCGATTCTAGTCCCCACTGAGGCAGTTATGTAAGGACATTGAGTGTAATTAAGTCCCTAACACTCTGCGTCATTGACGATGTCTGTCGTATGGTCGTGTGCACTTCTTAACTTTATGGAGCGTCATATAATAGGCAGCGCGTCGAATTGTATAATATCTAAATGTTCATGGAAATGCTGATAAGGAATTACTTTTGCAGCTTTGCTTCAATTTCACATGGAGTGGACTTGTAGAATTCATTAGATTGCGTTGTGAACCCAGTTTACGCTGCAACCTAGGTTATTGCAATGCATTTACGTGTTAATCGTGTAAATCTATTTTTGCACTTTTTCGTCTGCTGTGTTTCACTCGAACTGGCTTCTATATATGGCAGAACGTCGGTGAACCATCAACGGCGGAGATGAAGCGTGACTGCGCACTCGAGTGTGGTCCAGACAAGACGTGCTTCGAGAACACCTGTTGCTCGAACAAACTCAAGAAGAGCAAGAAGAACGCTAACGGTTCCACCAGCAGCAGCATCGACGCAGGGACTCGGCAAGAGACAAATAAATCCTTTGAAATGGTCGACGAAACAACCACCACCACCACTTCTTCAAATAGGGACACACCATCGAGTAAAGGAAAAGATGAAGCGACGAATGAGGTCGAAATGGGGAAATTATCGACGCACATTTAGAAGAACGATTTGTCGGATTCTCTGTACATAGTTTTATATCACGTTCTTATGATATTTTGATGCGTCATCATATCCTGCATATGTCTGATAATGCTACGAACAGTTGTTCTCAGAATTATAGAAATGTTCCTAGAACAATAGGAATGTTTCCAGAACAATGGTTATTGTGTTCTATTAATCAAAACTTTATGCTGCGAAGCGGCGAGTAAAAAACACGAATGAACGATTCACATGAGTTACGTTAATCGACAGCCTTCCCTTTACAACCCATGTAGATTAGAAATATCGCGAAAAACAAGAAACATCCGACATTGAACCTTAAAAGAGTTTAACATGCCGCCTGTTTGACGATTTGAAGTGACCCGCACCTGCCCACTAAATTTGTGCAAGATTAGGGGTCGTTCACATATTATTTAACGCTCAAGGGGTAGGTGGGTGGGTTCTGGTCTTGCTAGCGTTATATTGTGTAGGGTGGGGGGTAGGTTGAAGGTTTTGTTATATAACAAACTTTTTTCGGCTTATGCTATTTTGCCTGTTTGCCTGCCTAATGGAAATTCCATGTACTACGGACCTTCATTGTTTAATCGAAGTTCACAATACGTTGTGAACCAAAACTAGCACCATTAGCTGCCACCTGATGAATTGATTTGACGTTCTTAGTTATTATTTTATAAATTCAAATTGTTAACAATCTGCTGTTTACAATTTTAACAATTTCATGTGCATTGCTCTAAACGCTCTAAAATTCAATTCTGTGTGCTTTGTTTTGATTCTGGTTTAAATTCAAATTAATTCCCTTGAAATAGCATATCTGTTATATAATATAGGGGTGGGGGTCACGGCTGCTGTTATATAACGTTATTAGGGGTAGGGTGTGGGTCAAAAATTGGGATTTTATACGTTATATAATATGTGAACGGCCCCTTAGTATAAGAACGAAGAAAGGGACTTGTAAGTACATGCAAATGTAAGTTTAATGTAAAGTAAATGTAATGCAACTGTAATGTAACTGTCATGCAAACGTGATGTAGGTGTAATGTAAAGTAATTGTCATGCAAACGTGATGTAGGTCTAGTGTTACTGTAGTGTAACTGTAGTCTGATGTTCTGTCTCTGTAATGTAGCTGTAATGTAAACATAATGCAGCTGTCATATAAATGTAATGTAAACGTAGTGTAACTGTGTGACACGGCGGCCGATTTGTTAAGGCGGTCAGCCCGTAACGCTCAGTCGATGATGATGGTGGAGTAATGGAAAAAAGTGTGGAATTCAGAGGCGAGATAATTCCCGAGCTTATTAGAAATGTATTTTTTCGTAATTCTTACTTCCATATTTCTATAGCACCTCTCCAAATACAACCTAATCAGAGGCGCTCCCAGAGCGATAAACCTCGTGGGAAAAGTAGTCTTATGGACAAGGGTAGAAGAAGAGCAAATCGGAGAGGACAGATCGTTCTAAAGCAATGGGACAAAAGACGCGATATTGGGCAGACGACGTCAGAGATCCATCCGTTCATACTATGCTTGTAAGCACACTGCGGTTTGTCAGGTTGAAACAAAACTAAAATTTTTATAATTATTCACACGTACTTATAGGATCATGGGAGTTCAGATGACATTTTCACTAAATCATAATATGACCTGGGACTACAATGGACTAATATTAGTCCAAGATAAGACAGGGGAGAAGTTTATTTAAAATTAACTGCAAAAAAATCTCATAGTAAATCAAATTAACAGAAACTCGTTTTAAGGCCCATGAATATACGGACAGGTTACAACTTACAAATTTCTAAACCGTGGCACACACAAAATTTCTATCTCCAAAAAGTTAGATGGAGCATTGCTCCCCAGCGGCAACCTTGAAGGGTAGTAATTAATACCTTTCCAATCAATGAATGAATCAATTGATTATCGGTTTCACTATTACATCAGTTCCATGTAGCCTTGCAAATTGCATAACCCTACAGAATTATTATTTTTATTATTAATCAGCACTTTTATTGCACCCGTATCTAATGTCGAGCGCATCAATTGATGGCGCAGCAAATCCACACCGTATTCAGGCCAAATCCAAGAGGTCAGTCCGTCAAGACAGAGAGAGGCAGCCAACGGAGGGTATGCCAACCGAAGAAGCAAGGCTTTGAGTCTATATCGAAACAAAGAAAGAGACTGAGCAGACTGGACAGACACAGGGAGGGAGTCCAGAACCTGGGTACAGCCACCGAGAAAGCACAACAATCAAGAACAGTCCAAGTCGGCTGAATTGTCAAAGAAAGGCAGATAGACGACCGAGTAGAACAATCACAAGTCATTGGAATCAGCATTGACTTCAAGTACTGTGGTTGACCGTAATGCAGTGTTTTGTAGACTATAATACCAAGCTTGCAAGAGATCCTTTGACGAACAGGAAGTCAGTGCTATGTTTTGAGCAAAGGAGCTTTATGCTCATATTTTGATGTGTAAGTTATAACTCTAGTCAAAACAGGTTGACAAATCACTCACTATGCATGAAGAGAAAGAAAATGAGTTCAAGAAGAGCATTGCATTGCAGTCAAACGACGTTTCAGGCACAGTTTGGGAAGAGCTCCTTACTGACTCCCAACTCAGACTCGATGGGTTTAGTTGCTTCATTGCTTCATTGACACAGAAATAAACTCCATTTTCAGATTTTATTCTCCTTTCCTACGATCAACACAGCACCGACAACTACGCAAATCTTAAGAGTTGTCATTAGCCGACATAGAAATAACGTTTCATCCTACGGAACTAAGTCCAACAACTATCATGATGTAAAAATCCAGCCACTTCGCACACTAGAAACAATTGTCTGATTCATTTCCTTGGCTTCAGCGGCTCGAACTTGCTCGGCTGTTGGAGTCGAAATTTGGTCATAGCGTTGTCAATGTCGTAGTAGGAGAAGACATTATGCTCGTAGTATTCAGGGACGTTGTACTTGGTCGGGTCGGTGCTACTCACACCTGTCGAAGTTGTGGCTGCATCTGAAACAATTGATGAAATGCAAATCTCAAATAATTAGATATAGCATCCTTTTCAAGATAATCTACTCAGAGGTCATCCCAACCCAACCAGGGTTAAAGAGAATGGCTTCAAGAACAGATAGAGTGATGAGGAGTTTGTTCTAGGTAGGAGACAGAGTGTGAATGGCAGGCCATTCCAGGTGGTAGGACCCACAGACGAGAAAACCTATTTTTGAATGATGAAAGAAAAGTAAGTCACCAAAGACATCACAATATAAACAGTGAGCCACTCACGAAAACATCATAAAGTAGCATTAGTTGATGATAGAAAGATACAATTTTGCATTCCTATGCCATATATACTGGACTGTTTATATAGCACTGTTGTTCTTATGGAAACAATCGATGGTTGATTAAGCTGAAACTAACTACAAAGATCACAAGATGATGGATAGAATCAGGAAACAGATCAGCCATGCAAAAGAAACCATTTGAGAAAGATGAGACATAATTTACTGGTGCATTTGTATTGACTACAACTCTAAAAAGAGTTACAGGGAGTAAGTGTCACAAAACACCATCTATCAACTGTAATTAACTTAGGCAATCAGATAATAATCACAAACTGATTTAATGAGGTGAGTAAGTGGGTCGAAATATGAGGAAAAGTTGTTTTCACGCATGATCTCAATATAATTGGTGAAACAATGTGTTTTTCTTCCTATCATGAGTAACATACCCAGGCCATCAGAAAATTATCACATATTGATTTAATGAGGTGGTTAAGTTGGTCACATTTAGGTCAAAACAGGGGGAAGCCATTTTCACACATTGTTTCACCTAACCTTTGGGTGGAGTCAAGGGTGGTTTTTGTGGAGAAGTGGACGAGCCAGTTGTTCCACCCGAAACACAGCGTCTGATGTGGTTGAGGATACCCAGCCTCTGGGCCACAACTGGAAACTAAACACACAACACATGCAGACTTCTTAAAGGCAGAAATTAGAACTTTAAATGTCTTAAACACAATACTAACTTGTAAAAGTTTGATCTACAATTGAAACAGGGAAATTCGTTAACATACTAAATAAATGTTTTACTTGGCATAATGTAAGTAATCACGTAATTATATTCTTTAAGTGTGGAGCTTCTGCAGTCGAATGTTCGGCCTAAAAATGCACAGAAAAATTACTTCTGTGGCCGAACGTTTTTTGCATATGTCTAAAAACGACACTAACCCTAACACTGACCCTAAGCAACCCTCATGATGCCTAACCTTACCCTACCCGACCCTCACAATACCTAATCTGACCTTAAACGACCCTCACAACAAATATTAAAAATTTTAGGTGTTGTTTTAACAGTGCGCATGCGCCAATGGTAGCATATGCACAAAGGTCTTCATGCGCTAAAATTTTTATGGGGTCGGCCGTAGAAGAAAACTTTTTTTGTTTTGTGACGAAGTATCGACCGCAGAAGATTTATCCATATTTTAATCAGACGTCTGCAAACGCACGACATGTACAGAGAAAATGTTTAATGCATAACTAACGCAAGCTGCGTAACAAGCTAAGGGCCTTTCTGTTGTTTAAAAAGAATAGAAAGGTCTGGGGTAAGATGATATAGGGTCTTTAAAAATTATTCAAACGTTTAAATGTTTGCATTTCTCTGTGGGGTTATCATTTCGCATTAAAGCCGGTGGATATCCGGAGATTGGTCAAGGGCATCTGTACCACAGCTTATTTTTGAAACAGTGCACAAATTAATTGCAAAGCAGCATCACTTTCACACTTAATAACCAACTATTTGATCGCTTGATTGATTGTGTGTTTTAAAACTTCTTCAACAACGACAAAATCATGAAACTTCACTAACCCTAACGAACGCCATGACATCAAGTTATATCCAAACATTAATCAGCAGCATAAGATGGGCCATAAATAGTTGCGTAAGCTTATGTAGCGCTGAACTTTTATTCCTCTTTAACTTAATTAAAATACTGATTCTGCTGGCATTGTGTTTTTATCTTAAACAGATAAAAATAACGACAAGTAAATTTTCTTTAACGTTTGAATTTAATGATTTAATATGCTTCTCGACGCTTTCAATAAAAGTATTTCTGTCACTGTCACATTTAAAATATTTAATATTATAAACTTTCCAATTGCTAATTTGGCACTTCTTTAAGAAAACGCGTTGTAAAGGTGCGGATGATCAAAGAAAATAAAAATAGCATTTCAAAATAAGAATTTAATGCTATTCTTCTTAGGGCCTACACGCTTATTTAAAGTATGCTTCCTTCTGAAAACGTGTGATGAGCAGTACCATACCAGTCCTAAGTGCTAAGAAATTAATTTTCTGTGCTTTTTCAAATAAACAGTTAATTAAATCGCTTAGTTTACGCTGATCGCTGGTTAAATATTTGTTAGCACCTCTGTTGTAGATTTGGAGATACATCATGACATTCGTTGTAGACTGGTGGGACAGCGTAGAGACAAATATGGCGCCATCCATGTGATGTTGTTTATGAAGAATACCGAAGTTATTATTAAGTAGTTTTATCTGTACAAATGATTAAAATCCTACAATATTTTTATTTGATTCGCCACTTTCTAATTTTAGCAGCCGATGAAAGGTCAGTGAGCGTACCGATAGATATTTTACAACTTATGTAATGTTACACCGTACGCCATAAACAAGTTCCGTGAGTTCAGTTTGCATTTATTTTGTGTGTGTATACAGGTTCCCCAACTTACACATCAACTGACGTCCTGCACAGCTAAATAAAAGCTACATTTTAAGTTGTTAGTTATATACTACTGCTTGTGAATAAGCTGGTGCCCTGCGATTGGATTTCTAGTGCCCTTGCTAGCGTGCTTTTGATCTTCAAATCAAAAGTGTTTTATTGTAACCAACAACAAATTATAGTACATCTCACAATATGCACAAGCAAATTTATATTGGCTACAATGGAAGCCCCAGAAGGGATGCGAATCATGCTAAATAGGGACCCCCTTGTAGCAACTAAATCACACTAATAAATGACAATTTATCTTTATTGCAAATTAATTCTAAAACGCAACAAAGCACCAAATGAAAAAATGAACAAAGCTTAACTAAATGCAGTCATATGCACCATTATATACAACATATAGTTAAATGTATTGTAGCGATTAGTAATTAATTAGGATTTACTGTATTTAATGATTTAGTGCATTAATGAATTGACGAGGAAGGCTCGCGTGCATTGGTTCGAGCTTTTATGGGGCGATAAGCTGTTATATTTCTAGTATTGTGGGTGTCAAGTCCAGTGGAAAAATATCGTCTAAAGAAAGCAGGGAGTAAGCCGTGTTCGTATCAGTATATGAACTCAGACATTTGGAGGACCGTAATTTGACTAATTTTCAATAGCTTGTACTCCTTGTAGTATCCCCCTGTATGCGTGCATCTACGAGCACCTTCTATTATTCTTACCGCTCTCTTTTATAGTAACACTAGTTTTCTGAGCCTAGATACATATGTGGATGCCAATATCATATTGCAAAAGGTCAAGTATGGGTAGACAAGGGAGTAATACAATTTAATTCTAATTGACTTCGGGAGTACATGAGAAGTTCTGGCCAAAATGCCAACGTTCCTTGCGATTTTTGAAGAAATGTGGTTAATGTGATCTTTCCAGGTAAAATGCTGGTCAATATAGACCCCAAGAAACTTAGTGGACTCTACCTGATTTATAGGAATATCATTAATGAGCAAACTTAGATTATCCCTAGGACTAATTTTCCTATGTGACTTAAACAAAATGAAATTAGTTTTATTAATAAAATTCAGAAGCAAGCAACGAGACATAAGTCTCATAAGACATCTTTCCTAAGTCGATGCACTTTGAACGAACTGTTTCAGTCCCCAATACTATCTCCCCCCCGTGTGCTATAGCCGAAGAAGTGGATTACACGTTTTAATGACTCACCAAAGAACTAGCTGTGAATTCGCTTAAGCTTGCCTATAACTGTGCATTGGGATATGTGTACACTGTTACGGTTTTAATGATATGCAGAAGTATGCATAAATTATGTCTTGTTGCTAGCTTTTGAATTTTATTGATAAATGAAAAATATTTAAATGTAGTGGCCTTGAGAATGATATTTTCCCACCAATTGGGCGAGTGGGTGGGCTCCACCGCAGCCATCGACAC
This sequence comes from Bimastos eiseni, assembly GCA_959347315.1. Taxonomy (NCBI): domain Eukaryota; kingdom Metazoa; phylum Annelida; class Clitellata; order Crassiclitellata; family Lumbricidae; genus Bimastos; species Bimastos eiseni. Next base: position 580,066 of record OY365809.1, on the reverse strand, counting down.
GTGCGTGACTGCCAACCAGCCAAGTACAACAACGTCACAAGTGAGTCATTTCCACCGCTCAACGCGACCAATGACAGATTGACAAATCCAGTGAATGTGCGATATTTCTCAAAGAGCTTTGATTTTATTGATCGACGATTGGTCCATGGCCATCAGGTGATCGTCAATGATCCTGCTCTGACGATCATGATCCTAGAACCGCAGACGATCGGAGGATGCTCGAAGAAAGTTCGAGAGACGGTTGCTGCCTCTGCGAATCAGAAGCAGTGTCTATTTGCTGTCAATGGAGGATTCTTCAACGTCACTGACGGCGCATGTCTGGGTAATGTCTTAATGCATATTCATATGTAATGCGCCTCTCTAATCTCTTCTGGCGCCTTAAAGTCGTGTTGAAAAGGTACACAATTACGATGATGACGACTGTGGTGATACTTTTCATAGTTCTAAAAACATGTTGTTCCAAATTCTGTTAATTTTGGTTATCATTGTTTATCTTTTGTGAGTAAAAATAATTGTTGTGAATAATAATAAATAATTAACATCTACTACTCTGTAGTAGAAGTAATAATTATTAAGGTAAACTGTTTTCAGCATCGCCATCATAATCCAGCTCTTTGCTTCTAAGACACCCTCCTTGTGATCTGCTGAATCTTGATAGTTTTGAACCGGCCCAGAATTTTCTTTTCTCCAGATAATTCTTTAATTCCTGATGACCATATTTATGTAATACATCAAAGAGAAACAATAAAATATTAATAATAATGATCAGAATCGTGAGGACAATGACATGTTGACCCTTTGCCTCTTTCAGTTTTTTAGCTAACCTTCATTTTAATTTCTTATTGTTGTTACGCTGTTTTAGGAAATGTTGTCAGTGATGGTCAAGAGGCGTTTAATTCAGGCGGCATTCAGAATGTTCACTTCGGGATAAAAAAAGACGGAGCTTTGTTCTTTGGGTGAAGAGACTTTCTCTTCAAATCTCTTTCTGTTTACTACCTCCTATGGTGATGACTTTTACAAGCATTCCGAATTGTCTGCTGTTAGTTTCAGAGCCACATAACCCGTCTTATTATTATTATTTTTCACATTATAATTACTACTTCAATGTCATGAGATATTTGTGAACGATTGAGTTCACTTTTTATGACCTTTGTCAGAGCTTTTTTCACTGGGGGTGGGTGGGAGATTCTTTGAGGAGATGTGTATGCTTGTATGTATATTATATGTCTATATGTCTCCTGCTATTTATGTAGCGCCTTTTGATGTCTTTGCACATGCTCTGAACATCACTGTCTAACAGTACTACTTAATGCTCTTTGAAAAGCTTTCCTCTGAGTGTGTATCATAGTGGATGTCTATTCCAGAAGGATGATCTAATGCCTTGTTAAGGCTCCATATAAATTCATTGAATGAACGAATGAGTGAATGAATGTACTTCACCTCTTGATCACCCAAACTTATCTGTGCTTTGTTATGATTGTATCAGTTGATTGATATATCCAGGGAATTTGTTTGGTTCTGGTTTAGGTATATTCCAGAAGGCATCGCATTGAATGAAATGTTTGACCAACTTATCGGTGGGGTCATATGGTTGGTTCGGAATGGGGAAACCTATGTGGAGACGAGCAAAGTGGCTGAATGTCCAGACGTCCAGTCAACAGGTTTCAACAAGCATTCGCTTTTCTGATTTCATTGTTGATTCTTGGTAGCCAATTGGTTTGTGCTTTCACCTTCTAACACTGAGAGTATAGATTCAACCCTTCTCCTCTTTCTCTCCTCCTCCTCCTCCTCCTCTGTGGGCTTGAGCCTCATCATCATCCTCCTCCTCCTTCACTCACAGTTTCTCCGTGCCATCGAATGATGCTTCATCATTAGATGGATGATGATTCAACCCTAACCCTTATCCTCATCCTAAACCTAGTCCTTACCATTACCCTAATCCCAACCCCAGTGCTATCCCTTACCCTAATTCTAGCTTTTACCCTAATTCTAGCTTTTACCCTAATTCTAGCTTTTACCCTAATCCTAGCCCTTACCACAATCCTGGTTGTGTTGTTGTACATGTGCATTGTGCAGGGACGTTGCAGAGGTTTATCGACGTGATATCAGCACGAACCGCAATTGGACACGACATAGAAGGACGCGTCCACATCGTCCAGGTAGAGGGCAAGTCATACGAAAGAGGGTCAGTGCATTTGCGTTTCCATTAGCAGATTGTAATTAGCATCTCATTTACATATTATCATTAACATTTCATTAGCATATTATAGTTAACATCTCATTGGCATATTATAGTAAGCATGCCATTAAGATATTTTAATTAGGAAATCAGTGACATATTATGGTTTGCGACTCATTAGTATATTCGTGTAGAGGACTTGGTCAGTTGCTGTTTAGTTGATTTTGTGAGTTCAATCCTATTGCATGGGACACTGTAACATCCGAACAACACCCTCTCAACATCAACTAAAAAAAATACTTAAAACCAATTATTTCACGATGAGTCATCCTTAGGACTTGGATTTCTTGTTTTCCCAACTTCTAAATCGTCGACATTTATATTCGATGTCACTGGGTTCATTTTTCATTATTGATGCGCATTATTAATATTTAGTAAAATTTTATTAGTTATTAATTTAAATAATTTCTTTGTGTGTAGCCTTAATCTTAATGAGTTTGCGGAGTTTTTGGTGTCGCTCGGGATTGTCAATGCGATTAATCTTGATGGAGGAGGATCAGCCACTGCTGTTCTGAATGGATCAGTCATCAACTATCCATCAGACACTAGGTGCGTGTGTGGATGTGTGTGTGCGCTGTTGCATAGACATAAGTAACCGCTTACATTAATAGGTACCGGAAAATAAAAGGTAATGTGTTACTACAAATTGTTACTTTAGAAAAAAGTAACCTATTACAGTTACTGTTAAATAGTAACTGATTATTTTTAGTTTCTGTGAGTAAGAATGTTAGGTTGAATTTTGAGCTCCCTCTATGATGAGATTAGAACTGTTTGATAGCACAATGTAGTTCAACAAAAATTGTACTGGAATTTGGGAGCATTGATTTGCAAAAGGAGCTTTATAAGCAATTGGCTTCAGACTTTCAGAGATAGACAAGGCAGATTCAGTTTGCGATAAAGGCCACATTTTACTGATAACATCTGTGACAAAAGAATTGTTTGATGACACTTTATTTGTTCAATAAACGTTGTACTGGAATTTTGGAGCACTGACTAAAACTGTGAATGTTTGTGATGTTATTGTGACTTTAGAACAATAGATGGCATGGCCTACAATGTCGCTCGGAATGTCTCAACAATTGTCTGTGTCTCTGGATACAGATGTGTTCCTGGGTGCGGCCCTCACGGCGCCTGTCACGCAGGGAAGTGCGCTTGTGATGCCAACTGGAATGGTGCCAAATGCCAGCACCTTCTATGCCCTGGCACCAACTGTTCGGGGAATGGTCGCTGCACCCCAGGTGCCAAGTTAGTTGATAATAGGCGGAAGTTAAGAGTGGAATTGCGTTTGTCTCATTTCAATGTATTACATACAATGCATGTTAAACCTCTAAACCCTTTGAAAATCTGAAAGACCAATAAATCGGTCCTAAGGATCAGTCTTGACCGAAATCCCTAAGGAACTGTGTTTCACTACAGATCTTGTGATATTAGAATACAGAGTATTAACATGCAGGTCAAACAGTTGTGCTTACCTCTGCAACTCTATTATAGCATGGGACATGTAAACTCTGTCAGCATTCGACCTATAATTGACCTGTAAGACTGATCGTCAAATAGTTTAAAGTTTGTTGTTGTGTTACCATATTGAGAGATCATACTCAGAATATTGGTCTAGAACTATTTGGTGAATGAATCTAAGTCTACTCTGATTAATATTTACAACATTCTTTCTTTCTTCAAGATCTTTCTAAATGTTCTGTATGTACGTTGTCGTCTCACAGAGGGTTGCAAGTGCCACCCCGGTTACCATGGAGACAGTTGTTCGGTCGTCTGCTCAGAGGGTAAATACGGCTACGACTGCCGGAGTACGTGTCGTTGCCCTGGCAACCGGACAGACTGTGACGCTGTCACGGGTCAGTGCAATTGTCCGTCTGGATTCACCGGATTGTCTTGCGAATCGAGTGAGTCTGTCTTCTGTCGCTTTCTTTGTCTTCTTTGTATTGTATTTAAGTATTTATAGAGTGTCTTTACTAGGGCAAACCATTCAGAAGCACTGTCAGTGTGCATGGCCCAAAGAGAAGAAGTAGTGATTTTGAAATATTTGAGCTTAAGATTTTGATGTCAAGTATTGATGTTGTCGTTCAAGTTGTGTTTTTGATCAATGGATGTTGTCTATGCTGTTTGTAGGTTGTCTATGTTGTCTGTAGGTTGTCTATGCTGCCTGTAGGTTGTCCTCTGGGGAGTTTTGGTGAGAAGTGCAGTGGCATTTGCAACTGTAGAGATGGATGCTTCTGTGACCAGATCGACGGATCGTGTGACCTTCGACCTCCATCAACTCACTGGAAAGGTCACCAACCGCTCACCTGTGCTTTATGATAGGAGGTGTTTTGGCTGAGTGGTGATGCTGTTCAATTCTCTGATTCAAATCCCTGTCTGTCTCTCTTTACAAATAGTCTTTCCCTGTGTCTTTCTTCCCTTGAAGCCCTACTAACTGTTACTTTAAATTCTACTTTTGTTGTAGAAATTGCAATTAGTAAGTAACTTGTGCAGATGTTTAAACTGCAGGACATCATCTGATGTCGCTTCAAAATAAATTCATAAGTAAGTGAGATTAACTTTATGGTTAGACTCATTCTGTTCTTCAATGTGCTTCAATAATACAATTCAATTTATTAATAAATTAACTGCATTATGAAATCATAAATGGGCTTTTTAGTAGTTGCCTTGAAAGGGCGCTGTATCAATATTTGAATGAATGAATCAATAAACGGTCAATTGTTATTTCTGTGTTGTTTTTGGCTGACATTAGAGGGTCAATGTTTTGGAGATCTAATGATTACAAACAGAAGGATGGCCCTCGTTTCGCCTCAGGAACTGACGTTCGTTTTCCTCTCTTCTTAGTCAAAGTTCAGAATTTGACGTAGTAAATTAATCGTTGTATGTAATTTCTGTAAGATATTATTCTCTATTGAAAACTGTTTTCTTTACTTAATTAATTGGTCAGTCTAGACATTAGGCCACCTTTTGACCCACATTGAAATATTGACAGACTGTTTAATGCATTTGATAGCGTTGACCGATTGATTGGTCAGATCGAAATGATGCTGTGTGGAAATTACTCTCCTTAATGAAAGATCTCTTGTTAGAATGATTGCGTTTGTGTATCATCCAAACGATCTTTGACCTCATGGCCTTAACTGCTAAGAGGTTTCTTTAGGGATTCTTAAATCTGTCACTGTTGCGTTTCTGTAGAGCAATGTTAAGAAATCTATTGCCTCAGCCTATTTTCACCCCTTTACCTTTGTATTTCCAGGAATTGGCTGTCAACCGTTGTTAGCCTCTCTATTGTCGCATGTCTCAGCCTTGTCCTTAACTTCTACTTCCTGTGCCGCTGCTGTGAGACTGGTTTCCTGCGCAGGATGCTCCGACCGAGACAGATACGGCAACTTCGGCACCTGCCGAGAGCAATGTCAGATGATGACTTAAGCATGGATGAACAGACGGAAGCAATGCATTCCGGGATTCCATTGATGAATCTTGATGCCAATGACTCACCACGGCGACCGCCCAGGTGACGTCACGGTTGCCTAGCTACGGAAGTCGGCCTTAGCAACAACATATCGTGCATCGGTAGGAAGATTTTGTCATGAAAATGGAGTTGTAAGAAGAAGCAGGAGATGAGAAGACCGCCACAGAATCATGATATCAGACTTTCTTATTTAGCAGTTTAATAATGTGTTCAGGACTTGAAACTGTCCTTTGTGTAGAAGGTCCGAGCTTAGCCTGGCTTGTGCAGTTCATCGCTGAAAGTTCAACCATTATTCCGTTCTTGTCATTTTCTGTTCAGCCATTTGGTTAAGCTTCTAAGGCATCCAACACATTTGCATTTGCCTTGCTACTTTTAATCAACAGTTTTACAAGTGGTATTTGTTGCAAAACAATCATAGTGACTTATTTTTTTATCAAAATTCGATGAGATAAAAATTTTAATGAACTTTTATTTTGGAGGTTAATCATGGCAGATGTTTACTACAAAAACAGGATGAAGTTTTTCTATAACAATCAGCGGAAATGAAAATGAACATTTGTTAATGTTTTAGTAACGTATGTTACAACAGAACATGGTTTCTGATTGGCTAGAGTGAGCTCATCTTGCGAAATGAAGGTATGAGTTTGATCATCCCCTGAAGAGTATATTTATAGTGTAGGGACATTGAGCAAGTCCTTTGCTCACAACTGCACAGTGCCATCAATTGTTACTTGTTCATTAAATTCGTTACATAGCAGTGCTTAATAAATTCATAATATTTTTTTTAATACGACCATTTTGACATGTGTGATATTTGTGGGACTTGAGATTTCTGCTCATGTAGAGATTTCGTCATGTTGTGGGTAATTATTCGTTGTTTTTCGTCCACATGTGCAATTAGTGCTTCTGCATTAATATTCGTTTGTCTTCCATCGGTCGAAGCAGATCTATTCAACCTGAATAACATCTTTTCGGTTGTAACTAAGAAGCTGCAGAGTAGAGGAATTGAATCGAGTGGCTTCCGATTGTAATATATTCGCTCGTTGTTCCTTGTTTTGTGCTCAATTTTTGTACGTATTTGGATGGTGCTAAGACTTCTTTTAAACTCACAGGATTTTCGACACGATTTGTTGCTTATCACCCGAACAATGATCTGCAGTTTTCTCCCATTGAGTTCATGGTTGTCATTTAAGCTGTTAAGTCAGATGTAATTTGTTAAGTCGTAATGCTCAATTTATTCTGCTGGTGATTTTCATTTCTCTAGTTAATATATCTAATTAATCATTGATACAATCGTTATATTATAATGGCGTTCTATGCCTACCTTAAGCCTACCTCCATCTACCTTAATATCTGCTTTGAAACAGTATGACTAGTTAGAGAAGAATTGAGAGGAGAATAGAGTTGGAGAGGCCCTTATGGGCATGCTAGTTTAGCGATAGCTTTGTTCTAGTAATATCCAGGTACAGTGAATTGTTTTAAGTTGGCGCTATAGAAGTAGGCTGTGTTGTTACTCTGGTTATTAAAGAATAATATTGAGAAGAGGGTGGAAAGCCTCAAATGGTTCGTCTTCGACCTACAACTGTCCTACGGACAGTGAGATTAACTACCCCAAATGTGCGGTGGTCATTGTTTGCCATCCTTTTACCATACATGGTATACTTTGGGATGAGGAAGACTTCTGTGTTGCTAGCGGGAATGGGATGAGATTAGCACGCTGCATGACTTTCTAGTGTTTGTAAATACTTTCATTGTTCATATAGAGTTTCCGAAGTGCGTTTGCAGGCGATTCAATAAAGTACATACTCACTTACTTAGCCATTCTTCTTGCTCTCTTGATTAATGAACTAGAATGCTAAGTCATTGTTTCCTGTCTTGGAAATAAAACGAAACGATGGTCATTTTGGGAAGTCTACTTGCAAGACGCGTATCGAATAATTCCTTGAAAATATTCGATGACAAGAAGCGAAGAATCGGATTTGGACGAAAGAACTATATGCCGTTCGAAGACAAACAATCGAATGATCGCCAAGAAATGTTATTTCGAACAGAAATCATCGAAAATATCAATCGGAAAAGTGGACACTTAAAGAGTACGCGTATGACATCATTTCGGCAACGTATTATATCTTGGGGTCTGAACCCAGTGATTGAATTGTGGGGGGTTGGGTTGGGCGGGTTCAACCCTCCCTCCAGTTCGTTTTTTCAACCCCCCTAGTTAATTCTCAAAGATTACCTGGGGGGGTCAGGGCAAACCCCCCAGATATACTTGCAGTGGCTTAGTGTATCTTAACCGGGTCCCTATAGCAAATAGGTCTATCACAAATGCTTTAGCTCAAGCATTTGTGATAGGCCTATTTGTTTGTTTCAAAATTCATGTTACATTTTCAGTAAAATAGCAACAATATCTAGTAGGCAACTGCGTGTGCAAGCACTTTCTAAATATACAGAGTTGCCTGTAATAATGAAGTGGCTCGGTGAGAATGATAATATTATACTGAGTATTTCTTGAAGCCTCATGAGTCTGTACGTCGAAGGGGTCGACATATAAGTATCGGGCAGTGTCAGAGAGAGAGGAAATGACCTCTGACCACTTTATACGCTGTGTGCCCACAGGGCGCAGCAGCTGCATGCACGTACTTGGATGATATTGAGATGAAACCCATACAGCAGTGATATATAATCTGCCACCGACCTAAATTTGTAGTGGGTATGTACTATCAAACCAGTTTCGGCACTGCATAAATGAGCTTGCAGAAATTTTGATTTTCTCGCCAAACCGATTTCCAGATTGAAGAATGTGATGGTCCTGATGGAGAAACTGAACCAGGGACGACTAAATTAAGTTGATGTGACTGTGGAGCTGAGAATGCTAATGAATCAAAGCGGGTAAGTGTTTATGAGAAATCTAGTTCTGACAGAAATTACAAAGGCCAAAGGACTGCAAAAACTGGCCTCTAAGGTAGTAACAGTTTTGAGTAGGCCTATCTCCACTTCCTCTCCACTTTCACTCTTTTGCATTGTCTATCTTTTTCATTCTTCAATAACCAATAACTTTCAATAGAACAATTTGGGGGAAAACAGGTAGCGAAAGTAAGCAAAAAATTTCCTGTTAATGATAAACAAGCAGCATATATATTGTATAAGAGTGTGGCATGTTCAACAGCAGTGATGGTGCAATGTTAGGTATACGCCTAACAAGTTAAGTTAATGACTTTGATAGTGCTGCCTGTATGCCTTAAGCTGATTGTGAGAGATGATTTAGTCGAATGAAGCTCTATCGTACCAGTGAAAGAAACAGGCTGATTAACATCTGTTTGTGACTTCTTAATGATTGGTGTTAATGACCCTCCGCATTGGAATGTCGAAAAGTGTGTTATAAGTTGGTTGAAGCCAGGCAAACATGGAACCCTGGACAAAACTACAGGCTTGCCAACAGTTGAAATTGCTAGTGTTCAAAAATTAACGAAAACTATTGCGTTGTTATGTTTTCATTTATTTCACTTCATTATTGGTAAAGTCACAATAATGTTTGCTGTAAATCTATTTATATAAGCCTACCTACTGTAGACAAGTCTAGGATAAAATCGCCAGCACTATATGTATACTGATTCTTGTATACCTTGGTAGTAAATGAAATTGGGACTCAAATATGTTATACCCGAACAGCTTAAATGTGCATGGTGTTTGTAAAATTGCCAATGTAAGCCCATATGGTGTTTATATTTGACCTCAGCAGCCAATTTTGCCCTGATATGTCATTAAACTGATGATTGAACAAAACACAGCTGTAGAAACAAATTTCTGTTCCCGCACCCACCCACTGTCACCCTCTACAATTTAGCCTCTGTACACTGATTTAAGGTCCCTTGAAATCCTGGTTGGGACATCTTGACATGTGGATAATTTTCAACCCCTCCTCCCCCAGTTCAAATATATATATATATATATATATATATATATATATATATATATTAGATATCCCGCCATGTATATATATATACATGGCGGGAAATCTAATGAGAAAAACGGAAATCTAATTTTAAAATATATATACGTGGATGTATGTATATATATATATATATATATATATATATATATATATATATATATATATATATATATAGGATCATTCGGAAATGAGGTGAGTTTATGTATCTGCAACAGCAGGCAGATGAAACCGAAGACTGTTCCTAGAAGATCCAAGTCATAAGATAAGATGCAATATACCCGGCACTTAGGCCTACTTTATCTTCAAAGACAGGTGCTGGTTGATATCCATGACTGAGCATAGAACTTCTTGATATTGTAGCTACGTCAGTGCGGTACTAACCATCACGTTCTGTATAGCCACAGAAGGAGACTTGTATTTGATTCTTGCCTTGCATGATGCAGCCTATTATAATTCGTTATTTTGCTTTCTTTCTATAGGTGCCTGCGAGGCTGTGTTCCTGTGAGATGGTTTTCCTGCGGCTACGTGTAGGTTTCGTCGTAAAGGGAGATGGGATGAATGTTACGGTTGTACTGTGGCTCTGTGTCGTTTTGTACGTGTTTGTGTGTTAGTAGTTGTCTATAAATAAGCTGTCCCGTGGGTCTATGTCCCAAATGACCATAGCTCATGGGCTTTCTCGTTTGTTTCTGTATATGTTTGTTGCCAGTAGATTTCCTCTTCACCTGCTGAGCCTCTGGCGTGGCGTAAAACCCCGTAAGCTCCTAGAAGGCAGGAGGGCCCCTGGAGTGGCTTAAATTCTCGTAAGCCCTGTTTTTTCGTTGTGCTAGAGTGAGCCGCTGGATAAGATGGAGGTGTACAGAAGGAAGGAAGGAGGCATGGCTAGTCAAAATGGATGGAACTGTGAGAGCACCGTTCAACTTCTCCTGATGAGAAGATTTCTCGATTGATTCGTGATTAAAACTTGTCTAATTACGAAGTTCGGGATGTTTTTCTGTGGGTTTCTTAAAAATTATTTCCAGAAAGACGTAAAAACGATAAAATCACGGGTGTTATGCATTTGTTCAGTCATTTGCAGATCTATAATCGCAATCCATGCAACCACTTCGCTCAACCGGTTAGCATTGGAAGTGAGGGGAGGCAGATTGGGTCGTATAGGCCTATGGGTTTACTATATCTTTCTCTGTATAATCTCAAGATTTCAACTGATAATGTAACAATAATCATTTGTTTGTGATGATGCCATCGTGATCATGTAATAGCTTGTTTCCAAATTCAAAACTGACACATCAGAAATTCAAAATCATTACAGAATAGAATGCATATTATGTGCAATTAATTGGTATTATGTGAATACCCTGCTGAAAAATGATTGACCTCTGTAACGGTCGATTCATGGTGAACCAGTGGTGCTACCGTGTTAATTAGGCCTACTGTAGTGTAGGCTTATATGCCTACTGTTATACTAGTTTAGACGTATGCCCTAGGCTATAATTATAACCTACGTTCAATTGTTTCCCCCGCCAAACGATGCAAATCAATCGATAACTCGATCGATGTTAATATTTTTGGGACAAGGTCACATTCTACGCTACACATAACTCTACTCTCTGAGGGCGATGCCCGCACAACTGACTGGCACAGTTTCCATTCCGTGCAGCAAGAATTGTTTGCAGTTAGCATGCTCTAATCAGATACATGCTCAATGAATTTGCAATGATTAGTCATAGGCCCTACAATATGAGCTCAAAAGTTTATAAATCTTTGCAGTTTTACACCTATCCTTTTGCAAACAATAGGGCCAGTCCTCGAGCGTCACCGTATATAATTCTACGGGCACCTGAACATTAGGCCTAATTAATTTGCCAAATAGGGCCTACACTTGTGTTGCACTTAGGAAAATATAAATTTTGAATAAACTAGGCTATAAATAGGCATATTCAGACCTTAAGCTAAAACCTTATCAACTAGTGTACTCCGGGTTGTGAGTGTAACGTGCAATAACAATATCAAACTGGATGGTCTACGTGCTGTTCCATTTCTATGTTCGAACCGTTAATTGGTGTGGTTTTAGCACAGTCTTCTGAACCACTTTAAACCCTTGATATGTTATGTACTTTCATGTTATGTTATGTTATGGGATTTGCGATTCGATTCAACTGCTAGTGTGCTATAGCAAAGATGATAAGAGTCCTAAGACTAAGATATGACACTTCCTATCCCTCTGTGTATTTGGTTTGTGTGGTGGTCAAAGCACACAAACCACTTTTCCATTCGCTACGTGGCGCAGTTGACGCCACGCCAGCCGCGACACGTAGCGACTGGAGAAGTGATATCTTAGTGGTATCTTAGCAACAACAATCGATTCTAAGGTAGGTGACGTGAACATTCAGATAATAATGAATGGTTGGAATTCTGATAGCATAACTCGACTAAAATTACTCTTGAGAAGTCTAGACTGCCTCTGTAAATACTCTAATGAATTAACCCTATGATCTATTTTAAAATCTAATTTTATTAAGTTTCAGAATTTTTTAATGCAAGGATTATATTGGTCCTTGGAAACCAGCGTAGATCCGAGCAAGGATCCAGCGTCGGCTGTTGACTCGTTGACAAAATTAATCCTCGTTATCTGTTTAAACTTTACAGTAATTAAGCAGCTAAACATACTCTAATCGGAATATGTAGTTTAATTGAATAGAGGATTGTTTGTTATTACGTCAAGTTTAACTAACATTCTGCCTGTGTATGAGATCGTCATGTTCACTGACTGCTCTCGGTGAAGAGTGGAGAGGTGACAAAGTATGGTCAGCCGAGGATTTAATTCGATTAAATGGAATTAGGAATTCATATAGCAGATAGGTCTGCCTATTTAATAAGCGTGTTATAGTACAGAAGATTCACTACTATGTTGTGAGTGAATTGTAACGTTTTCTATGATACATACACCTTCATTTGACCTTCCTTCAACTAGGTAGACATGGTGGAGCGATTGCGACAGCTACTTGAGGCTTGTGTGGAAGGCAATGCTTGGGTGGTGTCGGCCATTCTAGACGAAGGAGTTGATGTGGACATATCGGACGATGATGAGGTGACGGCGTTGCAAGTGGCATCCGCCAACGGTCACGAGCATCTTGTTCGTCTGCTGATAATGAAAGGCGCGGCACTCGACAAGGCCAACTCCTCCGGGTGGACTCCACTCCTCCAGGCTGCTCGACACGGCCACACGAGCATCGTCGCGCTCCTCCTGCAAAACCAAGCGGACATCAATGCAATAACAAACCTCGGTGCCAACGCGATGGTCCTAGCATCGCGCGGTGCTCACCTCCAGACGTGCCAATTGCTCGAAGATTATGGAATCGATCTTGGCTTCCCGAGCGGGTCAGTCGACGGCTCGACCTGCGAATTCACGGCCACAATGGTTGCAGCGCTACACGGTCACGACAACATCGTACGCCATCTGGTCGACCGTAGCAACGATGTAAACTATCAGACGCCAACGCTCGGAATCAGTTCGCTCATGTTTGCCGCACTCGACGGTCACATGACCACAGCCCAGATTCTGATTGAGCGGGGAGCAGATCCAAACCTGACAAATGTGAACGGAGATACCGCGTTGGAGATCGCGATGGTACGAGGACGAAGAGAGGTGCAGAATTACCTTGATAGGAAAACGACAAGGAAACCGAGGGCAGGTGAACCGGAGTCTTATAATCATTACCAGTTTTACATTCACATCATCAGTTTAGTATTTTGAGAATATTGTGCAACTACATTTGATACAGTAAAGTACTCTAATTAGTTGAATAATGTTCTCCATGGATGAAAAAAATTACTTTTTGGTAATCATCTCACAGAATCACTGCTTGTGCTACCCTAAAGAGTGTTCTTGTTGGACATAATATAACGAATCTGTTAGTCCAATCGTCAACTTTCATGCTGCTCCTCTCCCCTTCAGAGGGTTGCTGTGTAGGGACATTAAGGACCAAGTCCTTCACTCAGAACCATCGAGTGATGCCTAATCGTTAATTAGATCTAGAGTTGATTTAAAAATGCATAATGATAATAAATCTTAATTGAATTGTTTGTTATGTTGATAATTATTGTTAAGAAATGTATGGTGTTTATTCAGGTTTTAAATTACTCAAACCTATTCATATATTTTGTTTGATTTTAGCATATCAGGATGTTAAGCCAGACATCATCGATGCGACAAGACATGGTAATACTGTGTTAACAGTTACTAGACTTAAAAAAGGATTTCTTAGGAAATTATTGCTTATGAAAGTTGTTTTTAAATATTGCACCAAATTTTTATGTTTTATTTTATTGTGTAACTAATCATTATTAGTTTTCAAGTCATATCTCATTTTATTGTATTCCTATTAAATTTTATTTGATGTGTAATTTGATTGTGTTCCTAGTAAATTCAAGAGAATTGTGCAGCCATTGTTGTCATTGTTTGAAATCATGGAACTCCTTCTGCATCATTGCAACAGTAATACTTCATTGTTTACCAATTCATTTCTACTGAGACTCGCTTGGATTTCTTCCGTTTGGCAGGTAACATCCAGAGAATTCGGGAAATCCTTGAGGAGGATATAACCCAGCGAGATGCATGTTCGCCCCAAGATGGGGCAACTCCTCTGATGTTTGCTGCAATGGCCGGACGATTGGATATCGGGAAATTGTTAGTTGAGAAAGGATGCGATGTGAACAGACGCGATAACATTAGCGGATGGACCGCTCTAATGCAGGCAACATTCCACGGGTGAGAGAGAGAGAGACAATGGGTCATCATTTGGAATGAAGACACAATTGGATGTCTATTCATGTACATACAGACTCACATACATACATACATACATACAGACAGACAGACAGACAGACAGGCAGACACACAGAGACAGACAACCAGAGCCATACATTATTCAGGCAGAGCATGTGGCTTATGTGTATGACTAAATTAAACATTTAGTTTACTGAGAAACATGATGTAATATTGATTGTTAATAATTTGATGCTTAAATATGATAATTAATCATTTAGTTTGCCCGCAAACATGACGTAATAATGATGAGTAATAAGCTGACATGAATCAATGCAATTCAAATAATACTAAGTTCTACAAAATATCAGTGTTAAAATCCTTAAATTAAGAACAGTGAGTTTATTAAGTTTTTAGTGTCTGAAATGCTTAAATCCCAGTGATCACTTCAGCCTTTCTAATAATAATATTAATATATAGGAGTAATAATTTTTTGATTATAGTAAAAAAGAAATGGCAAAATATCTCATAAGTGTCGGTGCTGACGTCTGTGTTGCTGCCAAGAATGGTTGCACGACTTTTGACATGGTCACATTCATGGGTATGCCGTTGTTGTCTTTCTAATTTCTTAAATTAAAATATAGAGAAAATCTCTGCTTTAACTGACTAATGACATTCTGTGGAGGCTTCTAAATGCATGCAGAGCGAAGAACTTACAACTTCCTTTCTAAATGATCTTTTTGTTTATTTTCTGTGGCATTATTTCAATTGTGTTTCGCTGCAGATTAAGAACATGTAATTTGGGAGCTACAGTTTCGGATCAAGTTGGCTTTAAGACATGGATTATATTCTCTGTAAAACCGGGCAATCCGTGTTTGCTGTTTTAGTTACCCATGGTCTCCATTGTGGCTATTTTATGTGTTTGGGCTACTACCCTTGCACGACTGCTCCAATCAGCTTCCCCAAAATGGTTGGGATTTGCCAATGTGGGCAAAGTGTTATTGCCTTAATAGTCTCCTGTGTAAACTGACCCATAACTATTTTCAATTTTTTATGTTTTATTGTTTACATAGAGGTGGTAAGAAAGGGATGTGGCTGGCAATGCTTCAGTTAATTCTGTTAATCATTATTTTGTGTTGATAGAAAACGTTGATACAGATCTATGTCGACTGATCGCGTCAAAAGCAATGCAGCGAAATCAATTCGATCATTTGACAAAGAAGACAAAATCGATCCGCGAAGACTCCACATCGATCGTGGAACTTCTTTCCACCGACTCTGTGTAGGTTACAGTATTATCTGATGGGAAAACGCTTTTATCTGATCAAAATACTTTCCATCTTGTGCTTATTGCTCGTACATGCGGTTTTTATCCATTAGGTTTTTTGATTGTTCCATCACAGAAGAACATTTGGCGCATCATAATCATACAGGGAGTTTCATCTGTTTTGCTGATTGTATTTGGTATGTAAAGATGCAGCTGTTCAACTTCTCATGTTTTTATCTTTAACGTGGAGACTATTCTTTGTTAATTGATTGGAGAATTATTTTATTGTTTACTAAACATTTGTTGTGCTAATTGAATTCAATATGTTTAATGATAACAGGTGGGACAATTTTGACAACAGATGGAGAATTTACAGAGAGAATGAGAACCGATAGGGAGAATTGACCATGAGAATTGATAGAGAGAATTGACCATGAGAATTGATAGAGAGATTTGTACAGTTGGTGTTTTCTTTGTTATATTTTAGTTCAGAGGAGAATGCAAGAAGTGGTCTTAAGGTGAGGAGGCATTTCTTTCGTTCACTCTTTGCCAATTCCTTTCTTATGATAAGGTCACCTTATAGATCCATTTTAAACCAGATGTCACAATCTTTATGTTTTGATGTTATGTGGATTAAGTTAAATGAATTACATGGAAGATTGGAGCTTACTGCTTCAAGATGTTCATTTTGCGACAACTTCTTAAGTCACAAATTGGTTATGATGATTTGCCCGATTTATAACATCGCTTCAACACAGTCTCTGGTTTTGTTGCATGTTATTAACTAACAGCTCCACTACAGTTCATAAACATTAATAAATTCCCTACAAGCATGAATCTATAATATTCATTCTGTGTATTTAAATAGCTCCCTTCAAGAATATGGGTAACTGAAGCATCAACTTCTGTTTGTGATCTCTCAACAAAGCAGCTGCTTAACTACTTAATATGCACAGTTGTCATCAAGTCATTAGACAAGACTGGACATGTGTCTGTCTCATTAGCATTATAACTGATCGGAATTTCTAAAAGTCTTTCCAGTATTGCATAAGCGTAGGTTCTCTGAAAAGCTACATTCAGTGTCACTAATTTATATTCAGTAACATGACATTTATGATCCGTCGATGTCTCTCGATGATTCGATAGAATAAATATCTTTGTCTAAGTTAGTGACAAGGTATGGTTGTTGCTGTTCAGGCGTGGTGGAACCGGATGTCCAACCGATTTCGTAACCTGAAACTTGGAAGAACGTTCAATCTGAATAATAATCGTTCGTCGTCAATGGAAGAAACAGAAATCACGATTAAACATCCTTCGCCTGTAAACCACGTGAGTTTCGATCTAATCTGATCTAATCCGATCTTTTCTTATGATCTAATGAGTCCATATTCAGTGCCATTTTCACAGTTTCAAGTGAAGTCGCAATCAAATATGAGAATGCGTTACAGAAGTCCGATAAGTAGAAGAGGGAAGAAGTCAGGTTGCAGTAGATATCCAAGGTCAAAATATTTTCTCCTAACTTCCAGCTATTAACTTCCATTTTTTATTTGCTATCAGACATGATATGCTCCCTCTCTTTCTCCCTCCCTCTCTCCCTGTCTCTCTCTGTCTGTCTCTATCTGTCTCTCTCTCTCTCTCTTTGTTTCTCCCTACAACAGATGTAAAACCCACAATTCGTTTTCTGTTGCATTTGATCAGAATTATCAGAATTCGACGCTGTCGAAACCGACGTCACCTGAGGCGATGTTTGTGACGAGAGGAACAGACAGAGAGATTGCAATAAAGACAAATGATACAAATCGAACAACAAATGACAGAAACACAACAACAACTCTCTATTCGCTTGTGAGTCTCTCTCTCTCTCCTCTCTCTCTCTCTGTCTCTCTCTCTCTCTCACTCTCTCTCTCTCTCTCTCTCTCTCTCTCTCTCTCTCTCTCTCTCTCTCTCTCTCTCTCTCACTCTCTCTCTCTCTGTCTCTCTCTGTCTCTCTCTCTCTCTCTCTGTCTCTCTCTCTCTCTCACTCTCTCTCTCTGTCTCTCTCTCTCTCTCTCTCTGTCTCTCTCTCTCTCTCTTTCTCATTCTCTTTCGTTGTCTCTTTCTGTCTGCCTCTCTCTTTTGCTGTCTGTGTGTCTCTTACTCAGTCTCTCTCTTTCTGTCTGTCTTTCTGTCTGTCTCTCTTATCCTCTTTTTTTCTCTAAGCAGTGCATATGACTCATCTCTTACACTGTCAGTTTATTATTGCTCTCGTTTGTTCTTGATATGTTGGCAGTATTAGGTATGGTAATTAGAAGTGGTGGTAATTAGAAGTGGTGGTGTTGATAGACGTGGTTTTGGTATAGCCAATGTTTGTTGAGATGTTGTGTGATTATGTAGTGATGTCATTTGTTTTTGTCATTTGTTAATTGAGGGAATGCTAAATACGACGAATACAAATCCTTTAAATAATACAATGAAACCATTGACTCCGTTTTCTCCTCCTCCGACCTTCCAGACGAATGGAAACAAGATGCCTCCTATCAGCCTCAAGAAATCGGTCGTCAACCGACTCGGAAGCACTCCGGCGCTCGTGAGCCTTCCTTCTCTCGTTCAATTAAAATGCAGCTGACATCTGTCAATGTCAGACAAATCTTATTTTTATTTTTAAAATTTATTATAGATTGTTGCTAATCTACATGATGTTAATGTCTATTTGATCAGACACTCATTCACTGATATTCAATGGCTCTTCAATTTATAAGTCAATCAAGTAATTAATCAAATAATCAATCAATCAGCAGTCACATGTGGTTGATTGTGATTGGAATTTTGAGGAAGATAGCTTACAAGATCTTTAGAACAATGTTTAATATTATTAGGAGCAGATGTAAACATCACTAATAATAGAGTTAACAGAAAGAAGAGATTCTGCTGAGTTGGGCACTGATCAATTTTCTTCTTTCCTCTGTAAATTCGATGTTTCAGTGTTTTTTACATTAGAGGTGAACCGAGTGTAAATTTCCTGAGTTTTGGTTCATCAGTGTTTTCTACAGTGTTGGGAAGTGTCAACATTTCTTCTTTCTTCTGCTGATTCGGTTTCTGAGTGATTTTGATGATGACTGTTTTGTCTCTCTAGGGTGGTCTGACCCCATCCAGCTTTGCCGGTCGATCTACCCTTGGTCTGGCAGCCAACGGCCATTCGAGGACAGGCCTTCGTTCCCACCAGCAGAGAATGGCGAGGTCGCCCTTTGCGTCTGCCGAGATCAGTCCCTCGGCCTCATCGGAGGCGAGCGTCCTCAGTAATGGAATGTCCGTCGCAAGGTCGAAGGTCGCATCGAGCACATCGAGCAGCACAGGGACTCTGACGGCAGGAAGTGGAGGAGGCAGCATCACCAATAGACATACAGGTCAGGTCAGAGGTCAGCAGGGGTCAAGAGGTCGAATGAGGGGCTTTGGTTATGCCAGATGTCATGAGTATTGTTAGAAGTCAACAGAGAGGTTCAGAGGTCATATGTGGAGTCAGAGTCATTGGACGGAGAAATTACCCAAAAATTTACCTGAAGGTTACGTTGAAATTAAATTAAATTAAGGAAACTCTGTGAATTACGCTGAATGGTCTAAAACAAGAGTAACGAGGGAAAGTGAGTGACTAAACGATTAATTGGTTAATAAGCAATTGTTAATTAATTGCGCTTAACTTGACTCTTCTCTGATTAAACAAATATTGATTGATTGAGTTGATTGATCCATCAGTCAATGCATTGATTGATTGATTGATTTGATTATGTTGATTGTTTACTTTTGATTGGTTGGCATTGATTTTAATCTTGAATTGATTGGTTCTGATGATTGTGTTGTTTGTCTTTTGGTTGATGATGATTGTGTTGATTTGATGTCAGATGTTCTGAAGGAGGAGAATCCAAAGCCAAGCGATCGAACAATCCGTTCAGACTCTGCGTTCGTCAGCGGACAGGAGTCGTCTCCAAAGTCTAACAAACCAAATGTGTACGTTTAGTCTCTCTCCCTCTCAGACCGAGCAACACTGACAAGTGATGATACACGCACACACACACACACGAATATGCTTTTAAGCAAACATGTAGTGCAGTGATTCCCAACCTGTGGCCAGCGGGCCAAAAGTGGCCCTCGACCTATCAAAGATATAAAAAAAATATACATGCAAAAAGGGAATATTTGACAGAATAATTATTTCTATTATATATTATTATATTTTGTAAACGTTTATAAGTTACTTTTAGATAAATATTGCTATTCCAAAATGATTATACCGGAATTTAACTTAATTCTATTCTGAAATTTAAAAAAAAAGAAAAAAACTGTTAAAATTAAAAATGATTGTTTTAAACTTTTAGCCCATCATGTCCTACAACTATGCCTCTGTATCAGTTGCTTTCCTTCCAATTGTTTTTGGTTTTTTATAATGAAAACAGTGTTTGAGATAAGGATTCAGACGTTTTTCTTCTTTCTGTGAAAGGTCGACGCAGCTATCGAGTCTGAAACCAGTTTCACGAAACAGTTCCCCATCGAATGCCTCAACTTTGACCCCTTCACCTACAACGACCCCAAAAGCAGATAAGGTAAATTGAACAACTGCCGATGGTTTGCATACGTCATAAGCCGTATAAGAAAGTTTTCTTCGGATTCTAGGCACTGAATTTCTGCTCCGGGACGACAACCTGTTTTATTTTGCAGTCTTTATGTGAATTTCTTTGTCTGTCTGTCTGTGTGTGTTTCTCTCTATGTGTCTGTCTCTCTCTGCATCTGTCTTTCTGTGTCTGCTCTGTTGCTTGTGTCGTTTTGTTCTCGACTTGAGACACAAGCAATTGAGCAGAGCAATCAGAGAAATGGAGAGCATTGCAATGATCGAGGTCCAGCAGACGAAACAACTCATTCCCCAATTAGAAGAATTCTTATTTGGTTTATGACCTGCGAAGGATGATGACCAGCGAACCAGATCGGTTGGTCCTGCCGTCGTAACGTTGCGAGCAATGGAAAAGGACCATGGTGAGTGGATGGATGGTCAACTCATGATGACCTCAATGTAAATGAAGATGTCTGATCAGAGACTTTAAGGCCGCTCTATTATTAAGTGTTTCTCTGTCTACAACTATTTTTTTTTTACTCTGAAATTTGATATTGTCCTTCTTCCAGCATCTTTTGCTCAGAAGAACTATGTCTTTGTATATTATCTTTTCTGCAGACATGCAATGCTTGCAGAAATTATAGCAATAGTATACATTTTATTATTAATGATTTCTGCTCATATTATTATTATTATTCTGATTAACTCGATGGATTCTTCTCACTTTTTCAGCCGCAGGAGTCGATTGCGTCTCGTTCTCAAGTGATGTCATCGTTTGTGTCAGTCGTTCCTCCAACTGAGTCATCACCCGTTCCAGGTTACAGTTCCGTTTAGATGCCTTTTAAAGGCAATGTAGGGGAGTAGTTAGCAGATACTCGGGTGGATGGCTGCATAGAGAGAATGTAATTATTATAATAATGTTCGTTTATTTTCAAACTAACTAATCGCAGTATGATTATAAGTAGAGTAGGAACAAACGATGACAAGTTATAACAGGAGTTGAATTTAACTGTCTGCAGCCATGCAAGGCTCCCATTACGTTATACATCTGATTTAACCATGGAAGGAAGGACTGTCAAACTTATGGGTATAGGGAATCCCAAGGAGTATGCTTGCTTTTACTTTCAATCACATTTTCCTATTGTATGAATATAATATATATATATATATATATATGTATTCATTTATTAGGCTCTACTATTTAATGGTTAACCATTATTCGATGGAACTGATAGCTGTGTGTGAAATCCCCAGAAGAGATTCTCAACAGGGTTTTTAAATGATTGTTCAGTTACTTTACCATCACAAAGTCTGTACTTAAAGCGATGTAAGACGGATGATGGTGGTCTCTTAATACTTGATGATGTTGAGTCTGATGATCGCCAGGTGGCTTTGCTTTGTTTCTCAGAGGACATTGGACGCGTTCTTCAACAGCTTTCACTGGAACGGTATCATCCGATCTTTGAGGAACAAGAGGTACGATGATTTCTCTCATTCTCCTCTCGTTTCGCATAAAGTGAAAGTTAATCAGAGGCTCTTTTTGCACTGGTCTCTTGACATATTAACTTGCACTTGTCATAAAGCTTCCTGTTTTAAAATAGCCTTTGTGAAATTAAATGCTGTTAATTAAGAACAGTTGTTTTGACAGGCAGCAGCAGCACATTGTGCATAGAACTAATCTAGTTAAGTTCGGATCACTTGATGTTACATCTACACTGATTAGACTTATAGCGGTTGATCTGGGCTTAGGAGATGTTGATTGACAGGTGGATATGGAGGCGTTCCTTACTTTGACGGACAGCGACCTCGTGGAACTTGGAATCTCAAATGATGAATCAAGACACCAGATCCTCACCTCAATCAACGAACTCAACCTCAACAAGGTCAGTGGAAACTCATCGACTCAAACAAAACTGTTGTTGCAGTCAAACTTACCTTTTAACCCTTTAACGACCAGCGTGTACTAAGTACTAAAATGTATGGGAAACATATGCAGCTGGTCGTTAGAGGGTTAAGAGTGTCCTATAAGTTGTTCAGCTTCGTTGCTTCAAAGACTGCACTAATGTTAAAAGAGGCACACAATCAAATGAACAACGCCTTCTATTGCCTAAGTTATCTTATTTTACCTTTGGCTTATTTTTACCTTCCATTATCATCTGTTATTATCACTGGCCCCTTACACAATGCAGTGCTCCTGAATAACTGGAGCCCTACACTTGGCTCTAGAGCACCACCTTATATAGTTGCAATGAACATTTACCTTCAGCTTATTAATTCACATTACCGTTATCTTATTGTACTAGTCATTACCTTGATTCAGTTGCGTTCGTTTTTAGGACAGAGAACGCCAGCAATATCAACAAGCGATTTCGCACTTCAACAGCACTTTACGTCCACAGGTGCCATTCGACTCAGGTTAACATCTATTCATTCTCACGTTAAAGTGTTTATGTAGCACCACTTTCCAGATAATTGCTAAGCGACTTACCCATCCCATCCCCCCAGCAAAGAGCTGGCTTGATAGAATGATGGTTGCTAAAAAAACTGATGTATTCTTGAGGTGTAAATATTTCTTAGGGGACAGTAATGTTGGGAGGGTGGATCCTTGGCTAGAATTTGTTGGCATTTGGTAAGTAAGTATATTCTTTGATCAAACGTCTGCAAATGCACTACATGTAAAGATAAAATTCAACACTATTTTCTGTATGGATGGGTACAATTATCTGCATTTTTGGGGCATATCTTAAAAATTAAGAATTTTGGCATGCACGTGATTTGGGTGAGACCTCATTTTGTAAAGCTGGCTGTTTATCATCTGTCATCTATCCTCTATAGGGTGAATTATTATAAAGCCTTTTCATGTCCTTGTAACTGATCTGGTTTTAGGCACTTCACAGATTCTGGATTTTGGTGAATGGACTGAGGAGGGAACAGTTGATCAGCAGTAACATCATGTAGAGTCCCAGCTAAAGAGAAGATCTTAGGACACAGATGCCGACTCCTTCCCCGCACTTGAGCATTTGACAAAAACAAGTGATCACATATTGCCACATATCACTGAGTATGACGACAAAGTTGCAGGTCGTGGAATCGACGTTTGGTCACTTCTGCAATGGATTATGAGGCAGAACGATGATTGTAAGCATCTTCCAGATCTAGTCAGAAAACACTGTGTTGCTGATAGAGTTGTTGAACTGCACATAGAACAGGCGAAAATTCTCAATTCCTTTGCGGTTGATAAAGAATGAGGGAATGGTGAAGACAGCGTTGTTCATCTGATGACATTTGAAGCACATACTCTGATGATGACGACGACATTGAATGTTGATCGAAAAGCTTCATCCAAGTCAAGTACAATATCGTGTTCTCACAAACAAAGCTACTTATCTGGAGTTACATTTGCCAGATGGTACACTACATCTAGTTCTGATTTAGTGGACACACTTCCATTGGAGCCAATTGTGCCTTCTCATAAAACAGGATATTAAATGGTGTACAAAATGTGTTACTACCCATACATTGCAATTGAGAGTATACATTGGCCCAGACCATCTTATTATTAAGGAGCTCTATACAGTGGTAATCTAATTCCAGTTCAACCAGGGCTAAATAAGAGTCTTTTAAGTTAGTAAAGAATGTATGGGTGTCACCATGACAACAACAGGTGCCACTGCATGCAAAACCTGGTCTCTAAGCACTAAATACAGACATCATAGAGGGCTCTACAGTGAGGCAAGCAACCACATAGGTGTGGAATAGGGTGGCACTTGTTTAGAGACTGCGTTTTATTATAATATTAATGTTTAGGGTTAAATCACTGGGTTGGCACACAGCAACCCTCTACAGAAAATACCAATGCAGTTAAAATTCATTAAACTAATAGGCAGTGTTGGGTATGAGTTTAAACTCCCGAATTAACTAACTTGCCGTGATTTATAAGTTTAAGTTAACTCACCGCAAAAAGTGAGTTATGAATTTGATTTAATTCATAATTTCTGTGAGTATGAGTTATAAATGTGAATTTTAAAATCAACTCACTATTCGGCACTCGGCACATATTATGTTGATACAATCTAATACCAGTCCTGTTTGAGATGTTAAACATGTGAACTGTGGTGTTTACTTTGACCTAGTAATAATAACCTGATTCATCCATTAATAATAATAACAACAGTAATACTTACAAATTAGTGATGATACCATTGGGTGGTGACTGTGCATTTGAATAACACTAGATTAAAATGTGCTATTATGAAACATGTGTGAGTTGATGATTTAACTCATTTAGCAACTGAGTTTGAGTTAACTCATTTCATAGAGGATGATTTGAGTTTGAACTCATTTTGAGGTGCATGAGTTGAGTTTTGATTGAACTCATTTCTTGAGTATGAGTTTACCCAACACTGCTAATAATAGGTTTAAATGACTGTTACTGATGCAACATTGGAATCATAAACATTTTAAAGAGGCAATTGAAAGTCAATGGGTTTGGCTTGAAGACGGACATTAGTATCAGGAAAGACAGAAGATTAAAGACACATGATCTTCGTGTCTATTTAAAAACGTCTGACCTATGAAAGATCAACATCACCTTCCCCTTTATAGACGCTTGGAATTGGCACCACGTGAATACATTAAAGGCTGTGGTAGAGAGGTGTCCTGATATGTACATATTAATTACACACAAAACTTAGCGATTAAACAAAATTAAGCAAAACTTATTTGCATCTAAACCAAAGTTTGAGGATAAATGGTTCTTACAGTTCAAGAGTTAAATCTCTTTTTATGCTTTAACGTGAAACCAACAACTATGAATTTTTTATTGCAATCTTTGAGATTAATTAATACAAAACTTCAGTCATAGCATGTCAGAAAATCAGTGTTAGAAAAGTTTACTATCACAAGTTGTGCTGTTAGCTTCAACCGGAAAGTTGTTTGGGATTTGACAAAGCAACTTTCCCCATACATAGGTTATGCTTCTAATGGTGCATCCCTAGACCTCGAGCAAAGATCTAGGTAACAGTAGCAAACGTTTTGCTAAAGAAGTTTCAGAAAACGAGAAGAAAATATCTTACCAAACGCCAAAATCATCCGTATAAATGGGGAGAATACATTAACGAAAAGAAGAAGAGATAGATGTATTGCCAATGAGGGGGAGGACAGTTTAAAAATGGGATCATTCTGCAGTAAATCCATTCACTAAGTGAAATCGAAGATGCATATTGCGACAGTCAACAATTATTTATATTCTTCAAAAAGGATGAAGCAAACTATTCGAAAGGCTACTTGGGCTCTCTGCTACGGGGGCTACAAAAACGCCGAGGTCGTTAAATGGCCGACGAATGAACTATCGCCAGCTGCTGCTACTGTCCCACGAATTCCCTGCTGCTGATTCCGCTGTCATCCATCAACTCTTCTAAGTTGGTGGACGAGTGAAAAGCGGTCACGTCGTCGTCATCTTCGTTGTCGAGCATTCCGACCGTGAAGCCGATGCCCGCGTCACCAGAATCTCTGGGCGGACTCGGCGGACTGCTGCTCTGGTCGAGGCAGTAGGTCGGAGGAGGAGGATGGAACACCTGCGAGATGGACATGTGTTGCTGGATCATCCGGTTCAACGCATTTGCATTCTCCGCAAACAGATGGAGTTCACGCACGCTGTTGTTTCTGTAGAAACACGAAATGCAATCTCACCAGTTAATTAAGATAGACACGAATAAATGAACGCCAACCGACTGATTGATCATTCCTCTTTTACAGCTTCACTCAAAGTCTCAATGCAGTTGAAAGAGAAACTAATCAATCAGATGACTTACATCACGATTATTAATTATTATGTACAACGTATTGATCACTGGATTGACATTTCGAGTGAACTCATAACTTAATCCGTTTAAAAACAGTTTCCCATTTGTGTCTGGTACACTTTTACCATCAAAGTCTTAAGCTAAGACAGTTGCTTTGTGCAGACATTGCTCTTAGTACATAAACAGCTGTGCACTGAAAACCTGAAACCATTTCAAAGGCAGACCTTTGGAGGACTTTAGGAGTGGCCAGAGGAGCCTGAGAAGTCTTCATCGTAATCCACGGATGCTGGAGCACCTTCTCCGCCGAATAGCGCATGATTGGGTCCTTGACGAGCAGATGTCTGATGAGGTCCTTCGCTCCACATGAAATCTCCGTCCAGTCTGGATCAGCAAAATCGTAACTGCCTTCCTTGATGCAGTTGAACAGCATGTCCTATGCAATCACATACACAGATCAGCAATATACAACAAATGATTTACTATCTGAGAAGAAAGTGATTCAGAGATGCCTTTAACCCTTTACCTGTTGTTTAAAAATTTGAGTCCTGCCTGTACCATTCAATTATTTTTGCCTAAATATGCTGTTTTGTGCCTGAGCATAACTCACTAGTTTTAACTGAAAAATTAAAATGTAAAGATGTTTGTTGTTGTTATTTGTAAAGGACACTTCTCTATGACCATAACAGTAAAGAAATGTACATGGAAATAAGTCATAAGCAATACGTCTCTGTGTGATAGCCTCCAAGTGTAGCACTGTGCAAAATGGAACATTGGAGTCTGATCGCCTTGAAGACAGAAGTATTGCAGCCATGCATTAGTTTCTCTGACAACATTTGAACCCAAATCTTCCACAAAGAGTCTACTTGTGTCACTAACAGAGACTTTATACGCTGTCCACAGATTCCATCTAATGCTGAATTGTTAGACGAGTTGACCACCCCAGAATTATGTAATCATAAGGTGCCAATTTTTCACCATTAGGGTCACAATCTGACTTGGGCGCTGTCGTGAACTCCTTCATCTGGGTCTAAAAGGCTGTCCGAAAAGTCTTTTCATAAGTATTCTGTAGGCTATCCTATAGTCAAAGCTCTGAAAGTTGCTTTTCTTAGCTGTGCTATACATCCTCAGTGTAACAAATTATCCCAGATTTGAATCAAAAATACCAACAGAATAATGCTAAACACACGAGAGATGCCATTTATTTACATAGACAATCTAACTGATAGATAAATACAATAGACCAATTATATAAAGCGAGATAATTTGTTGCAAGCTGGTATGGTTTGGCTAGGACTATCATTGGCGAATATATTCGTGGCAAACATTGGGGAATGGTTAGCAGCAGACGAATATATTCAGGGTAAACAGTTAAAAGGTTAAAAGCTGGAGAAGTGAATCCATAAAGTTCTTTTCTGGTTAAACTGAGATGAGATGCAGTTACATTTATACAAACGGGAACATAATCGAACTGTAAATATATCAGACAAGCATCATAGTATCAGTCAGGCCAACAAGACACCATAATGTGCTTGGTCAGTCGTAATAACAATCTCACAATCTCCTCCTTAAAGAGCTGGCCTAGGAGAGACTGACTGACTGACCTGGCAGACTTCACACGACCCTCCGTTCTCCCAACCACAGTTGCTTCCACAGTGGCCGTAGAATGGTGCATAGCCACACAAAAGGATATACCTGGAAAACAATTAACACAGCCCCCCTCCCTTTATCTTCAATTCAGCGTCAACAATCTACCTTCAATTATATGCACAGTGTGACTGGAAAATCCCTCTCAGCCATTAAGACCGATTATCATTCCAGTCAAAACTTAATTGAAACAGCAACATCAATTACAATGTGCATAAATTTTGACTATCAATTTCACTTAAAACTGCATACATATATTTAAAACAATACACAAATGGAACTTTATTTACTTAAAGCAATCCACAAATGAAACTTTGCAGCTTAAACATCTCCGAGTAGTGCCTGCTTCAACTTGCAAACAGAAATTTGCTAAAAATCAGAATAGAATGTGTGCTGACAAGGGATAATAGTAACTACTATGGATGCCATTTTAAGCAAATGTGACAAAGCATAGAAATATATGTACATGATAATTCCAAGGCTCCAGAGATCACATCTTTTATCATATGACCATGCCAAATCCTGCCAGACGTCAACCACTTCTGGTGCCATGAACTCTGCCGATCCAACCTAGGAGAAGAACAAAACACAATCAATGAAAGTGTAACATTTTCAAAACTGATGTCAGCCTTTGTGAGGTTCTAAGCAGGATCTATGAAAGTGCACAGATTAATTAAAACAGAGGAACTTCAATATGCACACTGTTACTGTATAATATCAAAGTGCTTATACACTCATGCATGCATACGAAAGCGTATCATCAGTAAGACCAAGACTTCAGCTGACAGGGCAAAGTCTGAGAGACAATGACATATTCTGGTGACATAATGTTGTGTTTACTACTCACAGGTGACTGGAGCTCAGGTGTAGTGATTGGCGTCGACCTACGACTGCTGATGTGGATTCCACTGCCAAGGTCAAAGTCACAAATCTTGATTGGAGACAAGAGACCAGACGTCGAACAAAGGATGTTTTCTGGCTTCAAATCACGATGAGCTATACCTACACACAACGAAAAGATTTATACACAATACAATACATTACAATACGATACAATACAACTGTCAATTGAGACGTTATAACTGTCTCTGATCATACAATGCAATATGATCGAATGAACCAATAGAATCCGCTGTACAGGTCGAGTGATCCATCCGTTCATCTATCATCATACGCCTCACGAGTGAACAAACACCAGACGTCCAGATATATCACAGGCTAAATGCAAAATGGTGTGACCCAAATGCAAGCATTCAGTGAGGGAGGATAAAGGAAAAGTGAAAGGCTAAAATATACGAACCAATCGGTAAACAAACTCAATAACATTGAAAGGCAAAGTTATAGTATAAACCTCACATGAGATCATTGTCTGGCCACTTAGAAAATACAAAAATAAAACACATCACAGAAATTCAACCACAGCACACCCACAAAAGAACCAGCCTCTAAGGCAGGACCTACCAACCGAATAAATCATAAAACCGTAAAAACACCCCTCATATGATTAAGCGACTCCTGTAGCGTCGTTATAAAGATTGTCATTAAGACGAAGTTTCCTCTTCTGCCAAGAACATTTTTTTCTGTCTGAGGATTTACGGATTGGGGTATCACTGTGTACCCCAAATGTTTTTAGTTTGTATGAACTGAATGGAAAGAGGAGAATTGCTAAAGAAGGGTGTTTATCTTATGTCCTCAACTACTGAATAGGATATGAAATTGGTTTGTTTTATGGTCCTTTTGCAGAAACTATGCGGTTATATCAAAATCTGACCTTTCTTGTGAAGGAAGTTCAACGCGCTGGCTACGTCTCGAATGACGAGACTGGCCTCCTGCTCAGTCAGATAGCAACGTCTTTCAATCGCCTTCAGCAGGGAACCACCTTCCATCTTCTCAAAAATCACGAAAAACCTATAGAGAAAAACAATCTCTTCACTAAGATAATGAAGAACAGAGCAGTTAGCATAGAATGCTAGCCTCAGAGTCAACCATGCGATTTTTGAGTATTTCTTTAGAAATTTTAAGTTTATAACTAAAACTATTAACATGGACTAAATAATACAAGAGAAACGTTGAAGTATCTTACAAAAGTTTTGCATCTTTGATGAGATACTTTAAAATCTGCCATATTAAGTGTTTATACACACATGCATATATGTAAACACACATTGGGCTAAGAAATCATAGGCACAACAAAACAAAAATAGATCACTATGGCAACAAGCAACATAAGCTCTGGCATTAAATCAAGTGCCTAGAATCTTTCCTAGACTAAATAACCTCCTATTCTAAATTAGTTAAGAATGGAGGTGCTAAATAAACTCTTACATCTTCAGAACATCCTAGGCGAGAAACGATCAACGAACCTTTCTTCCTCCTCAAAGTATTCGTTGATCTGAAGGATATTCGGATGACCTTGACAGTGATGACAGATCTCAATCTCCTTCAGAACCTTCGCCCGACTCTTCCGTCCGTTCTTCTCAATCACCTAAACACACATAACGAAGACAAACAATAAAAACATCGCAAGACTTCTTCAAACGAAATCATTCAGTCTGAATATGAACGGGGAAAACTCACAAAACACTCTCTATTCGTCTCTCTCTCTCTCTCTCTAACTTTCTTTCTCTCTGTCTCTCTCTCTCGCTCTCTGTCTCTGTCTTTGTTGCTTGTGTCCCCATTCATCTCTCTTTCGTTCAGTCGTTCATTTTAATATTTAAATAGTGCCCCTCAAGAGATCTACCCTTTTCTATCTGACTCTCTCTCTCTTTACCTCTCTCTGTCCTTATCAGTATCTCTATCTTGTCTCTCTATGTCTTAATGTTTCTCTCCTTGCTTCTCTGTGTCCTCTACGCACACTCTCACTGTCTTTCTCTGCCTATGTGGCACTCCCTATCTCTCTCTGTCTGTCTAACTCTCTCTCTCTCTCTGTCTGTCTGTCTGTCTGTCAGTCTTTCTTTATCTGTCTATCACTCTCTGTCTCTCACTCTCTCCATCTCTCTCTGTCTCACTCTCACTGTCTCATTGGTTTTTGTTGTCACAAAATACACATACAATAAGACAGAATTGGATAACTCTAAAATCCCATTTAGCAACCAGTCAGCATAGTCATCAATCCCTCTTCGACCAATTCATAACAAGGTCTCATCTCCTCATCGATAAATATTATACATCATCAAGACAGGTGGTCAGTTGATAGGAACACACCTTGACGGCATACTCCTTGCTTGTCATGATGTTTCTGTAGGTTTCAACAAGTCCAAACGAACCCTCACCCAGAATTTCTCCCGTGCGAGAATACAAATCTAACAACAAATCAGGAATAGTTTTTAAATAGAGCAACAGATTATATAATAAAATATCAATTCAGCTCACTGACTAACAGATTGACTAACAGATTGACTAACTGATTGACTAACTGATTGACTAACTGATTGACTAACTGATTGAGTGACCAAGTGAAAAGCTGCCTGAGTGACACGCTGATTGACTGACTGACAAGAGTGACTGACTGACAGCGTACACATCTGAGATGTGTTTGCTGTCAGCACATGACGTTATATTTGACTTTCAGAGCAACACTTAAACCCATCATTTGTGTTGGCAGAGACTTACCAATGACGATGAGT
Source organism: Bimastos eiseni (assembly GCA_959347315.1). Lineage (NCBI taxonomy): Eukaryota > Metazoa > Annelida > Clitellata > Crassiclitellata > Lumbricidae > Bimastos > Bimastos eiseni. The sequence continues at coordinate 548,721 of OY365809.1, read as the reverse complement.
CAACAGTCAACATGAACAAAATAGTCTCTCCTTCTTGTCTACTAGATTTCAAAAGCCGCAATGCATAGTATAATGGTCAAATAACATCTGTTAACACGTATTGAATTTCTAAACTGAATGATGAAGAAAGCACTTGCTTTGCAAATGATCACACACAGGACTTCTGAGGTGCCAGATAAGACAGCCCCAGAATCAGTGAATAATCTTGAAGCACTCAACATCAATGCATTCATTCATTTTCATCTTCCATTGCCAGACTTATTCTTAAATTAGTAGCATACAAATGAACCTATCATTTGTTCGTAGCTCTGAGAACTTTACGACCAGAAATAATCCTTGACAAATACAAAAAACATGCCCGACTTCAGATTCTTCTGTGCTCGTGAATACACTGGTGCCCCACACTCAGTTCTAGAGCAGCACTTTGTAAATGTGCGCTTTTATGACCAATAGTATTTCAATCTGAAGGCCTAAATTCCACAAAATCATAATTTTGACTACAATTTCAGCTGAAGTGACTTGCACAGTCTAAGAACACAGAGGAGTCAATAGACCAACCAAAGTAGTTTCAAAGAGACATCATAGCATGCTCACAGTTAAAACAAAAACTGTGGTCAAACCAACCAAATGACAACAACCAACCTGTAAACTTGCGGACCCCAGCGCTCGCACCTCGCCTCCGTTTCTTCCGCATCTTCTCGACGTTGCCGTGGTTGTTGACCGTCAACATCGGCATCGTCATTGGTCCTCCGACGATCTCGTTGTTGTTCAGCTCCAGTCTGCAAGGCTACCGACAACCGCAAACCGGAATGAAAGGAACGACGACGACAAAGAATCAACGAAAGCAGACGACCTGTCAGAAGACGACAACGACCTGGCAGGCGACGGTGAAGCTGTCGGACGACGGACGAACAGACGACGCGTCACATGTGTGCTCGAGACGATGCTTGCCCACGGACCGGCGGATGTGTGGCCGGATTGAGGCAGAAGGCAGGATCGAAGAAGGCGGTCGAGGTAAGCGGGAGTGGAGGCGAGGAGTCGAGCTGCAAGAGCCTGCAGATTCCTTGCACTCTCTAACAGCATCTGAAATAAGAAAACAGATAAACTGTTCATGCTTGCAAACTGTTCCGCAATGTGTGTCCGATTGGTCAGAGCGGACAGTACAGGTTCGATAATCGTCCGAGGAGTGCAGGGACCTTCGCGCACAATTACTCTGCATTACAACGGCAGTCATGCCGCCGAGGCATTAATGCACTTCTGAACAAATTGTACGAAGGGCAAAATAACATAACAGCTGTATCGTATTGTAATTTAACTGACTTAACCATTTAACCAAGCTTGTTGTTAGAAGACTAGTAATAAGACACTGCTATAGTGTGTTATTGGTCGATTGAAATATATATTTACTTTCACAATCAGTCACTCATAAATGATCCACGCATGAAACCCTGCAAGAAACAGACCTACTCTCAAACCCTGCGTCACTCGTACAGCAAACAATAAATAGGAAATTTGGGCAAAGTAAATATGAGTTGTTCGCATACAGGCATGTGATCAGCATGGCATTTGATTTGTATGTAGGTAATATCTTAAAACTTTAAAGGCCGTACAAATAAATTACAAGCACAAATCAACCACAGATTTCTTCCTGCAGCATTCCAAACCCTCTAACTATGCTGAATAAAATTTGATACACATGGATTGACTAGATCATCATCTGCCCAACCACCAATCAGCTCACAACAGAAAAAATAAATTCATTCAATTCAATAATTCATTCGAAGGACCATAAATGTTATATAGCACCCTCCCAGAATGTTTGCCAAATACTCAAAACCATCATTACAATTAAGCAAAAATGCAGGCATCCAATGTATCAAACTTGTACTAATTCTTTGATGATAGGATGTGCTAATTGTGCTTATAAAAAACACCCATCAACAGCAGATAAGAAATTCAGTTGCAGATAACACCGACCTCTATACACACACACGCACGCACTCACGCACACGCACACACATACACAAGAGATGCAATTTTGTAATTATTAACTACTAACAAACAAAGGGCAATTGATGTTTAAAGTAAATGGGAAAAAGGTTTTGCTATCACTTATAGGCTCATCTGCAAATGATGGATTCCTGTATTTACATGGAATCATCATAAAATGAAAGTGAATGGTCACTTAAAACAGACTGAATAGGGAGGCAACAAATGCAATGCAGCTAGATGCATAGAAGAACTGGTTGCCCAATGGTTACACATGAATGATTACTATCTGCCAAAGGTTGTTGGCCTTCATTTACCACCAGACAACTAACACTTCTAGTATTCAGGTCAAACCTTTATAAGCAATAAACACCAAACTAATTTCAACAAATGTCACCTACACACGTCAAGGTATATAGGGCACTCTGGGGCGCAACCAGACCATATTCCTGTGGTGGGGGTGCTCATATTGTAACCCGACACAAGGCAACAGCGAAATGTCTATGTAGCACTGTTGTGGGGAGCATAGAAACCGGGCGTGCAGAGCTGATGAAATGACGCCACTTCCTGTATACCCCATAATATGGTTGACTAGCTAATTAACCTTCCTTTGCAAGGTGGCAGGTTAATCAAATGCATAATGCAATCAGCACCCTGCATGGCCGTCAACAGTTAAATATTACTTCTGTAATAACTTGTCATCATTTGTTTATATTATACTTTTAATAATACTGCAGTTTGTCAACTTGAAATCAAATAACTTTAGATATCATCATAATTATATAGTTCAATTTCCAATTAAAAAAGATATGACATCCTACCATCACACAAAATAGTGATCGCCTTCTAGACGAATGTTCATCTGTCATACATTTTATTTAGAATTTACATAGCGCCAAATGTAACAAAAAACTAATCACTCTTTGTTCTAAATATCTTGATTCAATGCTAACAGCCATTACAAACTGTTACCACAACAATTAGCTGCTGAAAATCTTTGTTCTATATGTGTTCAGTGACATAAATAATGGACAAAATAGTTAGCAAAATTGTTCTCTGCACATGCATCAGTTCTAATGGCATTTTATTCATCAGCACATTCAAAAAGGTCAAGGTGAAGTGTGACGTCATTTTCAAAACAAATATTATTCGTCCAGGTTTCAATGTTATTTTGATTAACTAAATTTACACCAAACACGTTAGCTTGGCACGAATTTGCAGTAAAAGATAAAGTTTAAAATACTTTTTAAAAAGCTCGCTTAGTACTAAATTCCTGTAAGATGACCTCATCTCCGCTTATCAACTATTTATCTTCAGCATCTAATGATTGTTATACAATCCTTAACAGATTCGTTTAAATCGACAAAACTAACTTAAACTCAGTCCAGTTAAATATCTTCGCTTGAATCGGAAACCGATCAAATCGAAAGACGGGTTGAATTCGGTCATCTACGCAAGTAACGGAAAATTATCTGAGTGAGGGATTGATTGGAATGGCAAATTCTAGAACTGAATCAGCCGATGTCCGTTAATTATCTATGCAAATCAAGTTATTAAGTCGTGCAACAGCAAAAGTCATCAGGATCCGATTAGTATAAACATTCGAGAAAAAGTTCGTCCAAGCAACAAGACTTGTCATTCGATCGATTTTCTTACCAGGGGGTTTCAAGATCTTGATTCCACGAAACATTCAGGGTCCGAAGTCGCCATTTCAAACAATCTTAAACTCTTACTGCTAGGTGTCACTAGCGCTTGAATCCAGAACGAGAACCCGTTTCGGCTTTGCGTTACAACACATGCATTTTCATCTAAGCACCGACTAAAGCTTCGTCTGGTACCTATAGCTGCTACGTTGCCGCCGTGGAATAACCTTCTGCCAGACGACAAACGAATTTTTAAAGAACTGCTCAAAAGCAGAAATGGGCAAGAACCAGCTTGTATACAAGCTGCTGCGGCGCGCACACACCGTACAGGGTTAAATTGATTTAAAACCCTGGGATTTTGAAGGTTTTAAATAAAAGGAAAACCCGAAAGGCAAAAATTGTAGGTTTTATTTCTTTAAATTATAGGCCTAAGTTATAAATTTACTGGAATTGTGCTTTGTGACGTTCACATGGCATTCTTCGTTCCCTGTATTTTCGTATAATAGGCAATATGAGAAGTTCTTCCGACACTTCTTCTGTTTCGTGATTTTGTGTCAGATGTCCAACTGTGCGAACTTTAAAGGCCTAATAACATAAAAAAGTAAAAATCCTAAAACTTTATGGAAAATCCTAGATTATTCCAATCCTGTTCGCGTCATAGGAGTTTTGCACTTAGTTTTTTGAGTCCTTCTCATTCTGTGCGCCAAGGAATCTGGAGATTGAGACTACGATTAGGCGCAGGCCTATACAAGTATACATACAGATAGATAAGAAGGCGTTCAGGGCTGGTATCTCTTCGTCGTCTCTTCATGTGCTATATATATATATATATATACATATATATAAATTTTGACTCATCAGTTTATACCCGTCTTAAAATCTAGCAAAAGTTACAGCCAGACTTTAACTTAGGTTGCATAATATTCGAACATAATAGTTAAAAATTAAATCATAACATTGGAAACCGGTTCTTGGTACGTAGGCCTATACCTATTTATGAACTGGGACTTCAACATTTGACTTCTTTTGGAAGTTTTGGTCGCATGCAGCAGCCTGGGTTGGGTGTTCCATCAGCTTCAGCTGTAGTAAGCTGCACTTCATAACATCATAGGCCTACTAGCAATTGTATCTACTGCCTACAGGCCCCTAATAAAGTTCCGTTGTTCTGACAGCTCGACCGTATTTTCTTTTTGCCATCAGTCGAATGAAAAAAACGGTCAGAGTTAGTTGTGGAAAGTTCCAATTAGACTAAATTGACCCACAGTTATAGGCTAAATGGGCGCAATAGGGCCTATTGGCCTAGGCTCTGAGTCTAGGACTCAGGCCTAGGTCGAAACTGACTTAGACTCATATTATTTTCAAATAGGATCCTACTCAAATTTCAGCATTATGGGCGATTGTTATGCTTCTATTATGTAGGCCTATGGGCCAATATAGGCCTAGTGTACAAACACGATATGTCATCACCATGTTGACGCCTCGGGTTGACCTCCCCAGATTTTGACCTGACAGCGCAACCGAACGAACAGGGCAATTTGGCGATATTAATTGCGGATATGATTATATAGCGCCGGTATTTAAGCTGGTCTTCCTATAACGTTTGTGCTGCTAAATGTTCGAAGATGTAGGCCTACATACAACATTACATTACGAACTGTTCCCCATCCATGTCAATGTTCTCTAGTGCCACTCTTGTTAGAAATCATGATCCTTGTATTTCGAGGACACGCAGATCATCAGTGTTTACCTGCTGGGTCTTTCTTCAGAGTTGGATATTGATTTGGTTTTAGCCTACTCGCCATGCAGTTGGAATGTCTCTCGAGTCTTGTCACGATCGTGAACAAGTTTTCCACTATAATAGGCCAATATATGGTGTACTTTATTCTACCTATCAGAAAGGTAGAATATAGAACGAACAGGGTAAGCCTGAGTATCAGGGGCGTCAATCCCCCCCATGAGTGATGGAGGCAAAACCCCGTTCCCTAGTGTTGTATGTCTCGGGGTCGTACTCGGCACCGGTCGCTAATCGGTGGCGTGAGACTTCCGGGTTCCCAACCGTGTATAACCCCTTGAGTCTTCGCGAGTTTAAACCACCTCCTTCTGAGATTAAGGGTCGGAATCGGTTAGCTTCCTCAAAACTTGGCCACATAGAAGAAGGGCCTAGTCTATCCAGCATTCTATAATCTGCACGCAATCTTCCTTTTAAGCGCTCACTTCTACGCAAAAAATCAGGGGCTGTACTGGCTTCCTGAACCAGTGACAAATTCCTTAAATCATGGGATGACGAGTATAAAGGTTGGCTGATGGTATAGGGCACAGCGTCACAGCAATTACTGTATCAAAGCAATCAGGGTTCGAAACTCGACTCACGGATCCCCGAGTGGAACCTTCTACTCTTTCCAACCTCTCGCTAAGTTCTGATAGATTAGTCAATTGTTCAGACTGACTTCTAACTAAATCTGCATGACTCTGAGAGATTTGAGCTTGTTTAGTTTCTATCCTGTTCTCTGATTCTAACTGATTCTTTGACATGATATCTAGTTTAGTAAATAACCTGTCAAGTGCAGAACCAGGTTTACTGAAAGGTGAATTTATCCTTTCTATCCCAGTAGCCAATCCTACTTGATTTATCCTTTCTACCCCAGTAGCCAATCCTACTTGATGCAAAGACTCCTGAAACATCATGAAAGAATAAGAAGAAGTTTAATTGGAAGCAAGAACAGAAAAGTAGTCAATTCACAGACAAGTATTCCAGATAAAATTACAAGGATCACAATCAATGTCCAAGTCACAATTAAGTCTGAAATAAAAGTGCTTCACATTAAGCATACATCAGTCAACATATATATTCTCAGTCAGAATAATTCAATCTCCTGACCCTAACCTATGCGATCAGTAATAATGTTCCCCAAATTTCATATCTACGTGGACACAATAAAATACAAAATGGATGGCACTTAACCTCAAAATCTGGACTGTTACAATTCAGCAATTCCGGAACGATCAATTAACAAATCCGGTAGAATACACATCCATGGGATGAATCCAATGGCAATAATACTTTCTAATTCAATAGATCGCAACTGATGAACTTAGTATACTTCAGTACTAAATTCGATTCTCAAACGCTAATATCACGGTTTTGACAGGCTCAACTTATCCGAAATTCTCTGTATATAGGCATACAGCACTATCACAGACGACGACTCTCGGGTAACTGGCAATGGTTTAGAGGGTACTCTTCCTTACATAGGAACTAGCTTCTACATCATATCGCGCCTGCGGGAAAGCTGTCAAAACCCCTCCCTTGGCATACCAAAATGGCCTCCGATATGCCTTGTCGGAGATCAACGTGCCGAGCGATTTATCAGCCTTTTGAAGACAGGCAATCGTCCGATGAGCACATCCTGGCTTCGGCTCCATCAAACCGGCCCACCTATGCGGTAACTAATGCATCATCGTTACCTTGACCTTAATAATGATACAATACCCTTAAATGACAATCAATAATGTAACACATGTAAAATAACTCTTTTGTAAGCACTTATAGGAACTTACAGTGTCAGAAAGGCAAGATGCCCCCGTAGACTCATAGTCTATCCCCCCCCCACTAGAAATTGGAGGCATTTGCCTCCGGGTCCCCTATCTGGGCGCCTCTGCTACCTATTGTGGTGAGCGTTGCTTTCGCTGAGCCCCGAAGAATCGAATAATGTTAAACGCTTCTAGTCGGAACGTTTACGAGACATGACATTGTTTTGCTGAACTGCTATCGTGTCGATGGCCTTTTATCCTATTGACGAGTTCCAGTTTTTATTTTTGTAGTTATACTCAGACTATAGACTCACTTGTAATTTTAAAGACATCCTAAACAAAGTATACACCGTGTCTTAAAATAAACCAAGCAAAATTGTTTTTTCAAAACTTCGTCAAATTTCCACCAATTTTTATAAATTTTGGTACGTATACTTGGCAAAATGGCTGACATTTTATGCTATGTATAAATTTTCCAGACGGAGCATTCATTCCGCCTTTGGAACTGCTGGAAGCCGTTGGAGACAGTGTCATACGCATGAGAGAGATCGTTGAGTCATGCATGGCAGACCAACGCATGTAATGAACGAATGAATAAACGAACAAATGAATGAATGAATGAATGAATGAATGAATGAATGAATGAATGAAACTTGATAATTAAAGCATAATATTAATCTTCAAGACATCTACTCAGAGGTGCTATGTAGGCCTAATGTAATCGAAACTCTCTTAGCGCCAAAAAAACAGTCCAGGGGCTGAAATTAAGCCCCGTCAATCGGGGGGGGGGGGGGTAAGCTTATTCACCTCTTGCGCTATGCCAAATCAAGTCCGCAATTATAGCCGAGATTCTTTTCGGTGTCAGGTCAAAAACCTAAAATGTGAAAACTTAGAAATGCGCAACCATTCTAAGAATTCAGTCTTTTATCTAAAAAAATGTTAATGTATTTTTTCATATGAAGTCTTCCCTAGTATTTCTCAATGATAAAGACTCAGCGGGAAACTTAATATTTACGTGTAGGCTTACTGTGTAAAAATTCCGAGGGGCAGGGCAGGCATTTTAAAAATAATTTGGTGACACTTTTGGTCGTAATTTATACAGCGCTTTGACAAGGTATCTAAGTTTTTCCAAATCGGAAATAGCGGTAGGGCCTATTGAGCAGCCGGTATAACCAGTCTTTTCTTTGCTGCCTGGCTAAAATGGTACGCAACGGCAAGTACCAGACAAACGACGACTGCATTTGCGAGGAATTTGAAGGCGCTATAGAAATTTTTAGCAAAACCATGTGTAGTAGTAGTTAGGGAGTAATTAATACTCTACCGCACAATGTAATTCGTTTACATGTGCAGTGATGCCAGATTCTCGTTGGTAAATATTCTAACTCCATTCGGTGCGATTGTCCTGTACAAGCCACCGACTCACGCCTTCTGGTCCCGACTCTTTCCGCGCAACAAGTAGGCCTTTTAAGTAGTTCATTGCTTTGAAGAAGAGGTATAACCTATGGGCTACATCATAGGGCAGCCATTGAACTGTATTAATATACGGGCTAAATCTATGATGTGTAAACAGAGGCCCACACAACTAGGCCGCCAAACGCTCGCACAGGTTAGGCCTACTCTAGGGCCCAAATAAACAGACGTATTTAAACGCAGGGCCTTGACGAGAAGGCCTATACGCTATACCGCACTCTGCACCAAATTTGTTGTCGCGCCCTTGTCTTAGTAGGCTTCTGAAGGTCGATGGCGACCAAAGATGACGACGACTGTCTTCACTGGGAGCATGGAAATAGACTATAGCTTGCGAACCAACTATAATACGAAATTAGGACAGTAAACAAGTGAGTATGTAGCTAACAAAAACCACATGTGCGATTCCGACGCAAAAATGTGTACGTTCTCGTTAGTAGTTTTTGAACGTCGTTTCATCTGAGTAAGCTATGCTTTTGACAGAATAGAGAACATACATTTTTCTCTTAGAAAATAACATGCAAGTAGGGAAATTGTGGCAACAGCCATGTTTTCAGCGGCTCATTCTACACCAGACGGCGCTACCGTATTGATCACACAGTGGAACTAACAAACCTGAGACCAAATTCGTCCGACTCATACTAATCAATCTGATCTTCCGCACGCTAGAGTGCTATTCGCAACTCCACGTTTTTCAGTGAAAACCAGATAGTGTGTTCTATTTTATAATTTCTTGAAGTAGCCCTTAATTTTTTTCATTAATAGCTGAAGAGGGAAAATGTTACACGGAAATAAAGATCGAGAAGGGTGGCGATAAGGAAAACTGCAATGAACGGACTGGAAAAGATATGGAAAGACAAACATGTGAGCATAGACACACAAAAAAGATTAGTGAGAGCAATGATCTTTCCTACAGTACTAGGCCTATATGGCTGTGAGACGTGGACAATGACAAAAAACATGGAGAAGAAGATCAACGCATGCGAAATGTGGATATGGAGGAAGATGCAGAGAATATCATGGACGGAGAAGAAGACAAACGAAGAAGTGCGCAGGAAGATTGGAGTCGAGAATGATGAGACGTTACAACAGACAGCGTTGAGAAGGAAGCTGGGGTCTTTCGGACATGTTATGCGATCAAATGTAATGGAAAAAGAAATTATGCTGGCATGTGGAAGAGGAAGAAAGAAAAGAGGGCGCCAAAGGAAAAAAATGGATGGATGTGATACATGAAAAAACTGAAATGAGCCTGAAGGAATTAAGAGATGCAACTTCGGAAAGAAAAAATGAAGAGGATTGGTCATGGCGGTCGCTAGATTTCCAAGAAATAGCAGCACAAAGTGAGTCCTTGCGCCAAACTTAAGAAAGTCTGAATTCTGAAATTCCCCAATACGTCTTTGCTCAGCAAGAGTCAGGATGGCCGAGCGGTCTAAGGCGCTGCGTTCAGGTCGCAGTCCGGTTCTCCGGGCGTGGGTTCAAATCCCACTTCTGACAAATCGTTTTTTTAAATACGAAATGTGAAAACAATGTGTGTCGTTGCTGTTATGTGACCAATGCGAAAGCGATTGTGTACGAAATCTTAATAATTACAATCAACAAGACAGAGTCTGTGTCTGTCTGCGTGCGTGTGTGACATTGTCTAAAACAGTGAAGTTGTATCAGCTTTTAATTGGAAATGAAATACCCAATATCGTTTTAATCTCAGCATTTTTCATAAATACAGCTAAACAGCCAAGTCATCGTTCTCTTTATGACCGATGATAATGATTTTAACACAATTCCGTTTAGCACGTTATAATGTCTTGCTTGATAGTGGCATTGTTATAATATTATTATGATTTCGCACAAAAGCGCTGTCACATTAGCCACATAATAATAGAGATTATTATACTCTTGAGTCTCGACGCACATTTGTACCTTTTTGTTGAGTGCGTTTCAATACAACATAATTCGTGTTACAAGGCGATAGTTCGTGTTGTAGTTGTTCTACGACGTCTGCTTTGTCCTTGACACCCCAACCGGTGGCCACCTGCTGACTTGAGCAGCAGTCTGCCAAAAGAGTTTGGTGTTCTCTTCAAGAGCCGAACAACATCAACTCAAGGTACAATATTTCGCTAACAAATCTCAGACTTTTTCGGCCGATTACTCCGAGTTCTTCACTTGAAGAAGATTTTTTTGCAGTCTAAAGAATGTGGATTCATTTGATCGTCATTTCATCGATTTCTATGTTTGTCAATTCCAGTGATGGAGGTCATTAGCGGCGAAGCCATGTTTGCAGCCGGCCTTGGCGCTAGGACCGTTTTTAAAAATTAACATTTAGTTGTAAAGCGTATGCAAGGATGAATAGCTAAATGCTGATCTGGTAGATTATTATTTAGGCTGCGATGGTATATGAATGGATCGAGCTGTTCTAGTGGTTGAATGGCGGTTTCTGTTGTACAAGGTGAATGTGCTTTTGACAATGTCATGGCTTTTATACAATGTCACCAGATCTGTGTTTGAAGGGTCCGGTCCGATGGAGTGTATGTCACTTGAGTTCAATTGGTCGTTACTCGTTCGATAATCGTTCCTTTCTATTATTAGTTCTGTTTAACCTTCAGCTGTTTAACCACAGCCATTGCAATACACGATCGGTCTCTGTTAGACTCTTTCTTACTTCCTCATTTGATTCGAGTTGAAACTGATGATCAATGAATGAATGAATGCAACAATTCATTTGACATAATTTGCAGAATTTTTTGGCTTTCATGTAGTTCGTTGGTTTTTAGATTAAAGTTTTACTCGAGCAAATTTTTTTTTTTGGGGAGGGGGGGTTTTATGTGACAAGCGATTGAATGTTGAACTCAGGAATGCTCATTTTTTATGTTTACTTTTTAGTAATTTGCATAAAAACATGCTGACCTGTTGAGGTTTCCCATGGTGTTGAAACGTCCTGTGGTGACTGTTGAGGTGTCCCATGGTGTTGAGGTGTCTCATGGTGTTGAGGTGCCCTGTGGTGTTGAGGTGCCCTGTGATGTTGAGGTGTCCATGCCCTGATGATGTCAAAGTGTCTTGTGGTGTTGAGGTGTCTTATGGTGTTGGGATGTCCTGTGGTGTTGAAGTGCCCTGTAGTTTTGAGGTGTCTTGTGATGTTGAAGTGTCTTGTGATGTTGAGGTGTCTTGTGGTGTTGAGGTGTTTCATGGCATTGAGGTGTCTTGTGATGTTGAGGTGTCTTGTGGTGTTGAGGTGTTTCATGGCATTGAGGTGTCTTGTGATGTTGAGGTGTCTTGTGGTGTTGAGGTGTTTCATGGCATTGAGGTATATTGTGATGTTGAGGTGTCCTGTGGTGTTGAGGTGTCTCATGGTGTTGGGGTGTCCTGTGGTGTTGAAGTGCACTGTTAGTTTGAGGTGTCTTGTGATGTTGAGGTGTCTTGTGATGTTGAGGTGTCTTGTGATGTTGAAGTGTCTTGTGATGTTGAGGTGTCTTGTGGTGTTGAGGTGTTTCATGGCATTGAGGTGTCTTGTGATGTTGAGGTGTCTTGTGGTGTTGAGGTGTTTCATGGCATTGAGGTGTCTTGTGATGTTGAGGTGTCCTGTGGTGTTGAGGTGTCTCATGGTGTTGGGGTGTCCTGTGGTGTTGAAGTGCGCTGTTAGTTTGAGGTGTCTTGTGATGTTGAGGTGTCTTGTGATGTTGAGGAGGTGTCTTGTGGTGTTGAGGTGTTTCATGGCGTTGAGGTGTCTTGTGGTGTTGAGGTGTTTCATGGCGTTGAGGTGTCTTGTGATGTTGAGGTGTTTCATGGCGTTGAGGTGTCTTGTGATGTTGAGGTGTCTTGTGATGTTGAGGTGTCTTGTGGTGTTTCATGGTGTTGGGGTGCTCTGTGTTGTCCTTGGTTTAGCACTGAATCCTCTACTTATGCCTGTATTGAAGCAGCAGCTTCCTCTGTCATCTCTCAAATGTAGTCATCTTTGGCTAGATGTCCTTTTCCCATATTAAACACCATTTGTACGGTTTTAGAGCCTCGTTTTAGATGATCACTGTGTTGGGACGTTGACTCAGTTGCTTAGCTCTGCTTTGTCATAAGATGAATAATCGGTTGCTCTTCGTGTCAGTCGATGTGATTCATCCAATACCCTCTTGGTTTGCCTTTTTGTTCTATATAACGATGATAATTCAAAACTATGGGATTGAGATGTTGCAGTCAGAGATCCTATAGATGTAATGAATGCAGCAACAATTGGTAGGATGTTTTGAAGATGAGGTCAATAGCTAGCCAGAGCTGCTGTGTAATTGATAGAATTAGTTTTCCAGTTGTCTTACATTGGGTTTGTCTATTGGGTCTGGGGTTAAAATCCACACCATGGCAGAAATTTTCATCAGTTTTCAACCAACATGGAAATTATATGAACAGTATAGACAACGAGATAGAAAGAAAGAGAGAGAGAGAGAGAGAAATAGGGAGGGACGGGTGGACGGACGCACGGACAGAGAGAGACAGAGAGGAGTGGCTGTGAGGCTAAGAAAGCTAAGCTTCCAATACATGGCATCATCCCTGGATATATGTCTTAGTGATATCTTTAGGAACTGTGTTCCTGCCAGCAACACCTGTGATGAGTTTCGTGCGAGTGGTGCTATATAAATTTACAATTACGCTCAATTCTTAAATACAATGTTCATTATCATTCTTCAGTTTTAAACAAAATGAATTTTGTATTGTTTTGTTTAGATGTCTGAGGAGTCGAAGCCAAGTCCTCTGCTCGGTTTTGGGGAGAACTTTGCCCTGAGCGGGGCTGCTGCCATCATATCGAAGACAGCTGCGGCCCCCATCGAACGGGTGAAACTGCTCGTACAGAACCAGGGAGAGATGCTCAAGACCGGACGCCTCGATAAACCCTACAATGGAGTCATCGACTGCACCATGAGGACCTTCAGAAATGAAGGTAACAATTGCCCTCTGCATCTGTCCTTTGCACATCTGTCCTCTGCTTTTTTCCATTGCTTTTGTCCTCTGTATCTGTCCATTGAAATTGTCCTCAGCAATTGTCCTCTGCATTTGTCCTCTACTTCTGTCCTTTGCAATTGTCCTCTTCATGTGTCCTCTGCATCTGTCCTTTGCATTTGTCCTGTGTTGGTGCGTCTCTGGTTGTTGCTGTTCTTGTTGTTTGCCACTGGATAAAAGTTTTTCCAGTTTAAAATAAAACTTAGGTAATGTTATTATTTTTTGTGTGTCAACTATTTAATCCATTATAATATTATTCATAATGAAAACAACTGTTAAATTTTGCAATGACAAATGAATATGAGGTTTTTAGAATGGTGACATCAAATTATTTTAATTTTCTAATTTTTGATGAGGCATAATGAAAACAAAGAGCTGATGAGATGGAAATATTAATGATGAATGGATTTAGTGTATTGTGTTATTGCCAGGTATTCTTCCGTTCTGGAGAGGTAACCTGGCCAACTGCATTCGGTACTTTCCAACGCAGGCCCTGAATTTCGCTTTCAAAGACAAGATCAAAGCGCTGTTCGTCATGAGAAAGACCGACACGTACCTCGTAAACTTCAGCAAGAACGTCGCGTCGGGTGGTGTTGCAGGCGCCATGTCGCTCGTCTTCGTCTATTCTCTCGACTACTGTCGAACGCGACTAGCCAACGACGCCAAGGCCGGAAAGAAGGGAGGAGAGCGCCAGTTCAACGGAATGATCGACGTGTATGTCAAGACGGTCAAGTCGGACGGTCTGGTCGGTCTGTACCGAGGTTTCCTTATATCGTGCGTTGGTATTGTCGTCTACAGAGGTTGCTACTTCGGATTCTACGATACCCTTAAACCGATCATCCTTGGTGACAACGCTGGTCTGGCCGTTTCCTTTGCACTGGGATACAGTACGTAGTAGTAACTGCGTTTCTTCTGCTATGAATTCGTGGCCGAGTGTTTTGTTGTTAATGGAATCATAAACTTCCTTTCTTATGTCTTGTCATTTTTCAACCTGATGACTGATCTTTAATTACTCTAATTAATCTACTTCTCTATTTGATATAATTTACTAATCTGATCTTTCTCTGATCTGATATGGTACAGTTTCCTCTGATTATAGTTTCAAAGTGAAAGTGTGGTCAGTACTAGAGGTAAGTAAAACTTGTAAGATCCGAGAGATCAGGTAACTAGGTCATTTGTGCATTTTTACCAAACTGTGCCACATGTTTTTATTTCATGTATGGAAAAACGTTTCCTACAAATTTTGACAACAAGATTTGAAGCTGAGTTACATTAGAGTAACATTAGAGTAACATTAGAGTAACATTAGAGTAACATTAGGGTGTGGTTTGAAGCATTACATACTCCACAGACATCTGTTGATTCTCGTCAGATGTAGAAGGTTGCAAATTCAGTTTATGCGATTCATTTTATTTCCTCATGCAATTGAAGATGCGACCATTGTGGGCTGAAAATGCGTTTGAATAAAGCATAGTTATAGGAAAATGTTAAGAAATCTTTTTGGAGCAACAGGCAACTGTTAATCAGCGTTTCTCTCATTGCAGTTGTGACGATTACTTCCGGTTTGATTTCCTATCCGATCGATACGATCCGAAGACGTATGATGATGACATCTGGTGAGGCCGTCAAGTACAAGGGATCTTTGGACTGTGCCGTCCAGGTCATGAAGACGGAGGGATTCATGGCTCTCATGAAGGGTGCAGGTAAGAACCCATTTGACCTTTACAGGGTCACTTAATAACCATAACCAAGTGTTTTTATTGTCTCCAAATAACAACACAAGTCCAAAATGATGACAATTAGCTGGGAGCCAATAGGGACTAACAGAAACCCTTAAAGGACAAAAAATCCTGTAATCAGGGTCACCCTTACAATAGATTGATAGTTGCAGCCGGTTAGGTATTAAAAAATACATTAACATTTAGTACGAAACTTAACTAGTTAGCTGTTATATACAATGATGATGAAGACAATAAACAGACACAATGAGACTATTATTGATCCATCAAATAATTTCGCAATTTTATTTTAAATAAATTGAGATTATTTAGAGAGCGCAATTCCATGCCTTCGGGCCAGCATGTTTTAATCGAGAACATTCTAGTGTTTGTTCTCGAAAAGATATGCCTATAGTTGCACTTTATTCTCTCAGCTGTTGTTCAATCAAGAAATTTTTTCTACTTGGAAATATTCACAAATCAGGTCCACATTAACTAAAAATGCACGAACCAATCTATTGATCATCGACTGTAATCGTTTGTTGTTAGATGTTGTCATAACTTTTCCATGTTTGTTTTGTGTTTGTAGGTGCCAACATTCTGAGAGGAGTTGCTGGTGCCGGTGTGTTGTCTGGCTTCGATAAGTTCAAGTCTCTTTACATCCAGTGGCGTATCGGCTAAACGGGGTCAACGGCCAACGCAGGCCAATCGGTGTTTGAAGCAAAACCAGTTGACCTAATGTGATGATTTGCAGGCATCAACATTTTTCTTGCTTAAGATTAACGCAGAAGAACGAACTGAAGCAGAACCATTTGCGCCACTCGCAATCTGATTGTATGGCGAGAATGAAAAGAAACGTAACCTCTGACAGTTGGGTCGAGTCTCCTTGTTTACTGTCGTTTTAAAGCAGCTTATAGAGAATCCCAAAAGTGATGGCTCCAAAACGTTCAGGTTGTGTGTTTGTTTTGTGGGGTGCAGAAATTTCCCAGACTTGGAAAACTAGGCTTTATCGGGAAATTAGGTAATCTCTCTGAACTTCATTGCTTTGGGTGTTGTCTGTCTTTTAGTGGCTGAACCCCATATATGCAATGAATCAGAGAATAGGTTCTTGGCTTGTGCTGTCGTTTTTGCTTCCCATTACAGAATACCTTCTTGGATTTTGAATTGTTGGTATGATAACTGGTCAAACATAGTTGAGTTTGTTTCATCTTTGTCTACCGAATTTAGAAGATTCTGGACATTTTTGTGATCAAGTGATGTAGCAGATGATCAAATTAGTTTTTCATTGGCTGAAATAGTTTTTGTGTCTTCAGTTGAGTGAAGTTTTTCTCCTGATTGATTAAAAACAAACAATGGATTCTCTGTCTTTGTTTCTTTACATAATTAAATTTCTAATGCCACTGTTGATTAGATTGGGTTTGCATTCTAGCAGAAAACTGTTGTAAACTACTGCTCTATCTAGTGACCGGCTGCACGTTCAGATCTGAGATTTTTGTAGTTTGATAATGATTCAAAAAACCTTCACATAAAATCTTCATGATGTTGATAGATGAACCCAAGAATGACACAGTGCAGAATATCTAGGCCTATGAGAACTGGTCGAGTAAAAATCCAGGATGAATGGCGTTTAAAGAAAGTATCTAAAGATTAGTAATTATGTTGCGTGGAGTTTCTACGGCCAAAAGTTCGCTCAAAAAACGCACCAGAAAATTACGTGTTATGCCAAAAAACGACACTAACCCTGACCCTAAGGGACCGTTCACATATTATATAACGCTCAAGGGGTAGGTGGGTGGGTTCTGGTTTTGTTAGCGTCATATTGTGTAGGGTGGGGGGATAGGTTGAAGGTTTTGTTATATAACAAAAAAATTTCAGCTTATGCTATTTTGATGGTTGCCTGTCAATTGAAAACTCCATGTACCACGGACCTTCATTGTTTAATCGAAGTTCACAATCACTTGCACCATCAGCTGACACCTGGCGAATTGATTTGACGTTCTTACTTATTATTTATAAACCCACTTTTAACAATTTCCTGTTTGCAGTTTTAACAATTTCCTGTGCATAGCTTTAAACGCTCTTAAATTCAATTCTCTGTGACTTGTTTTGATTCTGGTTTAAATTTAAATTAATTCACTTGAAATAATAATTTTGGTAGGTAGTATCATGGTGTTTGATTTCATTTTCTATAGTATGTGTAAATAGTTTGTTTGCTTAAATACCCAATTGCAGTTGTAGTACGCATTGTGTATACATCATACGCTATTAAATGGATAGAGTTGTACCGCGAACCTATCGATAAATACCTGACAGTGCAATATTAAACCAATCCATTCTGCGTGATCCTGTAATGCTCATTTCTAGTGCAAAACAGGAGGGAAACTAAAATGGTGCTTTTAAGTAGGATGTACGTCACTACCATGTATCATCATGCTGTATTAGTAGGCCTATATGTAGATATATGGTGACAATCGTCGACTACCCAATTATTTACCGTAATTAATACAAGTGAATTTAGCGCCATTAAAAGTCCGATTATTAAGCTAATTACGTTCTATAAATTTTAAGGTGTTTTAATATGGTTTGAACTCTTTTAAAGGTATGCTGTCTTCATGCTGTATTAGTTAACTTTATTAATGCATCGTGGATTTCTAGTATTAAACGATTAATGTGCTAATTTGCATAGTATAGTAACTAAATTACAGTACTAACTAACATAATCTCATAATCTAGTCACTATTAAAGCGCTAACTAACATTGTATTGTTATAAAAGTTTCAAATTGTGTAATACAATTATGTCGATTGTATGTCTTTTAACGTGCTTATAGACTGGTGTGGGGTTGAATTATCTTGATTGTTTTTAACGTGCTTATAGACGGGGTGGGTAGGGGGCAGATAGCATATCTGCTATATGATATAGGGATGGGGTCACACCTGCTGTTATATAACGTTATTAGGGGTAGGGGTGGGTCAAAAATTGAGGTTTGTTTGCGTTATATAATATGTGAACGGCCCCTAAATGACCCTCACGACGCCTAATCTGACCATAACCGACCCTCACGAAGCTTAATTTTTTATAACAAATTTTAGGTGTTTTTAACACGCGCTAAAAATTTTATGGGTTTGGCGGCCGTATGCCTGGAAGTAGAATTTGGTCTGGCCCAATTGGGTACAGTAGCTACTGCGTCTGCAGTATCGCATATGGGCCTATTCAGGCTATTCTGCGTAAGTGTGTGGGTCACGTTTTGCTTCTTAAAGGACTTATTTTCTAGATATACCCTGAGCCGTCACCAGGGTTAATATTGTATGATCCCTCCGTAAAATCACTCCACTGGCTAAAAGTCCCAAGCGTATAGACCTACACTGCTAAGTCCTCTCACTAACCTACAACTCCGTACAATACTCGAGACCCACAAAACACCGATGAAATAATTATGATGTCTCCATGCCGTGGTCTTTGTGGGCTTTGAGAATATGTCGAACATATACATTACATTCGCTACAGGACCGGATTAACAAAATAACAAAATTAATAATCCCAATTGAAAATAATGTGTCTATATTCAGTAAAACTGTGGGGACAGCCCCACAGATCTAGTCACAACAAAAGGACGAACGTATTATTTTCGCGGTAACACTATATGCACCTATAGTAATTCAGTTCAATGTATGCGCCTATAGTTTAAAACGTCACAGGATATCATAGGTGAGTTAGTAAGTGTTTGAATTAGCAAGTATGCCTGCTATCATTTGATTCATTTCTGGCCAAAATCTGCCTGATAGGCTGTGATGACCTAATGGACACTCAGAAATAGTTATCAGGGTCAACAAATGTGCGAAAGTTATCTATATAAAAAGGCGCATGAGACGCGGTCGATGTTTAACTTAGCAATGTTTCAGAAACCAAAAAATTGGTAAATCACCATCTAGCTTTCGGACAACCTCTGTGACTTGCTGCAGCGCTCGTGAATAAGCTGGTGCCCTGCGCTTGACTTCCGAAAATTGTGGGGGTTACTTAGGATGGGTGGGAGCAGAGGCGGTGATCTCGTTTGACAGATGGGTAACACCAAATGAGAGGAATAAGAAATGTGGGGAGGGGACAGACGCGTATAACGTGCATATCCCCTCTATAAAAGTGGGGGGACTTGTCCGGTCCCCCTCGAACCTCCGGGATCGCCGCCTCTGAACGGGAGTGACGTACAGCGACTCTGATATTGTGATCTGGGGAGGATAAATTGCAATTTAGTAATTGATATGAAAGTATTAAGTAATTTAGGTATCACAATCATAATGAAACCAATTGAAGGTGAAACTATCCGTAGGTTTAAATGCTAACTATAGGTCTAATCACTGCAAGTGGCCTAATGTGCGTGTTCAATAATAGAAGCACATTTGTAAATGAGTGACTTAGATATTATGGTCTGAAACATTTATGTGTAGGTATATTATTATTGTTATTATTATTATTTGATGCTATAATATTCTAGTGAAAAATGCATTTAAAACTGTCATTTCTCGCATTTTAATTCCGTATTGTTGTTGGGAATTTTTCCATTGATTTTTTAATTTTCGAAAACGTGATGTGGTTTTTATGATTTCTTACCATTATTTTCTACTTGGCCTGCGTATCACTTTAATAGACAAGTAAAACTAGTTTTGTTATCTCTTTCTATGCACGCAGATTATCGCTTATGTCAATTTCTTATTTTTACGAAATTAGGCGCAACATCAATTACACTCAAGTTTCAGTTTTCGGACTTTTGGCTTCCTTCAGCGGAAGTTGTCCTGGTACTAGTTCCGACGACGCCATTTATATATTACGATCAGAAACGAATGAAGTTTATGATTTAATACACAGCGTGTTTTCGCATTTTTCTGATCTGAAGCAGGACTTAGTTAAATAATTTGAAAATCTCTGAACGTAAGTATATTTGAAGCATTTGTTGAATTTTTAACAGTAGGATTAATTATCAAGATGGTTATGGCAGGTGGTATATTTTCGGTGAACGCCATTTGTATGAGCTGGTTTACAATTTGTAGTAGTGATCACATGCCATTATTGGAGTGAAGGTTTGAAATCAAGTTATTACAACATTTTCAAGTTATTTTGAACAATTGTTTTAATTGTCGATCATCTGACTTTTAATAGGTTAAGTTTGCGCTGATGAATTGGAACTCAGCTTTGTTTTGTGAGAGTGTGCAGTCAGAGATCTTCCCATCTGTTATTGTTATTTGTGAGTAATCTTGACAGATGTGAGAAATATAAGTAGGGGTTTCTTGCATGTAAACAGTTTTGGGTAAAATATGGTTTTGGTGTCGGTAATTATTCTTTGTGTGCTTAATGGGCACGAGTAAAATGCTTGTTTGCTGATTGGTGGTGGGTAAAATGCTGATTGGAAAAATGCTGATTGATCAGCATTTTGCCAAACAGCCAATTAGCAAGGTAAAGAGTAAATTGCTGATCAGCATGCAAATTATATTAATCACAATTAATCAGAACTTTGGTTTATGTAACAACCTGAAAGTTTTTATGAAGCATTGGTCAGTGGTCAGTATATTGGTAACATAACAGCATTTCACCCACCTCTATTAACCTGCCAACCATTTGTCTTGACATGGTTTCACATTAATGTGTGTAGTGTAATGTAATGAAATGGAGCACTTATATAGCGCCACTCGAATGGCGCTCGCGACTCAACACTAAGCTTAACAGAGAACAGGGCAGTCTTCAGGCGCTTCCGGAATGCAGCAGATGGGATAGGAAGCAGCTCCTCCCGAAGAGAAAGGGGAGGCTGTTCCAGCTGGTGGGACTCGCGTAGGCGAAGCTCCTGGATTGAACCATGGCAGAGCCATACAGGGATCCACAGGAAGTCCGCGGGTAGAGGAACGAAGGGAAACCTGGTGCGGAATAGAGGAGACCCTAGTGCAGAGAGACCCTATGTCAGGCGGGTGTGTGGCGAAACCCCGAATCCCCGAAACTGATTTCCGCCATATCCCCGAAAACAAAGCTGGATTGATGAACAGGATTCGGCCTAAATGCAAGCTGGATCGATGAAAATAATTCATGCAGAAGCTGGATAGATGAATGAATTGCGTTGTTTTGAAACAGTTCAGCGTTTTTAAATAGTACATTGCGGTTTTTGGAGAATCAGGCTTTCTGGCATTTTCAGCGTATTCAGATTTCGATGATTCGGGTTGATCCCTGTCAGGCTACATACGCATCTACTTTCATCACATCCAGCTACTATTTGTGTTATTCCTTTCATCAATTAAGCTTATTCTTAACTAGGTGTCTTCTCATCACATTCAGCTTCTATTTATATATGATTCTTTTCATCAAATCCAGCTTCTATATTCATAAACTAAAACATTCTATGTAGTCTTTATGTTAACTGTTCAATACACATCAATCAATAATTTCCGACAATAAAACCATATTTTACCCAGTTTTTAATTCAGTAAAATAAAAAAATGAAGTCATCTGAAGAAAATAACGTATCTTTCGTACGAAACGAGTGTTAGGTGATTTTAATTTTTCTAAATGGAATGTCATTGTGCAGAGCCTTTTAAAGAGTGATTTGTTTTCTTACAGTTCTGCAGTTGTCAAAGATGGCTGAGGAGTTTGATATCGAGGCAATGCTTGAAGAACCATACAGAAAAGAGGCAAGTCTCTGTTTGACAGCTCAGTATATAGAAGATTCTGACATTTAATTAGAAACCTGTAATGCTCTTTTAAGTAAAGAAAAATGTGAGCACTGTTTGCAGTAGTTGTTCCAGCCATAGTCTTGGATCAATGGTCACTGATAGTTGAGGCAGTTTGCATATGGCAACAAAATGACTGTTATCTGCATAAAGTGTCTTAACATTTGAGGCTGATGTCTTTGATCCCAGTTTGACTGCAAAAACAACAAAAACATTTTCTGTCTAAAAGAATTTGATCTGTAACCGACTGATGAATTGTGTTATTATATGAGCTGCAACAAGGGCTGGAGACCAATGACCAGTTGGACTTAAGTTGTTAAGATGGACCTTATACTTGGAAAATTCAACCTCTTTACAGAGTTTGTTAATGTAGTTGTGCGGACATTTGCTTTGCAGGTTGCCAGGGACGACGGTCGAGCTGATCGTGAACGTGATAAGGATCGTGGCCGTGAAAAGGATCGTGAACATAACAGAGATCGTGGTGATCGAGATAGAGGTGAACGCGATCGAGAACGTGGGGTTGATGATGATCGAAGGTATTGCTTATTATGAGAAGCTTTTTTAATATGAGATCTTTTAAATCTATTCAACTCTTTTATTTCTGAAGAATTTATATTTTTAAGTATGGTGTGTGTGTGGGCATATTTAAAGCATGTCTGTTCTCTGCATTTTCTCTTAAATTTTCATTAGCTGTTAGGAGGTAAGTTCAGAATAATTAGCGCAACATTTTTGTTATGAGGTGCCATACTTTTGCATAGAGCATCCATATCATCTGCTACGTTGGCAAGGAGGCAAGTCCGAACAAACGGGTTTCACGCGAATGTCAGATTTGGCTGAAACCTTGAGCTGTTGCATTGATTGGTCAGTGTTTGAACATTTTCCCATCAAATCGCTAGATAATGAGCTGCTTCCACTACTTCTGCTCGTGTGTTTTTCTGCAATTTCTTGTTGATGATGATGATGCCATAGCTTAGATTGGTGTCGCATTCGAATGGCCAATTGTCTCTAACTGTGATCTTTTATGTAAATTAACAGAAATCTCTCTCTCTGTACGGACTGTTGTTCTAAGTAGAACTGGCCAGTTCATCCCAGGTATGTCAGTCAGTTGAATGCCTGCCAGAATTTATGATTCTTCATCTACTACTACAGCTGCACCCAGTCACATTGCTTCGTCTTCTTCTTCTGCTGTGCCTGTATAAACAAGCGAGCAGTCTTTAGCATGACATGAAGAGAGCGCTCTGTTGATTTCGAATGGACGTACGCTCGTTTGTGTAGCCAGGAGGAGCCACTGTTTGTCTGGTTAGAAGATTGATCTAACACTGCACAGATTGTTTTCTTTTTAAATGTTGGAGGAAACATACTTTAGAATCTTATGCCCAAGACAGACTGCCACAAATGACTTAGACACGACGACAATAGCAATTCTCGATTTAATCGATCACAGGATGATTTGGTTTAGTCTGAAAGTTTGCAAGTTAATGTATGATAATTGGTTTGGACAATTGTTGACTGGACCGAGGCATGAATTGGATGTTGACTGATAGAAAGGAGGATAAAAAGTGTTGATGAAATATTGTGGCAAAGTATTTTATGGTTTTATGTCGTTTTCAGGAAACGGAATAAAGATCCAGAACGCAGAAGGTATAACAACCGATTGCACGAGTTTGTATTAAGTTATTATGAAATGTATGATATTACTTCAAAAGGAATGTCTGTTGACACTTTGAAGATGGGTTTCATTGACCTCCCTGTTGTTTTTAGCACACTTGTCACAGCAGCCTTTGTGAAAAAATATTTTCTGGTTAAGTTTTCCTTCAATTTTTTATTAGCAGCATTTTTTGTCTTAGATTCCAGAGTGATTGAAGTATAATGCTTACTAATAATATCAGTAATAATAGTAATAATGATAGTATAATATTGTTTAATATTTGCTTGAGGAATATGTGTTAGTACTCTTTTATGTTATTATTGTTAGCATTAAAGGTATCTTGTTCATCGTTACATTACTTTGTGGAAAAAATTTCTGATTAAACAGCAGCAGGTTATGGAATCAGAAATTTTCTAGTGACAGACTAGAAATAGCAACAGACTAGATGCTTTTTACATACAATTGGTATAGCATAGTACTAGTTTGCAAGGTTTCTGATGATGATTTCCCATCTGTTTTAGTTGAAAGGTTGAAGCGGGTGATTTGGGTAAATCTGGCGAGGAAGATGTTGTGTTCGCTTGTCAGATGTGCAGTCTTTGTTTTAAACGTTTAAGTTGCTCATTAATAAGTATTTGATGATCTTTGAATGGTTTTCAAGTTGATTGTTGAAGAGCAAATGACTTTTTTTGTCATTGTCTGAACTGTATGGCTTATGACAAGGGGTTTAATGACTAAGCAACAACCTGTTGGCTTTGTAAGTTAATGGATTGCTTCACACCATGAAGAAATTGCAGAAGGCTGCATAAGGCTTTTATGGGAAACATAAAGTAACAACTACCCAGATAGGAAGAGATCACTGGTAAGTGTTAAAGTTTCGGAAACAAGATAATTGTAGATGGGAACTCGATGGATGTCACTAACTGCAATCAAATGGTACTTGATTCAAGTAGAAATTTAGAAAAGCACAAGATGAAGAAGGCGTCTTCATTGCTGAACCTCTGTCTCGTTCTGTGTGTTCTGCAGAAGCCGAAGCCGTGATCGAGATAACCGCCGGCCGAATAAACGTGAACGATCCAAAGAACGCGAAAGCAAGAAGCCACGAGCCAACGACAGAGAAAACAAAGATCGACCACCAAAGGATGAGAAGATCAACCGGGAGAAAGATCGAAGCCGCAAAAGCCGGTCAAAAGACAGAGCTACTCGCAGAAGCCGATCACGAGAGAGAGGATTTGGAGGAGGTGGAGGATTTGGTGGAGGAGGAGGAGGAGGCCGGAAATTCTTTGGTCGAAAGAGAAGCATGTCACCTTCCAGGTAAAGTACATTACCTTTCAAAAGACAGTGTTTAGCTGATGACTGGAGGAATATAAGAGCATTGTCTGTGCCACATTTGCATAACAAGTATTTTGTTATTAATGCAGAAAACAAGTAAATTTATCCAAATGCAGAACAAATATTTTGTCTAAATTACAGAACAAGTAATTTTCTCTGAATGCAGATTAAGTAATTTGTTTTGAATTTTGAATATTTGTGCCTTTACGTAGCACCTTTTCTAATCCCTCCTAGTGACTGACCAAGTGTTGTTGTGAGAGTCCAGCTATTTCGATTGTAGTCTTTTCTTGTGCTTTTGTGTAACTTGCACAGTCAGTCTCTGGCCTTGTGTATGGTGTTTAGCTCCTCATATGACTTATTATATAAATTCAAGTGAACTGTTTCTGTCTTATTGAATTCATTTGATTTCCATACATTTCCACAGTGACTGTTAAATAAGTCACAGCTTGACTTGATTTGCATATCCTGTGTGCATAGTGTTTCATCTGACTTTCAGAGAGCCTCAGCCTGAGATGACTCCGGAAGAGAGAGACGTCCGAACCGTCTTCTGCATGCAGCTGGCTGCCAGGATTCGACCAAAAGACCTCGAAGAATTTTTCTCTTCTGTTGGAAAGGTTTGTACGTCGGCTTGATGGAATTGATTCCTTATGACACTCTTTTGATTTGGAAATTAGGTGCTTTGAGCAAAACTTGGTTTAAACAAGAAATGTTTTTGAATCTTTTTTTGGTTGGATTGACATTGGCTGTATTTCATCTTAATGTATGATTTCATTCATCTTATTTGTTCCTTCTGTGTTCCATTCATAATCATTGTATGTTTTGCTTTTGGATGCATTGGTTGTGGGGATTTGTTGAGCTTGTACAAATCTTGTGTACTCCTCAGAGAAGCATAGTACAGTTGAGGCTTTTGTTTTGGTCTCAATGAGGACTGAAACTTTAATGTTTCAACTTTTACAAATTGTTTATCTGTTTAATTGACGATAGTGGAGGAGCAACAGATAGAGAGTAGCTATAGTATAATTGTGTATAATTAATTAGAAACTAATGTTTCCACAACATAAGCATTAATATACATTACAATTGAAAATTTTAAGCAAAACAAGTCTTGCACGAGAGCACATTTTGCTACATTCCTATCCTTAAAGCTAAGTGAATATATAAGTATTTAATTTTTATTAGGGTGTTCTGAATTCTTGGTTTTGGAGCGCCATCAAGCGATCCTTAATGCATAGTGCATAACGAGCGTTATTACTATATAAGTTGCCGTTTACACTAACGTGTTGCATGATGTCACAGGTCCGTGACGTTCGTCTGATTCTCGACAACAAATCGCACCGATCGAAGGGCATCGCTTACATAGAATTCGTTGAAGTGGAGTCCGTTCAGTTGGCACTCGGTCTGAGCGGACAGAAGCTGCTCGGCGTTCCGATCATCGTCCAACCGTCTCATGCGGAACGCAACCGATTGGCCAGTGCAGCAGCGGCTGCTATGAAACTCAGCACATCTGGACCGATGAGACTCTATGTCGGATCACTACATTATAATATAGACGAAGATATGCTTAACACGATCTTCTCACCGTTTGGAAAGGTAAGCGTTGGATGAGGTTCCTTAATGAAGAGATGGTGTGATGTTACTCTTATGTTAGACCAATTGAGCCATCTGGTGTTCTTTTTGTTGACTATTCTTGTAAAGCCTCACTTCTAATGGTTTCAGCTTTGATTGTAGCATTTTCCTCTTTTGGTGACAGTTAAATTGGAAAGTATGTGACGGAGGAGATCAGAGCAGAAACTAATTGTTTTCGTTTGACTATCAGCCGTGTCTTCTTTTTTTGCATTCATTGTAGGACTATAGTTAGTTGATTTTTTTGTGTGACAACAGATTGATGATCTGAAACTGATGAAAGATCACCAGACGGGACGTTCGGCTGGATATTGTTTCATTACGGTCAGTGTCTTCCTCTTTGTCTCTCCATTTATCATAAAATTGGCTCAACTGAAAATCAGTATCAGTAGTTTCTGAAGCTTCTATTTGATGGATCTATGGAAGGTATTGGCTGATCAATCATCAATAAGATGAGTGATAGTCATTGAAGATCTCTGCAACTGTAGTTTTTGTTTGGCTGTTCTTTGCTCTCATCTCAAACAGTGTCTTTGTGTGCAATTACTTTGCGAATCAGTGGACAGAGTAATAAATGCAGGATTGTAATAGATGATATTGGATGAAGTGATAAAATAATAAGATTGGCAAAATTATTGCCAAGTGATTGTATTATCTATAGATGAAGATATCAGACTCCACACTTCTTCTCCTTCATAACACTTCACATGGTAAGACAGAGAAGGTAATGCGTCAGCTATTTTCCATCTGCTTGTTGATTCACAGATCTGATGAGTTGATTGAAGATGAGTGTCATTATGTGTTCTCTTGTAGTTTCACAATGCAGAGGATGCCAAGAAAGCGATGGATCAGATGAATGGGTTTGAGTTGGCCGGTCGGCCAATGAAGATCGGAACAGTCACCGAACGATCGAACGAGGAGACGAGTACGGTTTTCGACATAGACGAAATGGATCGATACGGCTTCGGAATGAGCGCCACAAGCCGGCTTCAGCTGATGGCTAAATTAGCCGAAGGTTTCTACTTTTTGTCATTCTGTGACTTGCAGGTCTGTAGGTGGCATCTGAGGGATGCTGATGCAGGGCTTATTTATTTGTGCAGCTGATGATGTGCATAGAAAGTTGCATCAGTGAATGTGGTGACATTGTGGATGACTTGTAAGTGGTAGCTTCTATCTAATGCTTGTGAAAGCAATGAACAACCAATGTAACTATGATCCTGTCAGTTTCCAGAAGATCAATGAGTCTATTCAGATGAGTGATAGTCATTGAAGGGACTTCACTCGTGAAATGGATTGAATACGAGACGGAAGAAGTTGGCATTTGTTGATTATATGTGTTCTGAATGCATTGGTTGATTGTGTCTATGTATAGGAACAGGGATGAAGATTCCAGCTGCAGCAGCCAATGTACTCAACGCTCCCCTCGTTCCTCCTGTTCCACAGCCGGTCGTTCCAACTGTTCCTCTGCCTCCGATTGCCACGCAGTGCTTCATGCTCTCAAACATGTTCGATCCCAACTGGTGAGCACCAACATCTTCTCTTCTTATTCGACATGCGAATAACTCAGCTGAATATAATCAAAACAGATCAAAATATAATTGTGGACGCTCAAAAATAATAATGAATTTATAAAAAGTAAAGTGGTATTTATTTGAGATGTGATGAACAAATCAGAATTCTCTTGCTACTCTAGTTTTCTCATCTCCTGCTTCCGATGTGACCTGATGAATGTTTTAACAACATAACCAGACATCCTGTGCTTCTCTCTTCGTCGTCTGCAGTATTTAAATGATATTTTTCATCTTCAGTAACTCTTGTCACTTGGCCACCAGTAATATTTTACTTCTAAAAAATACTTATTAATTCCGTTCTGTGTTCTTGAATTTAACTTTTAATTCTAATCCTCTTTCTCACTCTCTCTCTATCTCTTTACGTTTTTACTACACAAATGATTTGCTTAATGTTCCTATTTTGGTTCTCAAATAATTTTAGTTCTTGTGTTGTTAATTACTAATTTTAGATCAGTATTAAGTATTACAATCGCCTAATGCTCGACTAATAGTGGCCCTAAAATGTTGATTTGATGGTCTAAATTTGAGATGATGGGGAGAGATTTCATTTGTTTTTAGTGACAAGGGAACTCGTTGGGAGGATGAGTTGAAGGATGACGTCATCGAGGAGTGCAATAAGCACGGAGGAGTGCTTCACATCTACATCGACCGGGCGTCTCCACAGGGCAACATCTATGTCAAATGTCCTAACCTGGCTGCGGCTGCTGCCTCCGTTGGCGCTCTGCACGGACGATACTTCGACGGTTAGTCCTCTTTCACTCTCTCTATCTCTTTACGTTTTTCTTCAATTCTTTTATTCTTCGTGTTGATATTTTACTGCCTTTCTCTGTTTTACTTTAAGATCTAACAATAGAGCTTTTGCTAAATATCTTTGACAAGAGAACAGATCTTGGAGACATGAGAAACTGGTGATGAATTGAAAGATGTCAGTGCCAACATTTGATGACACAGGTTAGAATCATTGCTAGAATCATTGTTAGAATCAAGATTATAAATGATTTTATCTCATTTTTATTTTCAGTGTGTAACATGCGTTAAAAGCGCCCCCATATCTACCTCTAGTTGTAGTTCTTAGAAATTTGTTGTGTATTGTGGTTGAAGGTCATGATTGCATTCTGAATTCTAGAAGAACTGATTTCTTTTTGACCGTTTTATTTTTTTTAATGTTTACATTTAAGAGAAGTGAGCAAGATTCTATGAATTCCAGTCATTGTGTTGTGTGTCGTTTTTTTAAAATGCCCAGTACTTCAATTGATGCTCTAGCTTTAAGTGATCAGAAGCCAGGCTATGTGGGATGGCTTTGTTTGATGGCAATGGAAGTCCTAAGCTTTGATTTCCTTTGTGTTGTGTTTTTCTAGGGAAGTTGATAACGGCTGCTTACGTTCCTCTTCCGAACTACCATTCGTTGTTTCCCGATTCCCAGAAGGCATTGCAATATCTGATGCCGTCCATGGCGCGTGTAAGATGAGACTCTGAGATGATGCTCCTCCTTTCTGCAGCAGCAGCAACAACAACAGTGCAGTCTTTTGAACGTACATTCTAGTGCGTGCGTGCAGCGCATGGGACTGAAGCCGAGACTGTAAATAATTATCAATTAGAATTGATTGAAGCGACAAATGAAAAGAGATATGAAATATTCTGGAGATTTATTAGACATTCGGTCGCTGCCTGTTGTGACGTCTTCTTTAGAGATCAAGCAAGAGTCTAAGTTAATCAGACTGGGATCCATTCATATCCCTATTAAGAAAGTCTATCAACAGTTATTTTGCCTACTGCATTGAATTTGAACAACTAAACTAGAGCGTAGGTCGTTCGAGGTTTTGTCAGATTTTAAAGCAAATAATGAAAGCAAATCCATGGAATCTTTGGGCAAGAATGAAGTTGTATTTTATGGTGGCATGTTTTTTGTTCATTGTTTTTAATATATATATATATATATATATATATATATTCATGGAATCATGGTACTCAGCTTATAAGGGTTGGGCTTGTTGGCCAGTCCTCTCCAACAACACAACATCCAATTCAATATTTAGTTACAAAGACCTAACAACACAAATGCAGTATTAGATATGGTAATAAGAATATAATATGCAGCTGTATGGCGCTGTTTCAATCTCTCATGTCGGAATCATTTACAGGTTGGTATTCAGTTCTGGTCGATATATAATCTCTTCCGTGGACATTGTCCAGAGATAACAGAATCACAGTGGCCTAAGCAGAACCAAAGGTTGATTGCGAGAGTTACATCATAACGATCACTCGTGACTCGTACAGTTTCGTGACCAAAGAGATGATGACTATGTTGACTTAACAAGTCATGATTTGCATAGCAATGGCTCCAGACTACATGGCAATGGAATCGCTGTGGTAGGAATATGAGTGATATTTATGACAACAGAATCTCAGGTGACAGGATCTCTGTAGCCGTGGTTGTTGATTCAATGCCTGAGTAGGTGGTCCCATTCTCTTGAACCTGTTTCAGCTGATGATACAACATCCTAACTTCATCGTTGGTTTCCTTAGTCTGTTGGTTGTACAATCTTCATGGTGGTTGTTATTGTGGAATCCATTTCCCGTTTGACTCTGCGATGGCGTCTTCTTGAGACACGATTTCGGTTGACTGTTGTTTGACGTCATCGCTTGGCCTTTGACCCGTCCGTTGCTTAGTGACGATGACGCGTAGGTCGTTGTCATGGCGTAGCTATTTTGATCTTCCCGAACTGACTGTCGAGGTCTTGTGTTCTGTGGTAGATCAGGTTTGTGTTTTCCCGACTCTTCTAGTCGCGGAACATTCACCTGGAACATCCACATTGGAAATGTACGTTAAAGTTTTATGATCTGGTTGGTTGGCTCGAGTTTAGCAACACATTTGAATGCTCTGAGTTTGGATCCGTCATATTAACTGATATCTCAGGTATCTTATCCCCAGTGGATAAGATACCTGAGTGGGCAGTTCCTTTGAGTAAAATAGTTGGCGCCAGTATGCACATAGGTCCAAGAAATTGTGTCTGATATTGGCCATGCGTTGTTTGTTTATGTTGTTCCGATCGATGGCTGGCGTAAGAATTAAAATCTAATTCCATTATGGATCAATACATAAATTTGAACACTAGAAATGGAGAGAGAAGAGGGCAACCCATTTTTACGTCCAATCACAGCAGTCTTTCCATTTACTACTGTGGGAACAAGAAAATTATAAATATTGCATGCAGGTTCAAACCACTTCAAAAGACCACCTTAGATCTAATAGGTTGATGCATTCATTTCCTTTGTAGTTTGGCTTGCAGCAACACATTGACATTTTATAATTTGATTAACTTTTAGATTACGTTTTAGTGAAGAAACATACGAAACACACAATTTTACCTTGGGTAGCTTACATTTCATACTGACGCCATGTATAGCAGCCATGTTTTAGAGTCCCCCATTATGCAACATGACTATCAACTGATTATCATACCAGACGCATAAATGTTGGATGGTAAAAATCTCCCGTGTTACCTTGTGATCCTGGTATAAACTGTATGACGGCTTACAAATGGGACTAGTAAGCCTACATGTTGGTTGGGTCTATGCACTTCAGTATGTAGGCCCCTGTTTAGAAATTCAAAGGATGGGCTGTCATAGGCTGACGCCCCTCGAATAGAGCTATGATCTATATTTAATCCACCCAAATAAATCTAGGATTAAATATATTAGGACGTAGTGGTAACGTGTGGGGCTGTGCGCATAGAGTTCTAGGCTTGTACCGCCGATGAAAGAGGTCACATAATAGGACATAGAGTGACAGATGCATTTTAACATACAGCAAGATGTGTTCGTGACGGTTGATTGTCTTCTGGTGACGTTGATTGATCTATGATTGACTGGAGAGAGAGTCGCATCTTCGCCTCTTCCAGAATCGATCTCTTTGACATCAACTCCTTGTCCGAAAGAGACAGACGACTGCTCAGCCCACTGCAAGAAAGTAGGTCAAGTTAGGCATTGGGTTCAAAGTAGGTCGGGTCAGAGGTTGAGTCAAAATCCGGTCATTTTTAAGATGGACGGTTCTAGGCCATAATTTGTTCTGGGTATGGTCTACTCCATTGCTTACTGATAATTAAAATTTCTGTTTTTACTGTAATATCACATGACTCATGGTGCAGTGTTTTCTCATGTAATGGCGCTATATAAATTACAGTACGTCGATAGTCCCTCGTGACTGTCTTAGCAACAGAAGTGCACATAAGGTAGGTCTAAGGTCTATAGGCCTGTATTATAGGAACAGAGTAACCGAGGCCTACATGCTGTCCATCAATCACACGACTTACAATTACATTCATTCGTATTTTTGTGTCATTAAACATCAAGAATCTATAATATGCACCCAGACCACACACACACACACGCATACACATACACACACACACACATAAAATATATATATATATATGATTTATGTCTGTATGACTCAATCGCGTGATCGTTCATCCGTTGCAAAACACCACTAACTCGCATGGGATATCTGGATAGCCCATTAGACCGTTTGTATGATTTTGCAGTTGACAATTGGGGGAGTGATGGGGCAGATTACCCACCGGCGTTCGAGATTCTGGGATTGTCAAAAGGTCAAAGCTCTCAAGGTTATCGCTATGTAGGCCTAAGTATTCGAAATTTAGCAAAGCCACAAAAATGCTACGCAACACTAGCGTCATATGATTAAATTAAGTCCGCTTTGGGGGTAAGGTCAGAGTCCGGAGGGCGAAGCATGGTGCAGCGGTGGACATTGAAGCACGTTCATCATTCAAAACTAACTGAGGTTCAGCCGCATAGGGCTATTCAATGGCGGCCCTCGAAGTCAAAGTGAGGCAATGATGACCAAGCGCCTGTAAATAACCTGGTTCCCGTGACTTCACTGCTATTAGCGCTGTATTTATATAAATGCTCAGAATGAACGAATAAGCAGTTGGAAAATTAATTAGTTAGCTGATTAAAACCATAGTCAACCTTATTTTTAAGCCATCAGCTGCGGCGGCGAGTGAAACATTGGAGCTATATAATTGGTTTCCACCTCCTCCTTCTGCTGTTCCTCCATTCGTCTGCATTTGAAGCGAACTGAAAGAAAACAATCAAGCACAAGCTCTATGTCAGCAGAGTAGACCTACAGAAAATCATCTTGTGCTGTATCGACCGATACCTTAGACTTTTTGGTCCAGAAAGACTAAACACAAAGCTGTAGTCTCGTCTCGGTTGCTGTACAGGTCTATTCATATTTGTTATTCTCTTGCCAGAATGAGGAAACCCACACACCGGAACTGCCAAAATGTCCAGGGCGTAAGAGTTAGTCTCCAAGGAAAGGCTACGCTTATTGGTATCCCATAAGAATGTGTGCGAACGGTTCCAGTTGTTTCTTAGACTGCTACTGTTTATTGAAAATTCCCGTTGATACACTGCGAGCAAGTTACAGAGTACACAATGAGAAACTGAGAAACTAAATAAGTGATTGATTACTATAACAGTCAGTGATCGTTAAGCTACCAAATGATTCCCGTGACATATTAAGTATCCTTCACTGGTAAGATGTTCGTGGAAGTATACTTTGCGATGTATTTAGGTTATAAGGTCTCAAGTATTCATAAACTTATTCCTCAATTTTTATTCACCTACATACCTGGTTTCTAGATCGAATTATTATGCACATTAAATTTTAGGCATTTTTCTCTGAACCTAAAATGAAAAACGATTAACTGTAACTGAAATGAACATAGTAATGTGATCGATGATGGAGCATTGGCTGAGTGCTTACGATTTGCTGGCGATGATATCAAGGAGTCGTTGGTGAGATGTGGCGAGAGATGATGATTTCTTTGAATTGACTTCCTCTTCCAATTCCCTCATCCACGACTTAATATCCGAATCATCACACAGATCTAGAGGCAAGACAAACAGACAATTTTGGCTAACTAAGATCACCGCACCAGTAGCATGATTGTTAAAACCTCACCCTATTCGGCTATTCCTCTCTCCACAGGTCTTCCACATTGCTTTATCACAAATCCTATCCTGAATTCCTGATCCCTACTCACTCCATACTTTCCTCGCAGTTTCAACTCTAAACACCTTCCGCCTTCATAATATAACGGTCTGCCCTCCTCACTCTCTGCATCTTATCCCCATACCTATCGAATATCGATAACCCCTTGTTTTGATAAAGCGCCTGCGCGACTTCGCTTTTGTTGACGCATTAATAAATGTCAAATATTTGAGATTACAACTATATATAATTTATAAGTTAGCGTCAATAGCCACAATAAACAAACAATCAATTGTCTCCAATGCGATTCCAATCGTTCAGTCTGTTTTTAGGAACCAATAACCGCTCAACAACGCATAGAGCAATGCTAATTTTTTCCATCTATTTCTTTACCACAATTCCTTTCCTCGACCTTCTTTTCCTTCCCACACTTTGCTATCCATTTTTATTGCCTACGATATTTATACTCCTACCATTACCTTTCCTGACTATAGCCATACCTCCTCCTATTATTACCTTTCATGACAATTACCATACCTCCTACTTCTCCTACCATTACCTTTCCTGACCATACTTTGCCTTCTACTTGTGACTTACCTAAAGGTGTTCTTCCGTCTGCTGTTGCTGCTGTCAGCTTCGCCCCGTTGATGATGAGTAGTTCCAGAACAGGAAGCTGTGGTCAACACAACCATCATCATCATCATCATCATCATCATCATCATCATCATCATCATCATTATAATAATAATCATCATCATCATAGTCATTCATTACCGTGGTCATCACCGTCTCTGTAATTATCACTGATTAATTGAGACATGTAATCATAATATCAGTAATACAAATCTGATAATTATCATGATCGTCATTATCATTATCAGAACAATCAAATTGAGGATCTTCATATGCATTATGATTTCTAAGATGATCCT
The DNA here is from genome assembly GCA_959347315.1 of Bimastos eiseni. Taxonomy (NCBI): domain Eukaryota; kingdom Metazoa; phylum Annelida; class Clitellata; order Crassiclitellata; family Lumbricidae; genus Bimastos; species Bimastos eiseni. Next base: position 513,577 of record OY365809.1, on the reverse strand, counting down.
CTTCCTCTCCCTCCTCTACAAGATATGGTTGCAGAGGCTGAGTGATGTCATCGTGGGTAGAGATGGGCGAGGGTGGGGGATGGGGGTCGACGCACCTGCCTCCATTTGACGGCGCAATGGATCGGTTGCCAGAAGTCGTCGTCTTCAACGTCGACCGTTACCATGGCATCGAGCAGAAACCTAGCAACGCTCGTGTAGCCATTGGCGGCAGCGACGTGCAGCTAAACAAACAGAAAAGGACAATGGAAGACATTTACGAACGGACAAAGAGATATGCAGAGTGACTGACTGACAGACAGACAGACAGACAGACAGACTGACGGATGGATCAATACAGACGTTATATAATAATCAGACGCATTTCAAATCAAATCAAATCAAAGGTAATCAAACAAAATAAAATACATCTCACAATATGCACAAACAGACTTAATATTGGCTACAATGGGAGCCCCAGAAGGGATACGAATCCCGCTACATAGGGACCCCCCCATGTAGCAACTATACCAAACTAATAAATGGCAATTTATCTTTATTGCAACTTAATCATAAAACGCGACAAGACACCAAATGATAAAAATGAACAAAGCTTAACTAACTGCAGTCATTTGCAGAACTATATACAATATATTGCTTAGTGTATAGTAGTAATTAGGAATTAATTAGGATTTATTGAATGAATGATTTATTGAATGAATGAATTAACGAGGAAGGCTCATAACTTATTTTTAATTACTATAGTATTATTTGACAGGCGAATTTCCAATGAGGGCCCAGAAAGCTTTATATTATACCCCTGTGTATTGGTTCTAGCCTTTATGGAAATACAAAGATAGGACTAAGTAAGAGAAGGTCATGCAAGGTCATGGAATCTAAGATACGATCAGGGATTGTAGTTATTTTGAGAAAAAGACAATGTGAGCAAAGACAATGTAAATTATTATAAGGTAAGGCATGCAAATACTAAGGGTTGATTCAACTGTTATGGGTTTTAAAGGTTCACACATCCAACAAATCAGATGGATATCTGCAGACAGAGAGGGACGGACACAGACAAACAGACAGATACACATAGTCACAGACGGACAAACAGATATGCCGACGGACAGACAGGGAGACATAAAATACAGACAGACTGACAGCTATAGCGACTAACAGGCGGACGGATTGACAAATAGACAGACGAACGGAAAGATTGACAGACACACTGATAGGCAAAAGGACAGACAGGCATACCGGTGTTTCTCCTCGAATTCCTCGTCTTTCAAGATCGCCTGACTCTCTGGAGCATCCTTGAAGGTTCTGCAACATCTGTCTCTCTCTCGTCATTCGTAGGGTCTCGATCTGGTCTTGCGTCACGCCTGATTGGCCAAGATGACGTCACGTTTGCGTCACGCACGACAGAAACAAAGAAAGAGACGTTCCAGTTACAAAGTGGAGTTCAGTAGTAAAAATTATAAACCATTTTAAAGACAACTCTAAAATAGTAATTGGGAGTAAACAATAAAGAATTCAATTGAGAAAAGATAGATAAATTGAATGACAAATATTCAAATTTTAAAATCGTATTCATCATTGGTTACATGGGCGTCCACACAGGTTAGCCTCCATCACTCAGAGGGGATTGACACCCGTTACTGGTTAATAGCTAATGTTCACTGATTAATATTCAAATGTAATTGTTTCGTTTTAGTTGAAGAATTATTGACTTAATGTCAGAGAAAGAGATATTCATAAGATGTTGTCGCAGGATAAACATCTGTTTGAGACGAGTGTCGTCTTTTACCTCGTTTTGACATTTCTAGTTCGATGATGTCGAGAGTTTCTTCGTCTTCACAAATGTCGTAAGGCATATTACCATCGATGTTCAAAGCTAAGAGATCAGCTCCACTGAGAATATGAACAGAACAAAACAAGAGCTCACATGAAGGACAATGCCAACAGAAACGAGGACAATAGATAGGACAACATGATGAAAAAGAATAGCGGATGAGACAATCTGATCAAAGGGAAGAGCATGTACAACAATGTTAAGAGAAAGAACAGCTCTTAGGACAATATCAGCAGAACCGATAGTAATTTGCAGATACGAGACACTATACGAGTTTGAAAAAAAGGATCAATTTATCTATTAGACTTTTAAGGGTGCATATGTCCCTTTTCGAATGCTACGCTGGCTTAAGTAGCTGGAAGGAAAGGAGTTGGAGTAACAGATGGGACAAGAGGAGAAATTGAATGCAAGTAGGAGGAGGAGGAGGAGGAGGAGGAGTAATCAAAAAAGAAAAGGAGAAATGTGATGTAAATAGAATGGGGTGATACAGATGGAAAAGACGTTAACGGAAGGAGAGAAAAGTGAGAAAAATCTGAGGAAGAGTAGGAGGAGTAGATGAGACTTAGTTGTAAAAGGGAGGAGGAGACAGAGGATAAGAAAGTGGGAAGAGGATCAATAGGACGATTAGGTATATTGGAGAATAGTTGGAAGAGCAAAGAGGTATAAGTGTGGCAAGAGAAGAAGTGTGAAAATGAGGAGGCACACGAGAATTATGCTGAGGAGGAGAGGAAGGAGGAAGACTGGCAAAGCGGAAGTAGGAAAAGAGTCAGAAAGTGGGAAGAGTAGGAGCTGGAAGAGAACGATATTGGTGTGGGATATGAACGCACTGGTCGATGAGAAGTTGGCTGACTTGAGGTCGACCGCAGAGAGCGACTGTATGGAGAGGAGTCCAGAGTTCATTGTCAGGTTGATTGACAGATGAACGGAAGTCACCAATCAGACTGCGAATCAGATCCACGTGACCATCGATACAACACTACACACACGCACACACAGACAAACCCATATCTCTCTCTAATACATGTAAATATATATCCTTGTCCACACTCCTGGGAAATGTTTCACCAATGGTCGCGCCCCCTATAAAGCTATCAACGCATATGAAGACACATAGGCATAAATGAAATTGTTAGTTTATTCACCACTACTTTTGCTTATAAAGAGACTTAAATTATAATATCTAATGGAAATAAATTTATAGTTTTACGGCCTTATCGAAACTTAGGCCCATCCTATGACAGCTCAGCAATTTAGAATGTATTATCAATGCATTTTTATAACAATCAAATTAATACTTTCTTCATCACAATCGACTCCCTTTTTGACTTAATGAAGCAATGGATATGATGGATGGGTAGAGACTGTATACGTGGACTATGGAAGACATACAGATCGACCAATGCATCGAATAGAAAGGCTGAACGAGAGACTCATGCGAGACTCTTTTGTGGTCTGTCTAGATAGCAAGAAGTGAAAGCCAAGAGTGAAAGTGAACTGCCCTTTTCAGCTGTTGTCGTTAGGGTCAGCCACCTATGACCTGACCTACTTACGCAATCACTCCAAAGTAACCTATACACAATACATTACAAACGTGTATATTGATGGCGGAGGATTGTCTTATGGTACAATGCACTCCTCTCACCTGGTGTAAGATGGTAAAACCATCTGGATTTGTTGCGTTTGGTTGACATTCGCCCGATTTCAACAACGAACGAACTAAACAGAAGAAATTCAACTGAAAAAGTTTAGCAGAGTAACACCACTCGATAACATTTACAGTTTTTCTTTCTTCCTATATTCAAACTTCCTTCTTTCTTCCCTCCCTCTTTCCTCCCTTCTTTCCATCCTTCGTCTCTTCTGCCTGTATTCGACCTCCTCTTTGTATCTCCGTCTTAGTCCTACTCTTTCTAATATCATCAACCTATTGCTATCTTTGTTCTCCTACCTTTGTCCTTTCTACAATCGTCCTCTTCCAACCGTTTTCCTCTTCCTGCCTTCGTCCTCCTCTGCTTACCTTTGTCCTCCTAACATCGCTCTTCCACCTTTGTTTTCCTACCGTTGACCTTCTACCTTTGTTCTACCACATTTGCACTCCCACATTTGTCCTCCTACCCATACCCTCCTACCTTTGTCCTCTTACCTTTGTCCTCCTACCCATACCCTCCTACCCTTGTCCTCCTAACTGTGTCCTCCTACCTATGTCCTCCTTCCTTCCTACATTCTTACCTTCGTCGATGTCGTTCCTACTGGCTGCCTCGAACAGCCTTGTCCTGTTGTCGAAACGAACTCCGGACTTCCTTTCGCTTTTCCTTCTGGTCGTCTGGTGCGCATGCGCCGTGATCTTCCATTGACCTTCGTAGCACTTTAGTTGCTCCGCTCTCCTTGTCTTCGCGAGCAACAGTCTCTCTTGGATCGATAGCTTCGAAACGGCAGCCATTTCCGCCACCAATTGCTCGTGCTCGGCCATCCCTTTTGGTCGTGCAGGTAATCTTAGGAGATTCGATAGACCAAAGAGACAGAGGGAGAGAGACAGAGAGACAGAGAGAGAGACAAAGAGAGACAGAGACAGAGAGAGACAGAGAGATAGAGACAGAGAGACAGAAACAGCGAGCGAGAGAGAGCGAGAGCGAGAGACAGAGAGAGAGAGAGACAGGTGAGAGAGAGACAGCGAGAGAGAGAGAGACAGAGACAGCGAGAGAGAGAGAGAGACAGCGAGAGAGAGAGAGAGACAGCGAGAGAGAGAGGCCTTGATTGCTGATGTTGTCTCAGATGCAACGCTGTTGTCCTTACAAATGACGCTATGTGATCGCGGTTGCTATGGACAACTGCCTTCCTTTATGTTGCTGCTTCAGATGCAACGATGTTGTCTCTACAGATGACGCTGTTGCATCGACCGTTAGCGTTGTCCAGAAATGTTGTCGCCTCAGCTGTTGTACGGGACGATACTGACTACATAATGTTGTGATTGTTGTCGTTGCTGATAATGACGATGTTGTTGTTGTTGATCAGAATCATCGTGCAGAACAGTCAGATGAGAAAGATTCCTTAAGAATAGACAGAACTTTCGGAGCAGATGAATATCTTATCGTTATTATCTCGTCCAGTGGACACTGAATGGAGGACGTTGTCTTTAATCAGATCTTAGTTTTATTTACGCTAAACATCAGTAATTGAACGGTTCCTTTGAAGCGTTGCAAACCGTTTAAATCCAGCAAAAGAAGAAAGACGACACATTTGCAAATCCTAGAGATATTGAAGACCGAATGGTGGTGTTATGTCGAACTAAGTGAAGTTGTCAATGATTTATATTTCATAAATGTTAGAACGTTCGTTGCCTCTTCTGCTTCGGATAGAGCAACGTTTGAATTGAGACTACAGAGCACGCGCTGTAAGCCAAACGGGGCCTTCGTGTTTGTTGGTATGCGTGGCTGGCTGCACATCTGAATTTTTATGGGAAGCAGTTACAATGGCAGCATGGGGCGAGGAATGAGAGTGGAGTGGTTGTAGGGGGTGGCGTGTGTGACATGAGCGTGAGAATGAAATCGCTTCTTTTGTGTTGAGGGTATAGCAACTGCTTCTGTCTAGTCGATCGTTGCACCTGCCTATGTGAAACTCTATGCTCCATTTTACAAACAAGACATCATCCTCTCATAACAATGTCCATTGCGAGCCAACCTACGATAAACACTTCATTGACCAACGTTCATATTATTGAATGATCTTAATTAAAGCTACGCAAATGAATTTAGTATATTAATTATATGATTGTCTAAGTTTGTAAATATATTCACTAACTTAATTTTTAGAGTCTGATAAATTAATTTCATAAATCGTTTTCGGTATATTGCATACAGGTACATGTGTCATTAGTAAGCGTGCAATCTTATAGAATGTAACTTGTAAATGCGTCATTTGTAGCTGTGTAATTTGTATATAAATGCATAATTTGTAAGTGAGTTAGCATTTGTCCTGAGTGTATAGCCTAAGGATTTTGCCATCTGTTCAATTTTAACCCATTTCTGAGAAAGTGCAATTTTACTTTACATTGCACTGAAGTAATGTTGCTCAGTTTTCCTGTTGTACAAGTGCTATGTAACTAATATCAATGATTACGATTACATCCTAGGTTGCACTATCATCTGATTGGTCGACCACAGCAAGATACGCCACCTGTCGACTTTAAGACGACTCTGCGCAACAACATTAGCCACAAGAGAAGTTAGAGAAGTAAGAGAACTATTTAAGCCTTCGGGCTGAGCTGGTTGTGACCGCCGACCGACTCTATTGGACCGAGAGTCGCATGCAAGACCTGCGGGCACTTAGTGACACCTATTGCACATTTGCAGTCGGTTAGTCTCTGTGTTGAACAAGGCCTCCCATAAAGCAGCTCTATTCGAGTATAATGCCAAACGCCCCCCCTTCCCGTGAAGAAGAAGATTGGGTGAAGAAGAGAGACAGACAGACAGACAGAGAAAGAGAGAGAAAAAGAAAGAGAGAGAGACAGACAGAGAGAAAGAAAGAGAGAGAGACATATAGACAGACAGACAGAGAGAAAAAGAGAGAGAGAAAGAAAGAGAGAGAGAAAAAGAGAGAGAGAGACATATGGACAGAGAGACAGACAAAGAAAGAGAGAGAGAGAGAGAGAAAGAGAGAAAGAGAGAAAGAGAGAGAGAGAGAGAGAGAGAAAGAGAGAAAGAGAGAGAGAGAGAGAGACGTGATTGCTGAGAAACTTAAGGCATTCTCACGAAGATAAACCACCCGTAAGTTGACGACCACGTGTCAACGACATTCAGCCTTTCATGTATCATTTCCGTTCAAATGTTGTGCATCTATGCATAGGCCTACAGCCCTACATACATATATAAATATATAAATACACATATGTGGCACCGTGTCTGATTGGTCAGAGCGGTCGGCCCGTAAAGCTCAGTGTGCGCTGAGTGAGCGGGTTCGACCCTCGTCCGAGGAGTCACTGTATAGGGAGCTTGAGAAAGTCTTTCGCTCACAATTACTCTGCAGTACAACTGCAATTGCGCCGTCGAGACGTTCACTTATGAGAACAAATGTTGGATGTCAAATTTTCAGAATTACAAAATATTTACACATATTGAAACAATAATATGTTAGCATAAAATTTACAATAATCCTTTCTCGGCGCAGCGCACAAAGAGATCCCGTTGATTCTTTAACATTATTTCATCAGCGGATGAAAAGTGATGGTCACATCCGAGGGAGACTTACATGTAAGAGACCGCTAATGATGATGCTTATTTGTCTCTGGTCTAGAAGCTGTTCTTGGGGCATCGGGCAGAGACAGGTCCTACTTCATCAACAAAGTCAGCCGCCATTATATATCACGTGGTATAAAAATGGCTTCTTGATTCGTCAACAAACTTTACAGGTATTGGAACCGAACACGGAGAATAATTAACAGGTTTTGAAACCAAAGCAATATGTCAACCCTTTAAATATAGATATTTAACAGACTTAGTAACACGCATTCGACATGGACACATCCATGCACACATGCACATTGCGCATACCATCATGCATCACATGTATACACAATCACACACACAACCATGCATATATAATTTGGGTGAGATTATAGTCTACACTGGGGGGGGGGGAAATGTCCTACACTCCACATTCCCCAGCAGTAGGCCTAATTCTCTTTCGGCCAAGGTGTCGGTGCATATAATTATATATATATATATATATATATGCATATATATATATATACGACTTCGTTTTCATGTATGCATGCAACTGTTGTGATCAATACTATTGTCAGATTGTAAATGCACGCTGTGTCTAACTTGAGTCGCCTGCAGCAGGTGTTTTCCTTCGAACACCTGCTACATAGGCTGAGAGTTCGCTGGGAAGATCTGCTGGCAATTGTTGTTGTCTATTAACACAACAGTATAGTTCGAATATTCAAAGGCATTCAGAATGAACAACTCCCATCTGCAGGACCTGTAGTCAATCTCCTGTATACAACAATTAGACCTACTTCAGACTCATCAAATGCTGACGACAATGAAGGGTCCGCCCAGAACCGAATATAAACGAGATCGATACAGATATTCTGCTCTAAGTAAATAGCCATCGGTGGATCTAGACCTACTTTCACACGGCGTAACCTGGTCCTACTAATTATTGTAATTAGTCCCATACATATCATTTCGCCTGAGAATTATTTTCGCGTATCTCCACTATTTTTTTATAATCTTTCTTCAGCGTCAATAACAAAGATATACGATTATATTATGTCGTTATAGGGATATTCAGCGAAAACCATCTGTCGTATTATTACATGTCCTACTTCCAGTCACCTTTATATCGTATCTCCAGCAGCTGTATAGAGATACGACAAAGGTCTTCAAGTAATCACGGTGTTGCAGTCTCTTTGTCTTACTACAATTTAGTAAGAAAAGTCATTGATTGGACGAGTGTATGACAATTGCCCCCGGTCAATTGCCCTCCCCCATTTTGGCTAGGACATTTACCCCTGGACAATTGTACCTATATGTATATATGCGTGTATGCACTCGCGCATGTATACATGCATACATACATACATGCATGTATTTATTTACGGGTATATATATATGTATGCATGTACGTATGTCCGTGTGCATGCACGCGTACATACATACATACATACATACATGCATCATACATGCATACATACATACATGCATACATACTTACATACATACATACATACATACATACATACATACATACATACTTACATGCATCATACATGCATACATACATACATACATACATACATACATACTTACATGCATCATACATGCATACATACATACATGCGTACATACATACATACTTACATGCATACATATATATATATACATACATACATACATACTTACATACATACATACATACATACATACATACATACATACATACATACATACATGCATCATACATGCATACATACATACATACATGCATACATACATACATGTATACATGCATACATACATACATGTATGTATTTATTTACGGGTATATATATATGTATGCATGTACGTATGTCCGTGTGCATGCACGCGTACATACATACATACATACATACATACATGCATCATACATGCATACATACATACATGCATACATACTTACATACATACATACATACATACATACATACATACATACATACATACATACATACATACATACATACATACATACATACATACATACATACATACATACATACATACATACATACATACATGCGTACATACATACATACATACATGCATATATATATACATACATACATACATACATACATACATACATATATATATATATACATACATACATACATACATACATACATACATACATACATACATACATACATACATACATACATATACATACATACATACATACATACATACATACATACATACATACATGCATCATACATGCATACATACATACATACATACATGCATACATACATACATACATACATACATACATACATACATACATACATGCATGCATACATACATACATACATACATACATACATACATACATACATACATACATACATACATACATACATACATACATACATACATGCATACATACATACATACATACATACATACATACATACATACATACATGTATGTACGCATATATAGTTTGGGCGAGCTTATGGTCTAACCGGGAGGGGGGACAATTGTCATACTTAGGAGGGGCAATTGTCTGGGGTCCGGAGGGGGCAATTGTTCGTTCCCCGATTAGATGCAGATGATCCAACAGCGTATACCACTATGCTCGTGGCCAGTTATAGTGTTTTATATCCAGACAATAAAGAAAACTTTTCCTTAATAAATTCATACAATATTCATGAACATTTAAACGAAAACACTCCTTAATAATTATTCGTTGCTGTTTTATCATTTCATGACTATATTTTCTGATGGTTGATTTGCCATCTTTAAAATCAAATTCATTAAAAAATTTCTCAAAAGCAACTTAAATTGCTAATTTTTCATTGTAACTTTTATATGCATATTTGGGTTTTAATAGGATATATTAGGACATCTGTACAGACTGTGAGTGAAGTTTAATTTAACTTTATCTCTTAGTTTTCCGTCCTTTCCCGCCAAAACTTCAAATTAATTTTTCTCAGAATTTTGCGAAACTATGCGCCAAGATTATTCTTAGGCGACGCATAGCTGTGGAAACCGATTTACGGAGTGGGCAATGTGAAGGATGTCTGTTTAATGCGCAGTTTCTTTGGCGGAGGCAGCCTATTATCCAATTTCGGTCTGGTCATAATGCTAACAATGAGAACTAGAAAATAACACGATTATATATCTGTAGACTGATGAAAATTTGCCTGCCACGGTTTTCGAGAACATGAGACGACGGTCTTTAGTTTAGACAAGACAACCGTTAGACGCATACATCCCATAATGGGAGTAATTTCTAGAAATCCTACTCCTACTGTACCTGTTCAGCCGCCGTCTTCCAATTTCTCTCTTTTTAATACTCTTGTCTACTTCGCTCGTCCTCTTTCTTCTCCTATTTTTCCAGAGTTGTATGGTCTCGAGACAGTGTCTCGGCCTCGTGACGTCTCGTGATAGTTTTTTACTGTCTCGGAAGCCTGCTGTCTCGGTCTCGAGGTAGTGTCTCGAATTTTTAGAAAATGTCTTGAAGTGAAAGTCTTGTTCTGTCTCGAACAAGAGATCTCGATAAGTTTCGCGTTAATTGTCTTAAAATCTTGGGACAATATAAAAACTATTCTCAGGAATTGGTACTATATATATACGTTACAAGTGTCAAATTGAAATTACAAATGAACCTTATTCCAGAAAACTGATACATTGGTATTTTACATAATTTTATATACGATCACTTGTCTTTTACTGTCTCGTACTGTCTTGAGCCTAGTGTTTCGGTCTCGGTCTCGGTCTTGGTACCTCACTGTCTCGGTGTCGTCTTGGTCTTGAAGTTTCAAGTCTTGCATACAACACTGTATTTTTCACAAACAAAAGCACACACACACAAACGCCTTGTCTGAATGCATGTCTGTCTGTCTATCTTACTCTCTCTCTCTCTCTCTTTTTCTCTCTCTCTCTCTTTCTCTCTCTCTCTCTCTCTCTCTCTCTCTCCCCCTCCCTCTCTCTCTCTCTCTCTCTCTCTCTCTCTCTCTCTCTCTCTCTCTCTCTCTCTCTCTCTCTCTCTCTCTCTCTCTCTCTCTCTCTCTCTCTCTCTCTCTCTCTCTCTCTCTCTCTCTCTCTCTCTCTCTCTCTCTGTGTGCGTGTGTCTATAGTTGTGCGTCTAAACGTCATACCTTTGGTGCCCTGTGCCTGTGTGGTATAGCTTTCATGTTTCGCTTTTGTACAGGGACATTGCAATTCGGGTGGCCAAATTGTACCAATCGAGACATTTTGCCCCGACTCAGTTTTATTTATAACAGGTCAATACTAAATGAAACTTTAATATTATGGCCTAGTAATGTCATTGGTCATATAAAGAACAATGACTTTGTTGTTTAGTTGTTTTTCGGAAAAATAATTAGATCTAGGACAATATAAACTCCATTTCATTTCCAATTAAAAGTGATACATCATCCACTGTTTAGCCTACCATAGAATACTGTCAGAGGTTGGACCGAGTCACTGACGCACACACATACACAGCGTCTGACTTGATATTGGTTTCGCATAAAAGCGCTGTCACATAACAGAAATGCTGCACATTGTTTTCACATTCGTATTTCAAAATGTATTTGTCAGAAGTGGGATTTGAACCCACGCCCGGAGAACCGGACTGCGACCTGAACGCAGCGCCTTAGACCGCTCGGCCATCCTGACCAACGCTTTGCAAGGACAATATTCTCCATGTTACTTAAAAGCTTAAACGATTAGGTCTACTTGCGATTTGCCCATTTAAAGATGGATTTGCCTCAAGCGTATCGTTTGATTCAAGATACGAACCAAATGTATCTAACCCGATTCACCTTCTGAAACTTGTAGAAAACTGGCGAATACAATTTCAGAACCTTTTTCATTGGGATAACCAAATGGGTCAGGTTGGTCGAATGGTCTAGGGCGCCGCATTCAGGTCGCATTCAGTTTCTCCGGGCGTGGGTTCAATACCCATTTCCCACTTATATCTAACTCTGCTTTTTGCGCATTCAGGAAGTCATTTAGTGTAATTCAATAAATTAGAAATAGACAGCAGAAAATTGTTGAATTTAAACAGAAGAACAGTGTTCACTGTCGTTTTCCACCGCGGTTTAACTGAGAGCATCCTTAAACCATGAAAACTGGTCTGAATCTTTTATAGTTAGACCTGAGACTAATATTAGTCCCAGCTTAGGCATCACCTTGATGACCATAACACTCATGACAGTGTAATGCGTAAATATCGAGGGCCTGTGGCGCAATGGATAACGCGTCTGACTACGGATCAGAAGATTCCAGGTTCGACTCCTGGCAGGCTCGTAACTTTTGAACCTGCAGACAATTATAATTATATGCTAACTGTTTACCCTCCTCACTAACACGACTACCATCTGAAACAACAATTCTCGTAGCACCATGATGTCTCCTTGGCAAATAACCCCCCCTCCGCTAAATCTGATCAGGTAACCAGAAGGCAATTTTAGACCTGAATTTATATAGCGCCGGTATTTATTCTGGTCCTCCTTAGCTTAATTGACTTTTGTATGCGCTAAGAAATCTCGAGGATTTACATCACAATGATCTTAGTTTGTTTGAACCACTGGCGGTGGATAACAAATAGACGAAATAAAATGACAAACATTGGAAAACGATTTGTTTCCGCCCAGGCTCGAACTGGGGACCTTTCGCGTGTTAGGCGAACGTGATAACCACTACACTACGGAAACATCGACAAACACATCGCCGTTTACACTGTACGCCATTTGACTTTTTACGCACCACGAGTTCAGCAGTTCCGGTTCTTCATCGTAAACCGGTGACTTATTGGGACTAATGGCCTCATTAGTCCCAGCTTAAACGCAGTAAAGTGCAAACCATTAAAACTGTACTCTAAACTTTCTACAGCTTATCAGAGGGCTCCAACTTATCCACGAGCGCTGGCTCGAGTGACTCGAGTGCCAAAAGCTGCCAAGAAGACTGGATGCGGCGTTTTGAAGTCAAACAACATCAGATTATACATTTATTTCAACCTTGTTTCGATTGTTTCACTCGTTTATTGAAGCCAATTAGGCTAAACATCAAGGAAAGAGAATTGGATACATTAATCAGAGCAAATGACAGAAATGAATTGGGAACTGGAGATTGTGTTCAAATTGTAACGCATATGTTTTTGAAATGAATGAAAGCTACAGGCCTAGGCAGTAGACCTAGACTAGACTCAAGTCAGTAGACAAGCTGTTCCTTAAAGAGAGGCAATATATATGGGTCACGACCTATTTGATCAATAAAATTACTGCTAATAATTTGTGGATGCTGTTTTTCTGATCTAGTTAAATAAGGCTTTCACGATAATTTAGAATATAATCATGGGATTGTGGGAATTTGTGGGCTGCTATAAACAGCATATAAGTATATCCTATATTATGAAATAGCAGTGTTGGGGATGAGTTAACTCATATGAGTTGAAACTCACGAGTTAATCCACTTGCTGTGACTTATGAGTTTGAGTTAACTCACTTCAAAGAGTGTGAGTTATGAGTTTGATTTAATTCACATTTTCTATGAATTTGATTTATAATTGTCAATTTTAAGATCATCTCACTACCTGGCACTTGGCACATTATTATGTTCAAACAAGCCAGAAGGCGACGTGGTTCACGGCTACGGTCGCGAGGGTCGAGAACATTTTTGTCCAATGTCTGAATGCTAAGTCACCCTCTGCAGTGTCACAGCTGAAGTTGCTCTTCCTACTGTAAATGATGCTGAAGATTATGGCTACAATGAAGCTTCATCAGATGTCACTCAGTGTGGCATTGTCGAAACAGAAGCCTCATCCTATCTGGCCTATCCAGACTGTTCTGTGGGAATGTTGCACAAGTATCCACTGGTGAAATCTGTTTTCATTCGCTTCAACACAATGACCGGTTGAACGGCTCTTTAGCGTTGGCGGACAAATTGAGACAGCAAGACCGAACAGGCTGTCAGACACCAACTTTGAATAACTTCTTTTGTTTACAAAGCTAATACCAGTCATGTTTAAGATTTTAAACATGTGAACTGTGGTGTTTACTTTGACCTAGTAATAATTACTTGATTTATCCATAATAATAATAGTAATACTTATAAATTAGTAATAACAAACTGATGATGCCATTGGGTGGTAACTGTGCATTTGAATAACATTTAATTAAAACGTGCTATTATGAGACATGTGTGAGTTTATGATTTAACTCGTTAACCAACTGAGTTTGAGTTAACTCATTTCATAGAGGATGATTTGAGTTTGAGTGTCAACTCATTTTGAAGTGCATGAGTTGAGTTTTGATTTAACTCATCTCTTGTATGAGTTTACCTAACACTGTTAGGTAAAAAGAAACTTTCCAGACCTTACAGTAAGCTTAACCGATGAAAATTTGAAGTAAAAGATTGTTTCCGCCCAGGCTCGAACTGGGGACCTTTCGCGTGTAAAGCGAACGTGATAACCACTACACTACGGAAACACTGTGATCTTAGTGTTCCCACTCGTAGCCTATACTGAGTCTGATGTTGGTTCATGTCAGCGATCGATGGTCTATTGACAATCGAATCAATCAATTCACCAATCAATTCACTAAAAAAAATTGGTCGGGTCCACCGTCCACATCATTATTAGGTCTTTGCGGTTAACATAAAAGAGGACCGCAACTTCAGTCTCAATATTCATTCATTGAAAATTTTATATAAATCCCTTTCAAAGTAACTAGGCCTAAGCTTACTCAAACGCGCTCCCAACTCCAGCCCGTGCCAAAAGGTAATTTTTTAAATTGCCATAAAATGTAGGCCTATACCACTACACGATTTAGGGTAACTCCAGAGAAAGGTCAGTCCAAACACTAGGGAACCCTAGAGAACGCTCGGCTTTGAATAGGCAGAATAGCTGATGTAGACCTACGGGCAAACATTATTTTGTTTTTTGCCGATATACCGGCACGTAGGCCTATTAAACTGAGTTGAACTGATGTGGTGATGTTAGCCTAAGCTATCGTATCATTCGCCCCGCTCTCTCGAATCATATTCTCGCTGCACTGTGTTTGTAAATCGTTTTCTTGAGTTTATAGAGCGCGAAAAAAGCGAAGTCGCTGGAACAGAATGTCACTGTAAGGAATATCCGCAGAAACGAATTGGCTGGGAAGAATTTGAAGAATTTTAAGACAAAAGATATTAGAAATGTGGATCATTGGCCTTAATTGGTGGTTTATTCAAACAATTCTGTTACACAGCATTCAGCGAAAGGAGACTCCAGTGGGTCCAGTGGGTTTTGGCGGGGGAAAAGTATTCATTGTTTGACGCAATTTTCGATGGTGTATATACGAGGAGCAAAGGCTGCGCTGCATAGACAACACAAAGACCGACATAACATCTTCACTTAGACTAACATTGAGAGGAGCTGACCCACTGAGAGGAGCTGACCCACTGAGAGGAGCTGACTCATTGAGAGGAGCTGACCCATTGAGAGGAGCTGACCCATTGAGAGGAGCTGACCCACTGAGAGGAGCTGACCCACTGAGAGGAGCTGACCCACTGAGAGGAGCTGACCCATTGAGAGGAGCTGACCCACTGAGAGGAGCTGACCCATTGAGAGGAGCTGACCCACTGACAGGAACTGACCCATTGAGAGGAGCTGACCCACTGAGAGGAGCTGACCCATTGAGAGGAGCTGACTCATTGAGAGGAGCTGACACAGGATAACTTAGATAATCTATTCGTACTCATCGCTACAGAATGCCTGATTCCGATGATTAACGCAACTGGGGGATCGTCTGATTCCTTGCAATGACGCTGATTGACGCTGATTGACGTCGATGTTGATTGTTTTCTTTCCAGCGAATCCCACCGATTCGTGATCTTCTCTTCCGCTCCCTTTCCTCACCCTTTCCGCTTCCAACACCTTCCTTCATATATCCACGAATTTTGTCTCGTATCAATTCTCCAATTGTCTGTTTTCCATTCGACGATGAGATCTTTCTCCTCGTTCCGTAGAAATCTGATGTTGACGGCTGCTTTTGAATCTCTCTGTAAACTCGTTTTCTCCGAATGCCCTTTGCGAACACCTGTTGCCGTCTTCTCCAATATACGTACTATAAGGCTGATGCAGTTATTCGCTCTGCAGGTGCTCTGCACTCTCTTTATATAGCTGATAACAATAGTCTGTCAATATCAACAGAGTCTCAATTATACGATTCAGTTCTCAAGATTGTGATTTATCACGTGTATAGAAATTCTCCCGTGGAGAAATATTCTCCATCTGATTACTGGTCTGTATGATTCCCTAGAGTCCCACTCTTCCTCGTTCTGCAATCCAGTTTCTTCTTAACGATTCTCTGGATCCCCATTTCCCTTTATCAAATCCAATGGATAAATATCTTCTCCATTCACGACTATTTCCTAAATCCAATTTCTTCGAAACTAAACTTTTAACCTCTGATGAATTTTATTCAATTCCCTCCGTTTTTCCTTCTCCGAATTAGTTTTAAGACATCGGAACCAATTCTGTTGTTTAGTTGATGTTTAACGACACCGCATCATGACAAAGATTATTAGGGTCGGCCTCATCCTTTCTCCGGACTTGGGACTGGCACTACCAGAGGCTGGGTAGTAGCGGAGTTGTTCCAAAAACTCACTGCGTGTAGGCTTGTTTGTGCCTGTGTGTACCGGTAGCCATTCCCTGCAACTGCCTTCCAGTATCCATCTCCCACGGGATACCAGGCATTATCTTGTCGGCCAAAACAGATAGGGCTTAGTTCATATTGCACCTCTGGCACACGAGATCTTTCGAGTTAAAGACATTAACACAAATACACAAAATTACACACATAAACACATAGGCCTACATACATGCGTATAAATACATAGGCCTACACAGATACACCATTTATGCGTAGGTCCTACATACACAAAGTGATATATAGTTCTGAATAATGTGTCTGGATTGATATGCAACGCTATGGCCTATATTTATGTCGTGTCGTCATAGTCTCCGTCTGGGGTAGCTGTGGAGTTGAAGAAGGGATGAGTGGAGAGAGGGCACAGAGGTGGGAGGAAGATTGATGGAAAGAATTAAGATTCCTATAGACGACCAGGTAGACAAGAACAGAAAGTACTAGATCGGCTAATGAGTTCTCAACTGATTAAGACATGAAGACAAACGTAATAAGACAATGATTACGTGTATCGCCAAACGAAGGAAACAACAGAAACATATAGTGATATGCAAATCCGAGGTTCCGGATCTCTGATCCGGCGGAATCCGGCGGAATTATTTAGTCAATGATACGTATAGATACGTCTTAGATCAGTGCTGGCCAACGCGCGACCTGAATTTGCAATTTGTGTAAAATTGAATTGAATACATTCAAGACAAGTCACGCGCAGACTTAGTTTCATAGCTAGCCGTTTGCAACTTGGCTTAGCATTTGAAAATGTGAACACATGTTATGCATCCATTCTATAATCCATTAATTATGATTGTTACATTTAAAAAATGTTAGAACAGTTAATCGTTTAATAAATTGGCTGTTGCCTTTGATTTTGCTGTTGCGGTTGCCCGTATCTTCAACAACAATTAGTGCGATGACCCTCGGTCTCAAAAAGGTTAGAGAGCACTGCTCCAGATGTCAAGGAACTACAACTAATCGAGAAATTCTGTTACTTAATTAGTATGATCACGAAATTAATGATTCAAAGTGTCACGAAGAATTAAAGGGAAGAGTATGGTGTGGATCATATGGTAAATGATGGAAATAGTCAGCAGGATGAATCGCAGGACAAATGAAGAGATAGTGTACAGATGGTGGACGAAGAAAAATCCCTGACAGGAACAATCAGAAGCCGACAGAGAAACTGGTTGTGCCACGTAAGGAGGGTAGACTTCCTCCAAAGAACTGTGGTTGAGGGAATAATGGAATGGATAAAACTAATTAAGTAATCGTGCAAACAAGAGGAAGAGAACGATAATCATGTCTTTGGATTGGATGAGGATGACGTTTTACCGTAAGTTGAAGGTAAGAGTCTGATAGCGTAACGAATGGCGACATTCGAAGTAGGAACCTCTGCTTATATATAGGCCTATGATAGGAGGGCAGAAAAGCAAAGGAAGAAGAGAGTCGACTTTGTTTGCATGTCGCTGTTTATACAAACAGTAAATGGGGTCAAATCTGTTTACAAAAACAAGGAGGTCAGCTCATGTGTTTCAACATGTCTTTATCTGTATCCAATCGTATTCGATAAAGAAGAAGCAGAAAAAGAAGAAGAGGGTGAGAAGGAGAAGAATAAGAAGGAAACTCAGACAGACAAAGACAAACACAGATAGACAGAAAGACAGACACACACAAAAGCGTTTCGTTGATTGGAAAGGAGCTGAAGCGATAACGGCAAGGGGAGACATCTTTTGAGGCGTCTAGGGCATTTCCCCCCGACATCTCCCCCCTGGACATTTCCCCCCGTAGGACAATTCTCCCCCCTCCAGATTTTCCCCCCTGTGACCCCCAGCTAAACTATTTCAATAGTGCAAATAAATTTAGACAGCAAAACGAATGAACATTTATTTTAACTTAAACTATCTTTTTGATTTAAAAAGAATCAAACTAACGGCCGAAAGATCTTCATATTTCACCTTTACTTTACATTCACTTAAAGCTGCCACTGCACCTCTCCGACGTTGGCACTCATAACTGGGCTAACGGCGTAATTTGTTAATTTTTTGGTTTAGCATAAACATAGCCGTTTTATGCAACTTCGTTCTTTCCACGTACGCTAGCTACAGTTTCCACCTCCATCTCTTCGTATTTCTCGTCTAATAATTATTTATCTTACAGAGTAATGACAGATTATATAGCACAAGTCAGGTTAAATATAGAAACTTTGTTAAATATTTACGTGAAGCATCAAAGTGAGACACATTTGATTAAGTAAGGTTGTTGACTGTTCACCAGTTAACTATCAATTAATTAAGCAGTACACGCCTCCATGATCAACTATTCTTCTATTTATTTTTGATTCAACATTTGACTTAAGTATCAAAGTGAGACACGTTGAATTAAGGTTGTTCGTTGTGTTTTAACATCAAACCCGATTTTTGATCACAAGGGGGAAAAATCCGGGGAAGAATTGTCCTATGGGGGGAAATGTCCAGGGGAGATGTCGGGGGGGAGTTGTCCGGAACCCATTTGAGATATATTACATCGACTCAAATAGACCGTATTATATATATAATATATATATATTTGCATATATGTAAAGTACAGCACATATGGATACAAAAAACTTGCTTATATTAATGTAGTATGTTCGTATACAATTATGCAAGAGGTCGTTTGCATTGGGTCTGGTGAGTTTCGTCGGTATATCGTATATCTACGCAGACCTCATGAGAGCCAATTGCCTCAGATGAACTGAATACAGTGTTCTAGTCTTTTACAAACATCTGCATCTATGCACGAGAACGGGAGAGGAAGACAGACAGACAGACAGACAGATAGACAGACAGACAGACAGACAGACAGATAGACAGACAGACAGACAGACAGACAGACAGACAGAGATGCTGAGGGTTGCTGAAGTTGATGATCATCTGAAGCTGAAGTGGATGACGTCACTTAGGTTCAAATGCTAAGTGAGATTAATTGGAAGACGGAGGGAGAGGACTCGATGGATAGGAGAAGGAATTCCGGAAGAGGTTCGACATCAACAGCTTCCAAAACAAAATCAGATGGATGATGGACGTCTTCAGGCCAGACCCTCATCTCTAGACTATTCAAAGTAGTCAATGTACAATATCGTTTCTATCCATCCATTCTCCACATCCCGATATATCTGTCTAATTCTGTCTGTCTCTGCCTGTCTCTATATCTCTCTGTTTGTCTGTCTCTGTTTTATCTCTGTCTGTGTCTATATGTCCGTCTGTCTGTCTATCTCTCTGTATGTATATCTGTCTGTCAGTCTCTGTCTTTGTGTCTGTATGTCTTATTCTCCTCTCCTCCATTCGTATAGAACGGTGTAGGCTACGTATGGTGGCTGCCCAAGTGGCTGCTTTCCATTAAAATGTCCAGCCTTTGTGGCTTTAGGTATAATAGACCTGGATGAAGTAGAAGCGAATACAGATGCAGGAGGAGGAGGAGGAGGAGGAGGAGAGGGAGGAGGAGGAGGGGAGGAAGAAGAGGAGGAGGTCGGCACTCAGCAGCAGTGTCAGAGATACAGCAACAGGTTATCAGACAACTCATCCTCTCTATTTCTCTGCTCATCTCACAGGTTCTCCACAGGACAAAAATAAACTACGAACGTAAACAAATAAGTCAGTCGATCAGGTAGTTGGCGAGTCAGTCAGTCAGTCAATTAGTCAACTAGTCAGTCAGCCATTCTGTT
>OY365809.1:0-492947 GCA_959347315.1 Bimastos eiseni | reverse complement strand
AGACGGATGAGTGGATGGACGGATAGACGGATGAGTGGATGGACGGATGGACGGATGGGTGGATGGACGGATGGACGGATGGGTGGATGGACGGATTGCGGGATGGACGGATGGACGGATGGACGAATGGACGGATGGACGGATGGACGGATGGATGGATGAGTGGATGGACGGATGGACGGATGGACGGATGGACGGATGGACGGATGGATGGATGGGTGGATGGACGGATGGACGGATGGACGGACGGACGGATGGATGGGTGGACGGACGGATGGATGGATGGGTGGACGGACGGATGGACGGTTGGACGGATGGACGGATGGACGGATGGACGGATGGGTGGATGGACGGATGGACGGATGGGTGGATGGATGGACGGATGTACGGATGGACGGATGGACGGATGGACGGATGGACGGATGGACGGATGGATGGATGGGTGGATGGACGGATGGCGGATGGGTGGATGGACGGATTGCGGGATGAGTGGATGGACGGATAGACGGATGAGTGGATGGACGGATAGACGGATGAGTGGATGGACGGATGTACGGATGGATGGATGGACGGATGGACGGATGGATGGGTGGACGGACGGATGGACGGATGGACGGATGGACGGATGGACGGATGGGTGGATGGACGGATGGACGGATGGGTGGATGGACGGATGGACGGATGGGTGGATGGATGGACGGATGGACGGATGGACGGATGGACGGATGGACGGATGGACGGATGGGTAGATGGACGGATGGACGGATGGGTGGATGGATGGACGGATGGACGGATGGACGGATGGACGGATGGACGGATGGACGGATGGACGGATGGACGGATGGATGGATGGGTGGATGGACGGATGGACGGATGGACGGATGGACGGATGGACGGATGGGTGGATGGACGGATGGACGGATGGACGGATGGATGGATGGGTGGATGGACGGATGGCGGATGGGTGGATGGACGGATTGCGGGATGAGTGGATGGACGGATAGACGGATGAGTGGATGGACGGATAGACGGATGAGTGGATGGACGGATGGACGGATGGGTGGATGGACGGATGGACGGATGGGTGGATGGACGGATTGCGGGATGAGTGGATGGACGGATAGACGGATGAGTGGATGGACGGATAGACGGATGAGTGGATGGACGGATGGACGGATGGGTGGATGGACGGATGGACGGATGGGTGGATGGACGGATTGCGGGATGGACGGATGGACGGATGGACGAATGGACGGATGGACGGATGGATGGATGAGTGGATGGACGGATGGACGGATGGACGGATGGACGGATGGACGGATGGACGGATGGATGGATGGGTGGATGGACGGATGGACGGATGGACGGACGGACGGATGGATGGGTGGACGGACGGATGGACGGTTGGACGGATGGACGGATGGACGGATGGACGGATGGGTGGATGGACGGATGGACGGATGGGTGGATGGATGGACGGATGGACGGATGGACGGATGGACGGATGGACGGATGGACGGATGGACGGATGGACGGATGGACGGATGGATGGATGGGTGGATGGACGGATGGCGGATGGGTGGATGGACGGATTGCGGGATGAGTGGATGGACGGATAGACGGATGAGTGGATGGACGGATAGACGGATGAGTGGATGGACGGATGTACGGATGGATGGATGGACGGATGGACGGATGGATGGGTGGACGGACGGATGGACGGATGGACGGATGGACGGATGGACGGATGGGTGGATGGACGGATGGACGGATGGGTGGATGGACGGATGGACGGATGGGTGGATGGATGGACGGATGGACGGATGGACGGATGGACGGATGGACGGATGGACGGATGGGTAGATGGACGGATGGACGGATGGGTGGATGGATGGACGGATGGACGGATGGACGGATGGACGGATGGACGGATGGACGGATGGACGGATGGACGGATGGATGGATGGGTGGATGGACGGATGGACGGATGGACGGATGGACGGATGGACGGATGGGTGGATGGACGGATGGACGGATGGACGGATGGATGGATGGGTGGATGGACGGATGGCGGATGGGTGGATGGACGGATTGCGGGATGAGTGGATGGACGGATAGACGGATGAGTGGATGGACGGATAGACGGATGAGTGGATGGACGGATGGACGGATGGGTGGATGGACGGATGGACGGATGGGTGGATGGACGGAATGCGGGATGGACGGATGGACGGATGGACGGATGGACGGATGGACGGATGGACGGATGGACGGATGGACGGATGAGTGGATGGACGGATGGACGGATGGACGGATGGACGGATGGACGGATGGACGGATGGACGGATGGATGGATGGGTGGATGGACGGATGGACGGATGGACGGACGGACGGATGGATGGGTGGACGGACGGATGGACGGTTGGACGGATGGACGGATGGACGGATGGACGGATGGGTGGATCGACGGATGGACGGATGGGTGGATGGATGGACGGATGGACGAATGGACGGATGGACGGATGGACGGATGGACGGATGGATGGATGGGTGGATGGACGGATGGCGGATGGGTGGATGGACGGATTGCGGGATGAGTGGATGGACGGATAGACGGATGAGTGGATGGACGGATGGACGGATGAGTGGATGGACGGATGTACGGATGGATGGATGGACGGATGGACGGATGGATGGGTGGACGGACCGATGGACGGATGGACGGATGGACGGATGGGTGGATGGACGGATGGGTGGATGGATGGACGGATGGACGGATGGACGGATGGGTGGATGGATGGACGGATGGACGGATGGACGGATGGACGGATGGACGGATGGGTGGATGGACGGATGGACGGATGGGTGGATGGATGGACGGATGGACGGATGGACGGATGGACGGATGGACGGATGGACGGATGGACGGATGGATGGATGGGTGGATGGACGGATGGACGGATGGACGGATGGACGGATGGGTGGATGGATGGACGGATGGACGGATGGACGGATGGACGGATGGACGGATGGACGGATGGACGGATGGACGGATGGATGGATGAGTGGATGGACGGATGGACGGATGGACGGATGGACGGATGGACGGATGGACGGATGGACGGATGGACGGATGGACGGATGGACGGATGGATGGATGGGTGGATGGACGTATGGACGGATGGGTGGATGGACGGATTGCGGGATGAGTGGATGGACGGATAGATGGATGAGTGGATGGACGAATGGACGGATGGGTGGATGGACGGATGTACGGATGGGTGGATGGACGGATGGGTGGATGGACGGATGGACGGATGGGTGGATGGACGGATGTACGGATGGGTGGATGGACGGATGGGTGGATGGACGGATGGACGGATGGGTGGATGGACGGACGTACGGATGGGTGGATGGACGGATGGGTGGATGGACGGATGGACGGATGGGTGGATGGATGGACGGATGGACGGATGGACGGATGGATGGGTGGACGGACGGATGGACGGATGGACGGATGGACGGATGGACGGATGGGTGGATGGACGGATGGACGGATGGGTGGATGGATGGACGGATGGACGGATGGACGGATGGGTGGATGGACGGATGGACGGATGGGTGGATGGATGGACGGATGGACGGATGGACGGATGGACGGATGGACGGATGGACGGATGGGTGGATGGACGGATGGACGGATGGACGGATGGACGGATGGACGGATGGACGGATGGACGGATGGACGGATGGACGGATGGACGGATGTACGGATGGGTGGATGGACGGATGGACGGATGGGTGGATGGACGGATGGCGGATGGATGGATGGGTGGATGGACGGATGGACGGATGGGTGGATGGACGGATGGCGGATGGATGGATGGGTGGATGGACGGATGGACGGATGGACGGATGGGTGGATGGACGGATGGACGGATGGGTGGATGGACGGATGGACGGATGGGTGGATGGACGGATGGACGGATGGACGGATGGACGGATGGACGGATGGATGGATGGGTGGATGGACGGATGGACGGATGGGTGGATGGACGGATGGACGGATGGGTGGATGGACGGATGGCGGATGGATGGATGGGTGGATGGACGGATGGACGGATGGACGGATGGGTGGATGGACGGATGGACGGATGGGTGGATGGACGGATGGACGGATGGGTGGATGGATGGACGGATGGACGGATGGACGGATGGACGGATGGACGGATGGATGGATGGGTGGATGGACGGATGGACGGATGGGTGGATGGACGGATGGCGGATGGATGGATGGGTGGATGGACGGATGGACGTATGGACGGATGGGTGGATGGACGGATGGACGGATGGACGGATGGACGGACGGACGGATGGATGGGTGGACGGACGGATGGACGGTTGGACGGATGGACGGATGGACGGATGGACGGATGGGTGGATGGACGGATGGACGGATGGGTGGATGGATGGACGGATGGACGGATGGACGGATGGACGGATGGACGGATGGATGGATGGGTGGATGGACGGATGGCGGATGGGTGGATGGACGGATTGCGGGATGAGTGGATGGACGGATAGACGGATGAGTGGATGGACGGATGGACGGATGAGTGGATGGACGGATGTACGGATGGATGGATGGACGGATGGACGGATGGATGGGTGGACGGACGGATGGACGGATGGACGGATGGACGGATGGACGGATGGGTGGATGGACGGATGGACGGATGGGTGGATGGACGGATGGACGGATGGGTGGATGGATGGACGGATGGACGGATGGACGGATGGACGGATGGACGGATGGACGGATGGGTGGATGGACGGATGGACGGATGGGTGGATGGATGGATGGACGGATGGGTGGATGGATGGACGGATGGACGGATGGACGGATGGACGGATGGACGGATGGATGGATGGGTGGATGGACGGATGGACGGATGGGTGGATGGACGGATGGCGGATGGATGGATGGGTGGATGGACGGATGGACGGATGGACGGATGGGTGGATGGACGGATGGACGGATGGGTGGATGGACGGATGGACGGATGGGTGGATGGATGGACGGATGGACGGATGGATGGATGGACGGATGGACGGATGGACGGATGGACGGATGGATGGATGGGTGGATGGACGGATGGACGGATGGACGGATGGACGGATGGACGGATGGATGGATGGGTGGATGGACGGATGGACGGATGGGTGGATGGACGGATGGCGGATGGATGGATGGGTGGATGGACGGATGGACGGATGGGTGGATGGACGGATGGACGGATGGGTGGATGGACGGATGGACGGATGGGTGGATGGATGGACGGATGGACGGATGGGTGGATGGATGGACGGATGGACGGATGGACGGATGGATGGGTGGATGGAAGGATGGACGGATGGAGGGATGGACGGATGGACGGATGGACGGATGGACGGATGGACGGATGGACGGATGGGTGGATGGACGGATGGACGGATGGACGGATGGACGGATGGACGGATGGACGGATGGACGGATGGACGGATGGACGGATGGACGGATGGGTGGATGGACGGATGGACGGATGGACGGATGGACGGATGGACGGATGGGTGGATGGACGGATGGACGGATGGACGGATAGACGGATGGACGGATGGACGGATGGACGGATGGACGTATGGACGGATGGACGGATGGACGGATGGACGGATGGATGGATGGGTGGATGGACGGATGGACGGATGGGTGGATGGACGGATGGACGGATGGATGGATGGGTGGATGGACGGATGGACGGATGGACGGATGGGTGGATGGACGGATGGACGGATGGGTGGATGGACGGATGGACGGATGGGTGGATGGATGGACGGATGGACGGATGGATGGATGGACGGATGGACGGATGGACGGATGGACGGATGGATGAGTGGATGGACGGATGGACGGATGGACGGATGGACGGATGGACGGATGGACGGATGGACGGATGGATAGATAGCATGACTAGCGAAACAGATTGACGAAAAATCGCAGAACAATTAACACAGATAATATATGTACAATAAATGTACATTATTACATATAATTGTATGTAGGCCTATATCATGATTATATATATATATATATATATATATATATTAGGTGTCCAATTATTAATTAAATTTGCCTGAGAGCATGTCAGATGAATCGAGCGAGAGAGAACGGCATCCTTTTCGTTGTCTTTTGTTTATTCTGTTCTTTTTCGTCGAAGCATTTGTCATTTTTAAAGAAATCGAGGCCATACAACTGATGTGCGTGTAGTTGTAGGTAGACACGGTGTGCTCGTGCATGCATGTCTGCGTGTCCGTGCGTGTATGAGTGTGTGTATGTGTGAGTGTAAGCGTGTATGCGTGCTTGATAAAATGTCTGCCCTGGAGAAGAGGGTTTTTACTTTGAAACCCCCGACCTCTCCATTGATGGCCTAGCAGTCTAACCACTACACTGTGGACCTCTGTAAGTGACAGTAAGTCGAGTCTTGCATAAATTATGTATTTATACGTATCATTGGCTAAATAATTCCGCCGGATTCCGCCGGATCCGAGATCCGGAACTTCGGATTTGAGATCCACCACCTCAACCATGAGATCTACCGCCTCAACCTTGAGTTCCACCATCTAAACCATGAGATCCACCACCTCAACCATGAGATCCACCACCTCAACCACGAGATCCACCACCTCAACCATGAGTTTCACCACCTCAACCATGAGATCTACCACCTCAACCATGAGATCCACCACTTCAACCATGAGATCCACCACCTCAACCATGAGTTCCAGCACCTCAACCATGAGATCCACCACCTCAACCATGAGATCCACCACCTCAACCATGAGATCCACCTACCATCTACAACTTTCTAGATACATGTTTTGTTTAAAAATTCAACCACACGCACCTTGTTACATACATTTGTCCGATTAGCAAATCGCGTGTTGGCCTATACCGGTTATAGATTCGTCACTTAGCCTGACTTGAAAAACTTGGACTTAAATGTTTTATTTTTAAATATGTGGAGACAAGGCAACACTTGATGAGAAATTTAGCCACTGTACGTATGTGTGTGAGTCTATAACTCTATATGATATCCTTTCCTGTGTATTCATACGTATTCGTATGTACGTATGCGTGTGTACGCGTGTTACCCTGTGTATATCAGAAAAGAAATTCTGAGCTTTCAAATAAAGACGCAGGCGCTAACCAAAACCCGCTGCTATGGTAACTACATTTTCGTACGCGGTCAACCACACGCGTTCTAGCAAGAGTAAAAATTTGATCGTTGCGAAGACAACGGTTACCATGGCTACATACAAAACCCCATAAAATATCTTAAAGTGGAGGCGTACTACAGATCAACCAATGGAAAAACACGATTCATCTGAAACTAGGCCAGGTCACGTTTTAACGCCGCGGCAGCAGCTGTTGCGCTGGCATAAATAAACGTCCCGCGAGGCAGCAAATGATATTGAGCGTGTTTTTCGACCCACGGTGTGAACATCGGCTGGTGGCATAATGCATTGGATGGAAGGCTGCAGGACAATAATTATTTGCTGTTAATATTATGTGGGCGTTTGGAAAAGAGCTACAGAGAAAGAGAGAGAGAGAGAGAGAGAGAGAGAGAGAGAAACAGACAGACAGACAGATAGCCAGACAGACAGCCAGAGAGGGAGAGAGAGAGAAAAAGACATATAGAGAGAGGCAGACAGAGAGGGAGAGACAGAGAAAGAGGGAGAGAGAGAAAGAGAGCGAGTTTGCTTGATATGTATTCCGATACGCAAAGGGATGATATGCGTTGGCATGTGTATTATACACGGACCACAGGGATCAATTTCAATAGAGCGTCATGCCTGTTCGTTCTATCTGTCACGCTGTCTGTTCTCAAACTGCAGTTCAGAGGTTAACAAACTGAATATAGATCGAGAAGGGGAAACAGAGAGACAGAGGGACTGACAGATATAGAGAGGCAGAGGCAGAGGTAGAGAGCAAGAGAGAAGAGAACAAACAGGTCAAGTAGCTTTATCTCGATTTCATAGAGAGGTTGAGGTTTAGGTAATTCGGAGGTCAAAAAGGTAAAAGATCAAGACAAGGACTAGAACAAACAGAGGGAGGGGGGATCAAGAGGAGAAGGAAGAGGAGGAGGAGGAGTGGAAGAGGAAGAGGAGAAAGAGGAGGAGGAGTGGAAGAAGAGGAAGAGGAGGAGGAGGAGAGGGGAGGAGGAAGAGGAGAAAGAGGAGGAGGAGTGGAAGAAGAGGAAGAGGAGGAGGAGGAGAGGGGAGGAGGAAGAGGAGAAAGAGGAGGAGGAGTGGAAGAAGAGGAAGAGGAGAAAGAGGAGGAGGAGTGGAAGAAGAGGAAGAGGAGGAGGAGGAGAGGGGAGGAGGAAGAGGAGAGACTCTGATAACACAGATCAGACCTTCAATTATCTTCACCAGTTGTGAGGTTCATTCTGACGCGCTCAGTGCTTTGCTCTCCGTTCTAGCATATTTTTACGAAGTATAGGCCTAAGCCAAGGCCTATTGTTTAGGCCTCTGCAGCCCAGACCAACGCATGCGCACCGACTGACGAGGCCTATTTATAGTCCTGGCCTGGTCTTATATGTACAAGACATTCGGATGATCGCCTGAGTGTTGGAACGACGCTTTGCACATCGTACACGACAACGCGTTGCACCTTCTTTTCCGCTGTTATCGCTGTTGTTGTCAGTGTTGCTTCTGTTGTCCTTTCGCTTGTTGCACTGCGAGGACAACGCGTGCCTGGAACGAAGAGAGAGAGAGAGAGTGTGTGTGTCGGGTAGAGAGAGGGAGAGTGACAAGGAGGCATAGACGTAGACAGACTGACGATTTTATCGGATGAAAGATCCCCTATCGATGACATACGGACGAGTTTCAAAACAAAGAACAGGTAATCAGTAAATTACGAACGAATATGATGATGATTACGACTATGATTATACCGAAATCGGAGTTGATTATTAAGAATGTGACCACGCTGATAATGAAGATGATGATGATGATGATGATGATGATGATGATGAAAGTAACTACGCTCATCGTTTGATTAGCCGATGATAATAAAAGTTACTGAAACTGCCAATAATCGTGACAGTTGTGATGATGTCCATTGTCCAATGTTTCTCCTATTTTTTTTAAATAGCGTGTGCAAGAACTTTTATGTGCGGTACTTGATAGATGCTTAACACTTTTGTTCGCAGGTCCACCATAGGCCCATCTAAAAGTCTATGTCGATAAGTTCTCATAATCTAAGAAAAGTCCCTTGTCTAAAGTTAATAAAGGAGACGTATCAGGCAAGGAATCACCGTTTTGGAGTAAGGTAGCTGCTACGCTTACGTACATGTAGTTTCATAAAAAGAAAGCATGACTCATAATTTTCGCAACAGAAATTCGTGTGCGCATACTAAATTCTTGTGTGCGCTGGGTCCAAGGCCCGTGCGCCCTCACACGCGCACAGCTGAAAGGGAACACTGACATTAATGACTTTGCTTGTGTGTGTGCCTGCTTGTTTGTGTATGCGTATGTGCGCGTGCGTGTGTGTGTGAAACATTGTGATCCACTGTATGGAAAGCTTCGATTGACCCCACCAGTAACTACCACCGCCAACATTACCACCAACCCCCAGCCAACAAGGACACCGATAGATTGATTCTGATCCATCTGTTGCCCAGTTGACGGGAATATCATCATCAGTTGATTCATCCAAATAAAAATCTAGTTCACAAAAGTGAAAGAAACGAAATGGTTGAAATGACACGAAAGAAACGCATTCAAACAACCTTTCAACAATTTTTAACATTTCATACGACTTCAGTGGTATTCAATGGCTCAATGGCTCAATGGCTCAATGGCATTTGGTCCAAAAGATATATATCTTACATGTAAATAGACATATGTAGTATACATGTATAAGGATGTATATGCATGCCATGCAATGTATTTCATGTAGCTGCAGACATATAGACCTACTTTAGTCTCCGTGTTGCTGACTTTGCTATAGTTGCTTCTAGTTGATTGTTCCTTGGTTAAGACTGATGCTTGTAGAATTGCCTTTTTTGGGTGTACACAGCCGCTGTGATTTTTGATTCTGAAGTCACTATTTCTATTTTATTTGCCTTTATGTTACGAATTACTTATGTAGCCCTACTTAGCTGGACTATTCTCCTTTCTGGGTCCTCTGTCATTTGTTACTGATTGATGAAAACATAACCTGTATTTCATTTTGTTCTTAATGACTGCAATAAAATGAATTGAACATATGTATATATAGGCCTATATATAAAAATGCATCTAAAGATATATATATATATGTGTGTGTATTCATATATACGTATAGGCGCCTACATATTCATTAAGCCTCATACAGAGTCCCTCCTATAGATATGGGATACCCCTCCATTTAGGGGTGGTGACACTCAACTCCACCGATACATAATACTCAAAGGTACACCTAAAACCGAAAGAATTATTGTATGTGTACAGATGTATAATCTGTACACACACACACACACACACACACACACACACACACACACACACACACACACACACACACATGTACGCAATAATTGTTATATATATATATATATATGCATATATAAAGATGGGAAGGGCTTCCAATTGAATGGTTATGGCAATAAATGTCATGTGGTATATTAATACTGATCGGTGGACGATGTTATTCGGACACTGAGCGAAGGATGTAATTAGATATCGTGCAAATACTTAAAGGTCTACATGTAAGTCATCCAATCATATGGGACACTTAGAGATCTAGGTCATCCAATCATATGGGACACTTTGAGATCTAGGTCATCCAATCGTATGGGACGGATGAAGGGCGGGGAGGAGGTCAAAGATTGACAATTGTCAGTAAGGTGGTGACGATAAACGATGGGTTCTTTATTAAAACATTTGAGGAGGATGTAAGGTATTTGCGTGGAGTGGGGGTTGGGGTTGGGTGGTGAAGGTGGGCGCCACAGATGTTTTAGGGTTCCTGCTCTCAATTCTAAATTGTAATCGAATTCTTTTTATTCATGGATGCAGAAACGTTAAGTTAAGAAATTGAAGCAATTGAATAAAACAATTTTGTGCATCTGTCTCTTTAATTGTGCGATCATTTTAAGTCAATTGACGAAATCGGACAAATGCGGACTAACATTAGTCTCCCTCATGTCTGTCAGACAGACACAGGCAGACAAAGAGACGGACAGACAGGCATCCTAATATGCCGGTATCTTCTTATTTAAAAGGTTGTCCGTCCGTCCGTCCGTCCGTCCGTCCGTCCGTCCGTCCGTCCGTCCGTCCGTCCGTCCGTCTGGCTGACAGACATAGATACTGATGTTAGTCCGCCTTTTGTTCTATTTCAGTTTTCTTAGAATGATTGCGCAACAAAAACATAGATGTACAAACGTGTTTTTTCCGGATTCTCGATGTCTGTGCCAATGTTTGTTTGCGTGCGCCCGAGTATCTGTTTGTGCGTAGTTTTATGTCTCTCTGTTGACGCTGCTTAGAAGGTAAACGGATAAAGCGGTGATGAATGTCAGTAATAATTGATGTGTGAACAGAAACTGAGATCCAGCACGTCATCCGAATTATACTCCTCCTCCTCCTCCTCCTCCTCCTCCATCCCATATTCCTCATCCTGCTCCTTCTCCTTCTCCTCATCCTGCTCCTTCTCCTTCTCCTCATCCTGCTCCTTCTCCTTCTCCTCATCCTGCTCCTCCTCATCTTTCTCTTGCTCGTCCCCTCCTCTTTCATTATTTCCATCTTACTCCTCTACGTCCTTTTCTTTCTTCTCCTCGCTCTCTTTTTCCTTCTACTTCTTTTCTTCCACCTCCTCCTTTTCCTCCTCTTTCTCCTCCTTCTCCTTCTCTTCCTTCTCTTCTTCATCAAAATCTGACGAGTAATAGATCCCATATTCAGCTCTGATAATAATTCGAGACTTTGTTGCTTGTATCCTATTTCATGTCACCTTTTCCACCAAATCAGCTCTAACAACTTGCAAGACATCGACCCCGATATTATATAGATATAGACGGACGGCGCCCCATTAACCCTCAATGTACATCACACGCACCTTATACAAACATACTGGTCTATGTGCTTGCATGTATCTATTCGTATCCCATGCAATGAATAAATCTGAATTTTATATATTGCATATTTATTTGTCTTAGCCTATATAAATACATGTTCGAAGTTGCGATATATTATTATTATTATTACAGTAGTTTTATATAGTGCCCCTTGAAGGTCTTCTACTCAGAAGCGCTCCCAGCCCAACCACGGTCAAACAGGAGTCTTAAGACCAGAGAAGAACAGAGCAGATTGACCTATAGGTGTGAGACGCAATGCTACTGGAGGGCTATTCCAGATCACAGGAGCAGTCAGTGAAAAAGCACGGCTCTCTCGGATAGCAGTCCTCGCACGGGGGACAAGCAACTCCGCTTGCGCAGCAGAACGCAACAAACCACTGCTTCCAACAGTGACAATGGGGCAGCAAAGTTCAATCAGGTAGAGGGGCGCCAGGCCCTCAATGCAGCGCCGTACTAGTGCAGAGACACGGTAGGCAGGGCGCTGTGGGTACGGGACCTACGGTCAGACCTAGGGATGCGGCTAAGCAGTCGGGTGGCCGTGCGCAAGACCCTGTCGTCATCGACAAACCGGGAGTCCATCACTATGGCGTTGCAGCAGTCCCGGCGGAAGACTACAAAGGAATGGACAAGCGTAGAAGTACCCTAAGTAGCCGAAGCTAGTAGTGATATCATCATCATCATCATCATCATCATCATCATCATCATCATCATCGTCATCATCGTCACCATCGTCATCATCGTCGTCATCGTCGTCATCGTCGTCATCGTCGTCATCGTCGTCATCATCGTCATCGTCATCATCATCATCATTTCCTGGCGCCAGCTATTTTGCAGCGATGGGTACGAAGAGAAGATCTCCATTGTCCCTGCTAATTTGTCGTCAATTCCATTGCTTCCCATTATACCATTATAGAGTTCGTCCAAGTGATGTAATGTCTCTTCATTTATTATATGTTGTCTATCCAGCGCAGTCGTCTTCTTCGTCTCTTCTGCCTTTCTTTCGTTTCTCTTCGAATCTTTCATGTCATGTAGGGCATTGTGTGAGATTCTGTCAACTGGCATGTTCTCTCTCTCCGTTTGTCTCTGTCTCTCTGTCTCTCCGTCTCGCTCTCTCTGTCTCTGTCTGTCTCTGTCTGTCTGTCTCTCTGTCTCTCCGTCTCGCTCTCTCTGTCTCTGTCTGTCTGTCTGTCTGTCTCTCTCTCTCTCTCTCTCTCTTCATGATTGATTGTCTAATATCATCGTTTCTCATTTTAGAAATCCCTGCGATCTTCCGTAACCAATTCATTTCCTCAACTCGAATGAATTATTATGGTTTGGTTCAACTGCGGCGACATGGCTCATGAGCAAATGAAATGATTGGCTGTTGGACATAGTAAATAGCTCATTGAAATCATTATACATGTATGATATGCAAATACATTCAATCATATTTGTATAGGTATTAGCCAGAAGAGAAAGGGAGGATTTAAAACGGAACATTAAACAGCAAGTAATGGAGGAAAGGCAAACATACACACATTCACACAAACACACTCACACAAACATCTTCACAAGCACAGTATAGACACACCAAAATACAATCACATGAACAAACACACAAACAGGTAGACATACATAGAAGAACTAGGCCATGTGAAGATGGTACACACAGTTCTTGACCGCAGACGAAGGCACACAGACGAATGAACATACTTATTATAAACAAAAAGAGATTCGATGAATGTCTAAACACGCATCCAGTCAAAACTAATCATATGCACAGAAGTTGCAAATATTCGCCTCTTGAAGGTCTGAATATAAAGGCGCTATATAAAGAGGTTATACACCCAAGCACACACGCATAGACACACACTGTAGGTACAGACAGAGTGTAGGCCTCCTGTGTGGGGGTATAATTAGGGGCTGGGTCGGAAACAATTGTTACAAAGTGCAGTTAATTACCGCGGTTAATGACCTAGCAAAACAACAGTCGATAAACAATGGGCGACAATCGGTGAATGTGTCGTTGAGCGCGTGACCAGAGAGGGGAGGGAGAGAGGCTTGGCGGAAGAGCGAGCAAGGGGCGTGGCGAGGGGTGGCTGTTGTCCTCTGCTGCTGCCTCCCTCCATTAGGGGCGTGTCATCCCATTTCATGTTGTTTCAATCATAATATTTCGCTTTGACTGTCGACGAATAATCACGGCTGAACGACAGTGTGTGTGAGTGTGTGAGAAAGACAGACAGACAGAGACAGAAAGAAGGAAAGAGAGAATGTTGTTTACGATCTCTGCTCGGAAGTTGTTACAGCGATCATCTGACGAAGTTTTCAAACAAAGGAGAAACAATGTCCATACAAGTATTTGAGAACAAGTGCATGAGGAAACTGTTTCGTGGACAGCAATGGTGACCACCGAACCAGTGTATCAAATGACGATAGTTGACAGCAAACTGTTGGGCCACATCATATCCAGAAAATTGCGGTACTTCGGGCACATCGTGAGACAGCCTAAAGACAGCATTGAGAACAATGTGATGTTGGGTATAGTGGAAGGAAGCCGCACTCGTGGAAAACCCAGAATCTGCTGGTTTGACAATCTCATGGCGTGGACTGGTTTAAGAGGCACTAGCTTAATGAACATCGTACGAGACGGAAAGCATTGGACATCACTTTCCCATTCATGTAGTCAACCGTCGCGAAGCGACGATGACGATGTAACATGACATGACATGTCCATCATTGGATTTAATCATAATCTAAACATTTGCCAAACATCTCATCGTCATATCTTCACAATATATTTTTTTTCTTATGCCCCGAGGTATACATGATCCCTCAGGGACTAGAACATTAATAGGAATATGAAAATGTAGTCTGGAATGACCCTATTATTATTTTTATTGATATCATCATTATCATTATCATTATCATTATTGTACTAGGTCTATTATTATAAAACAATAGTGCCTATGCCTAAACAACAGTCCAACGGTCTTAGTTCGGGTAATAATGTGTCGACACCATTTATTTTGCTGTTGATAGAATCTGATGTTGTTTTCGCTGTCACAGAATTGTCACCAATTAAGACCGATTGCTATTAATTCCAATGACGATCGTTTCAAATTAATTTGGGAGGTGAACAATAGACAGATATCTATCCCGTGGGTGGTCTAGTTTAGTTTATAGAACTCCCTCAGAACTTTGATAGGTGTAGACTACACCCTTTCCTTTCCAAGAGACGACGACGACCTTGTCATTGTGGATGGTGTAAAGAATTCGTCTTTCGTTACAGGCTTTGACTTTCCAATGCAATGCGTGCGATGTGCTACTACAGGGCGCACAGCACAAAGACGCACAAAACTGATCGCATAGCCATTGCAGAGTTCTATTGTACAAATACCGCCATTGGCATTATATGGGTGTATACTGAAGAGAGCCAATAATGTCTCTCTGCTGCGTATAATTATAGGCTTACACGTTTCTCAAACTCCACCTCCAATCTCCACCACCACCACGACAGCAACGAAATAAAGTGCTTTCAAACGGTATTTTAAGATACTCTCGCAAAATTCTTTAAAATATGTTAAAAATACTTTTGAAAATATCTTTAAATAGGTTCAAAAATAATGTTAAGAAATCGACATTTTTTCCTTTATCGCTACTCCTTAGTTTGCCCATTAAAACTGCATTTGTGATTTCGACCTAAAATCTATAGTTGAAGCCTAGTATGACTTGCTTGAGAAAGTAGACTTCACAGACTTTCCGTAGACCCACATTCGACTGTTGAAATGATAAATAAAATTAATGAAAATCAGAGTAAATTTGACAAGACGTAGCCCTATTGCACTCTATGTTCGTGCAACAGTTCTTTAGAAACAGACAGTTAGCAACAGTTTCTGTTCGGACCGGTTTTAGCAGTTTGTTTTTACTAGACCACGCTAGAGTGCAATTTGTAGACCAGCGTTAGACTATAGGCCTAGTTATAAACCATCTGTACAATAGGCCTCTATGTTTAATTCCCAGCAATAACTCATTTTTCGTTATTATACTGATCGACTGAAACAGCCTCTGTATTTAAAACCGCTGATGCGTGGCTTACAACTGGTGGCAGGTCTATGTACATAGGAGATCCAGGGATGAGAAGGGGGCGTAGAGTTATGGATATTACCCTGGCGTGAGACGGTGAGAACGTCAGACCTATTCCCGCTACCCCACAAAGTGGACTAGTCCTTCCTTCTCTAGGCGGCGACGTTAGTTAAAGTAGACGTCTAACGTTATGACGCCTTGTATGGCTACCATACACTTAAATTCGACTCCTGTCATAACTTGTAATTATCCGTTCATACTGTACTTGTAATCGTACTGCGGTTGTGTCAGTTTGAATGTCAGAGAGGGGTCAACGGGGTCACTCATGGTCATCAACGCATGTTCATTTATTCACGAATGTTTTAATTTACTGATGCATATAATTATGTCGAGTGCAACGACATTTTCTTCGTAGAAGTATCAGATGAAGTATCGCGACAGAGGCAGAGAAAGAAAGAAAGAGACAGAAGTGGGAGAGAGAGAGAGAGCTATGGATATGGTCTAACGAACGACAGTCAACTCCTAATGGTCAACACTAGGGACTCAATTAAAAGATGGCGACACATGTTCCGTGACTCCGCAGCAAATGACCCGCTTGCTGCGGTCTGTAATCTCTCTACGTTTAGATAGATCTATGCAAAGCATATTTAACGCAAATGCATATGTATGCAAC
This sequence comes from Bimastos eiseni, assembly GCA_959347315.1. Taxonomy (NCBI): domain Eukaryota; kingdom Metazoa; phylum Annelida; class Clitellata; order Crassiclitellata; family Lumbricidae; genus Bimastos; species Bimastos eiseni. The sequence continues at coordinate 476,063 of OY365809.1, read as the reverse complement.
AGATGCACGAGTTCATATGCAAATCGAAGGGTTTCTCTTGAACATTCGCCAGTCACTATGAGGTGGGGTAAGCAGGCAAACATGTCGATGGTCCTTGAGTTCGATTGGTGCAAATTATAGAGCACAAAGCCTCCATTGAAGTATGCTGACGTCATGCAAATATTATGTTTCAAGCGCAGATGGGTCACGCGTCTGTCTTCTCTACGTTTTCCAATAGTTATGAACGCGGTTATTGGACCGTATAACAGGTCTCGTTTTTGGGCACGCCGTTTTAATTAATGTACAAATTGTCATCTAATTACACTGTCAGCTGGCGGTTCACATTCGCTGCCAGTGCATGTCGTAATTACGTAAGTTGTTGCATCGTTGCAATTGTGAAGATCCTGGATTGCGAGAGGTCAAAGTCAAAGGTGGGACGGTTAGTTATTTATTTTGAAAAGAGAAACGCGTGGAATCTTTGTCAACCTTCGATAGGTTTGTTTGAATGGCATCTCTTTGAATCGTATTGTTGTTGCTTTGAAAAGAAGCACGGCTTTCTTTAGTCGGTCTTTCTTTGTAATTATTGTAAAAAAAATATTCTGAATTCCAAAGCGAGGAGGGTCGACTCGAGTGCAGACTTTGTGTCCTGGGGCTCATAGTCAGACGGCCCTCTAAGGGTGGGTTTCTTTATAAAGCCAAAGGAAACACCCGCTGCTCTTAAATCAGTCTAATATTGCGAATCGTGGAATTAGCTGTGGCTGAATCAGGAGCAGAGTGGAGTCCGCTGGCAATATGCAGATCGTTCGAGGAATAGTCGAAACTAACGAGTATAGACACATTGACGCCAGTTGGAGGCATGAATGAGTTCGTGGTGTGGTTGTTGAGTGCATTACAGACCTTTGCAAAATCCAAAGATATTTCATAGAGTTTATTTTAAAACGTAATTATAAATATATTTAATAAACAGGATAAGTTAAATAGTACAGTTCTTATATTATACACTAATATACAATATACACATAGTAAGTTACTTAAGCTCTGTGTCTGACAGGTTTTGGATTTCATACAGATTACTTGTAGGTCAAAGAAGGATCGGAGTGAAACTGCGTTATTGTCTACACTCTATTTGTCAGCTGAAATTTTCAGAAAATCGTCAAAAAGATTTAGCTTTTGGTTTAAGCACACGGAGATAAGCTTGTAGCGTGAGGTTTGACATCTCTTACTTTTGTCTATTGTCTGTAATTTCGGTTACGATTTGAGACTCTGTGACACTGTACACTAAAAGTAGGCTTAATTATCAGATGATGCGAACCATTTGGTTGCAATGGATACGAATATATGGCCTCAATTGTCCTCTGTTGTGTGTTAAGTCCATTGCTTCTCTTTGTAGTGTTATATTCTCAATGATGTTTATGTCCTCGTTTGTGGTGTCTGTCCAACGCAGTCCTTGTCTGTCTGAGTATATAATATGTAGTCCTATAGGCTTATGCATATATATATATGTATGTAATTATTATATATATATATAATAAAGCTTTTATGAGCTGTAGGTCAACTTCAAGATACACTGATACAGTATAAGTAACCGCATATATGCCGGTTATCAGTGATGTGCTCCTTAAAGGACATCTGTCATTTTTTTATATCCCTGTAGAGTGTAGACCCGACCTGTATAATATTGATGAAGACGATAAAGCGCCTGGGAATAAAATCGGCTCCCGCAACTTAAAGATTACTATTTCGATGAAGCGGTTATCGCCAGAAATGAGAAAGAATATCATTGAAACGCTGTATAATACACGCAAAGAGAGAATACGAATAAGAGCCCTTTTAATAAAAAAGAGGCCCTTTGAATTCGTTAATGCAAGAGAAATACATCTATAGCATCGCAAGACAAATACAAGAGAGTTTTAATTCCGTCATTTGATAAATGTATACAGATCATCCGGAAATGACGTATATAGGTGAAGTGCAGGTGTGCCAGAGTATTCTGATATCACGGAGATCGAAGTCAAGAAAATAATTGTATGTAACGACAGATTTATATGCAGCCTTTGCAGGACCCTCTTGATGTTCAGTCTTATCACGGCCTTCGCTTAAAAGACAAAACGTCGTCGGATCAGGTTCCAAAACATCCGCCGGAGGCAAACAATGAACTAGTCACGTTTAGAGGTAATGATAACTAATAGGGGGATATCGCCCACCATAACATGTTTACCCTAAGACAACAATATATATATATATATATATATAAATATATATATTTACATGCGTATGTTTGCTATAATGTGTGTGTGCGCGTGTTTTTGGCTGTTGCGGTCTTTTTTCCGGTTCTTGTGGCGTTGAGTTGAGAGGGTTAATGTCGGTTGTGTTCGTTTGCTCTGTCTCGGTTGACCTAAGTTGAAACGGATGTCAACAGTTGATGCAGTGCAAAGGACGAGGAGGAGAAGGAGGATGGAGAGGAGGAAGAAGTAGAGGATGAGGAGTAAAAGGAGGAAGAGGAGGAGGAAGTAGAGAAGGAGGAGAAGGATGAATAAAAGGAGGAAGAGGAGAAGGTGAAGGAGGAGGAAGAAGTAGGGGAGGAGGAGAAGGATGACTAGCAGGAGGAGAAAGTGTAGGAGTAGGAGGGATGGAGAGTAAAAGGAGGAGACATTGGAACGGAGGAGGAATAAGAGGCAGTGAGGCTGTGCAAACACATGTGGACCTACACTGTGTTGTCTGCAGAGCGTATCTGTCATGCAGAGACGACCCTGGCCAGGCCTATAGCCAGGCTATAGGCCTGTAGTGTATGCCTTGAACAAAGCAGCTGCTGCTACTGCAACCGAGGAGGAGGATGATGATAAGGAGGAGGCTGGCCTTGATGACTCAGATCGAGGCCAGCCTGGGCAGGACAAAATGGCCGCCGTTCGTTTTTTAGGGAGGGAGGAGGGAGGGAAGGAGTGGGGAACAACGTAGATGGTGTGCAGGGTGATGTCTACCGAATACATCCGGCCTCAGTTGTTGCCTTTACGCAATGGGTAACGACCTCTACCGGGTCCAGGAGAGTGTTTGGTGGTTGCGCACAGAGAGACAGAGACAGAGAGAAAAGGAGAAAGAGAGTGACGAATGCGTTGTAAGAGCGTGGTCCGGTTGTGTGAGGACAGAGAGGGCAAAGGGTGACTTACAAGCGTAGGAGGCAATTGAGGTCACTTATGTTCATTGATCTATCGTAGACCACAGGAGGAATTTACCTCTTAGATAAGACGGCAGGTAGCAACACCTGACGAGGGAGAAGGAAGAGTAGGATAAAGAGTAGGTAGGGTTAAGAGTAGGATGAAGAGTAGGGTTAAGAGTAGGATGAAGAGTAGGGTTAAGAGTAGGATGAAGAGTAGGGTTAAGAGTATGATGAAGAGTAGGGTTAAGAGTATGATGAGGAGTAAGTTGAGACTGCACTCGATGCTCCTCTATTGTTCTGTGATTGATATTCTATTCCGACACAGAATTTGCAATCGATCGAACGCTGTTGAGATATATTTAGTTTTAAATTGCTCGATCAGAGAGTGTTATGAATCGACCAAAGTGTTCTCAATTGATCGCTTGAGAGCGTCAAAGAGGGACAGCGAGAGAGAGACAGACAGAAACAGACAGACAGATAGGCAGACAGACAGACAGACAGAGACAGAGCGACAGAGAGAGACAGAGCAAGAGATATGCCGTCTGGTAAACAACGGTGATAGGAAAGTTACCTGGTTGAATGATCAGACGAGAGATCCAGTCATGGACTCCCGTCTATACTCATCTTACGCGTGCCCTCCCTGGGAGCTGCTGCTCGCTCGATGAAATCATTTGCATCCGGTTGAAAAGCAGTTCTTGCTATAATACAGGTGACGAGGAACTGATTTCTATTGACGTCTCATGAGGTAAACTACGAGTGTTTGCTTTCATGAGAAATTTCGATTCTGTTTATTTAATGCTTCCACGAAAAATAATATGCGCTGTTCTTTGGCTGAGTGCAGGAGCACTCGTGCCCCAGCGGACTATCCTCAGTTAGGTTGGATACGTTCAGTCAAACTGTGGGACTTATTTCAGTCAGACTGTGGGACTTATTTCAGTCAGACTGTGGGACTTATTTAAGGCAGACAGTAGTCTACGTAACGATGGAAAAGGACAAATACGTTTATGGTTGACATCTTTGTTTGTCTAGAATTTGGGTAAAACGTTCGGACGTAAATGAAATGTTTGTCAATCTTTTTGTTCTGCTAATTGAACGATTGGAATATTATGACAGTCTTGTCACGGAACACACTTCACGCGAGTACGACATACACTCAAAATATATAGGTCTACGTGAAGCCTAGGGATGTGTTTGTTTTGTTGATGCCTCATAACACTTGCATCGATCGTCTATGTTTCTGAGCGTATTCTCAGGAAATATACAGCATTCAAAATGGAAACTCGTGGAAACCAGCTTATTCAAAGGCGCTTGATCAAAGCATAATCGATAGGTGGAGGAATCAGTTGGATGTTGAAATCAAAAGGGTCAAGGTAATTAAACAACGGCTTTTAAGATCCACCCGTCAAAGACATAGCGTAGAATTGAGTCATTTTTAGAAGACAATTTGGAATCCAGAATAGAAAGGAGTCCGAGTCGCTGTACTGGATAATAAGTGCAAGGAAGATACCATCATCGATATCGATAGACTGATCCCATCTGTGTTGTGTCGAGAGCAGCTGCGTCCAAAAAATATAAATATATATCACCTGCTAGCATCACCTACTCCCACTCAAACATAACTAACTGATTATAATATTTTTCACAAGTTGATAGAGGCCCCTAAAACTCGCCTGGCCTTGGGGATTTGACCCCTTCCCCAATGTCTGTGGGCCCGAGAAGGAGGCAAAGGCTGTGGTTGGCTGCCAAGTAACATTGCATCAGTCATTGAAGTCCTGAATTGTTTCTGTAATGTCTGGAATTAAAAGACTTTGGAGAAGAGATTAAGATATTCTGTTTTCAGTCATATTTATTTCACGTCGTATAAGATTGCGAATAATGACTTCCGATAGAATAATGACTTCCAATAGACCGCTGCACGGACAGAGAGAGAGAGAGAGACAAAGAGACCAACAGAGACAGACAGACAGACAGAGTCTTGCAATAACTATAGGCCTACTACTAAACTGGTATTTAGCCTATAACACACCTTAATGAAACTAAATCTCACTGAAAGGATGCATTACAAAGTAGTGACTTGTTCTCAAATTATAATGTTGCAGTTTCTAGTCTAAATTCTGAGATCAACAATTGAAGAATAACTGGATTGTATGCCTCCTCCTCAGCTGACCTGTTGCTCTACGTATCTTTGCATGTCTGCCTGGGTGTGTCTATATACTCTTCTCTGTCTGTCGCCTTCTATGTCTGTCGGTCTGTCTGTGTCATCGTCATCAATACCTGATTCATTGACGCTGTAGAACGTCTATAATCTGAAGAAGAGGCATCAATCTGTTTGAGCTATCAAGACTTTCGTTTGAATCGCCCTCTGAACGGATCAGAGGTCAACAGTTCAGAGGTCAGAAGGGAGGAAAGGATGGATGCGGTACAAATGGAGGATGTACAGATGGAGAACATGTCGAAACTGATGCACCACGTCTTTGAGAAGATGAACCATTTCCATAATGACCACGCTAGATTCAATCTTCACGACAAAGACGATGGAGCGGAAGAAGAAGAAGAAGGAGGGATCGTTATTCCACCTTTCCCTTCGGACTCTTCCTCCTCTGATCCAAACCAGAGTCCTACTTCGTGGGAGACGACGATGTACGGTCTGGCGAAGGAGCTGGATGCGATCTGCAGTCGAGGCTCCAGTCCCAGAGACTCTCCCAACACCAGTCCCTGCGTCACTCCAACCAACGGAATGGCCACCATGCAGATCAAGTCGCAGCGCACGGTGAGCCTCGCCAGTGGACCACTCCCTCACCAGGGGTCGCTCTGTGGAGAGGCCAATTGCCCCTCTGGTAGCAGCTACCCTTCGCCATCCGGTGCTAGGCAGGTAAGGGTACGACACGAGGAGACTGAGGATCGCCTCGATAGAGGTCTTACGATGATCTGTCGACAGAACTCTCCACAAGCGACGCGATTCCTCTGCGGAGGAGGAGGAGGAGGTCCATTGGGAGGAATGAACCTCAAGGAGAAGCGCGGTTCAGCGCTCAAGTATCGGGATTCGTCCAAATACGGAATCCAATTTCGACTGGATTTGGCAGAGAGAGATCCAGAGAACATCACGGTCTCAATAAACGTTGAGGAACATATCCTAAGGGTATTCGATGATGGAGAGCCTATCCACATGCTCCAGTTGGGAGAAAACACCGATCCTCAGACCCTCGCTTGTTCCATTCTCGAAGGAAACATTCTCTTCATCAAACAACGCTCCAGGGAAACGATGTGCCTCGAATACGAAGGCAGTTCAGAGGTCAACCTTCCGATCTCAAGACAGGACGAATCTCGCCTGACGACAACCATCAGTCTTAGGATTCCATCGGATGTCAACGCGGATGACGTCTGTGTCAAGACGATCGATGACACTCTGATGATTCGAACGGGAGGTTCATCTGGGGACGCCGGATCCGGTGCACACCAGTTCTGGGTCGCTCTCAACCTTCCAGAGGGAACGGACACTCGAAGCGTCTGCGCCTGGATGATGAAAGGTAGACTGACGGTCAAAGGTCACCTGATGCCAACCAGTCGAAGGATGACCTGCGCATTCTGAGGGTTCATATCCACGGAGGGAGGGTGGTGGAACAGCGAGGAAGGCGGTTGGGTGGAAGTGCGAGGAGAGGTGGTCGTGTTTGACTCTGGTTTTCTTGCAGTTTCGAACTCGCTTCAGAGAAAGTCGAAGATGAAGATGAAAGATGTGTCTGCTGCTGCTGCTGCTGCTTGTTCATTTGTTACTTCGTTCGTTTCAGAGATTGCTTCTGATCGTGCAATCAAAAGTTGGAGCGTTTCACTCTGAAGTCAGGATCAATACGCATTTAGTGTTAAGCCGAATAACAGACGGATACATTTTTCTATGTTGCTCGCAGTGCTTAAAAGAATTGCTCATCAGACGGGACTTTTGCAGCTCTGCAGTTAAGGCTACTTCAGTGTGTTGTGTTTGTGGGCGGAGGCTTCTTTTGAGCGCTTCTTCTGTGTGATAAACTGTTTCAAAAATGTGCTGCTAAATACAGTCAGTTAATGGTGTCAGATGGAAAGTTTGAGTTTTTCTGAAAGGGATCATCAGACCATGTGAAATTAGTTTAATTGTTTTAATGCTAATTTTATTGTTTCGTTTAATGCTAAACTGAATGTTACCGTATCTTATGTTCTGCTTCAATTATTGCAACAGTCAGTTACTGAATAGGAAAGAAATGCCAGTAGAGCCGTCTAATATACGTTTTTATCATGAAATACTGTGATCTGTAATCATTGAGTCACAATTTATGCAAAAGGTTTCACACTGTCATTGCAATGATTCCGAGTTCAGTCAAAAGCTTTCAAAACTACTTTCAATAAACAAAAAATATGAATTGACTGAAATTAATATTGAAATACAGTTATTAACAGTCATTGGAATCGAAATATTTCTAGCAAATGCGACTGAAAAATAATTCGCGATCAGCTGTTCAAATGAATTTGCCAGATCAATATAAATATGAAACAGCATGACTAAACAACCTAACAATTCAAATGGAAATTACATTGATTGATTACATGATTGAATCATCGACAGATGATTGCATTTTCTAAGAAAAACAATGTGATTGATTGCTCATTTTCTGGTGAAATGATGATGATGATATTAAGACAACATTTGGTTTCTCATGAACTGAATGACTTGACATTGAAATGCGAATGAAATCACAAACAGCGTAAGATCTGTTTAGATCCCTAAAACACAGATGTTTCTTTCTCATCTATTTTTCTCCTTAACCGATTTTCTCCTGAACTTAGTGACGTTGAAACCAGAAATAACAAAAACATGAACAAGGAGATGAGGATTCATAAAAAACCGAGGTTTCTCCCATTTTGTCTCTTCATGCACTCTATTCGTCAGCTTCTCTCTGTGTCCATCTCTGTCTGTATCCCTCTGGCTGTTAAACCGAGACGGCTAAATCAAGGTCACTGGGTACACAATGTATTGTGTTTTGTACAGTGCAGATTTTGTTCTCTAAATGCAGACAGACAGAAAGACAGACGGACAGATACAGAGAAACACACCAGGTGAAAGTGAGAAACGGTGGGAGAGAGTTAGATTGAAAGAGTGACAGAGAGAGACAGACAGACAGACAGAGAGATACATATATATATATATATATATATATATAGAGAGAGAGAGAGAGAGAGAGAGAGAAACAGACAGACAGACAGAGTGTATGTGTGTGTGTGTGTGTGTGTATGTGTGTGTGTGAGAGAGAGAGAAAGACAGAGAGACAGAGAGAAATATACCATAGATTGGATGAGATATAAAAGACTTGGCAAATTACCTCTCCTCCTTTATCTTGATGCCACAATGCATAACATAACACAGCCTGAAAAGTCGGCCAAAGCACAGATAAAGAGACGGATGTCATCTTATACGCAAGCAGTCAAAGGAGCCAACAACTCTGACAATAACATGATCAACCAGACTGTTCCTCTTCAATCCTACTCCGTTAACCCCTTTCCCAGGACTCGTCAACAAAAATATCCAACAGACTGATCAAGGGAATAGCTGATGCATTGTAAAACACCCTAACAACATTTACATACTATATGCCGTCAGCACAATCTGTCTGTCTCTGTCTGTCTGTCTGTCTGTCTGTCTGTCTGTCTTTCTCTCTCTCTCTCACTATCTCTCGTGAGCGCACGCACAGCTTAGAAGGAACATTGATTAAGAGTTGCATATAATGAACGATATAGGCAACTAGAATAAAAAAAACTGGACAAAGCACGAAATCATAGCAGAATGAATGACACCCTTATATAAAAGAATTTATATACGATTCAAATTTTCAATTCAATTTATAACTTCCAGTCAACGACCTCATACTTCCAGTAGGCTTTCTCCAATAGACCTAAGCCAAAGATACCGAATGATATAAACAGGACTCTCGCTATCGACGCTATGTACCTAAAAATGGTGCGATAGGAGGCTGGGTCTCAGGCGACAAGGGTGTAAATTTGTAAAACGTCGTGTTTACGTTACAAAGGTTAATACATTGCGGTTCGTATGAAGAAAATAGACGAACAGCATTATTTCATAAATAAACATGTAAATGTGGATAGCAAAACATATTTAGACTATATGTGCTATAATGTCTATTACCATTATTTTATTTGACACTAGCTGGGGTACCCGGCGCTGCCCGGGTGAAGGAATACTTTGTTGGTTTGCCAAGTAGTACCTCGGAACCTGTGGGTACAGTAGTGTCTTCGCAAAATCATCCTGTTGACTGACTGACTGGCCTGAGGGGACAGTGCAGCCGTGGAGGCCACCTGTCTGGCAGCATTTGCAGCCTGCCTGGTCTGTGTCACTTGTGGAGGGGGGGCTGCACAGCCCTGGGAGCTGCCTGTCTGGCAGCATTTGTAGCTTGTCTGGTCTGTGTCACCTGTGGGGGACACTCCGAAGTCAGGTAGGGTGCTCGTCTTTCAGCATCAGCAGCCATTGTTGCTTGTTTTGCCTGTGGTGTTTCTAATGCTCTAAAAGATGCATGTCTGACGGCATGAGCCTAGCGTTTTTTCACAACCTCCGTTGGTTTCGGCGCAAATGTATAAATGTGCAGCAGGTTTTTCATTGACATTCTCCCGGCGACTGAGAAGGTAACTTTCCTGGCGGAGTCCTGAGACAGGTTTTTAACCCTGGAGACCAGAAAGGGGTCTTGGGGTTCATCAACCCCTCTACTGAGTGTCTCAGGTGCTAATATTGAAGATGTTTTGCAGTCAGCAATCATAATGTGCCGCGGTCGACTCACACTGCACTATGAACATATATGTGAGCACTATATCTTTAGGCATAACCGATATCAAAAGTTCCGACTTGTTAACCGTCATTGACAACAGCTAATATAGTTGAAGTATCCAGAGCCACTAACAATATTCACTAGTCTTTAGGGCCCCTCAAAATTTTGCCAATCTTTGGGGAACCTCAGCTTCAGCCCCTTCACTGCAAAGGCTACTCCGGCCCTATGCTATCAATGCGAGGATCAGGTCACAAGGTAGAAAGCTGGTAACCAGCTCTCATTAGGTTGAAGATAAGAAAATGAAGTTTTTAACACTTAGAGATGCAAAAACATAGATTCTAAAAAAAGTTGTCTTTTGGTTTTATTTGGTTTTTAGTTTTCCTTAGAGGGTATTGTCACAACCGTTTTGAGGTAGGTCTCACAACCAAATAGCTTGGGAAACACTGCGCTATAGAAGTTTCTTTGACAAAACCAATAAGATCAACTGAAAACGAGAAAGCTCAACACCAGCTTGGTCAAATGTAATACAATCAAAGTTATCAAACATATATATAGCGTTGCTCAAAAGCAATGAACAGGAAACACAATTTGCACACAAGACATCAGAAATATAAAATCAATTTCAGAGATCACTTGCATATAAGATAACTTCATTACCAACCTACAAAACTTGTAAGTTACATTACATTACATTACCAACTTACAAAACTTGTCTATAAAATAAATCACAAACAATGTTTAATTTCAAAGTTAAGGACATTAGGACAGATCGATTCTGATTGGTCATTGATTGCAGTTGTCATGGAAACCAATTAATTGATCAACATTCCTTCTTAACGTCAATCATACGTTGAACACCTGGGGTGGGGTTGCTAGCGACACCAGTTCGGTCCAAGGGCGAGACTCAGCCACGCGTTTCCCCCGTCCGAGATGATGCAAGGAAAGACGGTGCAAGTGCTGTGGTCGTTCAATAGACGGCAGATCTCAAAGTCAACGCTCTCACTTGGCGTTCCAGAAAGTTCAATCGAAAGATCATCATCTGTTACAGACATAGATCTGAGTCTCTTTGGAGATACAGGCAACGCTTTTGCCATCTCTCCCTTTATATAGATATCCATAGACCTAAGGAAACAAATACAGATCATCAGTACAACATAAACAAAGATGAGGAAAAATACAGAGCAGTCTAACAGTGCTCTTCAATTATTACCCTGGAAACAGTTAACATTCTCTAGCATAAATGTAATCTGACCTAAGAACATCTAAAGAGCAATCATCATAATTAATGGCTTCTTCTCCTTCAAGTGTCACCATAGCAACAAATTTAGAGTCAGTGGAGAATTAGGACTAATCAGAAATGGTAATAGGTAGGAACCGTCTGATTTCAGTTTAGTACAAAAAATGGACTCATAAGCTTAATGGGAGTTACAATTAATATTTTAATTTAATAATTATTAATTCTGATGGATCAGGAATTATTAAATAATATTATTCTAAATCAGAAATCAATCTGTGCTAATTAATGAAATGACCTAAAATCCAATGTTCTAACACTTAGAAATTATTGCTGTTAAATCACATGCGAAAGTCACATGACAATGGTCTATGCCATTAAATGAAAGAAGAGACTTGCAATTATCAAGCGGAGACAGATCAGAAATGTGTTTGTCTACCAATCAAACTTTAAAGTTCAGAGCTATTTCTTTTCTGGCTTTTCACTTTCTGTGTATAATGTAATCAGAAGCAACAAGGTTGAAACGCAGAGAGAGCATACGAAGCAGAAAACACTGCATCAGCCGATCACTCTGTCGTGCATTATAAGATGAGAACCTCTTTACCGAATGTGAAAGACAGGAGACGTGTAGTAGAAGCACATCTCGGCGTAGACGCTGCAGTTGGATAACAAGAGCGGAGAATCAGCGTTGAAATGCACCGGTCCCAGACCAGACGGCATGAAGTATGTCGAGCTGTAGGCAATGCTCGCAGGAAACTAAAAGATATGAAAGAAAGAGATGGTTGACATGTACTCTGCACACCAGAATGACAAGTGTGAGACCACAAAACTCTGCACTTCCTACTTCACAATTACACAATGTTGCCAAGTGGTAAATTTCTATGGCATTATCTCAAAATAACCTCCCTTTGTCATCAAATGCTTCGAAATGCGTTGTCATCTGCAACTCTGTCCCAGACCCTGCAAGGGAGCCTATGTAAATTCCTCTAATAATTTATGGCAGAAGTTCTTTCCCCATTCTTCCCAGTTGTTTTGAACCGACCTTTGCTGGCGGTACAAAACCAAGCCTTGCATTCTGCCAATATGATCTAACACCAAAGATCAGGAAATAAGAACGAAATGAGAAGTGAAAGGAGAGAAGAGAGTGTTACTACAGACCTCCTCCTCCTCCTCCTGCTCCGATTGTGTCATGTGACCCCAGTTGCCGTCTGTGACTTTGAGCGTGTAAGGTTGAGATAGATTCATCGCAAGTACAATGCCAAATGTAAATCCACTGATACGACTGTATGTTGTCCAGACTTCGCCTCTCGGTCCAACGTCACCTCCAAACGCAGACTAACCGAACGCAGTTCACCAAATATCACCACTTATCATCTGTTGTCGATTTCATTTGTCCATTTATTCATTCATTCATTCATTCATTCATTCATTCATTCATTCATTCAATCATTCGTTCCTCCTGTATTCCATCTGTTTAATCCTTTCTGTAGCCATTCATTCAATTATTCATCCATTTAATTGTCCATTCATTCGTCTAATCTTTCATCCATTCATTTCAATCATTCCATTCATCTGTCTGTCCATTAATTTATCCATCCATTAATTCATCCATCCATTAATTCATCCATTCATTTATTCATCCATCCATTAATTCATCCATCCATTAGTTCATCCATGCATTTATTCATCCATGCATTTATTCATCCATCCATTAATTCATCCATCCATTAATTCATCCATCCATTAATTCATCCATCCATTAATTCATCCATCCATTACCATCCATTAATTCATCCATCCATTAATTCATCCATCCATTAATTCATCCATTCATTAATTCATCCATCCATTAATTCATCCATTAATTTATTCATCCATCCATTAATTCATCCATCCATTAATTCATCCATACATTAATTCATCCATCCAATAATTCATCCATTCATTTATTCTCAATAGATGTAGTAGATGAACTCAATGAAATGGAGCTCTGTCTAAACGACAGCAATTTTACCTGGAGAATCTGAGCATCGATGGCGGTCGCAGGACGAGATGGTTTCAGCAGCAGACCATCAGCAGCAACCAACCTAACAGAGAAAGACAATTAACAAAGAGAGACACTCTGAGCAATAGCATCATCACACCATATGGTCCGTTTCAATCAAAGAAAATGATCAAACTTCATCAAAATCAATGAAGCAAAGAGAAGTAAACTTCAGAAAGGTCTCTGAAAGAAGTAAGTGGTTATGATTCCTATTATCACGCATTAATTAATTAGCACAGACTAATGACAAAGCATCAATCTGTGAAGCTAAGTAATTGTAAAGTGATGGTCAAGGTCCCTACATGGTAATCATATCAGGGAGGAGGAGGATAATTTGATCCCAATTACAAGGTCAACGCCCCAACAAATAAACGTCATAGTTAAGCATTTGCATATGTTCTCTTCTGCATCTCTCACTCTGGGCAAAATCTCACTTATTCACCATCCAAAGCAACCTTTAACAAAGAGGTAATTGAAAGTCGATTCTGACCTTCTGACAAGGTCAAGGTCGGTGTAGTTGATGCGATCACTGACCCCAACCGGTCCGGTGCTGAGGAGAGAGATGACCGCCTGGAGATGAGCATTCTCCTCTGTTTTGTCTTAAGTCAAAAGCACAGCTTACAATGCAAAGGGTCTGAAGTTTTTTCATCACCAATGTCTGATGCCAATAGACATGTCTTCAGACAATAGCAATTAAATAAATACAGGAAATAAGAGAAATATCAATACTAAAATAAATACCACTCCAATGTGTCACACTTCATACAGTCTTTTCATCCCATTTATACTCTGTTGCAGTGTTCCATGGTTTCAAAACGAAGACTGCTTCATTGGAGATTTCTCACTTCACAGACAAATTCAACCAAAGACAATTTTATTCTGGACTTAACTGTAGTTGATATTAACCCTGGAAAAAACATTCCAGATTTTCCAAAGGTTTTTAGTCTGTAAGCAGATAAGCTCAGCTCATAAAATGTCTGCTCTTGGAGAGTAGAAAGGCCTCAACACTTGACATGAGATAGAAATGTCGACTGCAAACGTCTCCGTAAAGTATCATCTTACAAGGCACATCATGGAGTCATTCAGATGATTACATTACAAAGTTTCCAATTAAACAGCCTTCTTCAGAATAACTTTACGGTAATCAGACGTCAGAAGATGATTACTGCCTAAGCTTATCTTGCAGCATAAGACCCTTCAATGCAGCATTGTAGCATAATCATTAGTTTAAAATCATTTTTGGTATTTGTTCTTTGTTTGTCCCTTCCACAGTTTTGCAAACACCTCAAGTGTCTGCATTACATGTCAGTGATTAAAATAATTAAGATCAGAGACTCCATTGACTGCATTACATGTCAGTGATTAAAATAATTAAGATCAGAGACTCCATTGACGAATTGACTCCTGAAATAGTACTACATAAATCTCCAATAACAGTTACAATGACAAGCTGTGAATTTACGGTAGCGGTTTCCCGGTTGGTCGCGCGAGGTCCAGAAATTGTCTTTGAATGGAGCGACACCGAGAGCATGAGCGAACAGAGACGTCAGACCGATCTTATATTGATCTGATGAGAGCATGTAATCGATGCTCGCTCGGACCTGAAACGATCAACATAAAGCGCTCAGTCTGAGCTCAATTGATCCGTAGTTGACTCCCTGGTCAGCCATAAACTCAGGATTCGAATCGTCTACGTAGAGGTCAGAGAACAACTGCACCATTGACACAAAGAGTAGCAGCAGAAATGAAGAGAAACTATGATGGCTATTCTATATAATAGACGAGTATGTATTAGTAAACGATAGAAATTAAATATTATTACATACAATACAACTGCAATTTAAGTAAGTAAGCATATTTATTCATTATTTAACCAACTGCATAGCCGCACTCTGGTGTACAATAAATTTAAACGTACAGCATTCTAATTAAAAAGGATTTCGCTCTAGATTCTCTGCCTGTGGAAAAACACGGTCATGCGGTCATGGGTGACGGGAGGAGGTAGTCTTTAATGAAGGAATGAACTGTTGTAACACGTGACTTGGGTTAAAGCCACGTGTCATTTGGCAATGATGTGATTACAACATTGAGAAATCCATACTTAAATGTAAAACTGTGCTACATAAACAGAAAACTATTTCTTGTGGCAGAACAGAGGAATCAGAGTAAAGATGGCAGCTCATAATGAGGAGGATTCGTGGAGACCTGTGAGACGGCAGGAATCTCCAGACTGGCCAGAAGGTGCCTTGGAAGTGCCATGCAATACTGGATGGTGAGACCGTGGCGCTCGGCCGCCTTTCCCATCTGGCTCAACCACCTCGTTCCCAGTGATAGATCAGACTGAACGAAGTTGATGTTCTCGATCTGGTAGTTTAGCCAATCCTGTTCATAGGTCACCAAACCCCACGACTTTGACCACGCAAACAACTCATCCCAGAAATCCTGTCAATCAAAACGTGCCTGTCAATCAAATACCCAGCCAGACTTAACAGCACATAACATCATAACTACACAAACATGCTTAATATAGAACAACTTTTGCCTGTAAGTCGACACTGAAGCAAGGAGCAAATAGTCGTGCATACATCCTCCGTCTAATCGATTCTAATGAGAAGTCTGAAGCAACATCATCATAATCATGAAGGTATCACAGATACTAATCACCAATCAAGGCAATAAATATTTATTATTATTATTATTTATATGCATAAATATATATATTTGACCCCATTTCATTTTTGAAAAATCTAAACCTGGAAATCCATGATAATTTTAGGATATTTTGAGAGACGAGAGAAAGAGAGAGAAAGAGAGAGACAGACAGACAGACAGACAGAGAAAAAGAGAGAGAGAAAACCTGATCATCTGGAAGTGCATTTCCCAATCCATCAAAGACGAAATTGAATCGTCCTCCGTTCTGTCTAGCGTACGGAGTTGAATCCGACCTTCAAAGACAAAACAAAGACAGACAAAAGATAGAATAGAATTTCTCCAATCTCTATTTCAATCCTCAGTCAATCTTTATAATCATCATCATTAACATCCTGATTACCACCCTATCTTGCGTGTGCTACCTATTAGAAATTGTTAAGACAACAATTTATTTGAATAAACGAAAATACAATGCAATACAATTAACATCATTATCATTTTATAATCATCATGATTAACATCATTATCATCTTCACAACAACCACCAACGACAATGTCTTAATACTGGTAATGATAATTAGTTGTTATAGTGTTTGTCAAACATTATACAAATTGATGACATCTCAAGGCTGTGGATGATTGTCATCATGACAATCACTGTGATAATAACTGTGATAATCATAATGATAATAATCATCATGATCACATATAGTCACCTCTTGAGTCATTACTTGTAGCTATAAAAATAAATTTGCAACACTTAAGTGAAATATAGAAGAAGACCACGTGCAGGGTAAAGTAGGGGGTCAAAACCAGTGGAAAGGAGACAAAAGGAGAGAGACAGACAGACAGACAGACAGAGACAGAGAGACTCCATTGAAACTCACCAGTATCTGTTGTGTGCTAAGACGGGTAATCTTGTCTTATTGTAGACATAACTGAAGACAAGAACAACAATTTAGACCAACGTTTCTCAAACTTTTTGGGCCGTAGAACCCTTTTGATCATAACCTATTTGGGCGTAACCCCGTCCAAAGCGAAGCATATGCTAACCCTAATCCTAACCCCGTCCAAAGCTAAGCATATGCTGTTGTAGGCACAGACGCTTGAGAATGCAGATAATCATATATTTAGGTATAGATTATATTAATAACAACACAAATATCAATGGCAATGACATCTGAATTCTCTGGCATGAAAAGTTTAGACACAAACACGTCATAAGCAAAATGCCTCCATTTGTTCCCACTGAAAGTTTTTCGTGAAACCCTTGGCTTCACCTCACAGAACCTTATGGTTCCGTGGAACACAGTTTGGGAAACGCTGATTTAGACAATTCGATCAAAGACAGTAATTGTGAGAGCAATGTTTTCAACCTATCTTAAGACAATGCATCTCTCCTCAGGCATCTCTTAGATATCAGTCATCTCTTAGATATCAGTCATCTCTTAGATATCGGTCATCTCTTAGATATCAGTCATCTCTTAGATATCAGCCATCTTCAACAACGCCTTCGTGAATTTCTTAAAATCCGACATATAATTAACCGAAACATCGACTTATCCGACTTCTCGAATAGACACAAATGCGAACTCTCACCTGACCTACTTCTGAAGTTATTTATGGTGACTTATGAAGAAATAAACACTGACATGAAGAACAAAAGAACAATGCTAAAACAATTTCTTCAGAAGTTTAATTAACTGAAAAAAACAGGTCTTAAGACTCGCACCTCAACCCATGGGGAAAGACGGAAGGCTTTGCATCCCAAGTTACGGTTGCTCCATATGACGTTGGTCCAGTCACAGGATAGAACCAGTCATCATATTGTAAATACCTGAAGATAAAATAATAGTTACAATATTTCTTATCACAAACATATATGCACTTAAAACCCAGGTTCAAGAATCTGTTTTATGGAAGAATTAAAATTTAAAATATTGACTGGAGGAAAATTAAATCGAAAAATGAGTTAGAGGATAGTTATAGGAGAGAGAGATTAAGAAATTTTAAACAGAGCAGGGTTAGATTAAGATATCTTAGCCATTGAAAAGTTAAATTAAAAATCTAGGCCAAAGCAGAGTTAGATTATGAATATGAGCAAAAGGAGACAAAGTGACTTCAAGTAACGTCACTTTTCAAACGAGTTGAGCCGCTCAGAGTGGCTAAAATTCAAGTTTAAGTATTGTGTTGATGCGATTGTAGCTGAGATCTCAGTGATTGTCGTCAACCTGTATGGAATACGATTGTGAGAAGAGAAGTTGTAGATTCCAATCATTGTGTCCTCGAAATTCATTCCTGGTTCGGTCACCTGATAGTAATATCCTCCTGAAAGAAAAAGAAAATTAACAATGAATTAATTAATAAAACAGTACCAAATTAATCAGATTAGAATGCAACATATTCCGATGATAGGAGCAAGATATTCAATATTCATGCAGCTGAATGATTGATTGATCAATTGATTGAACGAGTGACTGATTGTTTGATTAATTGATTGAACGAGTGATTGATTGTTTGATTAATTGATTGAACGAGTGATTGATTGTTTGATTAATTGATTGCTCATACCTCTACATCAGACATATTTACACCAAAGAACCCAACTCAATAAAGTAGCAGAAAGAAAATGTTACTTTTGAGGCAGATTCTGGGTCATAACCACATTCCATGATCTGGGATATCATCTATGTCTGTCTGTGTGTCTGTCTCTGTATATCTATGTCTGTCTGTCTGTGTGTCTGTCTCTGTATATCTATGTCTGTCTGTCTGTGTGTCTGTCTCTGTATATCTATGTCTGTCTGTCTGTGTGTCTGTCTCTGTATATCTATGTCTGTCTGTCTGTGTGTCTGTCTCTGTATATCTATGTCTGTCTGTCTGTGTGTCTGTCTCTGTATATCTATGTCTGTCTGTCTGTGTGTCTGTCTCTGTATATCTATGTCTGTCTGTCTGTGTGTCTGTCTCTGTATATCTATGTCTGTCTGTCTGTGTGTCTGTCTCTGTATATCTATGTCTGTCTGTCTGTGTGTCTGTCTCTGTATATCTATGTCTGTCTGTCTGTGTGTCTGTCTCTGTATATCTATGTCAGTCTGTCTGTGTGTCAGACAGACAGACATAGATATACAGAGACAGTGTGTCTGTCTCTGTATATCTATGTCTGTCTGTCTGTGTGTCTGCATCTGTGTGGGTGTAGGCCAGCCAGCGGTAATTTTTTTGGCTAATCAAAGAATGATTTCTTCTGGAGGACTTTAAGATGAGTCAGGCTAGCGGCATAGGTGGCTGATCAATGAGCTGCCGAGTTGGTGATTCATCGTGTTGATAACCAAACAACCACCTAACTAAATACTGTTCTTAAAGCAATCGAACATCTTAATCTCGTGAACGTTGCTTGACTTGCCGTTGTCGGTGTAATATCCTAGATAGTTAACGGTGAGATCCAATTCACGAGAACTGGGTTTACGGTCGTACCAAAATCTCATCATCTCACCCCACTTCTCAATCGCCTTCAAACAACAGCAACAACAACAACATAGAAAACTTGATTAAACAGATCCATCGTCACACGTTTCGTCTCTTTTCATTACACATCATTATTAATCGAAGAGGAAAACTGGCATGTTTCACACAGAACAGTTGAAGGCAGAACTGTAGACAGACAGACAGACAGACAGACAGACAGACAGACAGACAGACAGACAGACAGACAGACAGACAGACAGACAGACAGACAGACAGACAGACAGACAGACAGACAGACAGACAGACAGACAGACAGACAGACAGACAGACAGACAGACAGACAGACAGACAGACAGACAGACAGACAGACAGACAGACAGACAGACAGACAGACAGACAGACAGACAGACAGACAGACAGACAGACAGACAGACAGACAGACAGACAGACAGACAGACAGACAGACAGACAGACAGACAGACAGACAGACAGACAGACAGACAGACAGACAGACAGACAGACAGACAGACAGACAGACAGACAGACAGACAGACAGACAGACAGACAGACAGACAGACAGACAGACAGACAGACAGACAGACAGACAGACAGACAAACAGACAAACAGACAAACAGACAAACAGACAAACAGACAAACAGACAAACAGACATAGATATACAGAGACAGACACACAGACAGACAGACATAGATATACAGAGATAAAGGAAGCAGCAATTCTACACCAAAAATAAATTTCAATACAGATCAGTTACATAAATTTCCAAATTAATTGATTAAGAAATGAGACTCGGTCTGTGACATCGATACCAATGGCAATGTCATCAATTCACTTGGGCTGAAAGCAGGGCATAACCGGAAATCGCCTTGGACATTCGCCTCAACCGAATATTGAACTATTCGGAAGTATTCGCCTCGGCAAACATTACACCTGCAAATAGCTAAAAATAACTTCTTTGATAAAATAATTTGTTTTGAAAAAATTATATTTTTTCATCAAATAAATTTAGGACTAACGGACTTCCTTATTACTTATTGATTAATTAAACAAGAATTTAACATTCCATTGAATTTTCTTTAAAATAATGATGTTAATTTTAATAATTTATATATTTTAATTTCTTTTTGTTACATTTGGCAATCAAATCAGTAATTTTCCCGCTTGAATTGGCTCCACCCACTTTTTGGCAAACATTAAAGAGTAAAGACGTCGTTGATAACTTCATATTTCAAAATTTAAAACAAGATTTTACATTTTTTTCACAAATAAAGTTATTAAATAATGAATATATTGTTATAGCCTAGAGTACGACGATACGCTATATGAAGGATATTGCTATAGACTCTGCGTTGACTATAGATAGTTCTCCGTAGCTGTGCACGTGGCAGGTTAACTACGATTTGTCTACTGATGGTACTTGCTGGTGGTAGTGGTGGTGCTGCATGGAAGCAAAATATGCAATTGCATACCAAAAGAAAGGTAAAAGATCAATTTTTCACAAAATTATGGTACGTCTTTCAACATGTTTTAAATGAACATCATGTGCAGAACATGCGTATTGCCGCTATTGCATACCAGAGTTTCAAGGCCAGCGCCGCCACTACTAGCTGGCCAGATTTGTCGCTACTATTTGGTTCGTATCCGGATCCACCAAATACTGCATCCAAATACTCGGATTCGGTACTCGGTGGAAATTGTCTACTCGGTTATGCCCTAAACAAAAGCCAAAGTAATTTATCCAAGGGACTCAAAACGAAACAGAGAATAACAAGAAATTAGTTTCGATTGTGTTGATGAAGAACGAGCTGAAACCTGGTTGATGCCGTTGGAGTCATACAATATGACAGTTGACTGCGTATAACCCGAGCGAATGGAGTCGACCCTTCCCATAATGCCCCAGCTGATTGTCTTCTCTGACTCATTGTGCCAGAAAGAGGCAGCCATGAATTGATCGAATGGTGATACGATCAACACGCGATCATTCTGATCGAACAGAACCAGAGGACCCGATTGGAGTCCATCTGACAGACGCTTCGTCAGCTTATCCCATCTGGAAAAGACAAAACACACACAACAGAGAATCAGCAGATGAAAATGTATCAAGGAAAAGGAAGCTCTAGCCATGACAAGCAAAATAACAAAGAGAAACAGAAATAGTATAAAAATGCAACGAAGACAAAGAACGGCAATGAAGAAATCTTAACCAGGTCTGCAATTCATACATGCTCACCAATTGAAATCAAACCTCAGCTTATTAGAACAATACCTTCCTTCAAGGAATTTGCTGGTGTGCTTTGTCTGATTTTCAAGTGACTCTTTATAAGTTTGGAGATTATGATCATGATTCCTCAACTCTGATATACTGAAGACAAGAAACTTTCTAAATCCCTCATTTATGCTAAGGAATCTGCAATTTCTCCAAGAACTTATTAACACAAGGATTTTGCAGACATTTAGCAGACATCAGATGAAAATCACCCGCATCCTAACATATCTGAGGAAGATGGATAAAGTAGAGAATGAAGTGGCAAAAACCCCTGGAATCGAGTCTGGATGGAAACAATCCAGAGGAACTGCAAGAGAGTCTATTTACCACCGTAGCTCAACAAATGAAATGTGGTTGGACGAGATTTTTGAGCGACTTTCTCACCTGCCGAGTCCCATGCCCATCCATCCGATGAACAAACCGTCATACGCAAGATATCCGAGTTTAGAAGAACTGTCTCCAACGTGGAAACTTGGAAAGCTGGAAATAACTCTGGTTGGATTACCACAAGACGTCTCCCCTAGTCCACTGACAAAATTCTGGAAACAATTTGTCATAAAGTCAGACACAACTAACTATTGCAAAACACAGAGTCTGAGCAAAGGAAGAACCACATCTCACAAGATAGATAATGTGAAATAGATTCTAAAATATGACAAATCTCAACAGACTTTTTCTAACCAAGGTTGCTCAATAAGCAACTATCATTGGTCGCTGATATGTGTTACTATAATAGAGCGATATAAGTTGTTAGATGAGGGAGTCCGACTAACAATATAAAGCACACAACACCTTGAAATGTTCCAATTAAAACCAGTCAGTTATTTCTTAATCCATGTACCACTATTTTATTTGCTAATTGCCTGAAAACCAAAGTTTGAATAGCAAGTGATTAACCAAAATTAAACTTATTATATCTTGTCATCTGTTTTATACTCACTTCTAAACAAACAAGATTTTTATTCAATCAAATGAATTATTTGCATTTCTATTATTTAATCATTTATTTACTTTATTTTTCACCAAAGAATAAAACATCGCACAAATACAGAAACAACAGGATAGCATAATCAAACTGTGAACATGGGATGCTCCAAAAAGACTGAACCATTCTGCTAACAGAGGTCATGCAATTCAAAACCTTGATCAACCATTGAGTACATGTCATTTCCATGTGCAATATCAATACCATTGAACATAGCTTTGTATGATGGAATCCGTCTAAATCAATCATTCAATGCAGTCATAACAAACCTGTGTGAAAACAGCAGCAGAGTATTTCTCGTAGACACGAATGCTGGCCATGACACTGCTGCCATCTAGAGAGTAATTGAAGACGTTGCCATGCCACGGTCCGAGCATGTCGACGCCGCGAACAGAGACCGGGGGATTGAGAAGTTTAAGACTACCATCGCTTGACGAATACGCTTTCTTATTAGCACGGAAGAACGTTGGAGCACTGTTCAGCCACGTTTCATTGTTGACCTCAACCGAATATCGACCGAACTCATCGGAGACGACATTGAACTCGGCAACTGATTCAGAAATATACAAAATCAAAGGATTTAAGATTTTCACTTGAGTAACAGCTTAACAGTAAACAGCTCGATTTGGCTAAAGAAATTGGAGAGTAGAAGTCAACAATCGCATACATTGCTCGGGTTGAGCATAATGTCTCAGCAATCGAGTTAGCATAGAACAGTGGCTTTAGGAGCGATTTTGAGAGACATCACCTGAATGTGGGAGGATTCGAGAGAACAGACAAAGCAGACATTTCCGACAGAAAAACGCATTATCGAATTGTTTTACTTGCTTGGCAGGACCATTCTGATTCTGGCAAAGAGCATAGGCCTATGTCATAAAACTGCATTGCGGTTTGATTCAGAAAAACAGTAAGTTGTTTCACATTTGTTTGAATCATGTGACAAGCACTCGGCAAAATAGTAAACATCATTCTAAACATCGCCAAACAAACCTGAATTCCATGCAAACGCTAAGAAGACAATCCAGCATAACTCTCGTTGAACATAGACCAAATTCATGTTCAACATGTTTCGCAACAATAAATGTCAGAATCCACCCAACAGAATGAAGAAGGAGCACTTAGTCGACGTTCGTTCTGGGACCATAATCATCAGATAATAATTATTATGGCCTACATGACCCTTATAATGCTTATAATATAAGAGGTCGCTGGGTATGGCTGGATATGGGCCATCATGTTCATATACCAGATTTTATCGACTTACATAATAATAGCTTGTTTTTTTTAAGAGGTCGTTGGTGTGACTAGAATGCGCGCAGCCCTCTGGCGGAGAGAAAGTATCGCAACTCTGTTTCGGTGCCAAAATAATTATTATGGTGAGAATAAAATTATCATTGGAATTGTAATTTGTGACGGTCGCGAGACACTCTTCCGTTCTGTACCTATACTTCTTGATCGTAATTTCGTGTCCGGTATGCGACTGCATCTGCGTTAAAAACTTTAAAAGACATTTTTACACGTTCCTGAAAAACCTATGTTTCCGGGCTTTCCCCAGCCTTCAATTATAGGCCTAATTGTTATTGTAGCCTATAATCATTAATCACCAAGCTCCTGCAGGACCTCTGGAAAGCCAAGCTCATGTGTATTCGCGAGCTGCATGGTAGTATTTAGGACATGACCTAGGCCTTCATTGTAGGTAGAACCGTAAGGGCCCTCTAACGTAGCTTATTGTTAGGCTTTACCTTTCTGGGAAAAATCGCCGGGCCTCTGGACATTTGTCCCTTCTGTGAAGTTCTGTAGCCTAGCTATACCTCTCGGCGGACCTGAGCAGAGGCGGCAATCCCGGGGAATCGAGGGGGACATGTCCCCTCACCTTTTACAAAGAGGGGACACGCTATGCGTTTGTCACCCGCCCCCTCCCCACATTTCTTACCCCTCTCATTTTGTGTCCCCACACCTCTCAAACGAAATCGCCTCCTCTGGACCTGGGAGTAGCTGTTAAAGCGGTGGCGTCGTATACGTAGCTTATGTGGAGAATTGTAAGATGTAGGACTACGTGGACGATCAGATGAATCGGGCTAGGGGCCATCCACATATTACGCACGCAGCGGGGGGAGAGTTTTCAAATTTCGTCGATTATGCGTACGGGTGTGTACGACGGGGGCCCGAAAAATAAACTGTCCAGGGGTGTCCACATAAGGGGTACATAGGCAAATGCCTCCAATTTCCGGTATGGGGGTATTTTTTTAGTCTGGGGAATATCTTGCCTTAATTATTGACGCTTGGAACCGAGGTTTGCCTCCATCACTCAGAGAGGATTGACTCCCCTGTAACTTACTCGGCAAAATATGATGTTGATGTTGAGAATTGTAGGGTGTACGTTAGATTATCAAATCTGAGTCATGTTAAGAGACGAAATGTCTGGAAGATATGAGACTTTCGTTTCGAGAGGAAAGCCCGAGGTGTGCTGATGGATAGGCATAGAACAGACGAAGGCTGATGATGTGCTCCGGGTTATATGTCGGACATGAGTTAGTGTCGGTCTATAGCGATTCATTTGTGAATAGAACCTATATATAGACCGTGATAAATTATCTTTATTTAAATTAAGCAGTTTCAAAACATATAAAAACATTCAGAATTCGCTTGTCGATTACTCCGTGAGGGCCTGTGGCGCAATGGATAACGCGTCTGACTACGGATCAGAAGATTCCAGGTTCGACTCCTGGCAGGCTCGGAAGTTTTACCTATCTTTCATGACCTGCTGGAGTTCGGTGCAAATACCAAAAAATCTATTAGGTTAGTTTGTTAAGACCGACCGGTGCCTCAAAATATTGCAACACGCTCTAAGCCTAGCTATAAATGTATACCTTTGAAAAAAAGTTTTTTAAAGATTTGTTTTCGCCCAGGCTCGAACTGGGGACCTTTCGCGTGTGAGGCGAACGTGATAACCACTACACTACGGAAACATCGACGAACACATCGCCGTTTACACTGTACGCCATTTGACTTTTTACGCAATCTCTAGGCCCCGCCTTTTATTGCGGCCTATAGCCTATAGTTCTCGTAATCGTAAGAGACCGTTCACATATTATTTAACGCTCAAGGGGTAGGTGGGTGGGTTCAGGTTTTGTTAGCGTTATATTGTATAGGGTGAGGGGTAGGTTGAAGGTTTTGTTATATAACAAACTTTTTTCAGCTTATGCTATTTTGCCTGTTTGCTTGCCAATTGGAAAATCCATGTACCATGGACCTTCATTGTTTAATCGAAGTTCACAATACGCTGTGAACCAAAACTAGCACCATTAGCTGCCACCTAGCGAATTGATTTGACGTTCTAAATTATTATTTTATAAATCCACTTTTAACAATATGCTGTTTACAATTTTAACAATTTCATGTGCATAGCTTTAAACGCTCTAAAATTCAATTCTGTGTGCTTTGTTTTGATTCTGGTTTAAATTAAAATTAATTCACTTGAAATAATAATTTTGGTAGGTAGCATCATGATGTTTGATTTCATTTTCTATAGTATGTGTAAATAGTTTATGTTTGTTTAAATACCCAATTGCAGTTGTAGTACGCACTCTGTATACATCATACGCTATTAAATAGGTAGAGTTGTGGTGCGAAGTTATCGATAAATACCTGATAGTGCAATATTAAACCAATCCGTTCTGTGTGATACCGTAATGCTCATTTCTAGTGCAAAACAGGAGGGAAATTAAAATGGTGCTTTTAAATAGGATGTACGTCACTACCATGTATTATCATGCTGTATTATAGTAGGCTTAGGCTACATGTAAATACGTGGTGACAGTCGTCGATTGCCCAATTAGTTACCGTAATTAATACAAGTGAATTTAGAGCCATTAAAAGTCCGATTATTAAGATGCAGAGGAGTTCCATACATTCGGTCTAATCAGCATTAGCACGAGAGAGTATACAATTTTAAGGTAGCTTTTGTTACATTGCTAATTGGGCATATGATTATTTTTTACTGCAGTTCTTGAATTGTATAAAAGCAATAATCAGCTGAATCACTACTATTAAAGTGCTAACTAACATCGCATTGTTATAAAAGTGTCAAATTGTGCAATACAATTATGTCGATTGTATGTCTTTTAATGTGCTTATAGGCTGGGGTGGAGTAGGGGGTGGGTAGCATTCATGTAATATAATATAGGGGTGGGGGTCACAGCTGCTGTTATATAACGTTATTTGGGGTAGGGGTGGGTCAAAAATTGGGATTTTATGCGTTATATAATATGTGAACGGCCCCTAATCTCTAAATTTATAAAGCGCCACTTTAAAGCTGCGTCAAATCAAAAGGGTTGTCCAAAGGACAGTCCGCGGGCGGTCAGAGTTCGGTTTCCAGGAGGTCAGCAGGGAACGAATTAACGCTTCCAACTGACATTAGGATACTCCAATAAGCGTAATTGTGGCCTAAATATCTTCGCGAACTTTCACCATCCAGTCAATCCGATCCTCCTTCCGTCTTAGTCGATCTCGACCCGTGACAGTCAATAACGCGGTACTTGACTGCATGAGGTCAAGTTGTTCTCCAGCTAAGTCATAGACTCATGTCAATATGCACTACGTAGCCAACGTCCTCTGGAACGATCTGCCTTCTGAATTGCCAACTTTTTCTTTTCCTCAACCATCCACCCAGGGTCGGCGACCCAGAGGGGGGCTGAGAGAATAGGTACCCCACCTTTTACAGAGAGCTAGGGGACACGTTATATCTTTGTCTCCCCCATTTCTTACCCCTCTCATTGGGTGTCCCCCACCCATCATACGAGATCGCCGCCTCTGCGATCACCTACCATCATCTAATTCTGACATGAAATTACATGAAATTACGGCTAAGATTTACACCTGAGCGTACCTCAGCAGGCCTACGTAGGCCTACTACAGAAACACACATCTTGACAGAACGATATGGGGTAAATTTGCATTTTGCAATAAAACATCCAGCTATTTTAATCCCAGGTTAATTTTTTAAAATTTTGGTTTGGCCTCACACAATGTGCAGTGTGCTGTACAAAATTTACTTTCACTGGCAGATTGTCCACATTTAATGCGCGACTGCCCATGTCACTTGAAATGTTAGCGCAACATCATTTTCTGTGGCTCCCAAAGTCTGTGCGATTTTGTATATTATTTTTTTTATAAATGTAACAGAGATTACAAATGTTAAATGAGGCATACACTCATTGACAGAAATGAGCTAATTTGCTTGAGGATAAAAATTAATTACGCATCGAAATCATCAGAGCTCAAAGCTTGGTTGAAGGTGACTAACTTGTTTTCCACGCTTGCTCAGAGCTGTGTTGGCCCTACTCAGGCGATCATGAATCGTGACATTTGTTTTTTAAGCTGAATGTGAACCATATTTCCAGACTGCTGAACATGAGACAGCAAGGTTAATGCCAAAATGGAATGCATTTGCTGATTTGTGTCAATAAATAAACTCGTTGAGGTATTTAAATCAGGACTGTGACAAAGCACAAAATATCAGTGTGTTTATTAACGCTCTTAATGACGACAGCGCATGACGCAAACGTGCAGGTTGTTGGATCTATGCTCAAAATGTAATCTGTGATGTTATTAATATTAATGATTAGCCGTCGGAGATTTGCGGCGCTTGGTCGATGCGTTTATTTCAAACCTTCGCGTAATTTATTCGTCTTACTTTACCGATCGAAAGCCATTTGCTTTAGTTCGAAGCGACGTAAGATGCGTCGGCCTTGGAGTGCGACTAGGGCTGGATTTGTGCCCGTACAGTTCTCTTAGTGCTCGGATTAAGAGACCCTCTCCCTCTGCCGACCACTGTTTCTCGCTTGATCAGCCGATCGCCATCATGGATAATGGCATTATGCTGCTGCTGCTGCTGCTGGGAGTAGCGGATTCAAACGGAACGTATTAACGTTCATCTGATCTAGATTTACTGATGGATGGAATACGCTGGAGCTCTGTCATCGATGCGATGCGAATCTAAATGTTAGTTTGCGAAGATTTGGATGAAATTTTGCGGAGTTCATTTGCGTCAACAAGATTTCACTCCTTGTTTATTTCTTATGAAGGAAGTTGCATGTTTCGTGTTCCTGTAAGAGAATGCCATTCGAAGACAATTGTTACCGTCATCTGTGCTTCTTGTGGACTACGTCAGTTGGTGCAAAAGGATAAATTGGGTGGAACAGCTGAAAGGTTGGTGTCACGTTCTCTTCTCCATAGGAATAACTCCCCATGGCTAACTCTAAGTCTTATTATTGATGATGCTGATGATGATGATTAGCTAAAAGGATTCTTATAAGTTGAACCAATTTGCCACTGTGTATGTTAGAATAATTTTCTCATTACCTGTCTATTAATTGTTGGTGATAAACCTGTTTGAAGTGATTGACATTTAAGCAAAATCTTAGGATTTATTGTTTTAACTGTACACCTAAGTTGTGATTAGCAATTAGTTATTAAAGAGCATACTTACTTACTTACTTATAGGGCATAACCGAGTAGACAATTTCCACCGAGTACCGAATCCGAGTATTTGGATGAACTATTTGCCGGATTCAGGTACGAACCGAATAGTAGTGGCAAATCTGACCATCCGTAGGCAAAGCGTAGTTAACCTGTCACGTGCACAGCTACGGAGAATAATGCAGAGTCTATGGCAATATCCTTCATATAGCATATCGTTGCACACTAGGCTATAACAATATATTTATGATTTAATAACTTTATTTGTGAAAAAATTTAAAACCTTGTCATAAAATTTGAAATATGATGTTATCAACGACATCTTTACTCTCTAATGTTTACTGAAAAGTGGGTGGAGCCAATTCAAGTGGGAAAATTACTGATTTGGTTGCCACCAGGGGAATGCAACCAAAAGAAATTAAAATATATAAATTAACATCCTTATTTAAAGAAAATTCAGTGGAATATTAAGTTCTTGTTTAATTAATCAATAACTAATAAGTAAGTCCGTTAGTCCTAAGTTTATTTGATGAAAAAAAAATTATTTTTTTGAAAAAAGTTATTTTTAGCTATTTGCGGGTGTAGTATTTGCTGAGGCGAATGCTTCCAAATAGTCCAATATTCGGCCAAGGCGAATGTTGAGGCAATTTCCGGTTATGCCCTACTTACTTACTTACTTGCCTCTCTGTAGATATCATGAAGCAGTGATTCTTAAGAAATATTTTACATGATGGACGTCAGTTTTATTTTGATTTTAGTGGATTTTTCTGCTTTCATCTGAGCTGCTAATATTTCTCTCTATTAATATTTTGCAGTAATTATAAGAATTACTTGAGGAACCCCTAGCCTGCCTCAACTGGGAGTCTAGGAGCAGGGGCACAACTAGGAGTGCTGATGGGTGCTTGAGACCCCAGGATAAAAAAGTTGACCTACACAATTGATCAAATTCAAAAGTTTTACTTTTTGGAGGGGGAGTAGGGGTGCTTTTAGTGCGCTGCTTTACGCCTTTGGTGTTTACAATTTGAACACCCCAGAAAAATGTTCTGGTTGTGCCCTGTCAGGGTTGGCTAATTGCCAGGGGCCTGATGATTTTATGGTACTCAGTTTTCTCATTGAGCCTAAAGATAGTTTAGAGGTATGTGATTGCCCTGGCTAGGGGCTCGGAATTTCTGTCGGTGGCCTTGGGGGAAACTGACAGTGATTGATTGGATGTAATTGTTCTGTTTCAGGGTTTAGGTGACAACTTCTGCCCTGGAGGCAGCAACGCTTTCTCCGTGGCGGAATCTTCCCTTCTTGGTCAGCAGTTCAATGGAGGGAGGGGAAGACGCCAACGAAGAACCAGGTCAGAAACAGATTCCAGTCAATGAAATCGCATCTCACATGAGAACTTCTTTAACATCATTATCGCAGTGATCAGTTGCTTGACAAGCAGCTAATGAAATCATTTTTAAACGATGTATTTCGTAATCAAGAGGATAGGGATATTGCTGTTTAATGGAATTTAAAGACTCATTTATTTTTAAACAGTCAGTCTCTCGCTCTCTCTTGTTCTATCTAGGATGGCCAGATACATGGGTAACCAAAGAAGGACTCAGAAAGTGGAAAAAGAGGACAGAGGAGGAGGAGGAGGACACATTAAATGGTTCACTCCACATATCCATGTTTTGACCTTCTGGTTTTGATCCTAAGCATTCCCAATGTCATCAGCTGTGATTTGGAATTGGATTGGAAAGCTGATTCTACAGAATGTTTGAACTGATTTGCAAATGGTCTGAAGATAGGAAATGAAATGATGCAGGCAGATACTACGTATGATGAACAAGCAATCTGCTCAACCAAACAGACGTGAAACAGTGAAATGTGTGGAGTTGTTGGCTTTTGTACCTTTGAGAATGATCTCAGTATTAGAAGGATTCAACAAAGGAAGTAGGCATCAAAGGCTGAAGATTACCCAGACGAGAAGCACTTGTCTCATTTGCAGGATCATCGGCCATTTGCGGGTCCATCAATTGCATATGAAAGGACATGAGCATCTTCCCTCAAAAGTGCTGCCTCTATGGGATTTAGACCATAGGAGAAGTAGCTTGTTATTGCACTGCCCTATGTAGGGTATAAGGTTCTAGTATGCTCAATACCTGAATGCTCAATACGTCATCTACCACTTCATAATTTCATCTCCGTAATTGGGTGACCCTGCCAGCGGGATCTCGGTCCCTTAAGGGTTTTTCCATTATTGTTTATTTATTACTCTGTGTAACATCAGATGGTTTAATAAAAAAATGTTAATTCTTACTCTGATGCTATTAGTTCATAACTAAATTAACAATGATGTATAAATTATATAAATTATTTTGTTCACAGAGAATTTGTTACCACCTACATTTGTATAATGATGGTGAAACAATAAAAACTGGGTATGGTTATGGTTAAATAAGGAGATGATGTCCTCTAGAGATGACAAACATTGTCCTCTGACATTTGGGCATTTGTCAACTTCTATGTTGCACCCTGGCCATGGTCGATTGTAAAAGAGGTCCTACCGGTAGATCTATGCCTCAATATCTCTTCTAATGTAATGTAATCAAACATTACTGTTGCTTCTGGTTTAACATCAGTTGCCGTTCTATAAATCTCTGAGATCTCTTCTATGTATTTTGATTTTCATTTTAGATTTGATTTTAACTCATTCAAATAAGGATGAGGTCACACAATAAGTTTCCAGCTTAGACTAGATTACTGTAATGTGCTTTAAGATAATAGCACTTTAGTGGTTTCGGTATTAGATAGGTTATCATGTCTATATCTCTTGTGTTGATCCAGCTTATGTGACGACAACTGCAGAATCTCCGGCCAATATCTTACATATCCAGGTGGACATGGTTGATGACGAGAGGGGAGGGGTATGGTGTATCCATGGCGATGGGGGAGGGCAGGACGACGTGTCTACGGTTGCCACACGACTGCGTCACCTTGACGACATTGGAAATCGCGAAGACTTTCATCGACAGGTCAACACAGGAGATATTTTTAACAGAATCCAATTATCATCAACGATTCTTTTGTTAAGACAATTCTTCAATGTTTGTATTATTTAGACAGTTTCTTCTGAGTAAGGCTGTTAAAAAAATTTTCAAATCACGACCCGGGTACCCGTCTGTGCGGACGTGTACCTGACCGCGCAGATGTTTTGTTAGGAAATGTAGAGAATTGCGCATTTTTGCGGAATGTCGGGCACCCGAGAATCACTTTCATTGCCCGAGAAGTCAGTCAATATGACCAACAAAATATTTATGGCATATGTTCGGGTAAAATCGCTAATTTTTATGGAATTTTGGTTATCTGAAAACTGATTTCATTACCCAGGTAGTCAGCCTCGAGCGGGTACCCGGGTACCCGTTGACAGCCTTACTTCTGAGGATGTCTTATAATAGTGATTGTAATAATAATAACAATAATAATAATAATTATAATAATAAGTATAATAATAGTAATAATAATAATAATAAAAACAATAATGTTCAGGTTTCAGAGGCTTACCCAGGTATCAGGTGACAAAAGAGAGACTACCTTCCTCTATCATTGCTTGTCAATGGTTGTCAAGCGCTTTGCAGTCGCTTTTTGTAGCACTTTTTTCATCAATAAAATCATCTGTGCAGACTAGCCATTCCAGAACAACGCCCCTCCCAATTTTTTTAATTCCGAGGGTTCATATGTACCTTGGGTAAAAAAAACACTACTAATTTTAGTTTGATTTCAAGCCGACAAGTGGCAGCTTTACAAAAGGTAAATGTTGACAGCGAGAGAAGATTTAGTCTAAAGGATTTGAAAATTTATTTTTGTATGATTTAGTGTTGTGAGGTGTCTTGCTGCACTGCTAAGCAAGTCATCCAGATCATGCAATCTGGTTCATACAAAGTATCGCTCGTCCAGATTGCGTCCGAGATATTTCTCCTTCAGAACTTACTCAACCCAACTCACTACAACTGCACAGAGGTTAGTCATCACAAGTGTCAACTGTGTTCAGGTCTCTGCTGTTAAGGTCTCAACTGTGTTCAGATCTCAGCAGTACTTCTACAAACAGATTTTGATGCTTACTGCTCTAAACACTAGTGCAGTTAAAATCACTAATTGCAATTGCATTAGATCTTTGATTTGAGTAGATACTTTATGTCCAGCTTCTGAACTCTTTTCCCCTATAGCTTATTTGCAGAAATTTTCAATTTTTCTTTTTTGTAACATTAAGAATTTTAATGAAGCAGTTTTAATCATTACTTTGCGATGTGTTATATTACATGGCTATCATTTATGAGGCAATAGCGATTGTCTCTGTACTTCCATAGTTACAAGTGCCTTCTGATTGAGACCGACGCATTACAATGATAATTATAATCAGCTGCTTTTCAATGGTTACACCAACATTATCATATGTAACAGCATGTAAAACTCTCCTCTTTGAGAATCACTTTCATTGTTGGCTTCATTTCCTCTTTGACAACCATTTAGACAGATGATAATTCTCTGTAGTTACGCACCAGTGGGAGTTTTCCAATCTAGTGGGGCTATATAAATAAATGCTAGTCTATGGTTTTTTAGGAGTTACTGGACAGTTGGCTGTCAGTTCAAGAGGAGAAAGATCAGGGCACCAGCGCAATTCTGGAGAACGTGAATAAGATGGTGGCACTTGTTGAGAGCGTGGACCACTTGGTCATCTTTCTACGCAGTCTTCTGAAGAGAGTTAGTAACAAGAAGATGATTAAAATGTTTTATTCGAATGGCACTCTCAATGATTCTGACAGAAGACAGGCAGTTGTATAGACAGCCTCCTAAGTGGGACCTTGCATCTGGCTCTGTCTGTCTAGGTCTCATGATCTTTGTTTTTCGTGGGATTAGTTAATGTGAAGAAATGAACAGCTGAAGTAATTCATAGTTTAAAATTTGCTTACAGTTATTAGAGATGAGATGAGATATTCGTTTATTTAGAAATAACACAGTCTGACAGTAAGGCAGAAATGAATGACAGTGATCAATAATAGTATCCTAGAATTAATAACCAGTTCATGCTTAGGTGGTAATTTGATAAAGTTGATTAAGTTGCTTATTTAGTATTTTACGTAGTGAGTTTTGGTATTTTACGTAGTGACTTTTGGTATTTTACGTAGTGAGTTTTGGTATTTTACGTAGTGAGTTTTGGTATTTTTCGTAGTGAGCTTTGGTATTTTACGTAGTGAGTTTTGGTATTGTACGTAGTGAGTTTTGGTATTTTTTTGTAGTGAGCTTTGGTATTTTACATAGTGAGTTTTGGTATTTTACGTAGTGAGCTTTGGTATTTTACGTAGTGAGCATTGGTTTTTTACGTAGTGAGCTTTGGTATTTTACGTAGTGAGCTTTGGTATTTTACGTAGTGAGCTTTGGTATTTTACGTAGTGAGCTTTGGTATTTTACATAGTGAGTTTTGGTATTTTACGTAGTGAGCTTTGGTATTTTACGTAGTGAGCATTGGTTTTTTACGTAGTGAGCTTTGGTATTTTACGTAGTGAGCTTTGGTATTTTACGTAGTGAGCTTTGGTATTTTACGTAGTGAGCTTTGGTATTTTACGTAGTGAGCTTTGGTATTTTACGTAGTGAGCTTTGGTATTTTACATAGTGAGTTTTGGTATTTTACGTAGTGAGCTTTGGTATTTTACGTAGTGAGCATTGGTTTTTTACGTAGTGAGCTTTGGTATTTTACGTAGTGAGCTTTGGTATTTTACGTAGTGAGCTTTGGTATTTTACGTAGTGAGCTTTGGTATTTTACGTAGTGAGCTTTGGTATTTTTCGTAGTGAGCTTTGGTATTTTACGTAGTGAGTTTTGGTATTTACGTAGTGAGTTTTGGTATTTTTTTGTAGTGAGCTTTGGTATTTTACATAGTGAGCTTTGGTATTTTACGTGGTGAGCTTTGGTATTTTACGTAGTGAGCTTTGGTTTTTTACGTAGTGAGCTTTGGTATTTTACGTAGTGAGCATTGGTATTTTACGTAGTGAGCTTTGGTATTTTACGTAGTGAGCTTTGGTATTTTACGTAGTGAGTTTTGGTATTTTACGTAGTGAGCTTGGTATATTACGTAGTGAGCTTTGGTATTTTACGTAGTGAGCTTTGGTATTTTACGTAGTGAGCTTTGGTATTTTACGTAGTGAGCTTTGGTATTTTACATAGTGAGTTTTGGTATTTTACGTAGTGAGCTTTGGTATTTTACGTAGTGAGCATTGGTTTTTTACGTAGTGAGCTTTGGTATTTTACGTAGTGAGCTTTGGTATTTTACGTAGTGAGCTTTGGTATTTTACGTAGTGAGCTTTGGTATTTTACGTAGTGAGCTTTGGTATTTTTCGTAGTGAGCTTTGGTATTTTACGTAGTGAGTTTTGGTATTTACGTAGTGAGTTTTGGTATTTTTTTGTAGTGAGCTTTGGTATTTTACATAGTGAGCTTTGGTATTTTACGTGGTGAGCTTTGGTATTTTACGTAGTGAGCTTTGGTTTTTTACGTAGTGAGCTTTGGTATTTTACGTAGTGAGCATTGGTATTTTACGTAGTGAGCTTTGGTATTTTACGTAGTGAGCTTTGGTATTTTACGTAGTGAGTTTTGGTATTTTACGTAGTGAGCTTGGTATATTACTTAGTGAGTTTTAGTATATTAAGTTGTGAGCTTTGGTATTTTACGTAGTGAGTTTTGGTATTTTTCGTAGTGAGTTTTGGTATTTTCGTAGTCAGTTTTAGGAACTTCTCAACATGGAGCACCAATCTCTTTTACGCACAGACGTGTCTCCACGTAGATCTATATTGGAGATAGACGTCCCATACAAGTGGTGCTATAAATGTTATATTTGTACGCTGTGCTCCTTATTCTCTGTAATGCAGACGACAATCTTTAACACATTAACAGCCACATACGAGTTAACTCGCAGTTTAAATGTTGCTGCCATACGCCACCTACAAGTTAAATCGTAGTTACCGTAAATGGTGAAAACGTGTGCCATGCCACAAAATAAATTTATATGATGGCTTATTATTGAGTCGAGATGTGGTTTTTGTCTTGTTTAGTTTGGAACAAGGTTCCTCGCACTCTGTTCTGATCTGGCGCTTCGAGCACTCAAGCAGCTGCGTCACCTGGCTGCTGGAGAGGGAGGAGAGATGGGAGATTGCACCAGCAGGGAGAAATTGACACAGACCCTGGATCTCGTGGGACAGATGTACTACGAAACTCACAGACAGATCTACTTGGTGAAAATTCTTGTGCTCATACATTTATCATCAGTCGACGCATTAGGAAAGCTAGAGGCTTTTATAGTTACTTGCAATCAGATACTTGCAATCAGTTACTTGCAATCGCAATCGGATATAACTGAGATGGTACTTAAGAGAATGTTCTGCCACTGGGATTTGTTGGCCAATGATGATGATGATGATGATGACGATGACGACGACGACGATGATGTCAAATCTGTTTTTATAAATGACAGGATAGAAAAGGGTTTAAAGATGCAGAATTTAAGAGCAGAAGTTTCTCAAATTTGTCAAAATTTAATTCTATGTTTTTAAACATTTTTAGAGTCTGTTGTTTTCAATATTGAATGGAATTTCTCTCTGTTTATGTCAGGCCTGTCTTCTGTCCGCACTATACGTCAACCCAACAGACCAACGCTACTTCGCCTTGGAGATCGGTTACAGTAGGGTGTTGGATGCCACGGCTGCACAGGTTACGTCGTCTATTCCAGTCAGCAGTGACGTCTTGATTGACCTCCTCCACACGGTCAACCTCTTCCGTTCGGTCGATCTGAACGTCGATCTCGGATGGACAAAGCTGAAACCGTTGATCACCGATCTCTTGTTCAACGCTGGATATTGTTACGAGCCCTCGAACAACACGTTTGGGAGTCCTACGATCGGACTATCACAGTGTGGCTTCAGCTCTGGCGTCATCGGAGACACCGCTGCATGGCTGAGAGGAGGAGCGACACTTGTGGATGGCAACCAGACAAGACAGACGACAAGCGACAGACGGTGGTGCAGTGTCGTCAATTCATTCGACTGCTCCACCTCTTCCGCTTTCATCGAAGGAAAGAAACCGTGGAGCGCAGGAGACGCTTCATCGGCAGTCAGCGCGTCTCTCTGGCCAGTGGTCAGGACGCACGAAAGAGATCTGACGACGGTCAGCGGATGCAGGGTCGACGTCACGACCGACATGCCAGACTCGACCTCGACCGAAGTCATGGTGGAGTCGTCCAACCGAGACAGTTTCCGGTCGGAATACGTCGCATCGAATGGATCCGTCGACAACAACGGCTTCGGTTCGATCCGACTGCACGAACCGTGGAAGGGATCGAGAGCATGGCCTGCGATCGAGAGCGACGACGACGATGAGGCCTCAAATCCTCTGAACATCGCAAGCGCTGAGGAGGAGGACGTAACAAGCATCACAGAGGAAGTGACGGCGTTGGAAGGATCATCGTCTGCTTTCTCTAAGAAGAGATCGGCCTCTGCTGAAATGATGTCATCATCACTACTCGTCTCAGAGCCGTGTCGAAAGCGAAGAGCAGTGAGCATCAGTCGAACAAAGAGCAGAGGAGGAGGAGAGAGAGATGCAGACCCAGCAGGCGCTGATGATGATGATGATGATGATGATGATGATGAGGCAGAATCACATCTCACGACGAGAGATGTCGGTTCATGCGAGGAGAGAATGTTAAGACCAAAGGATCATCGTTTGCAACGCAGTCGTGTCGTCACTCGCAACACGTTCTGCTTTCGCTACAAATACTCCTCCTCTTCCTTCTCCAAACTCTGTCCGGATGAGACCGGAAAGCGATCCGTGAGCGAAAGCGACGCAGTCGCAGCAGCATCTAAGGCAAAAGTCTGCGTCGTTCCAAATGGAGTCAAACTAAGAAACTGTTTCATTCGACTGAATCGAGTCAGGACGCAAACAAATGATGAGAACCAACCGACAGAGAACGACATTTCCTATGAGGGAGAAGCACCCCCCGGCTCCACTTCTCCTCTCACAACCAAAGACCTTCCGATCACTCTTTCCGCTCCACTGACCTTCAAAGAGGAAGACACAACCGGTTCTGCATCTCTTGCCTTCAAAGAGGAACTCATCTTCTGTTCTACTCTACGGAACGTCGCAGAGGCGAGTCGCGCCCCGTCGCATCTCATAGAGAGGGTAAAACCAGAAGAGGACGAGAGGGACGTGGAGGACATGGTCGTCAAAGAGGAAGGGGTCATGGCTGCGGAAGAGAAGGTCGTTCAGTGCGTCTGCGACGGATGCGGAGAGATTGTTCCGGACTGTTCGTGGTTGACCGCTCACATCGTCACGTGCACCGGTCGATCCGAGTCTGGTGTCGCAGACGCCGTCACGGACGACGAGCTGTCTAGCACGTTCCGGTCGGATGCTCCCATCTGGGACGCGATGGGGGGAGCCGGGAGCGATTGCACTCCAGACGCACTCACCACGGCAACCGAGGCCAATGGAGAGGGAGACGTGGGAGGGATGATGGAGGCAGGAAACGAGATAGTTCCATTTGCATCACAGAGTCCGGCTGAGGTTGAAGCGTCGAACCTGATGCAGCAACTGATGCAGAACGGAGAGAACAGGTCGTCATTCATCTATGACCCTGCGATGACCTCAGAGGCTACGACAGGGGTCGAAGTCATCCGGATGTCCGACGGAACGTCCTTCTCCGTCGCCACCGCCCCTCCTGCGTCGTCCGGGGTGGACGCCTCAGAGGACGACCAGTGCGGCAAGGAGGTCCTGTACAACGGGGTCTACATGTACGAGTTCAGCGAGTACCAGTGCGACCTCTGTCTGCTAACATTCGCCAGTCAGTCAGCGACGGCCGAGCACATCCGGTCGAGCGATCACGGAGGGTCGAGCATCTCACGCAACTCGTTCTGCTGCTGCCTCAAATGCAGCATCCGTTACCGTGAGAAACACATCATGTGGCATCACGTCCTCTATCTCTGTGGAAGCACCGTTGACGAACAGACGGACGAATCTCGTCTCTACCGCTGCCTACTCTGCTGCAAGGCGTTCCTCTCGGCAGCCTTCCTCCGCAGACACGTCTGTCTCCAGCACGGAAGACAGGCGCTGGCCCAGGGTCAGGGGCCGCTCCTCGAGTCCTCCTCCTCCTCTGATGGGGTAGGTCGTCGGCTGTCTGGTGCCCGGTCGGGGCCGGGTGGGGAGGAGCCACAGGTGGTGTCACGCCTGGCAGAGTACGGGGTCGGTCTCGACGGGCAGCTGCTCGGAACGTGGAACTGTTACCAGGTGAATGAGGCACGAGGAGGAGGAGGTGTGGGTGTCACGGGGTCATCCGTGGCGCAGGACGAAGGGGGCGCCGTGAGTGGGGTCTTCTCCGTTTCAGGTCAGGAGACAACCGAAGCGAGTCAGAAGATAAAAGTGGGAGAGAGGAACGGCACCAACAATGGGACGTCGGCCTCTGCCAACGGGGAATCTGGCGCCGACTCTCAGGCGCTGCTAGACCTCGCCTGTTCCATTGTCCTTGGGGGATGTTCGCCTCCTTCGTCAAATTTCACTCCCGAAGGGGCCTCTGCTCCCGCATCCGCCGGTCAACCGCCCTCTCCGGCCGCTCCCGCTCCTTCCGCATCCTCTGCCGCTCCCAATCAGTCAAGTCCTGCTGCAGGCACGAGCGGGTCGTCGTCACGGCGCACGGCAAAGGGCATCATGTACAAGAACGTCTTCATGCAGTGTATCGTCAACTACCTTTGCTCTACTTGTAAGAAGGACCTGAGTACAAAGGCATCGAAGAAGGAGCACAAGTCGTCTCCTTGCTTTGACGCCGACTCCAAGCGCTTCACGTACTTGCGCCAATACTCGTACCTCTGTCCTTACTGCAGCGAGAAGTTTCCCTCTCAGAAGTTCTGTCGCCAGCACCAGCTGTCCGTCTGTCTCCAACTGATGGGGGTCAAGACAGATGAACTCAACCACAAGCAGCTGCTCTGCCCCTTCTGTGACCGCAAATACTTCAACATCATCACTCTCAAAGGTCACATGACCCTCATCCACAAGGTCAACAAACTGGAGAGCAGCCAACTCCTCGGAACGTCCGGTCTCCTAGAGGAGCTCATCAGCTTCGCTCCGGACGCGGCCGGACTCTCGGAGAAGGCCAAGAAGGCCAAGCAGCAGACGACGGCGGAAGAGGACAGGAAGCACGCTGAGGCCAACAGGCTTCATCCTCCTCCTCCTCCTCCAGTGCCAAAGGAAGCGACTCCTATAAAGCTCGTCGATCCTGGGAAGGGCGTTTTTCCAGCCGAAAAAATGTCTGAAGGAAATTTAAAAGTGGAAACGGGTCTGGAGAAGAGCGAGTCAAAAGCGGAACAACCAAAGCCATGCGGAGGAGGCGTCTGCTCCTCCGAGAAGCCGAGCGATGAGCAGGACCTGGACAACGGAACGAGTCACGACAGCTTGCTCGAGAGCAGCGTTGCCGACCCAACTCGGACGTCAGAAGAGTTGGACCCGTGCGCCAAAGACATCGACAGATGCGAACTGCACATCGTCGAAGTCGCAGATCCCGACGGTCTGACATTTGACGGTGACGCCTCCGACACATCGACCGACGATCCGTCAGAAGTCGACGAGGTCGGCTGCGAGACCGACAACACTCTGCCGACGAATGACCTAAAAGAATCTCAGATGAAAGAGGAGGCGGACGAAACGATCGACGGAAAGAGATCCTTGAAGCGCAAGAAGTCCAACAGGAAAACACGGAGAAAAGTCGCCACAAAGACTCGCAAAAAGTTGCACTGAAGTCGACGAACGAGACTCTGATTTCGCATTTATCTGAGACTGATGAGAAAGTCTTTTGTGGTCGATGTTGTAACATGTTACCAAGGTTAACGACCTCTGAGACGAGAGGTCGGCAGTTCATCATTGTCTGCTGTCACATGTTGAGAAGTGTTGTTGAAGTCTCATTCAGTCGACCTCTACTGAGAATCAAAGAGAAGACGAATAGACTGAATATACCGAATAGACACTGGGACCAAGGGATGAGTCGCTGTCCAAATTAACTGATGACAATTGGACAGAAGAGTTGCGCGTTGGACTGAATTCAATTGATTCGATTGTAATTTGACATGTGAATGTAGTATTGAACAATACCCTTCCCCTCTCTCCTCCCTTCGTCCCTCGCTCGACCTGATTCCCCCTTTCACTTTCTGGTCGGTTGATGTGTTCACTCTGTTGCTTCTCTCCTGCCTCTCTGTGAGCGTGACCAATGACCGACAGACAGACAGACAGACAGACAGATGAGAAGTCTGTAAGAATTCTTCTTTTAGTTTTGTCTCTCTTTTTGCACGTGATCGGTTGTTTTGACTTGGACGATGTCTTGATATTGTTTCCATGATGGTAGAGGTCTGCTTTGAGGAAATTCAGCCTCATTGTTTCCAAATGACACGGACGAGTGATATCTTTTGATGGTTGCTGGTTGTATCTTCTACTTCGTCACTAGTCTATAAATGGTTGAGAAATGGCGCTTCTTTGTTTCGTAAATTTTGTTGGTTTCATAATTTAAGATTTTGTATTTAGTTGTTTTCTTAATTCGGCCATTAGCATTTGTTTTCATTTAGGTTTAGGTTGAACTTGTATCTGGAATTAACTGCTGAGAGGATCTAGGTCGTGTCATAACCTTTTGCCCTCATTCAAGCGTAGGTGTCGTGTGTGGGGTGTTTGCAGAGGCCAATCGTATTGACTTCTGCCGGTAAGGAATCTTTTGTCATCGTCTGGTTTGTCTGCATCTGAAATTCATTGCTTCATTGCTCTCTGCACTTGGCATCAATTTCAAGACTTGGAGCAACATTGGATTTCCTCATATTTTGCATTCAGTTCAATTGGAGTCATTGCAGTTCTCAGTTTATGACAAGTCTCTCACAGAGATATTGTCGCTTGATATTCCTGACAAATGCAGGGTGACCATGCTCAGTCCTTGCATTTACATCTTGATTCTATGAGTGGCTATTACATTTACCTTTGAGAGGTTCTTATTAGGTGCTATATAAATAGCTAGATACATACATTTATCAGTCTGATAATATATATATGTTACACTACTTCTTTGTATACATCTTGCTTTGTCTCATCTCTCCTTTAAACTGCAGAGTCTGTGGTTCTGGTATGTAACGTGCAGTGCGTGTATTTTTCTTTTGTGATTGGTTTCAATCCTTTCATTGGTTGATGCTGATAAAAACTCTTTGACCTTTTAAATTGGAAGCTGCTTTGAAAACGTAACAATCCATTGACTCTTCTTGTATTTTCCTTTTCAATTGGTTCTGATCTACTGATGCAAATGGTGTTTGCCGTAATTTTGTCGTTTCTCTTTGTTGTCTTCAATGGTTCTATGTCTGGTAGCAAATGACATTTAGTCATCTCAAAAGATTATTATGCCTTGCTTTTTTGTTGCGTTATCGAGAGCAGCGTGTGCAACTTGACCAATTTCGATGGAGATTGTAGTCAATTGTGACTATGCATCGTGGAATGGTCTCCAGGCCAAACATAATATTTCCATTTGATATTTTTAGATATTATTTCATTGTTTCTGACTTTGTTGGCAACTGCTTAACAAGCATCATGATCAAATTGTTGAGATTAGACTTAGTTGTCCACAATGTCCAGTGATATATCGACAATTATCGCTAAGCATTCAACTATTAGGTCAAATAGTCAAAAGCTTAGCAATAATTACAAGTTGTCAGTTAGATATTTTTTATGTATGCACTTCTATGTCTGTACATAATTGTGCATTTTTATAATATATATATTTATGTACATAATATATTTGTGAGTGTTTGGGGTGATCAGGATAACATTTCTTCAGTCATCATTTCTTGTAACATTTGTTTGTATCTCGTTTCATTCCTTTTCCTCTCTCTGTCTGTCTGTCTCTCTCTCTCTGCCTCTGCCTGAGTGGCCGATTGATCCTCGTCCGACGAGGATCAATCAAGGTCCCTACTGACTGTAGGGACCTTGAGCAAGAAGTCCTTGACCGTGCACAATTTCTCTGCAATGTAACTGCAATTGTGCCGTTGAGGCTTGTGTTCACTTCTGAACCTTGTAAATAGGGCAATATCAAATAACAGACTTTGTATTGTATTGAGCTTGTGTGAATCTCTACTGGTCTGAATCCCTCCTCATCTCCTGTCTCACTGCTCTCTGCCTGTCTGTCTGTGTGTCTGTCTGGCAGACTCTTGTCATTCTTCTCAGTCTTAATTGGGTTCAATTATTTCACTTTGACAGAGTCAGCTGTTTTATGTCGGTGTTTCCCTGCTGTATATTTTAGATGTTCGTAATCATAGATTTGCATAGCACCGTTTCAAGAGAAACTCCTCAGAGGCGATCTTCCAACCAGACAACATCAAACCATGATCGAAAGGAATGGTTTTCGAGCGCCTAGGGAATTGGGGCAAAGAAAGACTGAGAAGAAGGTCATTACGGATGTTGCTAACCTATTCCAGAAAAATGGACCAATCACAGCAAAGCTTTTATAGAGCAGTGTTAAAGTCGGAGCCATATAAGGGACAACCAAGTTCAGGTACGCCTCTGATCAACAGCCACTCACATTTCGACGTGAAGAAGGAGTCTTAACATAGACTCTGTGCAATGGGATACTTCCTGAACCCTCACTTTTGTTTGGGCAGAAGGAGCTTACGTGAGGGTGACTAATAATCAGTTGCATCGAAACGTTATTTCTCAATTATCTTTCTTGATAGATGGCGGAAATCAGTCTATAATTGACATTAAGACTATGATGGTTAAGTTCTTTTCTGACTGAAATTTATCGTGATTTCACAAAGTCCTTATTGGAAATTTTATTTCTGATAGTATCGATGTTGATGCGTTAGAAGTCTTAAACTGTTGTTTGTCCAGTTACAACGCTTGGCTGTTTTTGTCGTTTTTTTATTGTAAATTATTTTTAATTGCATTCAAATGTTGTCGAATGGTAGACTGTTTCTGTTCATCGTTTCTGTTTTTATTGGGTTTTTCTGTGGTGTTTATCATCTGTAGACAAATTGTACGTCATCACCATTAGACTCACTTAGTCCCTCATGTCTGTCTCTCTGATCTGATTTGCATTGTGTATCTGATGTCCATCTGTCACTTTGTAACACTCGCTCTCCTATTTCCTTTGATGATGACCTACGTCTTTAGGTCATCATTCGGATGCAGATTGAGCCAACGTTATTAAGGTAAACATCTGAATTTTCCTGACAGATCCACTCATGGAATCAGTTCTACTCTGACTTATCTGAGAATATTAGAAGTCGTCATTTCGTATGAAAGTGTCAATAGACCTTTCAGAAGCATCTACAGTTACACTTCATTCATGCAAGGAAGCAAAGTCTGGTGATGATGATGACATGGAATGATGTTGCTGCTGCTGCTGCTGTTGCTATGACAGTGCTCGCATTGTGTCCATGCAAGTCAGAGCGCATCGT
Organism: Bimastos eiseni; assembly: GCA_959347315.1. Lineage (NCBI taxonomy): Eukaryota > Metazoa > Annelida > Clitellata > Crassiclitellata > Lumbricidae > Bimastos > Bimastos eiseni. The sequence goes on along the minus strand of OY365809.1, from coordinate 431,518 downwards.
CTGCGCCCGCCTTGCGCGTCAATGTTGAAATCATGTGCAATATTGTTTATTTGTTTTTACATCTGATAATTAATTTGTTAATCTTAGATTTAGATTTTTGTCCAACAATTCAGTTTCTTCTGGATCTTGTTTTCTGATTATGATAAGCACTGGTCTTAAACAAAATGACATTTTTAATACAATATATAGAAATATATTCTATAAATAATATATATGCAGTTATATTTAGCATTATTATAATTATAAAGGTTCGTATATGTATGAAACAAGAAAAGTAAAGCTATATATCGATTGATAATGTGACATGTATGAGGTGCAATGGAGTTCTTCTGCTCTGGATTCTTGTAATGTTGGTCATGGCTGATGATATGTTTTGGTTATAGAGAAGAATCGAGTCCATTGTCACCTAACACCTACTCATCACATCCAGCAGAAGACGTCTCCCGATCAAACCTCATTTGCGGCGTTTCATTGAATCTTCATAATAGTCGTTGCTATTACATAAGCATTAATATTCTCAAGTTGGTTGAGTTCTTGTGACAGTATGTTAGCCAAACACCCTCTTCTTCTTCTGCTTCTATGGTCTTATAAGACGGTGTTTTAATGCGTTCGTCGGTCGTTAGGTTTGCATGCGTTGTTTATTGTGTATGCAACAATTGTCGGATGTGAAATCGTTGTTGTGGTATTGTTTCAACGTGACTTACGAACAGGTTTTATTCTCTCTGTAAATTATTTGCTTCTTTGTCACACGATGAGGATCATGTGACGTCATCTCGGCGTTTGTTGAGACTAAAGCAGTAGTTGTTCAGTCTGTTGTTTTGTTTTGAATACAAAACCTGTTCTGTTAATCAAATAAATTTAATGTTTCATTGTTATAATTATTATCTGAATAGATTATGTTCCAGATACTCTTGAAGCAGCGACATATTAACCAGTGTATTTTAATAGGCATTTGGTGTTCAATGGTTGGTGGCTTGCAGGGGTGTCACAAGCGGGGTACAGAGGGGGCTCCCAGTTTTAGTGCTCAGTGCCCACATGTGCCCCCAAATCGGTTCTTTTTTATGTTTCTCCAATAGCTTTTTAAGATGACTTTTGTTAAGATAATTTGTGCCCCCAATTTTTCAAATTTCTGGGGGTGCAAAATTCAAAAAGTGGGGGAAACAAATTTTTTTGGGCTTCGTGCAATATTTTAAAAATTAGGTCCCCCACTTTTAGAAACCTTGTTACACCTCTGGTGACTAGAGATGCAATAGTCCATTCATCAGCCAAAATGACTAGTTCTCATTGAGGCAAGACGTCATATGTATAGATGAGAATGCAATTTAGTCAGCAGTTGAAATGGGTGACAATCGTAAATTTTTAGATTATTAACGATTAGATATTGGACAATAAAATCAAAAAAATACACAAGTTTCGAAGCATTTAAAGGGAGAGAAACCGACAGATACAAAACATCACAGATTGCATACAAAGACGAAGAACATGCCAAACGTATTGTAGAACCATTCGATCACTGAAGCAATCAATGATCGATCTTAAACGGAGGCAAATGACTCGATCTCCTCAAGCGACTAATTGCACAGATGAACCAATGACAACAGACCATTCATTCAGTTACGATCTCTTCTTGTCCTCACTTCAATCTCTGCTCTCTTACACCCTGTATGCCTCCTCTTCCTCTGTAGTAGACCGGAACCAGTTGAAATGTGAACAGGGAGCCAACGCATCTCATTGAACCGCCATGTCCGTTTCATTGTTAGTAGCGTTGGCAGGGCTAGTGCAGCAGCGAACGACCTCAGCCAGCAGCTTCTCTCTGTCGAGATACTTGCCTAGAATGAAAGCAAACACAATTCACAGATCGGTTAGGCTTAGGTTAGCAGTGACAGATTGCACTGGTCACTTGTATAACTGCTCTGGTTAGAAAAGAAGACTGGTGCTGCACTATCAACAACTTGATGCCACTAGACACTGCTACAGCAGAAGGTGCCAGTTAAAGATAATAATAAATATTAGATCGTGTTTCAAGTGCCACTAACATTGTAGGAAAGATGTTTTAAATAATAACAATGATGATACTATTGAATTGAGCAGAGAATGTAATGTCCAAACCAATGAAGACGAGGCAGTTGGTGCGTTCTTGTGTTTCTTCCCATTTTGTCGTTGGTTGAAACTGGAACTGTTCATGAACTGCCTGAACGAGAACTCTCTCCGACTGGCCATCGGACGAAACAACCCCCTGACACAAGAAATCCATTTCATAATGCCCTTCTCGTCCTCTTTCTCCTTCTTTTGCTTCCATAGCTTGCATATGTGACATAATTATAACATCAATATCATTTTCTTAGGTTGGCACTTGTATAACTGCAACGGAACTGAGCAATAATCGTACAAGGACTTGCTTGCTCAAAGACCGTACAGTGAGTGTTACCACTTCCAACCCTTTCCACTCTGAGCAGAACAGGTCAACTGATCCATCCATCCAGCCAACCATCCATCCATCCAACCACCATTGTTCCCACAAGACAATGACTTTAAGTGACTACATGATGACAATTCTGTGAAGGAACCAATCTCAGATATTCACAAAACAATCAAAAGTTGGGTTAGGACGCAAGGCAGAATTAATTTAATTAATATATTGTGACTTTTAACTCCATTCTGTACCTTAAGTCTTAATCTTTATTCACTCATTAATCTGACAAAGAATTCAATTCCAGATTAGAGAGCTAAGCGATGATGACGATGATGATGATACTATACGTTCTAATCCAGACTCCCTCAAACCAAGTGTTGACTACACATATCTCATCATTTAACCAATAGGTGGCTGTGTGTTTTCTAAGGTCAAAGGTGAGCAGATGACCGACCTTGACCCTGTACACATCCATCACGTGACCAGCTGCATCTGTTATTGCCTTTTCCCAAAGCAAGTCCTGCAGGAATTTATCGAGCAGATGAAGATCAATGTTTCCAGGAATTGACAACGTCACAGTTGCTACCTTCTGCAATCGGAAGATTTCCATACATAGAACCATCGCAAATAGCCTCTATATTCTAATCTCTGAATGTCCTCTCTCTCTCTTTGTCTGGCTGTTTCTCTCTCTGTCTCTCTCTTCTCTCTGTCTCTTTGTCTGTCTGTCCTTCTTTCTCTGTCTGTCTGCCTCTTTAGAAAGTTTAGATCAATTGTTCAATGCTGTCCTTACATTCATTCTTTAAATAAAGTTAGGATTAACAAAGTGCTCAAAGAACAACATGGTCATTAGCGTGATTCCAGTCACAATTGGGAAAAGTTTCTTTTGTTGATTGGCCTACAACATGTTAAACATATTGTTGTTTCTCTCGTCTTACTGAACAATTAAGCAAAATTTTCCTGTAATCTAATGAAAATGAACTGTTGGCTTAATGGCCTGAGATAAGGAAGCATGATATGAAGAAAACAACGCATTTATAAGATACCGGAATGAAAATCCTAATTAGATTTGGCTAAAAAAAGCTTTCACATAAGAATAATATACCTAGTCATAGGCCATACATACATACATACATGCACATAAACGTTAATTCTTTATTCCTTTTACATTACAATGAAGTCTAATAAATTGTAAAATTTATTCTCAGCTGCGATGACACTGTTAAAAAGAAAGAAGAGTTTTACATATTTATACGAAAATGTACAAATGCATAGATTCGATATTGAGGAGAAACCCAAGAACAAGAGAGAAGAAGAAAGATGATTAACCTGTTCGAGATGATGACGATGATGACCTCCAGATGACGGATGAAGTGGCGACTGAGGAATCATCTCCAGTCTAAAGAAACGATCAAACGTTACAGGAAATGCATTCACTCGATTCTGTTGAAAAAGACTCTCAATGTCAGAATTCTCTAAGGGCAAGGCACCCTTACTAACAGTCATTCAGTCATATAGTAGTTTCAGTTTAACGCCCACCTCCTTTATTCAGGCTTGGGACTGGCACTGCCAGAGTGCAAGAAGCAGCCATAATTTCAGTTAGTTTCTTCCAGTTTGTTCTTAATTTTAATGAAGAACATTGTTCCTTGTATTGAACCGCACAGTCTGGCTAGAAACTATTTCAACACTACTTTCACATAGAAACATACTTATAGGTGAAGACAGAAAGTGACCATCAGCAGACTATCACACAAATATCATCCAGCCTTAGCATAGGTTCACAGGACCCAGGTTGGGAAGTAGTGCGGTCAGAATGGAGTTAACTTCAACTTTTAAGACTATAAGCACGTGCATTTAAACTGGATCAATAACTGTGCTGGTGGTGGTGTGGTGGTGATTGTGGTGGTGTGTGGTGGTGGTGGTGTGTGGCGGTGGTGGGAGGGACCCTGAATGCACAAATAAGAGGTGTCTGTTTTTGCTCGATTTTCATCCCAATTTAACAAATCCGTTTTTAGTCCAGTGAGTTAAGCCTTCGTCAGTAAATAAATAAAAAATCTGGAGACCTATTTTTTCCGTCGCTGTCGTAGGCGTGAATATCGAGGACGGCGTTGATGTCAATCCTGGAAAGAATTCACAAATCATTGAGTCGAAAATCAATTAACAAATGCTGGAAATCTTTCTCTGCTTTAGACACTTCCTGTAATAAGCAGATGAAGGATTAAGAAACCAATGATCAGCTACAGACTCATTTCCATTCTCAGCATTCAAACAGAGATTCCCTTCGCAAACAAGGTCATCTTTACGAGTATCTGTTGATTTTGTAAACATACCTGGCAAAAGTCGTCTCTATTATCTGAACAGCACTGTTGATTGCTCTGAAAATCAACACAAAGACGAAATCAATTGTGTTAATTACCTTTGTTAAAAGGAAAATAATCAGTTTAAAATCAACAGGAATATTTTAAATATGAACAATTGCATTTAACATTATAAAAGTGACTTTTGAATTAGTCATTTGCTAATATAGCCATTACCAGCTAAATAATTTAAACGAGCGTTTACCAATCTTTATTTTCCGTGGAACCCTGTCCAAAACGAAACATATTATGTTGCAGGCACAAATGCTTTAGAATGCAGACAGTTATAGATCAAGGCTTTGATTAGTTTAATAACAACACACTTAGGCCCTATCGACGACAGTCACATTTGAATTCTCTTTTAAATAAAATAATAGATAGGCCCTAGATGTTAAGCAAAAATCCTCCTATTATAAATTTGTATAATTAATTGAAGATTGTCTGAAGCTCATAGTTCACACTGAAAGTTTACCACGGAACCCTTGTCTTCACCTCACGGAACCCTAGGGTTCCGAGGAACACAGTTTGGGAAACGCTGATTTAAACTATTAAAATTAAATTCAGTTAAGAAAAGGTTATGTGTTAGTCATTGAACGAATGATATTTCTTGTAACTGATATCTTCGTTGCTAAGTAACTGTTGCCATAGTCACCGAATGGTCGTCCGTACGGTGTCAAGCTCTTCCGCTGTAGCTAGGTCCAACTTGTTAAGAATTATGATGTCGGCTAGCGCCACCTGTCTGTATGAAACGAAACAAACACAGGAACAGAGGTGAACAGACCAATAGTGAGGCATCTTACAGGCATAGTCCATGGCATATTGAGTATGACCTCATGAGGTTGATGATAAGAGTAACACTGAGGCTGGTCAAAGGTCATTCATTCATTTGATGTCTTCGTCAACAGAGTCTTAAGATACAGATGATATTGAGGAAGCTGCAGCAGATATCAAACGAACCAAACCACACAAACAGCAATCAGTAGCTACGTGCATGTGTGTCTGCGTGTAGGTGTGAGTGTGTGTGTCTGTGTGTGTGTGTGTCTGTGTGTGTGTGTCTGTGTGTGTGTCTGTGTGTGTGTGTCTGTGTGTCTGTGTGTGTGTGTGTGTCTGTGTGTGTGTGTCTGTGTGTGTGTGTCTGTGTGTGTGTGTCTGTGTGTGTGTGTGCGTGTAGGTGTGAGTGTGTGTGTCTGTGTGTCTGTGTGTGTGTGTCTGTGTGTGTGTGTCTGTGTGTGTGTGTCTGTGTGTGTGTGTCTGTGTGTGTGTGTCTGTGTGTGTGTGTGCGTGTAGGTGTGAGTGTGTGTGTCTGTGTGTCTGTGTGTGTGTGTCTGTGTGTGTGTGTCTGTGTGTGTGTGTCTGTGTGTGTGTGTCTGTGTGTGTCTGTGTGTGTGTGTGTGTCTGTGTGTGTAAAACACTAAATCCCAGAAGACAGACCGTATGGTTTCATTTACGCCATCTTTCTCGACATCATGAATATGCTGCAAAGAAACAAAGAAAACAGATTCACTACTCATGTTGATGATGATGATGATGACGACGACGACGATGATGATAATGGTTATAGTAGCTGCACCTCAACTATTGTTCATGCCTATTTTTGCTATTGTCAGCCGAATTCTCACACTCGTTTGAATAAATATTTTAACACCTGTAGATAGAAAACTAAGAAAAAATAGATCTGGGAGTAAATAAACTATTATTTTAGAAATTACATCAATATATAATGAAATAAGCCTTCCCATGTCTCCAATTGCAACCAAGGTAACAAACTACAACCCTAACATCAAGATAATTGCTAAAAGAATGAAGACATAACTAACCCTAACAATTGCTGCTCCATTAGACCATATCTAATGCATACTATCAAATGTAAATTGTTGAGTCCTGACAAGAAAGCTATTGAATAAATGAAAATAGAGCACAATAAGTTCTTGTGTGAATTTCTAGAAAGAATTACACTTACACGCAAACAGTATTTGGCATCAATGACATCAACGATTCCTAGAATGAAAGAAAGAAAAGAAACTAAAAGAATTCTATGCAACATGCACCTCGGAGTAGTTTCCCTTGAAGAGGCGCCATGTAAATTATCAAAATGAATGAATGAATGAATGAAATGATGTTTCAACACCCAGAACGTAATTCAGTTAGATATTAACAAGTTAAATCTTCTGGAACATTCTCATCTTGTTGTTTGCTTTTATCTTCAACATTCAGATCTGTCACTTCCAACAGGGTCTTCAAAACTCGAAGGATTTTCCAGTTCTAAGCAGTTTTCCAATTCCATTTCAACAGGGTTTTACAAATAAAATGAATTTTCTGACCTCAATGTATTTTCCAAACTCAGTCAATCTTCCAATTGCAATGTATTTTCCAATTCTAATACGTCTAGTCTCTAACTCCAACACATTTGTCAGTGTTAGGGGCCGTTAAGTAAGCTGTTCTCCCTGACGTGGCTTCTGTGGGCGCTGAGAAATTTTTGAAGAATTACATTCAATGGTTTTTCCAGTTGTAATGAATTTTTGCCATTTCCATGTAAACAATTCAACTGGTTTATTGAGTCAGTCAACAGCGGGCTAATCAGCCAGGCAGCCAGTCAGTCAGTCTGTTCATCATTCAACTGGAACAACTGACTAACATCAAACTACTCCAAAGGCTCAAAGTAAACAACAAGGAATCCTTTACCATCTAGATAGAGGTCACTTCCAAGTTCGTCATCCATCCAAAACATCGAAGCAACAGGACCTTCAACACAAACCAGAAACAAAATTAGATGAAATGAGTTTAGCAAACTCAGTTTAAACTCTTCTAAGGCAAATTTCTAGCAAGAGTCATAAACAGACTGAAGAGAAGGTTCTTTGTTCTCTCAGGCAAATCAAATCCACAAATCATCAACCTATTTATACGAGAGAAACTAGAATTCAGAGCATACTAAGAATATCTGGACATCCAGAGAGAGAGAAAGTCACAATGACCAACAGATCTTAAGACATTCTACATTCTCAATGCACATTTAGACAGACAGACCTTTCACACAGAACTCTTATATTCAATACACACAAATACCAACTCACAGACTAGGTCTTCTGATTTCTCGTTCCTTGTTCTCCCTCGTCTTAGGACCAGTCTTGGTAAGTGGGCTTTCTCTGTTGCTGGTCCAAGGTTCTGGAATTTATTAACTCAAGCCGTTTGGGTCGTTGATTCTTGAGTTTCTTTTTGATCTTGACTTAAAACCTTTTATATACCCTTTTTATTTACCCTTGCCTATCCTCATCAGACTGTCTTTCTGTCTCTTAGGACTGACCTTTTGGATTTGACATGATTTCGGATTTGTTTTGATGCGCTGTCGGTTGATGCCCTGTGCGTTATTATGGTGGCGCTATAGAAGTCTTTTTAGGTATAGTCATAGTCACATTCACACATACCTAGTATGCCTACCCATAGACATGCACAGAGCATAATAATTTGAGCACTTGCCTGTATATAGATGGCCACTAACCTTAACTGGCCTTTTACCTGTGTTGTTGGCACCTCACCTGGGTCTGCCAGTCCAGTTGTTTCGAGAATGATGTAATCGAATCTTCCTCTCTTCTGCATCAAAGTTTCGATGGCCTTGACGGCGTTATTCCTACGTCATCATCAACAAGAGACAATTCTGTAACACCCTCGTCATCATCAGTAACACTTTCTCAGAGCTTTTTCAGACAACTCAAACTCTTTATAACACCATTTTTTTTATTCAGAAATTTTATATCGCCCTACTTCCAACGTCTTTTGCTCAGAATTGCACACGCCTCGATGGCACAATCACAGTTTTACTGACGCTTCGGACAAGGGTCGAACCCGCTCACTCAGCGCAGACAAAGTGTTACGGGCCGACCGTTCCAACCAATCAGCCACCGTGACACACAACGTTAAAAACCAACTCATCGTACAGTTGTGTCACACGGATCTCTCCACAGAACTTCTTGTTCATTGCATGCATGTTGATTTTGACAAGAATGCTTGATGTTATTAGAATGTCTTGTAAACCAAAAGTGCAGTGAGTATAAGCAATCGGTGGAAATGCAGAACACTTCTCTTATGCATTTTGCATGCATCAGAATGTGTGCATGCATTTGTGCATTTATATGACGTCGGTGATGATGCCATCAGTGATGCGTACTTAACAGAGCAACAGATGCATCCATTGCGTAATTCCAACCACTCTTCAAACAGTTGTTCACCTTCGTCACGAACGGCCAACGATTTCTCCATTGCACTTCCTAAGACAAAACGACACAAGGACCACACAATCGTAGATAGAGAGAGACAGAGAGAGGGGGAGACAGACAGACAGATAGAGACAGAGACTGGTTTCTCCATTGCACTTCCTAAGTCAAAATGACACAAGGACCACGATCGTCTCTCCCGAAAGAACGTAACATCTGACACAACGAGACAAGTGACAAGGTAACATTGTGAGAGGCTCTTTAAAAGACTCTACATAAAGGCCTTTAGACTTTTATTTTTTCTCAGTTAAATTCGTAAATGATTCGTACAATGTAATAACATGAAAAGTGTACATAAAACAACACAGGAATTCTAAACTTAAGAAAACCTGATGAATTGTGGGACTGTTGACAATGCTTCATGACTCCTGTGGCATTTCTTGTCCCTTCTCCCCTCCCCTCCCCTCCCCTCCTCTCCTCTTGAAGGCCTATGAATACTTTCTTTGTGTGACTGTCATATCAACTGTAGTTGTTCAAGTTAAATTAACTTATTAATCATAACATATGCAAATGAAGAAGATAGTCATTTTTATTAAGTCTTTCATCAGCCTATTCAATTTGTTTAATATTAAACAGACATTTACAGAGCATCATTCAAGAACCTCTCTAGAGAATTGGAATATGTGTGTCATTAAGGCAGAAGAAAAGCTGAAACATTGTTTTAATTTAAGATGATGAAGAAACAAGATGATATAAAATAGAAGAAAGAAGTTGGATTATATCATGGCTGTTAGAAGCAATGTCCCCTAATGTCACCTACCTTCACCAAATTCATTGAGGATAACTGCAATTCTCTTTCCATGCTGTTCGTTGAGAATGTGATTGAGAAGGGTCGTCTTTCCAGAACCTGGAATGTCATCAACTCAGAATTAACTCCTATCCAATCGCTAATCCGTTCATGAGAGATAAAATAATCCGCCCTCTTTGTTAACAACTCTTTTGATTCAACAACTTATTGGATTTGACATCTCTGATTCAGTGTTGTACATAACAATTTATTAACAATGAAGTTACAGCCAGAGACTAGAGTTACTATAACTGACCGTGACGGACAGAAAGCGGGTTAAGCCTTATGAACAAAATATTTTAATGCCGTTAATATAAAAAAACATAGACATTCTTGAAATAATATCTGGCGTTTCTTTACAAACCGAGGTAACCAGTTATTATAGTCACTGGAACCTTAGCCGACTGAATAGGAATAAGTTGCGGCGGAACGTCTTCATCCGAGCTGGCATCCATCACTTCAGATGATCACAATCTCTACGGAATCTTGAGTTTGACCAAATTCAGTAAATTTCTAATTAACTAAGTGGTTATTTTGTATGAATTGCGTTTATTTTGTATAATTGTTTACTATATTCGCGCATCCACGCACGGATACCGGAAGCGTGTGTTACCAAAAGGAACATTCTTCGAAAAGGAGAGTCGGATTTTAAATTTCACTAGTTCCAGCTTATTATTTTATTTATTAATTTAAGCTCCTCTGCAATGGTATTTAAAGGCAAATGCGTTTCATGAAAATTATGTAATAACCCGCCTCCACATTTATTGATGGTTCTGGCCTGAAGTTTGGATAATTATATATAAGATTTAAGCATCTTTGATTTCTGTGCTTTTCTTTGGACTTTGGGAGCATTAATTGTTTTTTCCACACTATGTGCACACTGCACAGCGCAGTTGTGCATCCAATCATCATAATTCATGGCCTGTATTAGGCCGTGATCAGCCTAATTATCTGTTGGTTTGTCTATCTGTTTTCAGTGTTTTGTTAAAGATAAATTCAGCGTTGTATGCAAGACATTAAACTTCAAGACCAAGACGAGACCGAGACAGTGAGGTACCGAGACTGAGACACTAGGTTCAAGACAGTTCGAGACAGTAAAAAACAAGGGACCCTATATAAAAGGTTGTAAAATATTAACGTATCAGTTTTCGGGAACAAGGTTCATTTGTAATTTCAATTTGAAACTTAATTATAATATATATTGTATCAGTTCCCAAGAACAGTTTGTATATTGCCAAGTTTTATCTTTTTGGATATTTCTTCTTCGGCCTAGCGCAAAATTTTAAGACAGTTAACGCGAAACTTATCGAGACCGCTTGTTCGAGACAGAACAAGACTTTCACTTCAAGGCAGTTTTTAAAAATTCGAGACACTACCTCGAGACCGAGACAGCAGACTTCCGAGACCGAGATCGAGACACTAAAAAATTGTCTCGAGACGTCTCGAGACCGAGACACTGTCTCGAGACCGAGACACTGTCTCGAGACCATACAACTCAGGATAACTTACAGTAGACGCTGAACTGAGTTACTCGCTTGCAACATGCTGCGTCGTTAACACCAGCAATTTCCGTATTTACAATTCTAATGTTTGGAATAAACTTGTGGAAGTTGTGGGTAATTAATTTATGCTGTTGCACAAGCAGACCAGCAATGGCACAAGGTTACTTGAAATAAATAATTATTATCTTTGGCCCTTTCCATTTGACGGAGAATTTTTTCCTCAACCACGACGAATAAAAAAATCGGAAACTAATTTTGCACCACATCCGAAATGAGAAAAGCACAAAACGCACATTTCGCGCTTATTACTTACTTACTGATGAACTTTGAGCCGTCTGACACTCAGTGACAGAGAACCAGTAGCTGAACTGTCATGGCTGCCGACGACGGAAAAATGCTGGATTGTAGATTGTGATTCAGTTTCATTTGAGTTTTACAGCATATTAAAAGCGTAGTTGAAACTAAATCGTAGCCATTTCTAGTCCCATTACAAACGAAAAATGGCCGACGACGGTCGAGACGTGCTTAGTCTTACAGACGACGAGGAAAATGGCGATTTAGATGACGAACCGCATTTGCCTGCTTTGGCAGGTACATTAAGCAAGTGGACTAATTATATACACGGCTGGCAGGACAGGTACATAGTGATCAAGAATGGTACTATTAGCTACTACAAGTCGGAGCAAGAAGCGGCTGTCGGATGCAGAGGAGCTGTCAGCTTATCGAAGGCTGTTATTTCTGTATGTATCTCAAAATTACTTCTATGAACGTTTCAATTACAGCCTTCGCATTATAGTTTAATATGAATTTATATTTAAGGGCGTACAGCCTATGTAGCGCCTGCTTTTTCGCACTTCTAAACAATTATCGCCAGGTTTATATAGAACGAAAAATGACTTTCTGTTGCGTAAGAGCTGTTCGTTTTTTAATATTCATCCGATCGTGATGTAAGGTCATGTGACCATGTGAAGTCGTCAATGTAGACGAACATATGGGTTTTAGCCGCCTTGCATATAACTATACTGACTTAAAAGTTGCTTATATTATAACTACTAGTGACATTTATGATATCGTTATACTTATCTGGGAGTTGCCTTCTCTCTGTCGTTTAAATTTACCTTCTGCATTTGATTATGGCTGTGTTTTGCTCTTCCATTGGTTGATGTCTTTTTGTGTGTTAAACCACATAAGCCAATAAATAGATTATGACGATAGGTAAAGTTATGGATACAATAAGAAAACAAAATAAAAATAAAAATAAAATAGGTGACATGCACATATTATACGTAATTATGTCGTGAAATTGTGTTGCTATCAACCGGTGGATAATCAGATATGCATAAGTGGCAAACTGTGGAATTGATGAGCGACTGATTATCTGATTGAAAATTGAATGATTGCATATTTTAGCCTTTGGGGAATTGTTAAAACTGGGAGTTGGGGAGGATTGAAAGTAGTGTTGCAGTTCTAACCTTAGTTGTTTGTTTATTATTAATGTTGAGTCAGTAGCAGGTCAATTCTCTCTTCTGAATCTGTCTATGCTTAATTAGGTCAATTCTCTCTTCTGAATCTGTCTATGCTTAATTAGGTCAATTCTCTCTTCTGAATCTGTCTATGCTTAATTAGGTCAATTCTCTCTTCTGAATCTGTCTATGCTTAATTAGGTCAATTCTCTCTTCTGAATCTGTCTAATGCCTTAATTAGGTCAATTCTCTCTTCTGAATCTGTCTATGATTAATTAGGTCAATTCTCTCTTCTGAATCTTAATTAATCTCATTAATCTTAATGAGAAGATGACAGACCAAGAGTGAGAGTGTCCACTTGGATAGACACGTCATCAGTTGACCACTGACCACCTGTGCTCAATTTATGTACAACATTACTCATTATTTGGTGTCATCATGTTAATTTACTTATAACAGACTTTCACCCTTGAACTCCCTCCCCCCATTGCTCTGGATTTGACTTTGTTTTCATTTCACGTTAACATTGAATTGATTGATGACATCTAAGACATTATTACGATGATGACAACGACAATGGCTCTATAGAAATTGGTAGATTTGATTAATATGTGCAAGAATCTTACTTACGTGCAATATGTGCAATACTTACTTGATGTATGCATATGTATTTAATGTAGGTAATTTATGCAAATGTTTTTTGTGTTAAAACTTGCATCATTACTTTGCTGCTTTATGGAGTCATCAGATGCAATTGGTGGGAATAATTTGTGTAGATGTGAATTGGTGAAGAGACCCTGAAAATGATGGCATAATTTCCCAGCTTTGTCATCGTATTGCAGTGTCCACAGAGAGTATGTATGGACAGCTGCCTTCTGCTGATGTGAACTGATAGGAGTGATTGTCTTTTAAAATACTCTGCTAAGATACTTAAAATGATTCTCATCTCCAATAGCAACAGTAGCAGCAACCAGAGCATCTCTCATCAGTCACCTCAAGGCTTTCATATAGTCTTTTCTTGTGTGAAAACTGGGAGATGGTTTGTTGAGTTTATCAGTAAGAGATTTGGTAGGATGTGTAGGTATTTTGTGGGTTTGGAGGTAGGTGTGAGGGTCTGAAGACAGATGGATTGACGAAGGAAGAGAGGTTGGAGGAGGAGGAGGAGGATGAATTGAAATGAATCAGTGGCTACAAATGGTTTCATTGAAATCAATAGAAATCAAATGAGATTATTTTGTCTGAGTGATTTACTTCTAATCTTTTAATCTCCTCCTCTCAGTTTCTTTTCTTAATCGAAGAGTTGTCATTGAGATCATTTGAGAATTCAGTTTTGTCTGTTCTGATGATTTTGTTGAGAAATCAAATCCCATCTGAAACTTATTTATAAATTCGTGTTTGCTTGTTGCCATAAAAGCGCATGACTGCTGTGAGGCAACAGCTGAGCCTTGGCTCTGTGTGTTTGTTAGTGACTCATGACTCATCATTTATTGTTTTTAAGGTTCAACACAGATTGCGTGTTGTCATGAGTTTGATGAATCTTTTTTCATATTTCTTTTATATATTTCTATTTTCATGGCTGTGTTGCCCTGAATTGCAGTGGACAGAGGGATCTTGTACTCCCATGGAGTGAACTTCCAGGGTGAAACACAGTAGCTCTGCTGTGGGTTGCATAGACTGTGTGGTGGAATGCATTGGGTGCTTCGTATTTCCTTACCTGTCTTAAAGAAAGTGCTTCTTGAAGATCATTTTGTTCGATTGCTTTGTCACATCGGAAGTGCTTCTGATTGGTCCGTTTTAGACTGGGCGATATATATAAGCGTCTCCAGATTGAAATATTATTGCAAAGGTTTTTGATTTTGGGTTCATTGAGACTGATGAGGGATGGCTCAAGCTAGATCATTGCAACTGATTGATTGTTGTTGCCTTATTAATACTGCAGATGGCTGAACTCGTCCCTGATATTAATTATAGTGAGGCCAGGCCACTAAGTGTACACTATTACACTTGTCTGCAAGTCATGTCTGATGCCAAATGCTAATATGCTCTGGTTTCCTCTCTCCGTCTATGTAGAAAGACCATTTCAATTGACCACAACCACCCTAATGATATTATTAAAGGTGCCACTGAAGTGCCTTAGGCCTAGAAAGCATAATTATAGATGATCATTAGACACGCTTATACCAGTTGCCTTGCTCTGTCATGAAACTTTCAGGGACAGAGTTCTGCCTTTAATTAAGAGGGCTTTTCTTAGCTCACATGAGTTTGATGATATGCTTTTGTTAAAGCTGTTGATGATGATGTTCTTCTGTTAGGCTCATGAGTTTGACGATTGTCGTTTTGATGTCGGAATAAACGACTGCCTTTGGTACCTGAGAGCGAATTCATCGGAAGAGAGATGTCGCTGGATCAGTACACTTGAGCTTCACAAGGTCAAATATTCATCATACATTTTTATGACTTGCATTAAAAAGACTGACATTGATGATGTAAGGGAATGAGAGGACAATTGTGCTACTAAGTCATTGTATTGTATAATACAATACTAATTGAGGTGTTTGACTCTAGCAATAACGTCGTCTGTTCTTATAATTATATAGCGCCACCATATGCGGACATCAAGGCGTCAATCGAAGGCATCAAGACATATTTGTGTTGTGAGTAGTTGACTGAAAGTACAAAAGGAATGAGGAGTAGATTAAAGGTGGAAGGGAGGGCAGTGGGTGTATATCTACAAATGATGAAGACAACGAGGGAAAGAAGGGCTGATTGATGACCATCTTGGCATTGAGCAGGATAAGATCTTTGACTCCTTGTTAAACATTTGATTGATCCAGCAATGGCTTGAGGAGGAATTGTCTGTGCAGACACTGAGGCAGTGCTTCTGATTAACAGAATCTCTGCAATGATGCAGCATAGCAGACTGGTTGCTTGCGTCTGTTACATGGTGTCAGATTCCCAAAGCATCTTTTGGCAGCAATATAGAGTGCTACAGAGGGAGAAAGATGCTGATGAGGAGAGAAAAGCAGAGGTTGTAGTAGAGCAGATGATAGGTTGTTTGTTTGTGTTGGTCCTCGTAAATCCCTTCTTTCCGATGCTCCACCCCATCTATGCCCAACCCCATCTATGCCCAACCCCATCTATGCCCCACTCCATCTATGCCCCACCCCATCTATGCCCAACCCCATCTATGCCCCACTCCATCTATGCCCCACCCCATCTATGCCCCACCCCATCTATGCCCCACCCCATCTATGCCCCACCGAAGAGATCCATACATCAGCATTGCTACATTCCCTGCATCAATGGTTCCTCCCTTTTATATAACATTCTTCCTCTGAACATTTTCCACACTATTTCACTAAACTCTGCCCAATTAACATTGTCATCGCCTGTTAAGACTCATCGCCTGTTAAGACTCATCGTCTGTCTTGATCTCATAAACAAACATAATTATATGCCCCATCACAGCTCATTGAAACACAATGGCAAATAAGTAGCACAGATACCTACATAGATACATTTACACATATAGATGAATGCATGCACACACACACTCACAGTTGCAGAGAACATGACTCAATGTGAAGAGCGTCTCGTTGATAATTGATTGAACTCTTTGCTTCTTACAGACACAACCAACAACTAAACCACCTATGGATGCTTAACTACATTTCATCACCAATAATAATGGTTTTATAGACGGTTTATCTAGCAAAGTATCTTGCGTTTATATAATTTTGTAAACTGTAGAATGTCCTGTATTTTGGGAATGTTGTCCTTGGAGGAGATCTCTTGCAATTCTAGAGATCTCTCTCAGGCTCTTTCTTTAGAATTCTTGACCTCTTCAGTGTGAAACGTTTTTATAATATTTGCGTCTGTTCTTCATTTTGTTGAACTGTTTTTCCTGTTTCTCTCAATTTCTAAACAGCAAGCAGAATCTGGTTACGGAAGCGAGCATTCGCTGCGTCGTCATGGCTCCAGACTATCGCTAACATCAACCGCCAGCCTATCCACAGCTTCTGCTTCTTCCTTTAAGGTGTGTGATTTGCTGTTGATGAGGATCTTAAAGAAATTGTATCAATGCATTGAGTGTGATCTTCTGAGATAACTGATATGTGAAGCTCTTGTTTCAACGATTCAATGGTTGTGAAAATGGAGTGCGCTTAAATGATTGATGGGTGGGTGAATGACGTCATCATCGAGTGGGGGTATCTGTGGAGGGAATCTCGGAATGTTTTGGGTATTTAATTTTCTTAAATTGGTTGAATTCACAGTGGAAGATTGTATGTCAGTGCATTTTTAGTGAATTGATCAATTCACTAATGCACTGTCTGCTATTTATTTGGGGTGAATGCCTGGATTATTGTAACTCACTTCTTACCGGAGAAGCACTGGAGGTTCGGAACACTGGCAAAAGCAGTACTTAACTAATCAATGGACATCATGTGAACCTTTATTGAAATGTTTCTCTTCAGCTGAGGATCTCTTCTTCATATTTATGGTTCATGTCTTATGAAACATTGAACTCTTGCAAAGCCTACTCTTCAAAAGAAACTCATATTCCTCAGCAGATTCATCCGATTTTTCATTTTTACGTCTTCTTTTGCTCCGTCCACATCAATTTCTTTAAGTTTATATTGAGGACCTTTGGTGGTGGGTGTCAAATGTGAGATGTCACTCTTCTCCTCTTCCTTCTCCTCCTCCTGCTCCTCTTCCTCGTAATTCTCCTCCTTCTCCTCTTCCTTCTCCTCCTCCTGCTCCTCTTCCTCGTAATTCTCCTTCTTCTCCTCTTCCTTCTCCTCCTCCTGCTCCTCTTCCTCGTAATTCTCCTCCTTCTCTTCCTCCTCGTCCTTCTCCTCCTCCTGCTCCTCTTCCTCGTAATTCTCCTTCTTCTCCTCTTCCTTCTCCTCCTCCTGCTCCTCTTCCTCGTAATTCTCCTCCTTCTCTTCCTCCTTCTCCTCCTCCTGCTTCTCTTCCTCGTAATTCTCCTCCTTCTCTTCCTCCTCCTGCTCCTGCTCCTCCTCCTCTTCCTCGTAATTCTCCTCCTTCTCTTCCTCCTCTTCCTCCTCCTGCTCCTGCTCCTCCTCCTCTTCCTCATAATTCTCCTCCTTCTCTTCCTCCTCCTGCTCCTCCTCCTCCTCCTCCTCCTCTTCCTCGTAATTTTCCTCCTCCTCCTCCGTCCTCCTTCTTCTTTTCCTCCTTTCTCCTCCTCCTCTCAATTCCACCTGAAGCCTTCATTGAGTTGAAGTTGCCTGGAGCTGCTGGTCCATCATCCATTGCAGCCTTTGTTACTTGTCTTTATTGTTATTCATTGATCCCGATATAATGACCCTGCGGCATCAGTGGCCATGCACTCCCTCCTCCCTTGTCCTCCTCCTCCTCCTTGCCTGGGTCTTCCTCCTTCCAGCGTATGCCCTCCCTCCTCTCTACCTGGGTCTCCATCCTCAGAGGAGCATTAGGTCCATTGACTACCATGGATGCTGAGAGTGACTGTTGTCATAGTCATCGTTAGTTTTTGTTGGTTGATGCATGGCTTCATTGAACCCTGTCTCACAATGATTGGCGGTCACTTCCGTTGTGGATTCAGTAGAGCTGAGGGGGTTCCTTTGTGGGGGAGGGGTGGGGGAGGGCAGGCAGATTTGCCTAAGTGCATTGTTCCGTATAATTTGCAATTTGATTGTAAACATAAACACTGTGGCGGTCATTTGATGACCAGTCCATTCATCACGTCTTTGGTCTCAGCGCTCCACTACAACTTCCAGTTATGGTCTATGGTCTCAGTGGTCCACCACAACTTCCGGTTATGGTCTTTGGTCTCAGTGGTTAACCACAACTTCCGGTTATGGTCTTTGGTCTCAGTGGTTAACCACAACTTCCGGTTATGGTCTTTGGTCTCAGTGGTCCACCACAACTTCCGGTTGCTGCTGCTGCTGCTTTGAATGGCCAAGGGAAAGGCAGTGGGAGGTAGAGGAGGTCAGGGGTCAAATAAAGTGGAGAAGGTCTGGGTAAAGGCAGTTGGAGGTCAGTGGTAGTAGAGGTCATGGGAGGAAGTGGAGGGTGTCCTTGTGGGTTGGTGAATTTTCAGTCAATGGTTTAGTCTGAGGGGTTTAGAGCTGGAGTTCCTCTTTTCCCTCAGGTCTTTACCTCCCCTACCCTCCCCCACGGTCATCTTCTCTGGTGAGGTGACCACACCATAAGCTTCCTTCACTCTATCTGCTAATTAGTTAACATGCAATTGTCATGCGATGTTGCGTAATCTTGAATAGCATGAAGTTCTGAATGTGGCTCAGTCAGCCAGCCACCTGGATGCTTTAGAATAATACGAGAAGGTCTGATTCTAAGATCTTTGGCTGCTTCTTGTTGACAACTGATTCTAAGATCTTTGACTGCTTCTTGTTGACAACTGATTCTAAGATCTTTATCTGGCAAATTGCTCTGTGTGTGAATTTGTGAACATTTTGAATTTTCGTGATGATAATGGTGAGCGAATGAATCGTGGAAGATGGATGACAGAGTCATTGGAAAGGAGAGACGAAGGATTGTTTTGAGCGATGAGAGAGATGAGAAATGGAAGAAGAGGCAGAGTCCAATAATGATGACGAGGAAGGGAAAGGGGAGGAGGGAGGGAGGAGGAGGAGTGGTGAGCCGATGATGATTTCCCTGAGGATGGAGAATGTCTGAGAATGTCCGAATGGTCTTTGATCACAAAAGCAGAATTTCATCTGGTGTTCAAAAAATTGATCATAATTACTGGTCTTAACTTAATGAATTAATTTGTGTCATGTGATTACTGCACATGTGATTGTATGTCAGAATAGATCACTTGGTAAAGAAAGACACAAGGTTGATGATGACGATGACCTTCTCTTTAAAAACTCTAGACCTGTACTTTAATATCAAGGAATAGACAGACAATAATTATCTCCAGCCATAATAATAAATAGTCTTTGTTAATTAATGAATAACGATAGCAAAAGATGGGAGGAGATGGAAGAGTGGGAGATGGAAGAGGAGATTGGGAAAGTGGAGGAGTAGGAGAGGTGGATATTGTGGATGTTTTCCATCGGCCACTGATTCGCTGGACTTTTTAAGCACTTTTTCTTCTACTCAATTAATCCGACGGCCATGTTGTTCTTCATGTCCTTAATAAACCAACACAGTATCATCATCACCACCATCACCGCCATCATCATCATCAGTGGCACTTATGCCTCAGTCCGTGGCAGAGTGATTCAATTGCATTATTGAATAGCTCATCCCCAATCCAATTATGCTGGCCAGGATAGGTTAGGCTAGAGGTGGAAGGGTGTTAGAAGGGGTGTTGGGCTCCCAATGGCTGAGTGGCTGAATGGCTACCTGAGTAGTAGGCTGTAACCATGGGTTGAGTATAGGAAATTTGGCCACTCCCCCACCAATTGCCCCCTTATATAAAGATTAAAAGTAAAATATATTTACTATCAATTGAACTTAATCATAATAAAACGGACAAAACTGAAAGTGCAGTATGAATGGATGATTACATGATTAAAATGAAGCAAATATTTAAATTCAACTTCTATTTAAGCACGATTTGCATTTCATCAATCCACATTCTCTTTAAAATAAGCAACTAATTGTTAGGGGAGCAATGTCCGTTCCTCTGTCCTGGGATACTCTGGTCGTCTGTTGGGCATTTCCAGGGTGTTATAAGTGGGGGATTGACTGTGGGGTGATGTGGTTGTTTTGCAGAGAGGTCGTGGTCTGAGGGAGAAACTGGCTGAGATGGAAACATTCAAAGATATTCTCTGTCACCAAGTGGACAACCTGCAGAACTATTTCGACGCCTGTTCGTCAGCCGTCAGTCAATACAGCCTTCATGACAGTAAGACCAATGGCCAATAACAGTAGTCTACCACTCTTCTTCATGTTGGTGATGGGGTGTTTGGAGGAGTTTGGGGTGTGTGTGTTTGTAGAGATTGAGTTGTGTTTTGAGGCATATGGATGTGTTTTTAGGTGTATGTAAAATTATGTATCTGTAGTATTTGAATTGGGTCAAATGATGAGAATTTGATTTGTGTTTTCTTTCAGTGATATCAGACGACATAAATGAGATTGATGAGAATAGTCAGACGGTTCGTAATGGTCATCCGAACGACCTCCACCATATGATCGCCACACACAGAGGGACAGACTCATCTCAGGGACAGAAGGATGACCAGTTCCTATGTATGTATCATCTCGCTATTATATAGCGCTTCTTACAGACGCTTACTGTGTTCTTGCCTAATTCATCTCAAAGCCTGACTACTTGGCTGCTGTTTGCCAGTCCCAAACCTGGATAAAGGAGGAGGGCGACGCTAATGATCTTGGTTATCGCACAGTGTTATTAAGCTGCATCCACTACTACCAGTGCTACTGTGTGATTGACATTTCGGATGTTTGGCTGTGTGTGGGTGGTTGGAGAGGGTGTAGGATGGTATGTTCTGTGCAGGGTAGGGTGTGGCTGGCCGCCAAAGTGTGTTTGCCATGGTCTTCTGCTGCTGGGGCTGTAGGTGGGGGGATGGCGGTGCCGGATGAATGGAGTGTCCTTCTCTCCTTCTCCTTCTCTCCTTCTCCTTCTCTCCTTCTCCTTCTCTCCTTCTCCTTCTCTCCCTCTCTTCCCTCCATCCAAGTACATCTGACATCAAATGATACTAGATGGCTCTGCTTGCAGTCACTCCCATCCTACTCTCTTGCCTTAATTCCATCACCAATATATCCAATGACAAAATACATCTATATACAAATATATATATATACAAATATATATATATATATATACATGCATTCTTTATTTATATGTGTAGTATTCTACTGATTCAGGTGATCAATAAAATCATTTAGATGTGTGTGTGTGAGTGTGTGTGTTTCTGTGTGAAAGGTGCCAATCATGCTGTGTTATGTGAATGTGTCAACATAGTGTTTAATTAAGCAACCGTTGGGAAATCTCTCTGTCTAAACACAGTCCTAGCAAAGGTGCTACATAAAAGCATTGACGTACTTTGACCTTCTTGTCGCTTTTATGTTTGTCTATAAAGTATGTGTGTCTGTGTGATTGTGTCTGCGTGAGATAATTGAGACTGTAGAGAAGAGTGATGTGAAGGTGACTGACATTGTTAATGGGATCCAAGTCTTTGTAGTAGACGAGGAGGAGGAGGATGGTGGTGGTGATGATGATGGCAGAGTTGAAATGTTGTCTTGGTTATGGAGCCATGGTAACAGAGGAGCCATGGTAACAGAGGAGCCATGGTAACACAATAGCACATGATGTGTGTGTTTTAAAAGTGAACATCCTGCAGCAGCATGGAGCGCATGCGATTGACTTCAAGGGAGAGTCTTCAACGTTTAAGGCAACGACGGCTGGAATCTTGGCCACTCTATCCCACTGTCTGGAGCTCATGTCACAGCGAGAGGAAGCATGGAAGAAGCGACTGGAAAGGGTAAGACAACCAATCAACAGTTTGTGCTCAAATTCCTTTTGTAATAAGCAACTTATCTGGGACCAATGTTTTTTTTGTGCAAGTTTGTTAACCAATGCCACACGAAAACCAAACTATATATTGTGAATATCCAAGGGATTGGTCGGATTACACAGACAAAGAGGCTGCCTCATGCTTATATGTGGGGGTAAACAATTTGAATGAGATCAAAGATACCATCTTTGAGGAAATCTTAAGAAACATCTCAATATCCTCCTTAGTCAGTGAGACTGCTTGTCTGATATTTTAGCATTCATTATATATTTTTATGTCATTCTAGATCTATCGATAATTTCTAGGATTTATTCATCTTTTAATGATCTTTTGATCACTAAAGGATAAATTGATAATTTAGGGATCTATTGATCAGTTGATTGATTGAAACTATTTAGTCGTCTGTTGAGTGAGCATTTTACTTCTTCTGTTAAGAATGAATAACCATCTTTCTTCTCTTCTTCTTTTCCTCTGCTGTTGATGTGTTATATGTTGAATGTGTGTGTAGAGATGTTTCTTCTCTTCAATGGTATTCTTAATCTTTATTTATAAACAGGAAGTGGAGAAAAGAAAGAAGTTGTCCGATGCCTATAAACTGGTGGTGGCCGAGCGTAGTAAGCCGGTCGTTTTGGGTGGACCCGATTACGAGGTTAGTGGTCATCCAATGATGATGGCTAACAGGCGATGATTACACGAAATAATTGATCAGACAATTGATTATGATTATGTTAATTAGATTAAAAGATAATGAATTATGTTAATTAGGAGGTTGCATATTTGACTGAATACGTTAATGACTGTTACTCTGTCGAATGAAATGATGAATGTGAGGTTGACATCTGAAATGTGTAATCGTTAGATGGTTAGGTCTTATCAATCTGTGGCAGTCAACAAATGAATCTCATATTTACAAGCATTAAGGCCAAATGGGAGATATGGGGGGGAGGAACATATTAAGAGTCTATTTACACACTTAGAGACATACATTCACACACATGCAGTGACATATTCTGTTGATTGTAGATGAAGATAATCTGAATTCATCTGTTGGTCTGTGTATGTATGAAAGGGTGTGTGTGCGTGTGTGTAGGAAGGTCCTCATTGTATGCTCAATGAAGAGGAGTTTTTCGATGCAGTTGATGCTACGCTCGACAAACTGGAGAAAGAAGAGGAAAAGGTGAGCAAAACATTTCAATGACTCCTTCAATGACTCATTCAATGACTCATTCAATGACTCATTCAATGACTCATTCAATGACTCATTCAATGACTCATTCAATGACCCATTCACTGTCTCATTCAATGTCTCATTCAATGACCCATTCAATGTCTCATTCAATGACTCGTTCAATGTCTCATTCAACGACTCATTCAATGTCTCATTCAATGACCCATTCAATGTTTCGTTCAATGTCTCATTCAATGTCTCATTCAATGACTCATTCAATGACTCATTCAATGACTCATTCAATGTCTCATTCAATGTCTCATTCAATGTCTCATTCAATGACTCATTCAATGACTCATTCAGTGACTCATTCAGTGACTCATTCAATGTCTCATTCAATGTCTTATTCAATGTCTCATTCAATGTCTCATTCAATGACCCATTCAATGACTCATTCAATGACTCATTCAATGACTCATTCAATGTCTCATTCAATGTCTCATTCAATGAAATCGTTCAGCATTGGAAATTGAGAGTGGAAGAATTCTGCTCTTGACTGGAATGAAAGAAGAAGACTAGTATGGTGGTTGGGTTGGCCTAGGTTTGTTGAATTGTTGAAATCAGAAAAGAATGCATTTAGGTTGGTGTAAGATGGATCAATTGATTGATTATTGGACTTGTTTATGTCTATGTTGTGTTTGTAGAAGTTGCAGTTGGCAAAGGAGGGCAGTATGAGTCGAATGCCTAAGACGTCACTTGACCCAACGCATGCACTCTACCAAGAGGTCAGCTCCTCTTCCACTTCCTCCTCTATTCATTCTGTCAATGGGCTTTGTGTAACAAGTGCATCTTTTCTGTTCCCCACTCTCTCTCTGTCTCTTTGTCTGTCTGTCTCTTTCTGTCAGTCTCTTTCTGTCTGTCTGTTTCTCTCTTTTCCTGGTTATTTTATAGGAACCTTGAGTAAATCCTTGTAAAGTCCGCTCTGAGTCGTGATGAGCAAGTGAGTGACCACTGAGTCTGTGATGTGGAGTCCTGAGTATCTTTAATATAAAGGGAAACATTTCTCTTGTTTTTGTCTGCCAACAAAGACTCACAAATGCAAGCAATGCTCCTCTGGTCATACAGAACATTCTCGTCCAAATTTCATGGTCAATAGTTTTAGCACACGATTTACTTTTTATTCCACTCTTTGGACATTTTAAACTTTTGAATTGCTCACATTCCCAACATCATATCAATAACGCCGGCTCTTTTGCACTCACATCATATGAGGCAAGGCTAATTTAATATGCAAATGAGATGCATTAGTTATGAAACCACTCAGCTCAGACGAAATTACGCTTGCCAATGAAGACTCGCGATCAAGTAGAGCTATGCAAGTACGGTATAAATAGAGAATGCCAGATTGAGTTAACACAGTCACCAATCCATCTGTAAAGACTGGCTGGGGGTCATTGCATAATTACGTAACGCTGAAAATGGCCACTTTTGACTCCCCACTCCCTCTGTAGCGCATCGTAACGTTTCCATAGACCCCCCACCCACCCTCATGAGCGTTACGTATTTATTTTGAACAACAGTCAGTGTAGTTTTACCTGGCCCTAAATAGTGCCAGGTCTCCAAATTTAACCTCGATCAATGGTAGATAATATTTAATATTATGTTTTAACTTCGATTTCACCGCCGTGTGTAGGCTACGAGGCTAAACACTAGTTTAGTGTAAATTTATATGCTTGGCCTACTAGCCTTACAGCCTAGCTTCTCTTGGAACTGAATTTTGAACTCGGCGGGCTTGCCCCGATTGCGTCTTCCTTAACTAACGCAGCTATCACTACATTCACCAGACCTTTTTAGGAAGCAGGTCCGACATTTCGCGCGGCAGCTCCGTTCGTTTTTGGTGCTTCTGACTAATACCGCTTTGCATGTTAGTCGTCACGAGGTGTTTAACTAATACGCACGCCTTGAGATGATGCAAATAAAAATGGCGCATGCTTAATATCGAATCGAAAATTCTTCAAATTTCCAAAGTTAAGTGTAGATGATTTGTCATTTGTTTTGACTGTGATTTGCTTTGACTGTGATTTGCTTTGACTGTGATTTGCTTTGACTGTGATTTGCTTTGACTGTGATTTGCTTTGACTGTGATTTGCTTTGACTGATTTGCTTTGACTGATTTGCTTTGACTTGAAGCCATCGGCAATCGTAATATTGATGCATAACAAACGGACTTGATTTGCATATTGAATTTCCCCCCGCTTTCGTATGATGTTTCAAATTGACCCCACCTTTCTGAAAACATTCAGGTGAGCTGGGAAATTGGGAGAAGAATGTTTTGTAGAAATTTCATACCACCAGAGCGTTACGTTCATGAGCCTTCACGACTAAAGGAACAACTTAATCTTTGGTTTTTAGCTTAGATTGAGTATTATTAATTAATTACTAATTAGTTTAAAAATGAAAGGCGTTACGTAACGTTCAGTTAACCCCCCACCCACTCCCGTAACGTTTCGTAACGTTTTCAAGCACCCCACCCACCCATCCACCCTCGAACGTTACGTAATTATGCAATGACCCCCTGCTCGTCCACTGTGGTCGTCCTGTTCTGGTCACCTTTGACAAGCGATTATTGTCATTTTGTTGATTTCAGATTGACCACGTCGTCAACGACCACATCACCAACGCCGACATGACGGCCAGCGACGTTGCAAGTACGTGGACTCTGGTCGCCTCAGAGGGAGATATGAAGGTCTACAAGAGAGAGGTGGAGGACAATGGAGCAGTCATCTATCCACTCAAGGCCATCCACACGGTCAAGGTCGGTCGGCTATCTTCCACTTCTCATGTCAAGAATTCTTAATCAACATACTTTGAAACTGATGAATTCTCTGCTTTGTCTACTTTCACAAACTCATTTGTCTGTTTATTTTGGCTCAAACTCGTCCTTACTTTTGACTAGTCTATTCTGAATCTGGTAGAAGTTGCGTCTCATTTTGAATCGCCAAAAAAAGCATGGCCTCTTGGTCCATCCGAAACCCATATGCAATCACAGGAGTTCTTCTGCCCCCTAGGAGTGAGAGGGGTGTCAATGAGCTTTGTTGAATGTCTCTTTGTCTGCTTCCGTTGTGGGTTCTGTCGGAGCATCTACTTTCAATCGTTCGCCTGGATTCAATGTTTTGCAACGATCTCGTCTTAAACAGTGTTCTACACGGAGTACTTTGGGTCTTTTGCATGTTTGATTATTAATATTATTAATACTTGTATTTTGCTTTTATTGAGCACCACTACCTTTTGACTGAGCATCAATTGAGTGAAGGACATTTGCTCCTCAACGTCCCTTTGGAATATGACCGTCTCTCTCCAGGGAGGGGGAGGAGAGGAGGAGGCTTGAGATCTTTATCCATCAAATGCAATTGTATGGTATTGACAATACGGGTGTGTGTGTTTGTTGCAGGGAATTACGGGCCATGAGTTGTGCCACTACTTCTGGGATCCTTCTGTTCGCATGGAGTGGGAGAACACGCTGGAATCAACGCAGGTGATGGAATGGTTGTCCAAGGACACACACATCACCTATCAGTCGCTGAAGCGCATCTGGCCGGCCGCCCAGCGTGACTCCATCTTCTGGTCGACCATCCGTCACTGTCCGAGCGACGACGACGAAGGACCCGACTACTGGATCGTTGTGAACCATTCCATAGATGGAGCCACTCCACCTGTCAGTAGCAGACTCTGCCTTTCCTCCTCTACCTATTGTCTCTTTCACCCATTGTTATTTGGTTATACTCTGGGGCATACTTGGCAGATCACTTGGTGCCATAGTTGGTTTCTGCAGAATATATACTCCCTTGCACATATATAGGAGGCATGATGTCATTTGAACAGCCCTGTATGATTTCTATTCAATTCAACTTATAAGTAAAGGAGGACTAAGTACATTCTTTATTAACTAATTACTAATTGATTACATTACATAATTGCTGATTTTGGTGCCCAGTTAACACGGATTCTAAAATGGAGATAACATCCTAACAATAAGTGCGTTTCAGATGCGAATGGGAGATAATTAGTGAGTTGGAAAATAGTTTTTTTTTAATGAAATTACTAATGTTAGAGCTTCTAGTTCCACAGGCTCACTTGGTTATTAGGTATTAGCGCCATCCATGGATTTTCTCGGTTATGGGTTCTTCCATCTGGAATGAGCTACCACTTGAGCTCCAGTCTTTACATGTGGTCCAATTGGCTGCATTTGACAAATCGTTCAAGTCTGTTTCTTTAGTCTGGGCTGGGCTGGGAGCGCTCCTCAGTCGGTTCTTGAAGGGGTCCTGTATCAATTCTCTGAATGAATGAATGAATGAACCATTCTATTGTTTTTAGATTTGAATCTGAGATGAGTCTGTTATTGTGCAAGTCATTATGATTCAAAGATCTGTTCGTGGTTTCTTCCTCTTCATGTGATGATGTGATGTTTCTGTGTTTTAGAATATGCCAAAGTGTATTCGCCTCCAGTTTAACGTTGCGATGATTTGCCAGACAGTTGTTAAACCTCCGGTCAATGGACTCGAAATGACGAGAGATTCACTCACCTGCAGGATACAGTATTCGGCAAATGGTGAGGAGTTAGTCATGGCAACAGTCTTAACAGGAAATGCTTCTCTTTTGTTTGTCTCTGTTTTGAAAGTTTTAGTTTACTTCTCAGAAGAGGTTAGGAAAGGAAAAGCGTTTAATGAATTGGTTGCCAAAGATGATGTGTGAACAATGTAGGTGAATATATTGTAACATTACAATACAATACGATAAAAATGTAATTTGATAATGCAGAAAGTTCAGAAGCGCACATTGAAGCCGGGCAACCATTAAGATCCATAGGTAAACTGGAAGAGGTAGGTTTTCAGCTGAGAGCAAAAGACAGTCAGTCTCACTGAGAGTGTTGTGAACATGAGTAGGTAGAGAGAGTTCCAGATAAAGGAGGGACCGGCAACAGTGAACAACCGCCGGCTAAATACAAGATGTGTACTAGGAACAACGTACTTTCCAGCAAAAGTGGAATAAGACAAGATGTGTACTAGGAACAACGTACTTTCCAGCAAAAGTGGAATAAGACAAGATGTGTACTAGGGACAACGTACTTTCCACCAAAGGTGGAATAAGACAAGATGTGTACTAGGGACAACGTACTTTCCACCAAAGGTGGAATAAGACAAGACGTGTGCTAGGGACAACGTACTTTCCAGCAACGGCTGATCTAAGAGAGAAGCGGGTCTTTAGCAGAGCTGCAAAGTGTGACCATGGGAGACAAGTAAGAAGGCAGATGATCTGTGTGTGCTCTGTACATGAGGAGTGCCAGCTGTAGCAGATAATTATGCTCACAGACAGGAAGCCAGTGTAGAGAACAAACATTGCCGTGATGACTGATTCGATTGCAATAGCAGATGATTAGATTGGTTGTCCATCTGCCGTTGTGTGTTGCAATGTTGTTGTTGTGGTGTTGCAGTGAATCCTGGCGGCTGGGTTCCTGCGTCCGTCATTCAGGTCATCTGTAAAAGAGAGGCTCCAAAGTTCCTCAAGACTTTTACGGCTTACGTGCAAGAGAAAACGAAGAACAAGCCGATTCTCTTCTAACCAGACAATGAAGAAGGAAGCGGTCGTCCACAATCTGTCTGGAGCCGCTGTGGTCGTCGCTCTCATCATCCCTTTTGGCGCGACTGACGGTCGAAGAGCTTGAGGCATGTGATTTCTGGGGGTTGAACTGACTGCAGATGTGACGGATTCTGAAATGATTCTCTTCATCTCTCCTCCTCCTCCTTGTCGTCGTCCTCCTCCTCTTGTTGCTACTCAGTCTCGATTGACCGTCCACTGTCGTCCGTGTCATGCGATGACCAGCTGCTCATTCATTTCTGTGCTCCTGTGTGATTCTTAAGTCGTTGTTCTTGAGCGTCGTCAACAGTTGACTGCCTGGGTTTGTGTCCTGTGAGGCTTTAAAACTCGTATCTGAGTTTAGTTAAGATGAGATAATAGTGAGCTGGGATTGGGTTTTAGTTTAACCGGATGCTGGGTCAAGGGCGGAGGGTTGCATCAGACTTTTAGAAATGTCTTGGGGGGTCTGTGCGTTACTGGGCCAATGGAGGAATTTGTAAATGGACTTTATCATAAGCGTGGTGTTACGTTTGGGGTTGTGATCTTTATCTTCTTCTCTTCTCTTAATCCATGCGGCGGTTTTTCTTTTGTTTTGAATCAGATGATGAGAGTGACCTTCTTTTCATTTGATTCTGGTGTTTTGATTTTCTTTTGACTTCTTTTAAATAATTATTACAGGTATTGTGTTTTATTTTGTGGTTAATTGTCACCAGAATCCCTTCAATATTGAGATGTGTGTTTAGTCTGTGTTTGTTTACGTCTCTTCTCTCCTCAGAATCCAACCATTTGCTACGTTTTTGTGAGTTTTGTGATTTTGGTTATTGGCATCATCTGTCCTCTTCCATTGGACTCTTCAATCTTTTCTTTACTGTTTTTCTTGCAGAGTATGCTGAGGCCGAGTAATGTTTGGTTGGTTGGCGCTGACAGCTTTTTCTACATTCCCCACCCTTTTTATACAAATTCTCCTCCTCTGCGTGTCTAGTTGTACAGCGTCCTTTGGTGTCTGGTTCTCATAGAGATGTACTGATCGATCATCGTCATCTGATAGATTTTTCTAACTTTTGTTTTTCCTTTCTGTGATAACTTCTTTGAGAATTTCTTCTCGTTTATTCTTATCATCAGAGATCACTTCATCCGACATATTATGTGATTACAATACACATGTGCGAGTAGTCCTATTATTATTATTATTATCATTATTATTATTTTTGATTATTGTTTCATAGTAATCGTGTTTTTATTTTTATTATTATTATTGTTAGGGTTGCAGAATAAGAAGCATCTAAATTATAAAGTGGACATTTTTTCTATTTGTCCCAAGAAACACTAACGAGAAGAGAGTTGATTTTCTGAAAGTAACCGTGGAACTGTGTTTAATTATTGACCTTTGCATCTGGAATGAGGTCTGAATAGATTCAGTGCAGTTGGAAAGTTTGATATTACTCTGCAATCCTAATTCATATCGACATTATGAGGCTTTGATTTTAAGTTGATGATACATTTTGTGAAAAGGCAGAGCTACCTTTGAGTCGACCATTCACTGATTAAGCGAGCAGGTGGAACCGAGGAGCAGTTCCCTCTTCTCTATCAATTTGCAGCATTCTTCTTCTGAAAACAGTTCTTACAAAAGAGAGAGCTTTCTGTGTTTAAATTTCACATGAAGCACATTGACTTGTGGTGAGTTGTGGCTCTGGTGTGCATCAAAGTTGTATTTTTCATGGACAGTTGAGCTGACGTCTGCTCTGCAACATACCCACCCTCTCTGCACCCACCACCTCACTCACTCACTCTTCACATTGATATTCCTTTCTTTCCGTTTTCTCATCATGTCGTCGTCGAGTTGTGCGCTTTGGACAGTTTGAAATTATGCATCATCCTAATCGTCAGTTGTTATTGTTTTTGGTTGTGGTTTGTCTTCATTGGGTTGAATAGACTGACGTCACTGCGACCATGTGACCTTTTCTGATAAATGACCTTTGCTCCATTTATTTGTAGAGCGCTTTCAGTTGTAAGATTTCCTGTTGTAGAATGCTGCTTCTTTCAGAGAAGCCTCATTGGTCTAAGACAGATGAAGTCTATTCTGTAAGTCCCAATTTCCAACTCCTTCCTAAGTCAGAGAGAGAGATGTCCACTTGTAATCCTATCGTATGATGACTGATTTACATGGTTCGTTGCACTTAAGAGGAGGAGGCATCATTACTCCACTAAATCAGTGACAGTCTGCTACGTTGACTGACCTGAAGGCAATGAAGCTGTTAAAATAAGCGTTGAATGTCATTCCACTGTGTCTTACCAAAACCAATGATGATTGCACATATATTTTGCCAGACAATTGTAAATAATTGATGTCTGTCTGTCTGTCTGTCTGACTGACTGTCTGTCTGTCTGTCTGTCTGTCTGTCTGTCTGTCTGTCTGTCTGTCTGTCTGTCTGTCTGTCTGTGTTGGTTGGTTCTTTTTCATTTCCTTTTGTTTCCTTTTGAACTGTCATTATAATGTTGTGATTGGTCATTTGACAGACTCTCTTCTCACCCTTCTTCTTCTTCTTCTCCTTCTTCTCCTATTATTCTATGTCAACTGCATAATTTGCTTATCCATGATCTCCATCGTGTATTTCTTTATCCCTCCTTAGACCCGAGGTCGAGAAAATGAAGGCGTTAACGCTTGGTGATTGTGTTCCTCTCAGCTCTTCCTTCTCTTCTTACTATGTCGGTTTGTCATTCATCTTTTCATTCTGCTTCCATTCCTTCCAGTTCCAGTGTTTCCCTGTTTGTTCCAGAATGTCTTGGATGTCACTGGCCATCACTCCATTCTTCTCCTACTCTTCTTTTTCTTCCTCCTCCTCTTCTTCCTCCTTTTCCTCTTTCTCCCCTCCTCCTCTTCCTGCTCCTTCTCTTCCTGCTCCTTCTCTGTCAACTGATTCGTTATTTTCATGCATGAACCGTCGTTGTTGCTCTTGTTTTTAAGTCCAGCGGCATTTGATTAATAGGCCTATGATACTACCTGTATAAATACCTGTATAAAACACAAATGATTAGTATGTTATTATACACGTGTAAGATATGTTTCAGTATAGAAGAGTGGAGGCGTCGTCGTCGTTTCTATGGCTGTACATAATTTGATTGTACGATGAATAATTAAAACGTTAAACAATGATTTTTCAATGCGTTCGGGGATGTCTACAAGTAATGCGCATAGGTGCAAGAAACGGGGTAGGGGTGGAACCTCGTCTAATATTGGACCTGTTGAAAGGAGCCACTAAAGAAGATCTGAAGACTGAGTAGCCTAAAACCGGTAGAAGTAGTGTTTAGGGAGGGTCGTGTTGATTGTATGCCATTAACAGGTAGTTTCAGTTTAACGAGACTCTGATAACAGCGATCATTAGCGTCGCCCTCCTTCTGTAGCCATTCTTGGGACTGGCACTGCCAGAGTGCCGTTGACGATTGATTTTGCGTTGATCAGTGTAGACCGGGATGCGTATTCGCTATCCTGCAGTGTTTATGACCGATGACAGCACTGCTGAACAAAGCGCTCTGGCTGCTACATGGCCCGAAAGTACGTTACGCCTTTGTCTCTTTCATGTGCACAGGCAAACTGGAGATGGCTATGGGACTCAAAAAATGCCATAAAAAAGGAAGATAGGCCCCTTCTGATGAATGAATTCAGGAAGATAATGATGACCACATCCAAAGAACGTGCGTTCGAGGCATCAACTGTGCCATTGCATCTTATCTGTCACTCAAGTATCCACGTTGGCAAGAGAGAGTTAAGAAACACTTTGAGAGGTGCGAGGCATGGTGTATTGCATGGCGTTCGGCTGTACATCGTGGACACCACACAAACAATTTCAGTGAAGCCACAGTACGCATTTTCAAGGACATCGTACTTTCTCGCCTTAAAGCATACAATGTAGTCTCTCTTGTGGACTTTGTGTGTACTGCCATGAAACTATTACTCACATCGCTTGCTGCAATTTGCTCATTCTAGAGTTGCAAAACCTCATATTTGGTTGCGAAAGCAAAAGTTGAAGGCCTCATATGTTGATGCTGGAGCAATTACGCAGACTGCAGACTCGATGTATCAGATACCTAGTGAAAGCGATGCTTCAATCATGTACACTGTGGATATCGACGTTGGCATCTGTTCGTGTGAGGCTGGAATGTGTGGTCATTTCTGTAAGCATCAATCTTACAACATGTGCCAGATGTGTTGCTACCAAATGCCCCACCTGTAGACACAGTTGCGAGACACAGAATGGCTGCTGTGGCATTAGGTGACAAGGCCCAGGATTCATCATTCTACGAACCGTTCACTATGGACAACAAACCATCACATTCAATTTGGACTTCTTCAGCTGACGAGTACTCCACGTCAGTGTCACAGATGCACGAGTCAATGGACCAAGAGCAGTCTGACGTGTCCGCTTCAGCTGTCACCTCGTCTCGCGTTGTGGATGATAGCACCAGTTTAATGATGTCTGCATTAGATGTCATGCAGCAGTTACACGATAAGTTCGGATCCTCCACTGCCGGCTGGACTCATGTTCTGTCACGGCTTGGCAATGTCCAAACTGGCACTCAATGGGAAACCTTCCTGCACTCGTTCGGTAGTGCAGTACCTCTTCGCCATCATCATCGCGCTGCCATTCGTGTTCAGCCAACATCCCTAGCCCGCCGTCGACCTGGAATCACCCGTGGTAGCAAGCGTCTTGCCAGTGGACGCCCACCGTCAAGTGACCCCCTGCGACGTAAGGCCAAGCGCCCTCGAAGTCTGAACTACAACTTAGTACGGAATCAGACGAATGCTAAATCGCATGGTGACGGTCATTAGCATTGCATTATTTTTTCAATGCTATCGCAAATGTAAATACACACGATCTCATATAATACCCTATGGCCTTGACCATGTTGTACGCTATGTAACAATTACTGTGCAGTTTGTTTGTTGATTGTACTCTCGAACACTTGCATGGGGTGTGTTGTGTGATTCAAATCACAGTTTTGTTTCTTAAAAATAGATTTATAAGTCTTTCTCTATTGATTTTAACTCTTAACCAACGGTATCCATGGTTTCTTTTTGTGCTAGCAATGTTTGGTTGTGGAATGATAAATGATAATTGTATTAATTTATTAGATCATCGCTTTCATTGTTTCATCATAAATTAACTGATACTGGAATGTTTTATTATTTAAATGCCTAATTTCCTCTCATTCCAGCTCTGCTCTTCTCATGACTAGCGTACTAGGTAGCGGCATGGCTGCGTTACGGCGCTTTAGAAATTGTCCGTTTAATAATAATAATAGAACCATATATTTTAATTACTGTTGTGTTTGTTTAGAAGAACGAAATTGTCTTAAATAGTTTCCTAAGAAACGTGACCTAAGTGTTATATGACTTTTTAAAATTGATGCTGTTTTTATAGCTGTTCTAAGCTTGCTTTATTACTTCTCCTTATTAAGCCTGCAATTGGATGATTTGGATCACATTATTAAGTAAACTTAATATTCTAAAAATTTATATCTCTTACATGTCTATTTTGATCCATATGTTCAGGATTAGAAATAATACATTACCGTCCACAGTCAAAAACTATTTACAGTCTGTATCTGAAATTCATTCGTTTAATTCTCGTGGATTGAGCAAATGTGTTGCTCCATATGGCCGAACCTTGTGTCTAGCTAATAGCTTTCGAATTGTTGGTCCTCAATTGTGGAATTCACTATAATATGATGCTAAGAGCAGAAAAACTTGAAATGTTTCTGCTTTAAAACTATTCTAGTGTTGATAAGTAACTATAATTATGGTCACTGCAATATGCACATGCGCACTCAGCTCACCTACTCTATAAGCTGCACTACTTACTTACTAGATCATTATGATTATTAATGTTGGCCCTACTGCAGTTATCAATATAAGTTTCTTTTAAATTGTTCTAATATTGTTATAATTATTATTACTTTAGTTCTAATTAATGTCGTAGGATAGATGTATGAATATGCTAAGAATGAGGAGCCAAGGTTTTAGTATAAGCTGTGTAGCTTTTCTTGGCACCTATTGCACTGGACCTTTCATGGTTGCAGCCTAACTGTAATACTTGAATTGTGCAATAAAAAAATGTAAGTCCTATGGCCACTCGATGCAACGACTTGTGTGAAGACCATCTTCGTAATCTCTAAATTTTTATTATTGTTGTCATCATCATCGAACTTAATGGCATTTCTGTAACCTGCCATATAATAAGAGAGCACCACAATCGCCACATTAATTAGGCCTACAATGTCGGAGTCGCGTGAGAAAGCTTATTTAACGGTGCGTAAGCCATGGAGGTCAAGTGTTGAAAGAGCAGAAGGGGGGGGGGGCGTAGAACGTACATGCGCTACAGAGGGAAGTGGGAATTTGGGCGGATTTTTGCCTACTTAATATTCTGTTAATACTTGGACTTTTGGGCATAATGCGTAATTTGCCGGAATTAAGGTAGAATAAATTGGTTTATCATTCCGGATTGATTTTCCGGATGTTGACCTGATTGGTGTGGCACAGTGGCAGATCGGTTAGAGCCGTCAGCCCGTAACGTTCAGTGTGTGCTGAGCGCGCGGGTTCGAGCCTCGTCCGGGGTGTCACTGTGTATGGACCTTGAGCAAGTCCTTCGCGTACAATTGCTCTGCAGTACAACTAATTGCGCCGTCGAGGCGTGTGCGCACTTCTGAGCAAAAAGTTGTTGGACGAAGGGCGGTATCAAATTTCGGAAATGATTACGGCTTCGGTGTAGGTGTGCGCCATTGGTTGTTGCCATCTTATGCATTGACACATTGAAACCCAAGCGCTTTAGAAGTAAAGTTACTAATATATAGTCTTATCGATGTATCAAGTCGAAAACACTGATATATATATATATATATACATATATAGTGTCATCTGACTTAGCGGTAGTGTTAGTTCATTTTAATGAAGGGCCACCAACTTAAAGTACGCTTAAAGTACAAAATGCAGATTATAATCCTTCATTGGTACTAATTGCTAATCGCATCCTTATGTATATTATGAAGTTATCATAAGGTAAATCATTTTAAGAATGAATGCTTTGCGTGACAGACTGTCAGATACTAGCAATTTATTGTCATGGTTATGTGGATGCTGGGGCAATGTTGGGCACGAGACCAAGACCGAGAGGTCCAAGATCAAGACCGGGTGGTCCGAGACCAAGACCGGGTGATCCGAGACCCAGGCTGTTGGTCCGAGACCAAGGCCAAGACAGAGACTCATTTTTATAAACAATTTAATTTATTAAGAGGTTAAAACGGAATAACACGCTTAAACATCAATTTTATTGCTGAAGAATACTAATCTTAATAATGGTCCAGAAAACTGTTTCACCGGTCAGTCTGAACTTATGCGGGTTCAGTCCTTGGCTTTGGCCTGAGAATATCGCACTAGGCCTATAAATCACTTAAAGTATACGATAGGTTCTAAATAAGACATCTGAACAAGTGGATTAACGTACCGCTTGAATGGTGTAGGCCTATAGCTACTTGTACTCAGAATTGTAGGTTAAGAGTGACTACACGTGGCCGACCACATAATTATTAGATTGTTCCAAAACCTTGACATTTTGTGAAAGCAAATTATGAAATGGCTTTTTCCGTTGCAAATGCATTTTTTGCCCATAGTATACATAGATGGCCAGCACGTCATAAATCGATAACAAGCGTGTAGGGCCTAAGTATCCGGTGTCTCTAATAATCGAAAATAACCGACAAATATAAAAGAAATTGCTCTGATACGGCAAACGACCAAGAACGCTGATCTAAGACAGAGACCAATCCCAAGACCGTTCCTTCAAGACCAAGACCGACGCAGTCGAGACCAAGATCAAGACCGAAGGTCTAAGACCAAAACCAAGACCGATGCATTCGAGACCAAGACCAAGACCGCAGTTTTCCGGTCTCGAGACCGTCTCGCGACCAAGACCGCGGTCTCGAGACCGTCTCGCGACCAAGACCGTGATCTCGAGACCACATCCCTGTGCAAGGATGCAAAAACCAAGATAAAAAAATCAAAAGTTTTTATAATTTGTGTTTGGGTTTTATTTGGTTATTTGGTTTTTAGTTTCCTTTGGATTTTGTCACAGCAGTTTTGTTATAAAAAGCATCATATACAGCATGAAAAACTCAGAAAAAAGAGCTCCAACTCGTTTTTATAATTAATTTAGCTTGATTTCGGACTGAATAACCCACAATTAGTAATATAATAATATTAGTAAATTGAATAAAAATATTTAAAAAAACAAGTATTTTAAGCATGTTCAAATGTTCGACGTCGCCATTCCTCTCTCCTCTGCGCTTCCTCTTTAAGTCTCTGGTAGTGGTAGCCATTTGCCATTGATCATCCAGTTCAGCAGCATTCGACTTGGTCTTCCTCTTCCGCGTTTTCCGTCCATCATCCCTGCTATGTTCGTTTGCATTATTGAGTTTCCTCGTATAGCACATGCGCTATCCATCTCCGTTGTCTCACATAAATAAAGCAAATCTTCTAAATTTCTCAGCGCCACATCAAACCGCTACAAAGAGACCAGCTTATTTCGCACAGTTTACAAGTTGCGCTTTATCAATATGAAGTTTACGCTTACGACTACGACTTTCATTTACTTACTTAGAAGAAACTCCTTCGGTGTTTGATAGTTAGTTAGTACTAGCTCACTTGCTCACGGGTGTAAATCATTTTGTACTTCCGGTTGTTTTGCGTGTTTTTTCATTGGAGGATCTTCATCAATGTAAAACTCGTGTAAATATAATGTAGTAATAATTCCTGATAGCTAGCCACTATGCGGATTACCTTTACATTTTTAGACCTAAGCTGTGCATCTGGTTCTGTTGGCTTTCTCGTAAACATCGTGTGTGACTAAAATCCCTAAATGGACTAGTGGTTAATACTGCCAAACTTGTTCTTTCTGATGAACATTCTTAAAATACGTTACATAAAACCAAAAGAGTTTTTTCATGCTTATAGTTTGGAGAATCTTGAAATTAGTTTTTGTGCTTGTTGTTTGGTGCATGTGTGGAACAAATGTACTATATATTAACGCATCCATCTTGATTTCCATAAGTTCTTGCCCTAGAGACACCTAGGACGAAGTTACTTGTATATTTTCTAAGCAGCGATGAAATATTTGATTTCGCTGATTTATGACGAGGCTGCTAAGTCTTGTTTTGTTTTGTTGCTCCAGAACATTGTGGACAATGGCAGGAGCAAGAGGCAGAGGTTTTAATGTCAATTATTCATTTCCTTCTAGTAAGTAACCATTCTGCTGTCTTGTTTTTGTGTCTGTGTCATTGGTCTTTGACACTTTAATTAATCTTATTTGAAATGAAAAGATCAGAGAATCCCTTGATAAAAATCTGCTTTTACTTTTAAAAGTTGTAAATTGACGCTTATGGCTGATGACTTATGGCTGATGACTTATGGCTTATGTGTTGAAGCGGATTTGAATTCTGATTGGTCAAAGTGACGACTCAATTGGTGTCTAAATTCTTTGTAAGCATTTGCCGGCTAACCCAATAGTTAATGCAAAACCTGTGGTAAACCTGTTTTGTAAATTTCTTATTCATGCTTTTCAGCTTTTGTTTTATTTTAAATAAACATTGTTTGTCAATTGACAGACGACGTCGTTTGCCTTCTCTCTTTCTGTGACAATTGGCTTCTGCACGTTATACATCCAACTGACCCTAATCCAGCCTTCGTTCAACCTGGGTATTCATGATAAGAACTTGATGTGTGACTGCATATCATATCCAATGCACCACTGTCTACAGAATCTGCTCTAGAGATGGATCAGTGTGGGTGGTGGCAGCCCCCCAAGCAATATACTCTTATAATAGATGCTGTGAGTTGGACCTTCGACAGTCAATGGCTGACTTCGATGATGTCACTGTGTAAGAACTGACCACAGCCTTCTAAGATTGTTGTGTAGGTGTTGAAACCCTCTTTTGTCTTTTGTCCAGGCCATCGAGGAGGAGGAGGAGGAGCAGCATTCACAAAAAACGAATCGTTTGCAAAAAACGAACCAATCGATAAAGAGGAATTTCAGAAGTTAAAAAGACGCAGTGGAGATGGACCACAAATGGAATTACGACTCTTGGTCAGAGGACGGGTGAGTTCAGGGAAATGCCAAGGACTGTTGCGGCGCTGAGGCCAGGAACAAATGCCTAGGCCAGGCACGTACGCCGAGGCCAGGCTTAACAGTCTTAACACAAGCACACATACACACACGAGGCAAACATGAGTTGCACTATTTACATGAAGAACTAATACGATGAAGTTCTACTTATACACATTCACATATCTGCGCTATTTCTAAGCAAGGACTTTACATAGGGAATGTTTTCACACAACACCCAGCACATGATTCACATAGCAAATGATTCACATGGCAAATGATTTTAGTTTAGTGTTTATTTACCTCATTACTAAAGGATTCTGTTCATATTCAAAGTTTTTTAAATAAAGTGTTGTTGCTGTCTTGAGAAGGAGGAGCTGAAGGCTATTAGATGTTGATTTTGTTTTAGAATGCTGGCTCCATTATTGGAAAGAATGGTTCAAACATTAAGCGAATTCGACAGCAGGTCAGTTGATGTTTGTTGCCAGCGCTTTGTGCAGCTTTCAGAGTTTATTGGCTGAAGTGTTGAAGATGGTCATCTCAGGAGCCAATTGTTTTTTACTTCTTATTTATTTTAGGGCAGATCAGGTTAACCTTCCCAGATCTGTCTGACGCATAATTTGCGGTTTTCAGTGAAAGATACCAAGGGGATTGCTGTTTGATTTGGTTTTGACGATTCTCGTTAATGCGTGTTATGATTGTGTTCTTTTTTCCTTTTATAGTATGAGGTCAAGTTATTTCTGACTGACACAAGAAGTCCTGAGAGGTGAGTTGTATCTGTTGTGCATTTTTTCTTTTGCTTATTTGGCAATTGTTGCTCTTCCTGTTTGAATTCGTTCTTACTTTACTCTTATGCATCTGTCGAGTCATTGATGAAAATGAACGGGTGCAAATTAATCCAATACAATACAACTGTATTTTGATATTGTACATTAAATTATTAAATTATGATAAGACATCAATGGCTCAGAGCAATTGTGATTTGTGACTGATGGTCGATATTTAGTAACTGCCTCAGGAATCAATGAGTTTCTCAAACCCCGTAATACTCTGCAGATTATGGTCCAAAGAGTCTGACATGTTGGCCACACAATTTGACACATGTAGCATCAACTGAGAGGAGAGATTTTTTGCTATTTAACAGCAGAGGAAATTTTCTAAAGATTAAGTCATTGTCTCTTTTAATTTCTAGGATGAAATTGAGTTTCTGTTGAATGTTGCTATTTGGTATACGATGTACATTTAATCGTTGTTTATGCAATTATTGAGTTTCAGTTGATGTTCAATGTTCTGCGTATTGTGAGAGGAAAAGTTTGTGAATGATTTGTTTCTCTAGGATTCTTAGTATCATGGGTGATCTGGGATCAATCTGTGAAACAATTCTCGATCTCATACCAGTGATCGACAACAATCCAGTGGGTGATCCAACTCTTCTTCTTCCTCTCATTTTCTTTGTTCTCACAACTTCTCTGCTTCTTCATTCTTGTCCTCTCTTTGAGATCATTATCATATATTTGAATTGAATTGAATTTATATGAATTTAATATAACGCCCCTTCAGGACGACTACTCAGAGGCGCTCCCGATCCCGAGCAAAAAGAAGAGTCTTGAGATGTTGATGAAATGTATTAGAGGGTTCCTTAAGAAGGGAGTGGATGACCAGAGAGAGACCATTCCACGCTGTAGGGCTAACAATGGCGAACACCCTTTAACTCTGAGCAAAAGGTACAAAAAGAGTATGTTGACAGACTGAACGTAAAGATTGGTGACCCAGGCATGTTGTGACAGGAACAATAAGGGATTTCAAGTAGACTGGAGCCCAACCCAATAGACAGCTACATACCAACGAACAGCGCGCACACTGAGCGTTACGGGCCGACCGCTCTAACCAATCAGCACCCATGCCACACCAATGAAGGGTAATCGAATGACTCGGCTGTATAATGACAAGACTCTAGAGGATAAATGCTTAATGACCGAATTGATCTTAGCTGCTATAAGATAGCTGTTGGTGACTGCTTGGTGTAGAATTGCAGAAGGACGTCTCTCATCCGCAGTGGCTTTGGGTGTTCTAATATAACCGGTGAAGAATTGCATCCGATCTTCTCTCTTTTCTTTTCCAGCCTTCTGATGTGACGGACGATGTTGATGTTCGAATACTGATGCATCAGAGTCAGACTGGAACCATCACTGGGAAAAAAGGAATCGGAATAAAGGAACTACGAATTGTAAGCGGAAGAGATATCTATTCGCATCATCTGCACATCTGTCATCTTTACATCCGTCAATTCGAAACTCCTCAGTCATACGCCGGTCGTTATTTTTCGCATTGTTGCTCAATTGATCTGTTTCTTACAGATGTCTGTTGCTTTTGAATGTTGCCACATAGAACTGCAATGCGAGGGTGAAGGTCTACGGCGCCTGGTGTCCACGGTCGACTGATCGCGTCGTCCAGATCAACGGATCACCAGTTGACATTGCCAACTGCATTGCAACCATCGTTGAACTTGTTATAAGGGTCAGTGTTGTTCTTGTTATGAGGGTCAGTGTTGTTCTTGTTATAAGGGTCAGTGTTATTTTTGTTATGAGAGTCAGTGTTGTTCTTGCTATGAGGGTCAGTGTTGTTCTTGTTATAAGGGTCAGTGTTGTTTTTGTTATGAGAGTCAGTGTTGTTCTTGCTATGAGGGTCAGTGTTGTTCTTGTTATAAGGGTCAGTGTTGTTTTTGTTATGAGAGTCAGTGTTGTTCTTGTTATGAGGGTCAGTGTTGTTCTTGTTATGAGGGTCAGTGTTGTTCTTGTTATAAAGGTCAGTGTTGTTCTTGTTATGAGGGTCAGTGTTGTTTTTGTTATGAGGTTCAGTGTTGTTTTTGTTATGAGGTTCAGTGTTGTTTTTGTTATGAGGGTCAGTGTTGTTCTTGTTATGAGGGTCAGTGTTGTTCTTGTTATAAGGGTCAGTGTTGTTCTTGTTATGAGGGTCAGTGTGGTTGCTCTCTTATCATCATCATATAAGCCTCTTCAAGAAGCTTTTATGTCTCGATCTAAATGGCTGCAGTGATTGATTCATCTTCTTATTCAGAATGAGTAACTGTTCGTCAAGTGTCAAGTGTTGGCTTCATTAAATGGTTGTTGTTGTTGCTGCTGTTGTTGTTGTTAACATAGCGCAAAACTAACCTTCGAATGTCTGCTTCATTTACAAAAACTGATTGGAATGCATTGTTTCAGGTGCCCCCTGTTGGTCTCATTCTTCCTTACAATCCCAACAACTTTGTGGAGATCAAGGCCCTGGAATATGGAGGATTCACTGGATATGATGTCATGATGCCATTTCAGGGAGAGTAAGCGCCACCTTTTGAGCAATACTTCTTGTTGCAATTTTTTCATGTGGGCGTAGTTGAAATGCGAAACTGCATTGATTAGCATGTTACTCTGTCTAGAATAATAATAATAATAATAATAATAATAATAATAAAAACGACAATTTGTTATTATATGGCGCCGTAACGCGGCCATGCTTCTACAAGGGCGCCTGTCTTTTGTTATGTAATGAGTGGCTGAATGATTATGATTGACAGGTGACTAATTGAGTGACAGGTGGCTGAATGATTGACAGGTGACTAAATAAGTCACAGGTGGTTGAATGATTGATTTGTGGCTGATTGAGTGGCAGGTGGCACAATGCATGATCTTTTTAGGTCTGATGCACTTGAGTCAAGAAGTGTGTGGATAATTCTGATATGTTGGCTTGTGTATCTTGAAACGATGCCCGAGGAAACTGTCTTTATCGTCGTCTTTTCTATATGTTTTTCTTAAGTGAGTTGATTCTCATTTCGTCTAGGACTGTCTTACAAGGACCCGATGGGTGTCAGCTGACTCCAACAGCATCCACTCCTAGAATGGATGGAGGAGGTCCGGGTGGGGGTGGATCTGGATTTGACGCAGGACAGAGTCCTTCTCCAGGACAGGATATGCACTCACCTCCAGGGTTGGTCTTCTTATCTCAACTGTTTATTAAATAGCATCAGACATCATGAACTACTCTCTCTTACTCTTCTTGCAATTTAGTTATTCACCAGAAATGATTATAGTCATTTAATTAACGGATTGTTTTAAAGAGATTAACAAATGTAATTATCTCTGTTGTTTCATTCATTAACTCTTGTCTGTGTTTTCTCTTCTTTTAGTTTCTATGGCAACCGATTTCCATCTTATCAGCAGAATAATTTCACTCCAAGTTCCTATGACTCGCCCGGTTTCCGCGGAGGAGGAGGAGGACCGGGTCCTCGGGGTCAGGGATTGTACTATGGCAGGGGCGACATGATGGGACGAGGTTACACGAACGAGGGACCCAGAGCACACAGTTGGAGTTCAGCGGTTCAGTACCCCACCGGCAGAGGTTACGTCGGTTCTATGGGTCAGAGTCCGGGTGGATACGGTGGCGGTGCGACGCCACATCCGATGGGACCGCATTCAATGGGACCTCCTCCTCCCTCTACCCCTCCCTCTGCCAACCAATGCGGGGTTTATGGTCAGACAGCAAAAGACGAAAGCAGTGGCAGCATCGGTCAGCAGAACAATGTGAACTCATCATCAAGGAGGACCGTCCCTCTTGATCAATG
Organism: Bimastos eiseni; assembly: GCA_959347315.1. Taxonomy (NCBI): domain Eukaryota; kingdom Metazoa; phylum Annelida; class Clitellata; order Crassiclitellata; family Lumbricidae; genus Bimastos; species Bimastos eiseni. The sequence continues at coordinate 387,672 of OY365809.1, read as the reverse complement.
TCCAGGGGTAAGATGCTCTCTTCTGCACGATCGATCAGTCACTTAGGGAGATAACATGTGAGATGACGAGGAACGGTTGCTGTTGACAACATTCCATTGTGCACGATGCATTGTCTTAGAATCAGTGAACGATTACAGTTTCTGGCAAATTCTAATTATTCTATGAAAAAACTTTTCTGACGTCGCAATCTTTAATGTAGCAGACATTGGTTGATGGCAAGAACAGTCACAAGAACAGTCACAAGAACAGTGAGATGGGCATCAACTGCTGCCTGAATACTGAACAGTTGTATGTTGCAATGTCAAGAGCAAAACATCCAACAAAACTACATTTGTTGCTGAAGAAAAAGCAAAGATCACAAATGCTGTGTACAGCCAACGGTTGAAATAACAGTGAACTTAAATCCTGGGTAAATCCAGGTCGTAAGGCTATTTGATGATAAACAATGCGAAATAGTTAAGATAATAGTCTTCTTCTTTCACTTTTAAAGATGCTAACACACTGCTTAAATTGGAATCAGATTAGATGCAATGTATGTGATTTAAGATTTCTTGTTTGATTCGATGGTTAATAAATGGTTGTCATCATATTTTCCAGCTTGGCTTTCATCCGATTGATGCTCGTACCGTCCAAGTCAGCATTCCGAAACCGGTAACTTATGACAAATGCACACCTTGTTCCTTCCACCTGTCTTCTCTTTAGCTTTCTCATTTCCTCAGTCTCTCCTGGCTGCATACGTCTGGCTTAATGTACGTGCGTGTGTGTGTGTCTGGTATTGTGAATGTCTGTCTGACTTGACTGTGGAAAGACCAGCAAACGTTGCTGAGTACATCATTGAGTCTGACTGATTATTGGTTGGTTTCGTTTCAGCTGCAGACGGTCGTCATGGGTCGACGTGGAACTGCGATCAGAGACATCCGTTCAGAATCGAGGGCCAAGATCGTCATCGAGGTTCCACCAGCCGGAGCATCCGAACGATTCCTCACTCTCTCCGGAACACCAGAGCAACTCCAGAAAGCACAATACATGCTTCAGATGAGGTCTCTCTAGGGTCTGATTGTGTGCCTCAATCTCAATGTCTCTGGTCACACGGTCTCTACCCTTACTCTCACAGTCTCTACCCATACTCTCACAGTCTCTACCCTTGGTCTCTCAGTCTCTACCCTTACTCTCACAGTCTCAACCCTTACTCTCACAGTCTTTACCCTTGGTCTCTCAGTCTCTACCCTTACTCTCACAGTCTCACTCTCTACCCTCGGTCACACGGTCTACCTTTGGTCTCTCAGTCTCTACCCTTACTCTCACAGTCTCTACCCTTACTCTCACAGTCTCTACCCTAGGTCTCTCAGTCTCTACCCTTACTCTCACAGTCTCACTCTCTACCCTTGGTCACACAGTCTACCTTTGGTCTCATAGTCTCTACCCTTGGTCTCTCAGTCTCTACCCTTACTCTCACGGTCTCACTCTCCACCCTCGGTCACACGGTCTACCTTTGGTCTCATAGTCTTTACCCTTGGTCTCTCAGTCTCTACCCTTACTCTCACAGTCTCACTCTCTACCCTCGGTCACACGGTCTACCTTTGGTCTCTCAGTCTCTACCCTTACTCTCACAGTCTCTACCCTTACTCTCACAGTCTCTACCCTAGGTCTCTCAGTCTCTACCCTTACTCTCACAGTCTCACTCTCTACCCTTGGTCACACAGTCTACCTTTGGTCTCATAGTCTCTACCCTTGGTCACACAGTCTACCTTTGTTCTCACAGTCTCTTTCCCTTGGTCTCACAATCTCTACCCTTGGTCACACAGTCTACCTTTGGTCTCACAGTCTCTACCCTTACTCTCACAGTCTCACTCTCTACCTTTGGTCACACAGTTTATCTTTGTTCTCACAGTTTCTTTCCCTTGGTCTCAGTCTGTGTGTCCCTTAGCCTTACAGTCTCTACCCTTAGCCTTACAGTTTATACCCTTTGTCTCACAGTCTCTACCCTTACTCTCACAGTCTCACTCTCTACCCTCGGTCACACGGTCTACCTTTGGTCTCACAGTCTCTACCCTTGTTCTCACTGTTTCTACCTTCAGTCTTTATGCTTGGTACTAAGTTGCTCTAAGACTTGTTCTTCTAATTGGTCTGAAATCATTCATTTTGACTTGAGATCAGATGCTTTAATTACTCTGATGGTTAATTAGTAAATGTTGTCTAATGTTGATGTATCTAATAGGGGACTCTGTGGGCAGTTCCTTAAGTAGAAATTGGTGGTGCCAGTATGCACATAGGTCTAAGAATTTTTTTTATATTGGTCATGCGTTGTTTGTTTATGTTGTTCCTATTGATGGCTGGCGTAAGAATTAAAAGCTAATTCCATTAAGGATAAATACATAAATTTGAACACTAGAAATGGAGAGAGGAGAGGGCAACCTGTGTCTCATTTTTACGTCCAATCACAGCGGACTTTCCATTTACCGCTGCGCGAACAATAAAATTATAAATGTTGCATGCAGGTTAAAACCTTCAGATCTAATAGGTTGCCGCCTTCTTTTCCTTTGAATTTTGGAACGCAGCAATACGTAGGCATTTCCTAATTTGGCTAACTTTTAGATTACTTTGGTGTGAAGAAACATACATCACACACAATTTTACCTCGGGTAGCTTACCCACATTTCATACTGACGCCATCTATTTCACTGAGTCCCCTATTGCTAATTGAAGGTATTTGGATGGGAAGAGGAGTTATGCTGAGGATCCGGAGGGATTCATGAACCGCGGCCAACGCAAGCGAAGTCATCCAGACGCTCCGTGGATGACGGACGACATCATGAAGATGAAGCTGATGAGGAGGAAGCTGGAGAGGGTCTGGCGTGGTGCCAAGACAGAGGAAGCAAGGAAGGACTTCAAAGACTATTGTCTGGAAATGAACAGGGTCATCCGAAAGGTCAAGGACGAATATTACAAGATCCACGGAGGTGGACCGGTATGTATCAACTGTAAAGAGACATTACAAAGTTCTCATTTAAGTGTTTTTCTATTCTAACTGAGATGAATCCATTGCCTTCCGAATCCCAATAGATGTCTAGAGCAGTTCTACACATGTGTTATGAAACAGAGAAGTCACGAGTGACTAAGTCAATATTTGTTCTTTTTAATGTGTTTTCATCATTGTAAGCAGTGATATATTTGTGAACTCGAAGTCGAATAGAATAATAATTATTTCATTCTCGTTTAGTAGAAGTAGAATAAAAATTATTGTAAGAACTAGAATAGAATAAGAAGTGAAATGGAGACCTCCTGAAGTGAACAAGAATAAGAAGTAAAATTAATTTCAGAATGATATATAATAAACATTTCAGATGCGCCTTCCGTGGGCTGTTATTAGTACTTCCTCAAACATGTCGTGCCATTCCTTCCACTTCAACCAATACCACCAATGAGTGTGCACCTCCAGCTTTGAAAAATATACAAGTTTCTCAGCTCTAGAATGAAGCAAAAAGAACGTTTTACTATAGTGCTGCAGTCAGAATGCAACATTGGTCTTAAAGTTGACAAATATTTGCAGGACATTAAGCAGCAAGGAGCAGTTCATAATTCTCTTGATTTTGGAACAGTAGAAGCAGCATTTATCCCAAACTATTCCCATTGGCTGAAGACCTGGTTTCAGCACCAGCATCTCAGACCTACATAGAGATAATTTTCTCAATAGCTGGGATTTTATCAACTGATCGTAGAAATAGGATGAAGCAATCTCTGAAGATGCAAGCATTTCTAAAAAATGAACTCCCAAGATCATTGATTGGCGATACGGTATAGACTGCTCCAATTAACAGTGTTTGTCACTGTGTTAGTCTATGGGACTGGAATAAAAGCTTAAATGAAACATTACATTAATTAGTATTGAGACAAGTGTGTGCAGTATGTGCTAAGCATAAAGACTGAGAAAAACGGAACATTTGTCATTTACACCGAAATTTTAAATAAAAACTGAAGTAGAAGTGAAATTATTAGAGAAGTAGAAATAAAATGGCATAGACAGAAATGAATAAACAGTAGCAGTACATTTTTCTGATAACTAGAAGTAGAAGTAATATCAATTAGACAGAAGTGAATAAGAACTAGAAGTAAAATTAATCAAAGAAGCAAAATAACACTGATGGTAAACTGTGATATTAGACTGAACTGTCTTGGTTTTGGTGTCTACTGCATTTAGCCACTGGCTGCATAATGATGGAAATTGATAATTAATCAGTTGCCAAAGTCTGCATCATTCATTCATTCATCCCGACTACTGCTCAACCTTATATGCTGGCATTGCACGTGGTAGGATTGGGCAGCTCGAGAGAGTTCATTGGGCTTGTGCTCGCCTGATAGGGGCATCTCCAGGACTCGTTGCATGCATGTCCGCGTATATGCGGGATATTTTACATTGCGCATTGCATTTTGGATTCTTCCGATGTCTGGCGCTGCCTTTGTGGTGCAGCACCTACTTACCTTAGGAAACTTTGCTGTCCTGTTGCCGGTAATAGAAATGCTGGCAGGACGTTGCACTCTGTCTCACAAGGTCTTCTTCAGGTCCATTTCTCTAGGGCCTCTACGATGCAGTATCGTGCTTTCTCGATTGTGGGCCCAACTGCTTGGAATAACCTCCCATTGGATCTTCGACTCTTACCTAAGAACTCTCTACCCTATTTTTATTCCACTCTGAAAACTGTCTTATATGACCGAGGTTGGACCGGGAGCTCGTATGAGTAGATTTTTTGAAGAGGTGCTATATTAAGTTTTACTGATTCATTCATTCATTCATTTCGAAAATTTGCTCTCTTTCAAGAAACCTACTCAGAGGTGCTCTCAGCCAGGCTGTGGCCAAATATAAAATGACTTGGAGATACAATAGAAGACTGTCAGATTGTTCCTAGGGAGCGAGTGCAGCACTAGCGGGAATCCATTCTGACTGCAGTCGACTCGAGTTTACGCGCCGGAGAAGGTGCAACTCGTTCATTCATTCATGAAAATTTTCTTTTCAACTGTAGGAGAAGAAGACGAAGCCAAAGCTCGATGCTGATGGAAAGGAGATTCCGGAAGATAAAACCAACGAAGGCAACTCATCTCAAGAGGAGGAGGGGGATGGGCACTCGAAAAACAGTCATTCATCGGATGAAGACATTTCACAGGATGCTGGGAAGACACCTGCAGCAGCAACAGGTGACGTAGAGACTAAGTCAAGCGATGGTTGCAACATCGTCAGTTGCTTGTTCCCCAAATCTGAACCAACGCTTGAGGTGTCTATTTGAAGCGACTTTTAAAAATCCGCTGAACGTTGTCTCGTGGACTGATTTGCTTTGTGAACTGCTCTGAACAGACTTTCTCCATTTATTCTAAGTTCATTCAGAGGCTTTGAATAGAGGAATGGGAGAAGGTTATGAGAAGCAGCGACTGTTGCCACAATGTTTCAGTTGCCGTCATTAGATAGTGAGCATGCTATGCTGAACTGAATGCGTATAACTTGCATACATTGGACTTGTGTAGGTTCACTGATTAAACAGTTCTGGTCTATTTATTATCACAACCAATGCAAACCCAATTCTTTGCATTGAACTTGTACAGATGGATCGACGAATCAATCAAATAAAAACAAGCCTGAATTCAGTATAAATTATTTTAATTTATTCGATCTGTTTATAACGCAGGCTAATTGATCTAACGCAAATAGAGAAACTCCTTTCAGCCATATATGACATGTCAGCCCTAACATGCGTTCTAATTCAGCCACGATAATAATTCTATGCTCAAGTCTACTAAATCTGGCCTCTGACTATAATATTGGCTTCAACATTGAAAGGGACCTGATTACGATTAGCGCTAAGCTGTCTCATCATCATTATCTCTAGTCCCAAGATGCTAGAAAACAGAGGTCGCTAGAAAAGACCTTCCGAAGTCGTTCATTGGAGTTGCTTTGTGAAGGACTCTTATATGTTATGAGATTATGGATATTTTTTAAAATTACGACAAGGAGTTTTATTGCAACTTTTCTAAGCGACGAACAAACGTCACTTATAATGGTTGCGTCAAGCAAAGAAACTGGCATAAGGAGAGAGAGAGAGAGAGAGAGAGAGAGAGAGGGAGAGAGGGAGAGAGAGACCAGGGGTGCAACCAGAACATTTTCCCGGGGTGGGGTGCTCATAATGCAAAAGCCAAAGGCGTGAAGCAACATACTGAGAGCACTTCTATCCCCCTTCAAAAAAGCAAAACTCAGCGGAATTGGATCAATTGCGTGGGTCAACTTTTTTATCAGCACCCCTAGTTGCGCCCATGAGAAGAGAGACCTGCACATAGACTTGAGACTGGATTTGTCTCTGGATCTAGCATCTCTGGCATTAGCAAATGAACATGCAATGGCAGACACTCGTCCAACACTACGTCTGTTTTCTTCTATGTCTCGATGTTCGTCTGTTTGTGTCGTCGGCAACGTTCGCTGTAACTTGTGTCTGTCCGCTTAGAATCCGGTCAGTTCGGCGAACGTGGCATCGAGGTCTGTGCTGATCAATTTGTATTTGTCTTTCTCGGCCGATAACTCCGCTGCAATCAAAAGATAGTTTCAGACTCGTAGGGAAAATACTCGAAATCGCGAACTACTCAGTTTCCTATGTAACATCCTACTCAATAGAACACTCTGAAGCTATAAAGGCAATAATTGCGAATTAGTCGTAGGAAACATCATCGGTTAAGTTATCGTTCAAACGAAGATGGCAGATCTTAATCGGATCATTTTCACTAATCTAAAACTGAAGTCAATCTATCGAATCCATAAACTGATAATATTATAATATACATAAACTGTGTTAAACAAGTCTGATTTATTCGATCATTGTAACTTAAGTGCATTTTAATTGACGGAGGCGTTGACGCCAAATATTGATTGATTGACTGACTGATTGATTGATCGATTAATTAATTGATTGATTGATTGATTGATTGGTTGACTTACCTTCCAATTTGTCCACTTCCTTCTGCAAAAGATTCACCATCTTCTCAGCTTCGTTGCATCTGTTCTCTGCCTGTGAACAACAACATCATCATTTTCATCGTCCTCCTCATATTCCTGCTATTCTTCCTCCGAGTCCTGCTCTTCTTCCTCCTCCTAATCCTCCTCTTCTTCCTTCTCCAATTCCTCCTCTTCTTCCTCCTCTTCTTCCTCCTCTTCTCCCTTCTCCTATTCCTCCTCTTCTTCCTCCTATTCTTCCTCCTCTTCTTCCTCCTCCTATTCTTCCTCTTCTTCCTCTGTCTCCTCCTTATCGTCGTCGCTTGTTCTCTTCCGCATCCTCTTGACTGTAATGTGTTTCTTTCTCCTCACCTTGTTTCTCCTCCTTCTCCTTCTCCTCTGCTTCTCACACTTCGCCTCTTCTTCTTTCCCTCCTGCTGTTGCTTCTCCTCCTCTTCTTCTTCCTCCTTTTCTTCCTCCTCCATCTCTCCTTCTATCAACATCTTTAGTCGTTGTAGTTTCAACGGTTTGAGAAACCTCTTCTTCTTTCTTCCACTTCTTCTTGGAGTGGAGTCCTGGTGTTACGAACTGTGCCATGAAATTCGTTGCCATTGTTGTCAGTGGTAGCGTTAGTTATTAGGTGGTAGAGATGGCAGCATAAGCGGTAGAGATGGTAGGATAAGTGATAGAGATGGTAGGATAAGTGTGAACTGATAAGAAGCCATTTCTACACAAATTCCTTGATATGCCCCTCCTTCAATTCTCTTCCACTACCGAAAAGAGATCTCCACAAACTATTACTGCTGTAAACCCTGGCCGGTGCCATAATAATGATCATTAAATAGAAGCATTGTCTAATTGTAGTCTAATTTATACAGACTGCTACAGTCGATCGTTCAATGAGACTTATTTGCAATTCTTTGTCCAGTTCCTTCATTTAATTGGATGATTTTTAACTCTTTCAACTTATAATAGATCGACCGCATATCCTCCTCCTCCTCCTGATTCCTCTTCCTCCTCTCTTCCTTGCCTCCTTCTCCTCCTCCCCTCCACTCTCCTCTCTTCATCTCCTCCTCCTCCTGACTCCTCCTCCTCTCTTCCTTTCCTCCATCTTCCCTCCCCTCCCCTCTCTTCATTTCCTCCTCCTTCTCTCCTCATTTCTTCCTCCTCCCCTCTCTTTCCTTCCTCCTCCTCCTGACTCCTCCCTCTTCTCCTCCCTCTCCTGCTCCTCTCGTCATTCTTCCTCCTCCTCTCCTCCTCTCCTCTCGTTCTTTCTTCCTCCTCCTCCTGACTCCTCCCTCTCCTCCTCCTCTCCTCCTCCTCTCCTCCTCCTCTCCTCCTCCTCTCCTCATTCTTCCTCCTCCTCTCCTCCCTTTATTTCCTCCTCCTACTGCTGACTCCTCCACCTTTTCTCTTCATTTCCATCTCCTCCTCCTGACTCCTCCGCCTTCTCTCATCATTTTCACCTCCTTCTCGTCCTGATTACTCCACCTTCTTTCTTCATTTCCACCTCCTCCCCTCCTCCTGTCTCCTCCACCTTCTCTTCATTCCACCTCCTTCTCCTCCTGACTCCTTCTCCTCCTCCTCGTCCTCCTCTCCTCAATTCTTTCTCCTCCTTCTGACTCCTCCTTCTCCTCACCTCATTCTTCCTCCTCCTGACTCCACCTTCTCTTTTCGTTTCCACCTGCTCCTCCTCCTCCTGACTCCTCCACTTTCTCTCTTCATTTCTACCTCCTCTTCCTCCTCCTCCTCCTGACTCATCATCCTTCTCCTCACCTCATTCTTCCTCCTGACTCCTCCCTCTCCTCCTCCTCTCCTCATTCTTCCGACTCCTCTCCTCTCTTTATTTCCTCCTCCTACTCCTACTCCTGACTCCTTACCTTTTCTCATCATTTCCATCTCCTCCTCCTCCTGATTCCTCCCTGTTCCTTCTACATTTCGACCTCCTCCCTTCCTCCTGACTCCTCCACCTTCTCTCTTCATTTTTACCTCCTCCTCCTGACTCCTCCTCCTCCTTCTCTCCTCATTCTTTCTCCTCCTTCTCTCCTCATTCTTTCTCCTTCTGACTCCTCCTTCTTGTCCTCCTCTCCTCATTTTTTCTCCTCCTCCTGACTCCTCCTCCTTCTTCTCCTCCTCCTTCTCTCCTCATTCTTCCTCCTCCTCCTCCTGACTCCTCCTTTTTCTTCTCTCCTCATTCTTCCTCCTTCTTCTCTCCTCATTCTTCCTCCTCCTCTTCCTGACTCCTCCTCCTTCTTCTCTCCTCATTCTTTCTCCTCCTTCTCTCCTCATTCTTTCTCCTCCTGACTCTTCCTTCTTGTCCTCCTCTCCTCATTCTTTCTCCTCCTCCTGACTCCTCCTCCTCCTTCTCCTCCTTCTTCTCTCCTCATTCTTCCTCCTCCTCCTCCTGATTCCTCCTCCTTCTCTCCTCATTCTTTCTCCTCCTGACTCCTCCTTCTTGTCCTCCTCTCCTCATTCTTTCTCCTCCTCCTGACTCCTCCTTCTCTCCTCATTCTTCCTCCTCCTCATGACTCCTCTCATTTCTCTCATCATCTGATTTAAACTCAGATTTTTCTCAAGTGCATTAATTTGTTTCATTTCTAATTCACTTTAAATCGACTGAAGTCATGGACGTAATTACAGGGGCGATATAGGAATAGTAGTCATTATGTTTGATTTTGGTAAAAGTTTGATATTAATTTGGCCATTAATTGGATGGGTAAGACCGGTTGGTGAGTGCTTGGGGTCATGTTGGGGTCATCTTACGTCTTTGAGTCGCTCCGTTAGGTCCTTGATCTGTTCTTCGTAACCCTCTTCCCGTTGCGCTGCCTTTCAACAAAAAACGACAAGAACAATCGATTGCACACAATGGGCAACAACAACCGATGTCACAACAACTACAAACACCATCATCTTCCACTGACTTCCAGTGATAATACAATTACAAAAGTCCTTAAGCATAATATCCGTTGTTAGTTTCATTGTCTGAAGCTGTTCATCCATTTACATGCGTTACGTACGGATTGAGGATAACTGGTCTCCCAAATGCACGAAAGTAGCCTACACGAGCGTATAGAGGGAGGGAATTTGTTGTGACGAATTCCAAGCTCAAATGTCCTCAGAGGACTAGTTACATTTTATGTACGCACTAAGGGAGAGGTGACATCGTTTGCACTCTGGCAGTGCCAGTCCCAAGCCTGGATAAAGGAGGAGGGTGACGTTAATGATCATTGTTATCACACAGTGTCGCTAAACTGAAACTACATGTACTACAACTGAAGCTGGAGTTTTATTCTGCGTCCCATTGATGGCTACGTTTTTCATTTGAGCCTTTGACAAAAGCAACTTAGAAATCATTGGAGGAACTTCCGTCGACATCTCATTCCGTCTACTTGAATTTTCAAAAGAGATGATACGTAACAACTGTGTCTATTGTACCGTGACGAAGGCCTGTAACTCCCGTTCTGCTCCACTTAATCTTGCAGACGAATTGAAATACATGTAGCCTTAAATCACCTGACATTTATTGCTAATGTGAAACGATTTAACGGATGCTAATGGAAAACATTAATTCCGTCGATTTCCATATTTTCCAGTGGACTCTTCCATTACCACGGCAATGGAAGAATCCATTGGTGGAACTCACATAAATCAGACATTTCCGGGTGTTATAGGCTTACCTATCAGCGTACACGTCGTACGGAGGTCTAAATGCAGAATGCTGATCAAAGTATGCAATTCTGTCTCTCTGTGTCTGTCTGCGTGTCTGTGTCTATCTGTCTGTCTGGCAACTAATTACGTGCGCATTTGATGGGTTCTGCATACGTGCATAGGCATTTCGTACTTTCCATTCGAAAGCAAAAGTATCTGGGTCCACCCCCTCCGCTCCCCTACGTGCGTCCATACCAAATGAATGAACAGCCTAAGATTCCCGGAACTTAGGACTGACATTGTCCAATTGGACCTTGTTACTCTGCCAGTGAAGAATGGTGACAACGATGATGACAATGATGATGATGATGATGATGATGATGATGATGATGATGATGATGGTGATGATGATGATGATGATGATGATGATGATACCCCATAAATGCAAGTGCATAACTATAGACAGCGGACAGCAAAGTACTTAACATAACAATGGCCTTAATTTAGGCAGCTGTAGGCAACTAAATGTAGTAAAACCAGTCTGATAAAAGCGCAGAAATGCCAACATCAGTGAAAATGGATAAGAGAAGTGGCAGGAACAATTGTAAAACAAATAAGTAGGACCTAAATTTGTTATATCATGCGCAGGAGATAAATTGAGAGAGTGTCTTTGGGTAGGAGAAGATGGTTGGGTGCTCTTCGTCTTCATTGGTGAATGGAGTTGGGATGGAGTGGAGGTAGGAGTTGGTGAGGAACATATGCTTCGTGTTAACAGGTAATCGGAGTCAGCCTCAATCAATTGCATTGGCCTTTAAATTAAATAGCCCTATGTTATACCTTTGTCTGATAAAATTATGTCATATATATGACCACACAAGCACAGGCTCAGAAACCAACAAAGGACAGAAGAGAATGTTTGCCACAAAATGCGATGTAGCAGATTTTGAATAACTCAGCTTACTGTGCATTGCTTTGCTAACTGATGTAGTTTATTTGTATGATACCATTGAAATGACATTTAGCATCACTTAAGCCAGCTCAGATAGCGATTCTGGGTAGGTATCTTGAACGGCGCTATATAAATGTTCTATTACATTACATATCAAAAGGGGTTATGGGGCAGATCTTTTAGATGAAGTCAGAGTCGCATTTTATAGTCATACGATATTGGACAAAGGCTAAAGATAACACATGCGAGCCTAACTGAACAACCCTGTCGGAAGCATACACGACCTGATGATATTTGGTGCTCTACCAGTGCAAGTAGGATCATGTAAAAAGATGTTCTTAAAGGAAGCTCTCACTTCCATGTGCTGTTTTGTTTTTCTGTGAAGGGGACTTCTGAGAAAGCAGAGATAAGTAGGTCTTAAATGAATACATAACTTCAATTTTAACTTTAACATTGATTCTAAGAAACATTGTCATTAGCAACTACTTTTTAGGGCAAAAATAAACAATTTCAAAGTTTGTGACCATGATTTTTAATTGATTCTTGGTTTGAATGTTTAACATTTACATGTTTAAAGGGTGTAAAAAAAATTTCACTTTAATTAAAAAATTTTAAATAATTTTATTTTACTTTCCAAAAATTTTACAAAAAATAATTTTCTCGCGTGGACCAACATCCAGATCTCATAACAATACAACGTGCTAAGTCTGTGCAAAATTTCCTGCTTTTATCACAAAGTGCACAATTATTTTCCTATGTCGCTGTACTATAGTAGGCTAATAATGTCTAAAATAATATGCGTTAGAAATTTCCTGACTCGGCACATTTGGTTCGATGGGTCGAGAGCCCCTGAATAGGGAAAAAAGATAAAGGTTTAGCTAATGAAGCAATAAAAAGGAGGTAAATAAATGAATACCTCTTGTTCTGATATTTCCAGTGATTTCATATTGTTGCCAACGACCTTCAGTTCTTCTTCCAATTCGAGAATCTTTCTGTCCATAGAATAACAGAAGATCAGAAGGAGAAAAGAGAGGAGGAGGAGGAAGAGGAAGTGGAGGTGAAGAAGAAGGAGATGAAAATAGTGAAAAAGCAATTGGAGTAGAGGAAAAAAGAAAGGAAAAGAGAAGGAGGAGGATGGGGAAGAGGAGAAAGAGGAAGAGGAGAAAGAGGAAGAAGGAGGAGTAGAAGGATGTATCCAACATCACTATATACCCTCAAGAACACATTTCTTTGTATTTTACTAACTGGTAAATCACCACAACCACCACCCGACCTAAAATCCGCTCTTATCCCTCTAATGAGTCTAATCGAAGCCTAGACTCTAGGCTACGCATGAGTACCTCTTCCATTCGGAGTGCATGCATGTGATGAGCGTCATTGTCTATTAATTTTTTAATTTGTCTGTAGAAGAAGAAGTGGGTGATGATCGCACTATATATAGTTCTCTAATAATCAAACGAATGATCAGTAGTTACGCTTCAGCTGCCTCCAGTCGAGCGTCTCCTCTTTCCAGATCCACTTCAGTTACTGCCAGTTTTCGCGAAGCCTAGAAAAGAACATATTTGTCGTTTGAGATTTCGCTTCAAATGGATAAAAAGAAAACAGACAGAAATAGAAATAATATGTTATCAATATTCGTTTGTTCTTAGACGTAACTTGTTACACGTGTAGGCCATATATATATATATATGGTGTATATATATATATGGTATACATATACATGGTATATATATGGTATATATATGGTATATATATATGGTATATATATAAAGGTATATATATATATATATGGTAGCCTATAATTGGACGATAACAGACAATAATGACGTTCAGACCTTCTAAAGAGCCATTTTTGGTCATTCATAATTATGACCTCTTCTCTAGTATCATAAACTCTGTCTGTGTCTGTGTGGTGTGTATATGTGTGTGATACTGTGTGTCCTCGTGTGTGTAGATGTGAGTGTGTCATTAGTGAATTTTAAGAGAGACACTCAGAGAGACAAAGAGACAGACAGAAACAGAGATTGATTCTGTTGACCTCTTCGAACTTTCGATCGGTTTCCTCTCCTACAAAGATCGTTGTTTCCAATTCTTTTTCAAGTTGTCCGATTCTCTCCTCATCCGTTACGTTGCGATTCTCCAGCACCTTAATTCCTCTGTGACAAACATCGAAACACAACGAGTCATAACATGAGACAAAATGATGATGACGTTGAGACCGTTTCCCTGTCGCAAAGAAGTCCTCTGTTCTAAGGAAGAGTAGAGGAGATGTAGGAATAACAGCTTCAGTAGTTGAACCCAATGACCTTGCAACGACTGAGAAGCGAAACTATGGCGACCGTTGCTAGGCAACAATACTCGCATCGAGATACACTGACTGACCGATCGAATGACCAGCTGATCCATTAATTGACTGATCAATAGATTGATTGATTGATCGATCGATTGATCGACTGAGTGATTGTTGAGTTCTACCTTTCGCTTTCATCGGATGCTTTTGTCGCTTCTCCGAGCTTTTCGTTGGCTGATGTGAGTCTGCATTCTGTCTGTTCGAAATCTTCTTCGAGAGATCGAACTCTCTTCGTCAGAGTCTGAACCTCACCCTCAGCCTTCACACCACAACCACCACCACCACCAAAAACAACAAAACAGGGATCTCAATCATTCAGCGTAACTGTCATTGGAATGGCTTTAATCATAAGTGGAAGGATTCATTTAGGCCTATTGAATTGTTCCAGTGAATTTAAGGAATTGGCAGCAGATCATAAATATCAATCTCTCGGAAAGAGATCATTAACTACAGCAGATCGTCAAGATTTTAATAGAAGATGAATTTTATTTCTGTTCTAGCTTTGTTTGTTTATTGCGAAATTAAACGTTTCTGGTTTAGAGCAATCGTTGTCATGGTTCAAAATAATGAATCCTACATTGCAACATGACAGAGTGTCAATTACCAGTGGCGAGTACGGCGGACATTTCACAGTTATGGCAATTGGGCGAAGGTCGTTTTGAAGCACAATGTGGGGACAGATACATAGACAGACAAACAGATAGACAGACATATAGACAGACAGACAAACAGACAAATGTCCTACACTCCAATGACTCATGCAGCGAGATATATGTTAACGATCATTTGAGAAGTATGCTAACATTAGCGAGTTGTTTGTTGGTATTTTCCAGTTTTTCAGTCGTTTCCTGGAGTTGCGTCTTGGCTTGTTCGACGTCAGCCTGGAGCTGAGAGATGCGCTTTTGCAGAGATATGATCTCTTCACCTTGCTAAAGAATGGAAGACACGCAGGAAGACAATGAGACAGACTCAGACGAACAGACAGACAGACGGACACACACGAACCAATATCAGAGAATTTACGTTGAAATCAATGAAGAGAATTATTCAAAAGAAGACGAAGAAGAAGACGAAGAGGCTCTTGCTTTCGATAGTTAATGCGCATATCGTATAGGAGTACACAAAAGAGTGTAATAAAGATAACTCTGGTGATGTATAACAGCTCCCTTAAATCGTCTGTCTATCTGTTTGTGTGACTGTATGTGCGCGTGTGGCTGTGTGTGTCTATGTGTTCCTGTGGGTCTGTTTATTTGTGCATGTCCTGCGTGGTCTTTCAGCAACCGAGATCTACATCCTCTGCGCGTCTTAGCTGTGTGTCTACTGCTGTTGCTGAGTCTGGCCTTCGCACGTGTTTCCATGGCAATTACTTGCATCCGTCTCTCTTCATCAGTCTCTGCATATCAGACGCACATCATCATCGTCATCGTCATCGTCATCGTCATCGTCATCATCATCATCATCATCATCATCATCATCATCATCATCATCATCGTCGTCGTCATCATCAACATCATCATTAATGTCTTTCGCATCCATTCGTCAGCATCCACATCCCAAAGGATAGTGCTGCTGCTGCCATTGCGTGTCTGTGTGTGTGTCTGTCTGCCTGTGTGAGTGTCTGCCTCCAGCAATGGCCGGATGCTGCTGCTGCTCTTCTGAGGGTCATTATAGAGGAGCAGCGTAACTGCGATGAGAGAGTAGAACCATTCGATTAATATAGCATTCGAGTCAGACCTTCATCCGACTCCATCTCTTTCAAATGTTCTGCCAATGACGCTGCTCCAACAGCTGCTGCTGCCTCTGCCTCTCCCTTTGTCTCTGCCTCTGCCTCTGCCTCTGCAGCCTTAGATGGTGGCATCGTTGGCGCAGTCATTGCTTCCTGCTCTCAACGAAATTCCCAGATCAGGAAATGCCCTTTAGCGTTAATCTACGAAGGTCCTGCTTCTGCTGGGGTTGGAGAGAGGGAGGAAGGGAGGGAGGAAGGAAGGAAGGGAGGGAGAGAGGAAGGAAGGGAAACGAAGGGTGGGGGGGCTGATGTACAGAGAGTGGGAGAAAGAGCGTCTGTTGAAACACGAGGAAACACTTGCATTACATGTGTTATTACATTACAGTCATCGACGTATTACCCATCTATCCCTGTTCCATCATTATCAAAATAACAAACCTCTCTTTATCTACTGGCAACTTTCCCCTACTTTTCAAACATTCTTTAGTCACTCCACTCCTCAAGAAACCATCACTTGACAAAGCAATCCTGTCAAACTATCGACCTGTCTCCAACCTGTCATTCATTTCTAAATTACTCGAACGCATTGTCTTGTCCCGGATAAATGACTACCTAACTTCTAACTCGCTCCTAAATCCACACCAGTCTGGCTTTACCAAGCAGCACTCAACAGAAACCCTCCTCATTTCCCTCTACCATAAACTTGTTTCTGCCATAATTTTCTCATCAACAAATCTCCTGTGTCTGCCTTCTTGATATTTCTGCAGCCTTTGATACCGTCGATCACAATATATTGCTCCAGAGACTGTCTACCTGGTTCGGCTTTTCTGATACTGCTCTTCTCTGGATCCAGTATTATCTTTCTTCCCGCTCTTTCTCAGTAAAGACCTCGAGCATCTAATGCCAATCATATCCACTTACCTGTGGTGTTCCTCAAGGTTCTGTTCTTGGGCCCCTCTAGTTCATCCTCTGTACCACCCCTCAGTTCACTAATTAACGCATCCTCAGTTGACCATCATCTCTACGCTGACGACACGCAGTTATTCATTTCTTTCTCTCCAAGCAGCTTCTCCAACTCCACTGATCATCCTCTCCATGTGGTAACCCAAATCTCATCCTGGATGACCTCAAATCTTCTCTGCCTGAACCCTTATAAAACCGAATTTATTCTGATTGGCCTCAGAAAATTCCTGAACCTTCTATTTCCCTCAACCTCGATGCTGCATTCACCCACACATTCACTGCAAATTCTTCTGCCCGTGACTTAGGTATTATCTTTGACCAGAACCTTAGCTTCGTTGATCACATTACCCGTCTTTCTCGCTCTTGCTTCACGTAGAATCCGCCCAATGCTTGACTCCAAAACTGCATCCACAATCGCCACATCAATAGTTCACGCTAAATTGGATTACTGAATTTCCTTTTCCTCAATATAGATAGCACCCGAATAAATCGGCTTCAAGCCATTCAGAATGCTCTCTCCCGTGCTGTCACAAAGCCCCCCAAAGCATCACCATATCAACACTGTCATGAAATCACTCCACTGGCTCAAAATACCTGATCGAATATAAGGTCATATCACTCACCTACAATACACTTCAATCCTCACAGCTCACATATCTCGGTCAGTTGTTCACGATTCAACCACATCGTTCAACCCGTTCCTCTTCCACCCTCACACTACTTCGCCCTCCCGTCACATCATCATTCAAATTTGCAAATCAGTCTATAGCCATTGCTTTTCCGCCTCTTTGAAACAAACTCCCTCCACCATTAAGGTATATCCGATCCGTCCTACGAGCTCACAGACACTTCACCTCCTGCTAGCTCTCCACAGGTCTTTCACTCACAACTGAAAACACGCTCTTTCGCAAATCCTATCCTAATTCCTTATCAACCTCCTCTCTCCTTCGCCGGTTTAACCCCAAACACCACCCACCTTAGCCGTCTACCTGTCTGTCTGCCTGACTCTCTGGATTTTGACCCCTGCCTATCGATTCAGGTTTGATTAAACGCCAGCGAATAAGCTGGTTCCCGCGACTTCGCTTTTGTAGGCGATGTAGAAATTTTGAGATTATGATTACATTACATCAGGAGTTGATATGTAGCGTGGACTAAAATTGATCTATAGTACAACGGCGTTTACGCTCAAGATTACGATTATGAAAGTGATGAACTAAATAAGAGACAAATCCTCAATCACTCAATCCTCAATATCACTCAATCCTCAATCAGTCATGTCTCAATATCACTCAATTCTCAATCACTCAATCATCAATCACTCAATATCACTCAATCCTCAATCACTCAATATCACTCAACCTTCAATCAGTCATGTCTCAATATCCCTCAATTCTCAATCATCAATCACTCAATATCACTCAATCCTCAATCACTCAATAACTCAATATCACTCAACCTTCAATCAGTCATGTCTCAATATCACTCAATTCTCAATCATCAATCACTCAATATCACTCAATCCTCAATCACTCAATAACTCAATATCACTCAATCCTCAATCACTCGATCCTCAATCACTCAATTCTCAATATCACTTAATCCTTAATCACTCATTTCTCAATATCACTTAATCCTTAATCACTCAATCATCAATCACTCAATCCTCAATCAGTCATGTCTCAATATCACTCAATTCTCAACCACTCAATCATCAATCACTCAATATCACTCAATTCTCAATCACTCAATCACTCCATATCACTCAATCCTCAGTCACTCAATCAATCAATATCACTCAATCCTCAGTCACTCAATCAATCAATATCACTCAATCCTCAGTCACTCAATATCTCTCACTGCTCAGCTAAATGAATGCATTGCTTCATCGACTGCGTGATGTCATTGATGTTGTTTTACCTTTTCGTAAATGGTCTTTTGTTCGTTGAGTTTCTGGTCCAATTGTTCTGCTTTGTCGAAGGCGTTCTCCTTCTCCAGTTTCATCGCCTGCATCTTTTTCTTGATGGCATCCATTGTATTGTTCGCCATCTTTCGATCAGGTCTTCTTTGTCTTCTACAGATCACAAGACAAACGAATTATCCTCTGCAGCAACTCTGAAGCGTTAGATTCAGCGACAGAGATTCCAAGAGAAGATGTTAAGAGTAGAATGGAATGAATGAAAGAAAGAATGGATGAATGGACGAATGGAGGAAGGGAGGGAGGTAAGGATGGATGGAAGCAGAAAATGCCTCAAGAGCTGTTCCCAGGCTAAAGACCGACAAACAGGTGCAGACGAGGAAGAGGAGAGAGAGAGAGACTTAGTAAGTGGAGACAAAATAAGACACTGACAGAGACGCAGAGAAATTCAGATAGAGAGAGACAGAGACAGAGAGAGACAGAGAGAGACAGAGAGAGACAGAGAGAGACAGAGAGAGACAGAGAGAGACAGAGAGAGGTTGAAAGACATAAATGCAGACAGACAGACAGACACAGACAAAGTGAGAGAGAGAGAGAGAGAGAGAGAGAGAGAGATCTGTCAATTGATGGATTTTCAACTGACGAAGAAATGACGCAGATCAACAAATGGCTACATGGTCGCCGTACTATGAAGTATCCTACAGCGAGAGAGGCAGGAGAGATGGAAGGAGGAATGGAGGATCGAATAGGAGGAGAAGAAGGAGGAAGAGGAAGAGGAAGAGGAGGAGGAGGAATGGTGGAGGAGGAATAGAAATGGAGGAGGAATGGAGGAGGAGGGGAAAGAGGAGGAAGATTGAATAGGAGGAGAAGGACGAGGAAGACGAGGAGAAATAGGAGGAATAGGAGGAAGAGTAGGAGGAGGAGGAATGGAGGAGGAAGAGGAGGAGGACAAGCCGAGGAGAACGACGACGAGGAGATGTAGGAAGAAGAGGATTGAAATGAGGAAGATTGTAGGTGGGATGACGGGAAATCTTGATAAGCAAGGAGAAATGAGAAGTGGTAGATTTGAAGACCATGGCAGAGGAGAAAGCGACGTAAGAATGTATTGCGAGAGAGCAAAGAAGACGTTAGAGGTGAGGACAAACACAACAGGACAAGGACAACTGAAGGACAAAGTGTGAACAGAAGAAGAAGAAGGCAGCGAGAGGAAGAGGAGTAAGAGGATAGAATAGAGCAGCTAACTTAAAGAAGGATACGAAGAGGACACAGGAGAAGAGGAAGAGGTTGGAGGAGAGGAGAAGGACGAAAGGGAGGAGGAGGAAGGGGAAGAGAAGGACGAAAGGGAGGAGGAGGAAGGGGAAGAGAAGGACGAAAGGGAGGAGGAGGAAGGGGAAGAGAAGGACGAAAGGGAGGAGGAGGAAGGGGAAGAGAAGGACGAAAGGGAGGAGGAGGAAGGGGAAGAGAAGGACGAAAGGGAGGAGGAGGAAGGGGAAGAGAAGGACGAAAGGGAGGAGGAGGAAGGGGAAGAGAAGGACGAAAGGGAGGAGGAGGAAGGGGAAGAGAAGGACGAAAGGGAGGAGGAGAAAGAGGAAGAGAAGGACGAAAGGAAGGAGGAGGAAGGGGAAGAGAAGGACGAAAGGGAGGAGGAGGAAGGGGAAGAGAAGGACGAAAGGGAGGAGGAGGAAGGGGAAGAGAAGGACGAAAGGGAGGAGGAGGAAGGGGAAGAGAAGGACGAAAGGGAGGAGGAGGAAGGGGAAGAGAAGGACGAAAGGGAGGAGGAGAAAGAGGAAGAGAAGGACGAAAGGGAGGAGGAGGAAGGGGAAGAGAAGGACGAAAGGGAGGAGGAGAAAGAGGAAGAGAAGGACGAAAGGGAGGAGGAAAAAGGGGAAGAGAAGGACGAAAGGGAGGAGGAGGAAGGGGAAGAGAAGGACGAAAGGGAGGAGGAGGAAGGGGAAGAGAAGGACGAAAGGGAGGAGGAGAAAGAGGAAGAGAAGGACGAAAGGGAGGAGGAGGAAGGGGAAGAGAAGGACGAAAGGGAGGAGGAGAAAGAGGAAGAGAAGGACGAAAGGGAGGAGGAGGAAGGGGAAGAGAAGGACGAAAGGGAGGAGGAGGAAGGGGAAGAGAAGGACGAAAGGGAGGAGGAGGAAGGGGAAGAGAAGGACGAAAGGGAGGAGGAGGAAGGGGAAGAGAAGGACGAAAGGGAGGAGGAGGAAGGGGAAGAGAAGGACGAAAGGGAGGAGGAGGAAGGGGAAGAGAAGGAGGAAGAGGAGAGGGAGGAGGAGGAAGAGGAAGAGAAAAACGAAAGGGAGGAGGAGGAAGGGGAAGAGAAGGACGAAAGGGAGGAGGAGGAAGGGGAAGAGAAGGACGAAAGGGAGGAGGAGGAAGGGGAAGAGAAGGAGGAAGAGGAGAGGGAGGAGGAGGAGGAAGAGGAAGAGAAAAACGAAAGGGAGGAGGAGGAAGGTAAGAGAAGGAGGAAGGGGAAGAGAAGGACGAAAGGGAGGAGGAGGAAGGGAAGAGAAGGAGGAAGGGGAGGAGGAGGAGGAAGGAGAGGAGGAGGAAGGGGAAGAGAAGGAGGAAGGGGAAGAGAAGGAGGAAAGGGAAGAGAAGGAGGAAGGGGAGGAGGAGGAAAGGGAAGAGAAGGAGGAAGGGGAGGAGGAGGAAGAAGAGGAAGAGAAGAACGAAAGGGAGGAGGAGGAAAGGGAAGAGAAGGAGGAAGGGGAAGAGAAGGACGAAAGGAGAAGAGAAGGAGGAAGGGGAGGAGGAGGAAGGGAAGAGAAGGAGGAAGGGGAGGAGGAGGAGGAAGGGGAGGAGGAGGAAGGGGAAGAGAAGGAGGAAGGGGAAGAGAAGGACGAAAGGGAGGAGGAGGAAGGGGAAGAGAAGGACGAAAGGGAGGAGGAAGAAGAGGAAGAGAAGGACGAAAGGGAGGAGGAGGAAAGGGAAGAGAAGGAGGAAGGGGAAGAGAAGGACGAAAGGAGAAGAGAAGGAGGAAGGGGAGGAGGTGGAAGGGGAAGAGAAGGAGGAAGGGGAAGAGAAGGAGGAAGGGGAGGTGGAGGAAAGGGAAGAGAAGGAGGAAGGGGAGGAGGAGGAAGAAGAGGAAGAGAAGGACGAAAGGGAGGAGGAGGAAAGGAAAGAGAAGGAGGAAGGGGAAGAGAAGGACGAAAGGAGAAGAGAAGGAGGAAGGGGAGGAGGAGGAAGGGAAAGAGAAGGAGGAAGGGGAAGAGAAGGACGAAAGGGAGGAGGAGGAAAGGTAAGAGAAGGAGGAAGGGGAAGAGAAGGAGGAAGGGGAGGAGGAGGAAGGGGAAGAGAAAGAGGAAGAGGAAGAGAAGGAGGAAGGAGAAGAGAAGGAGGAAGGGGAAGAGAAGGACGAAAGGGAGGAGGAGGAAAGGGAAGAGAAGGAGGAAGGGGAGGAGGAGGAAGGGGAGGAGGAGGAAGGGGAAGTGAAGGAGGAAGGGGAGGAAGAGGAGGAAGAGGAAGAGAAGGACGAAAGGGAGGAGGAGGAAAGGGAAGAGAAGGAGGAAGTGGAGGAAGAGGAGGAAGAGGAAGAGAAGGACAAAAGGAAGGAGGAGGAAAGGGAAGAGAAGGAGGAGGGGAGGAGGAGGAGGAAGAGGAAGAGAAGGACGAAAGGGAGGAGGAGGAAAGGGAAGAGAAGGAAGGGGAGGAGGAGGAGGAAGAGGAAGAGAATGAGGAGAGAAGAAGGAGGAAGGAGAGGAGGAAGGGAGGAATAGGTTGGAGTACAGGAGGTCAGAAGGTGAAGAAATTCGTCCATCCTGAGAATGCTGTTCCAACAGACGCGCATGTCTAGTCGCCATGGTAACAGTCGGCGGCAGAAGAGATAAATTGTGAAGGAGGAGGAGGAGGTGGTGGGAGAAGAACATGTGGGAGAAGAAGAAGGGAGAAGTTGATAATTGGAGAAGGAGAAGAAAGTAGAAAGAAGAAGAGGATGGTGATGATTATGATGGTGATGATGATGATGATTGATGATGATGATGATGATGAGGGGAGGAGGAGGAGGAGGAGGAGAAGAGGAAGAATGGTGACAGCGAGAAGACTTAATCATCGGCATTGAAATCCTGTCTATCATCATTCATCTGAGAAGAGACGAACAAACGCCGCATCTTTTTCTTCATCATCGTCAGCAGCAGCAGCAACAGTTGAAAGACAAGGAGAACAGAAGAAAGATCAAACGCAGGAAATGAAAAGAAGGCTGAAGAGAATTAATGAAGCAATGGATGTAGACAGACGCTCAGACTGAGCAGAGACTGAGAGACAGAGACAGAGAGAGACAGAAAGAGACAGAGAGAGAACGAGACAGACAGAGAGATACAGAGAGAGAAACAGCGAGAGAATAGAGAGTAAGAGAGACATAGAGACAAAGAGAGAGATAGAGACAGCGAGAGATAGAGATAGAGACAGAGAACAGAGACAGAGAGATGGTGTATGCCGAAGACAGTTGCTGATGGATGCAACCATCTTCATTACCTCGTTTCCTACGCACATCCGTCCACATATCCCTCACGGCCTCTACCTTCTCCTGCCCCTCCTTTCCATCCTTCTCTCTGTCTCATTGTCTGTCCCTATCTTTGTCCCTGCCTCTATCCATTCCTCCCTATCTCCCTCTATTCCTACTTCCATCTCTCCTTCCCTCCTTCCTTTGTTCTGAGTGCCACTTGTAATGCTGTGCAGACTTTGTCAGTTATTATGGTATGGCTTCTAATTGCAGAAGATAATTAGGGCAAGAGGGGGGTTTTGTCCGGGGAGTTAATGTCCTGCCTAAAACAGAGGGTTATGTCAGAGGGGTTTTTGTCCGGGGAGGAGTTTTGTTAGGGGGGTTTTGTCCTACACCCGCATAGATGTGTCCATGTCGGCTAAGTGCTACTGAACCCGTAAAATATCTATTTTAGAGGGGTGACATATTGCTTTGGTTCCAATATCTGCAAAGTTTGAAGACGAAATGGTTCGTAATATGAGGTGTGCATATTAGAAATCTTCGTTTTATAGGCACACATTTCTGTGATTTTCATCTTTAGGGGTCTTCACCCACTCTCAGAGAGATGATTATCGCGTGTCACTGACTGACTGTTACCAACTGTAAGCATACTTACTAGCTGACCTTCACCGCTTATAATCATAGATTATCATCTATATGGAGGTATTCACCCACTCTCTCTTATTAACGGGAGATGATTATCTCGTGTCATTGACAGTTTGCTAACCAGCTGTAGGCCTAGCTGCTTACTAGCCGACGACCTTCACCGCTTATTAAGGCGTATCACGGACTGTTTGTAGCATTTAAGCATCCAGCAAAATAGATAAAGGTTCAGAACTGGGCTCTCTTTGTCTTCCATACAACACGATAATTAGTTGCCTGTCTTCATATATTTTACATAATGGCAGTTAAATATATAACTTGTCATCATCCGTTCATACTTCACACTAGGGGGACTTTTGTCCGGGGGGGGGGGGCAAATGTCCTACCCAAAATCGGAGGGGCTTTTGTCCGGAGGCTTTTGTCCGAGGGGCTTTTGTCTAGGGGGCTTTTGTTCGTTCCCCACATTCATACATACATACATACTGGGAAGTATGCATATATGCCCACGTACAAACATGCAGATCTACGTATAGGAGGGGCAATTGTCCGGGGGGCAAGTGTCCTAGCCAAATTGGGAGGGAGCAATTGTCGGGGGGGGGGGTCAAATGTCCGTTCTCCATCTAAGCACCTGTCTTATCAAGCATTGTCGTTAAACGGTTACTTGCCAGTATAAATTCATCTGGTGATCATAGCAGACTGACTGACTTCGGACGAAAGATTTCCGCTCATATAGAAATAACACAATATATGACATCTAATTTAGCGCAGAAATGGCGTTGGTTGCTGCTAGTTAATCTAATTCTTATTTCATTCCAACGCTGCATATCATATTACAGCAGTTTTTTCTATAATTTGTTGCATATATTGATATTTCGTGCTGATACAAGGAAGGTATCGACTGGTCTCGATTTAAATAGATCGAAATAGTTTTGTAGTTGTTTTAGTTTAGTCAAATGTGAAGTCTGAGTAACATGACAGAATTTCAGGAACGCGGACAACGATTTTGGTGATAATGAATGTTAGGGAACTTAGAGTGGAGTGAGTCACATATCACTCGATAATAAAACGAAACAGAGGGACGCAGGGTCAAGGGAAGGAGAGAGGGAGGGAGGGAGGAAGGAAGGATAGGGGAGTAAGGTAAGGAATGAGGGAGGGAGGGAGAGCCCTCGGCACACAATGAATCAGATTCCGTGGAGTGTCGTAGCACAAATGAGGAGAGGCTGTGGATAATAAATTCCAAAACCCAATGAGCCGTGAGCGACTAGGAAACTTTGTTAGAATATGTTCTCACCTGTGAGAAGAAGGGAGAAGCTACAGGTGGCCATCGGCGATGACTTGGGTGGAGGAGGAAGGAGCATTTGAAGAAATGCACGTTCAGCTCTTCACGTTCACACTCTTTGTCTCTGGCAGACAGACGCGAAGGGTTCAGGCAGGAACTGAATCTAGCTAAGTCATCCGAGTCGTTCAAAGTTGACAGCTCCATGCAAAAGGAGAAACAGAATGAACCAAGAGGACCCAAAGTTCAGAGTATATATGAGAGCGACAACAATAGGACTCCAGCCTTCCTTAAGGAATGTGGTCATTCACTAAAATGACCACTGCCCGTTAATTCCAAATGAACGGTTGACATATGATGCTGACCAATGACAGACGACAGACGTTCCTCGTGAGTGGTGATGCAGCTGGTTACAAAGGGTCGCACAACTGACTGTTAGAGGTCACGAGAAGTTCAGCCAAACTCATCTAAGTGTAAGAGTCACGATTACGACTTTCAATCATCAAATGAGGAAGTCTTCTGACGCCGGACTTTGCATCAATCGCAGTTTAGTCAACTTAGAACAACATTAAAACGCCGCCGATTGATCGATCGTACAGAGTAGAAGGAGAACAGGAAGGAACGAAGTCAGCGTCAAAACTAAATCTGGAAGAGTTGAAATATATTAATAAGAGTAAGAAAGAGAGGGAAACTGTAAAGAGATCGACGCTGTTTCTATCCTCACAGTTGATTCTCTCGTGACGATCGATGAAGCGACCGAGATGCAATCCGTGGATGACGTCAATCCTTCTAATTCTAATCGTCTGCTATGGATTCAATTCACAGGCAAGTGCACACCAATTCGTTGACTTATTAGAGATTTAGTTCTTACAGTTTGGTCTGACTGTCCTCGTTTGTTTTACTAGGGCAATTATTGACAATGATCCATTATCAATGAATAAATTGCCCCTCTGCTATTTTGTCTGGCTCGATCAGTCAATCTGACGACGAGCAACTATTTCAATACCCGTTGATTATTCAATTCATGTAAACTTATGCATTTAAATTGTTTATTATAAATACCTTTGTTCGTCATCAACCTGATAATATAGATCACCTCTGCATTATCTTCTTTCTTCCAGTGTTTGGACCCGCATTTCGAAAATATAAAATTTTCCTCAATGTTCTAAATCAGTTCTTCCCAACCTTTTTCGACTTAGGGCCACTTTTATTTAGTTGGAGGACAAGATGAGCCACAGGGTTAAAAATAATTACTTTATGTTTCATCGTATTTTATTTTAGAACAGAATCAAATTAGACACATTGATTAATTCCGGTTTAATCATTTTAGATTAGTAACATTTATTTAAAGTTTAATCAGGCCTACTAAATACTTTAATCATTATTATTGCGATTTGTTTTGCTGAATAATGTTAGCAAGTTTGTCAATGTCCGGTTGAAGATTAGTATGTAGTTAAGCCAGAATCATTAGACCATACAAATTGGAATCATTGAGCCTTGAACGCTTCTTACTTTAATCAGTTTAATTGCAAAAAATGACTGTTGACATCTGTATGTGCACGAAAACCGACAAACACAGCGCTGAGCAAAAGATTGCAAAGGTTCAAATTCACTTTCTGGAAGCAACTGCCAAAACGATATCATATCGTCTACAATTGGGACGATGGGAAGCATAGCAAATCGACTTTTTGAAACAGAGTTGCAATTCAGATCTATAAGTTCTAGTTGCAACTTCTCTTCTAGGCTGACGATATTATATCATATTGGCAACTGCTTCCAGAAAGTGAATTTGAACATTTGCGACCAAAGAACCAAGCGGCGCTTGCTTTTAAGTATTAGCGGCTGCTTGCTGGCATAGACTAACTTTATGGCTAGGGATGTAGGGCCTACTAAAATATATATAATTGCTAAAATTGAACTACACTAGTAAATTTGATGTCACATATAAATAAACGTCGAAAATATTATAATTTATACTGGAAAAGACTTATTTTGTGAAACATTCATTTTTTGCGCGCATATTTTTTTAATTTCTCTTATAGGTCGAGGACCACCTTTTGAGACCTAGCGGGCCACTTTTGAGAATCGCTGTTCTAAATCATCTCATCGTTGCTCTCCGTTGTAGGCCTACTATTTCTATACAGACATCTAAAATAATAACATATATTATGGCTCCCTCTAAAATTAAAAACGGAAACTATGACTCTTTGCTTTGTGCTAGAAATTAGTTTACATTATCAGCCCTTAAATCAATCTGTCAATTAAAATATTGAGTCCGCAATCAATAAACGTAATGTACGGGTTGACTTGAAATCGCAGTAGATGACACGGGAGCCTCGATCAGAGACTAAACAAAGGACAGCGAGTTATGGCCACTTAGTGTCACAGGTAGAAAATTGATTAACGTGGGTCAACATAATTTGAGCACAGATGAATAAATGGACTGAGTCCACACTGACTAAGCAATTATACTTAACTGTTACATGTCTGCTCATGTTTGTTAGATTAATATAGTATTTGCAGTACTTATTACAGACTCAAGCAGATAAGTTGGCATCGGCGAGTCATTTGTAAAGATGACGATGAAGACGAGCGGGCTCAAGATGGATTCCCGGGGAACTACACAATTAATTCATCTATCGAACTAGGTGGAGACTGGGCATTATTGCAGTAGACAAGTGTCTGCCTATTTTAGAGATAAGTCCTGAATCAGCATAGTTGAACACCGCAGGTGCCATAATTAGATAACTACACAAATGATATGTTATGAGTTATAGTATCGAAGGCTTTAACCAGATCCAGAAAGACGTGAACAAATTATTACGACGAGAACAAAAAGTATTAGCACAGTAAAAAATATAGTCCGCTAGTCAGTAAGTCAGTAAGCAAGTTGGTCGGTGTATAAACCGGTTGAACAAATAAATTATCAATCAATGAATAAATAAATAAATCTATCAATCAATCAATAAACACTCAACTACGTCGCAAAGTTAGAATTGAAATAATTTGCTTTAAAAATTACTGCAGGTGACCGATGCAGAGACTTCGACGACAAATCGATCAACATTCGAACCAAGTACAAATTCCACTGGCACATCAAAAGAAAACCATGCATCCACTTCTTTATCAGAAGCAGAAAGCACATCATCAAATACTTTATCACCAGCAGAGAGAACTTCGTCTTCTACTTTATCAACGCCAGTGAGCATTTCATCCACAACTTTGTCAACAGCAGAGAACAATTCATCCAATACTTTATCAACAGCAAAGAACATTTCCTCCATAACTTTATCAAAAACAGAGAGAACTTCATCCAACACTTTATCAACGCCAGTGCGCATTTCACCATCTACTTTATCAACAGCAGAGAGCACATCATCAATTATTTTATCACCAGCAGAGAGTACTTCATCGAATACCATATCAGCAAAAGAGAGAACTTCATCCAGTACTTTATCACCAGCAGAGAGAACTTCATCGAATACTATATCAGCAAAAGAGAGAACTTCATCAAATACTTTATCACCAGCAGAAAGAACTACATCCAATACTTTATCAGCAGAAGAGAGAAGCTCATCAAATACTTTATCAGCAAAAGAGAGAACTTCCTCCAGTACTTTATCACCAGCAGAGAGCACTTTATCCACAACTTTGTCAACAGCAAAGAACAATTCATCAAATGCTTTATCAACAGCAGAGAACAATTCATCCAATACTTTATCAACAGCACAGAGCATTTCATTCATAACTTTATCAACAACAGAGAGAACTTCATCCAACACTTTATCAACGTCAGCGAGCATTTCGCCCACTACTTTATCACCAGCAGAGAGCACATCATCAATTACTTTATCACCAGCAGAGAAAACTTCATCAAATACTTTATCAGCAGAAGAGAGAACTTCATCCAGTACTTTATCACCAGCAGGGAGTACTTCATCCAATACTTTATCACCAGCAGAGAGAACTTCATCGAATACTATATCAGCAAAAGAGAGAACTTCATCAAATACTTTATCACCAGCAGAAAGAACTACATCCAATACTTTATCAGCAGAAGAGAGAAGCTCATCAAATACTTTATCAGCAAAAGAGAGAACTTCCTCCAGTACTTTATCACCAGCAGAGAGCACTTTATCCACAACTTTGTCAACAGCAAAGAACAATTCATCAAATGCTTTATCAACAGCAGAGAACAATTCATCCAATACTTTATCAACAGCACAGAGCATTTCATTCATAACTTTATCAACAACAGAGAGAACTTCATCCAACACTTTATCAACGTCAGCGAGCATTTCGCCCACTACTTTATCACCAGCAGAGAGCACATCATCAATTACTTTATCACCAGCAGAGAAAACTTCATCAAATACTTTATCAGCAGAAGAGAGAACTTCATCCAGTACTTTATCACCAGCAGGGAGTACTTCATCCAATACTTTATCATCTGCAGAGAGAACTTTATCCAATACTTCATCAGCAGAAGAGAGAACTTCATCAAAAACTTTATCAGCAGAAGAGAGAAATTCATCCAGTCCTTTATCACCAGCAGGGAGTACTTCATCCAATACTTTATCATCTGCAGAGAGAACTTTATCCAATACTTCATCAGCAGCAGAAAGAACTACATCCAATACTTTATCACCAGCAGAGAGAACTTCATCAAATACTTTATCAGCAGAAGAGAGAACTTCCTCCAATACTTTACCAGCAGAAGAGAGAACTTCATCAAATACTTTATCAGCAGCAGAAAGACCTACATCCAATACTTTATTAGCAGAAGAGATAACTTCCTCCAATACTTTATCACCAGCAGAGAGAACTTCATCAAATACTTTATCACCAGCAGAGAGCACTTTATCCACAACTTTGTTAAGAGCAAAGAACAATTCATCCAGTCCTTTATCACCAGCAGGGAGTACTTCATCCAATACTTTATCATCTGCAGGGAGAACTTTATCCAATACTTCATCAGCAGAAGAGAGAACTTCATCAAATACTTTATCAGCAGCAGAAAGAACTACATCCAATACTTTATCACCAGCAGAGAGAACTTCATCAAATACTTTATCCGCAGAAGAGAGAACTTCCTCCAATACTTTATCACCAGCAGAGAGAACTTCATCAAATACTTTATCACCAGCAGAGAGCACTTTATCCACAACTTTGTCAACAGCAAAGAACAATTCATCCAATACTTTATCAACAGCAAAGAACATTTCATTCATAACTTTATCAACAACAGAGAGAACTTCATCCAACACTTTATCAACGTCAGCTAGCATTTCGCCCTCTACTTTATCACCAGCAGAGAGCACATCGTCCAGTGCTTTATCACCAGCAGAGAGAACTTCATCAAATACTTTATCAGCAGAAGAGAGAACTTCATCAAGTACTTTATCACCAGCAAGAAGTACTTCATCGAATACTTCATCAGCAGAAGAGAGAACTTCATCAGATTCTTTATCAGCAAAAGAGAGAACATCATCCAGTACTCTATCACCAGCAAGGAGTACTTCATCCAATACTTTATCATCTGCAGAGAGAACTTCATCCAAAACTTCATCAGCAGAAGAGAGAACTTCATCCAGTCCTTTATCACCAGCAGAGAGAACTTCATCAAATACTTTATCACCAGCAGAGAGAACTTCATCAAATACTTTATCAGCAGCAGAGAGCACATCATCCAGTACTTTATCACCAGCAGAGAGAACTTCATCAAATACTTTATCAGCAGAAGAGAGAACTTCATCCAGTACTTTATCACCAGCAAGGAGTACTTCATCCATCACTTTATCATCTGCAGAGAGAACTTCATCCAATACTTCATCAGCAGAAGAGAGAGCTTCATCCAGTCCTTTATCACCAGCAGAGAGAACTTCATCAAATACTTTATCACCAGCAGAGAGAACTTCATCAAATACTTTATCAGCAGAAGAGAGTACATCATCAAATACTTTATCAGCAGCAGAAAGAACTACATTCAATACTTTATCAGCCGAAGAGAGAATTTCATCCAGTACTTTATCACCAGCAGAGAGAACTTCATCAAATACTTTATCAGCAGAAGAGAGAACTTCATCCAGTACTTTATCACCAGCAAGGAGTACTTCATCCAATACTTCATCAGCAGAAGAGAGAACTTCATCAAATACTTTATCAGCAGCAGAGAGAACTTCGTCAAATACTTTATCAGCAGCAGAAAGAACTACATCCAATACGTTATCAGCAGAAGCGAGAACTTCATCCAGTACTTTATCACCAGCAGAGAGAACTTTATCCACAACTTTGTCAACAGCAAAGAACAATTCATCAAATGCTTTATCAACAGCAGAGAACAATTCATCCAATACTTTATCAACAGCAAAGAGCATTTCATTCATAACTTTATCAACAACAGAGACAACTTCATCCAACACTTTATCAACGTCAGCGAGCATTTCGCCCTCTACTTTATCACCAGCAGAGAGCACATCATCCAGTACTTTATCACCAGCAGAGAGAACTTCATCAAATACTTTATCAGCAGAAGAGAGAACTTCATCCAGTACTTTATCACCAGCGGGGAGAACTTCATCCAATACTTTATCATCTGCAGTGAGAACTTCATCCAATGCTTCATCAGCAGAAGAGAGAGCTTCATCCAGTCCTTTGTCACCAGCAGAGAGAACTTCATCAAATACTTTATCACCAGCAGAGAGAACTTCATCAAATACTTTATCAGCAGAAGAGAGAACTTCATCCAATACTTTATCAGCAGAAGAGAGAACTTCATCCAATACTTTATCAGCAGAAGAGAGAACTACATCCAATACTTTATCAGCAGAAGAGAGAACTTCATCCAGTACTTTATCACCAGCAGAGAGAACTTCATCAAATACTTTATCACCAGCAGAGAGCACTTTATCCACAACTTTGTCAACAGCAAAGAACAATTCATCAAATGCTTTATCAACAGCAGAGAACAATTCATCCAATACTTTATCAACAGCAAAGAGCATTTCATTCATAACTTTATCAACAACAGAGAGAACTTCATCCAACACTTCATCAACGTCAGCGAGCATTTCGCCCTCTACTTTATCACCAGCAGAGAGCACATCGTCCAGTACTTTATCACCAGCAGAGAGAACTTCATCAAATACTTTATCAGCAGAAGAGAGAACTTCATCCAGTACTTTATCACCAGCAGGTAGTACTTCATCCAATACTTTATCATCTGCAGTGAGAACTTCATCCAATACTTCATCAGCAGAAGAGAGAGCTTCATCCAGTCCTTTATCACCAGCAGAGAGAACTTCATCAAATACTTTATCACCAGCAGAGAGAACTTCATCAAATACTTTATCAGCAGAAGAGAGAACTTCATCCAATACTTTATCAGCAGAAGAGAGAACTTCATCAAATACTTTATCAGCAGCAGAAAGAACTACATCCATTACTTTATTAGCAGAAGAGAGAACTTCATCCAGTACTTTATCACCAGCAGAGAGAACTTCATCAAATACTTTATCACCAGCAGAGAGCACTTTATCCACAACTTTGTCAACAGCAAAGAACAATTCATCCAATACTATATCAACAGCAAAGAGCATTTCATTCATAACTTTATCAAAAACAGAGAGAACTTCATCCAACACTTTATCAACGTCAGCGAGCATTTCGCCCTCTACTTTATCACCAGCAGAGAGCACATCGTCCAGTACTTTATCACCAGCAGAGAAAACTTTATCCAATACTTCATCAGCAGAAGAGAGAACTTCATCAAAAACTTTATCAGCAGAAGAGAGAACTTCATCCAGTACTTTATCACCAGCAAGGAGTACTTCATCCAATACTTTATCATCTGCAGAGAGAACTTCATCCAATACTTTATCAGCAGAAGAGAGAACTTCATCCAGTACTTTATCACCAGCAGGTAGTACTTCATCCAATACTTTATCATCTGCAGTGAGAACTTCATCCAATACTTCATCAGCAGAAGAGAGAGCTTCATCCAGTCCTTTGTCACCAGCAGAGAGAAC
Source organism: Bimastos eiseni (assembly GCA_959347315.1). Taxonomy (NCBI): domain Eukaryota; kingdom Metazoa; phylum Annelida; class Clitellata; order Crassiclitellata; family Lumbricidae; genus Bimastos; species Bimastos eiseni. The sequence continues at coordinate 354,761 of OY365809.1, read as the reverse complement.
TTCATCAAATACTTTATCACCAGCAGAGAGAACTTCATCAAATACTTTATCAGCAGAAGAGAGAACTTCATCCAATACTTTATCAGCAGAAGAGAGAACTTCATCCAATACTTTATCAGCAGAAGAGAGAACTACATCCAATACTTTATCAGCAGAAGAGAGAACTTCATCCAGTACTTTATCACCAGCAGAGAGAACTTCATCAAATACTTTATCACCAGCAGAGAGCACTTTATCCACAACTTTGTCAACAGCAAAGAACAATTCATCAAATGCTTTATCAACAGCAGAGAACAATTCATCCAATACTTTATCAACAGCAAAGAGCATTTCATTCATAACTTTATCAACAACAGAGAGAACTTCATCCAACACTTCATCAACGTCAGCGAGCATTTCGCCCTCTACTTTATCACCAGCAGAGAGCACATCGTCCAGTACTTTATCACCAGCAGAGAGAACTTCATCAAATACTTTATCAGCAGAAGAGAGAACTTCATCCAGTACTTTATCACCAGCAGGTAGTACTTCATCCAATACTTTATCATCTGCAGTGAGAACTTCATCCAATACTTCATCAGCAGAAGAGAGAGCTTCATCCAGTCCTTTATCACCAGCAGAGAGAACTTCATCAAATACTTTATCACCAGCAGAGAGAACTTCATCAAATACTTTATCAGCAGAAGAGAGAACTTCATCCAATACTTTATCAGCAGAAGAGAGAACTTCATCAAATACTTTATCAGCAGCAGAAAGAACTACATCCATTACTTTATTAGCAGAAGAGAGAACTTCATCCAGTACTTTATCACCAGCAGAGAGAACTTCATCAAATACTTTATCACCAGCAGAGAGCACTTTATCCACAACTTTGTCAACAGCAAAGAACAATTCATCCAATACTATATCAACAGCAAAGAGCATTTCATTCATAACTTTATCAAAAACAGAGAGAACTTCATCCAACACTTTATCAACGTCAGCGAGCATTTCGCCCTCTACTTTATCACCAGCAGAGAGCACATCGTCCAGTACTTTATCACCAGCAGAGAAAACTTTATCCAATACTTCATCAGCAGAAGAGAGAACTTCATCAAAAACTTTATCAGCAGAAGAGAGAACTTCATCCAGTACTTTATCACCAGCAAGGAGTACTTCATCCAATACTTTATCATCTGCAGAGAGAACTTCATCCAATACTTTATCAGCAGAAGAGAGAACTTCATCCAGTACTTTATCACCAGCAGGTAGTACTTCATCCAATACTTTATCATCTGCAGTGAGAACTTCATCCAATACTTCATCAGCAGAAGAGAGAGCTTCATCCAGTCCTTTATCACCAGCAGAGAGAACTTCATCAAATACTTTATCACCAGCAGAGAGAACTTCATCAAATACTTTATCAGCAGAAGAGAGAACTTCATCCAATACTTTATCAGCAGAAGAGAGAACTTCATCAAATACTTTATCAGCAGCAGAAAGAACTACATCCATTACTTTATTAGCAGAAGAGAGAACTTCATCCAGTACTTTATCACCAGCAGAGAGAACTTCATCAAATACTTTATCAGCAGAAGAGAGTACTTCATCAAACACTTTTTCAACAGCAGAGAGCACATCATCCAGTACTTTATCACCATCAGAGAAAACTTCATCAAATACTTTATCAGCAGAAGAGAGAACTTCATCCAGTACTTTATCACCAGCAAGGAGTACTTCATCCAACACTTTATCATCTGCAGAGAGAACTTCATCCAATACTTTATCAGCAGAAGAGAGAACTTCATCCAATACTTTATCAGCAGAAGAGAGAACTTCATCCAGTACTTTATCACCAGCAGGGAGTACTTCATCCAATACTTTATCATCTGCAGTGAGAACTTCATCCAATACTTCATCAGCAGAAGAGAGAGCTTCATCCAGTTCTTTATCACCAGCAGAGAGAACTTCATCAAATACTTTATCACCAGCAGAGAGAACTTCATCAAATACTTTATCTGCAGAAGAGAGAATTTCATCCAGTACTTTATCACCAGCAAGGAGTACTTCATCCAATACTTCATCGGCAGAAGAGAGAACTTCATCAAATACTTTATCAGCAAAAGAGAGAACTTCATCCAGTCCTTTATCAGCAGCAGAGAGAACTTCGTCAAATACTTTATCACCAGCAGAGAGAACTAAATCCAATACTTTATCAGCAGAAGAGAGAACTTCATCCAGTACTTTATCACCAGCAGGGAGTACTTCATCCAATACTTTATCATCTGCAGTGAGTACTTCATCCAATACTTCATCAGCAGAAGAGAGAGCTTCATCCAGTTCTTTATCACCAGCAGAGAGAACTTCATCAAATACTTTATCTGCAGAAGAGAGAATTTCATCCAGTACTTTATCACCAGCAAGGAGTACTTCATCCAATACTTCATCAACGTCAGCTAGCATTTCGCCCTCTACTTTATCACCAGCAGAGAGCACATCGTTCAGTGCTTTATCACCAGCAGAGAGAACTTCATCAAATACTTTATCAGCAGAAGAGAGAACTTCATCCAGTACTTTATCACCAGCAAGAAGTACTTCATCCAATACTTCATCAGCAGAAGAGAGAACTTCATCAGATTCTTTATCAGCAAAAGAGAGAACTTCATCCAGTACTTTATCACCAGCAAGGAGTACGTCATCCAATACTTTATCATCTGCAGAGAGAACTTCATCCAATACTTCATCAGCAGAAGAGAGAACTTCATCCAGTCCTTTATCACCAGCAGAGAGAACTTCATCAAATACTTCATCAGCAGCAGAGAGAACTTCATCAAATACTTTATCAGCAGAAGAGAGAACTTCATCCAATACTTTATCAGCAGAAGAGAGTACTTCATCAAACACTTTATCAGCAGCAGAGAGCACATCATCCAGTACTTTATCACCATCAGAGAAAACTTCATCAAATACTTTATCAGCAGAAGAGAGAACTTCATCCAGTACTTTATCACCAGCAAGGAGTACTTCATCCAACACTTTATCATCTGCAGAGAGAACTTCATCCAATACTTCATCAGCAGAAGAGAGAACTTCATCCAGTCCTTTATCAGCAGCAGAGAGAACTTCGTCAAATACTTTATCACCAGCAGAGAGAACTACATCCAATACTTTATCAGCAGAAGAGAGAACTTCATCCAGTCCTTTATCACCAGCAGAGAGAACTTCATCAAATACTTTATCACCAGCAGAGAGAACTTCATCAAATACTTTATCAGCAGAAGAGAGAACTTCATCCAGTACTTTATCACCAGCAAGGAGTACTTCATCCAATACTTTATCATCTGCAGTGAGAACTTCATCCAATATTTCATCAGCAGAAGAGAGAGCTTCATCCAGTTCTTTATCACCAGCAGAGAGAACTTCATCAAATACTTTATCACCAGCAGAGAGAACTTCATCAAATACTTTATCTGCAGAAGAGAGAATTTCATCCAGTACTTTATCACCAGCAAGGAGTACTTCATCCAATACTTCATCAACGTCAGCTAGCATTTCGCCCTCTACTTTATCACCAGCAGAGAGCACATCGTTCAGTGCTTTATCACCAGCAGAGAGAACTTCATCAGATACTTTATCAGCAGAAGAGAGAACTTCATCCAGTACTTTATCACCAGCAAGGAGTACTTCATCCAATACTTTATCATCTGCAGTGAGAACTTCATCCAATATTTCATCAGCAGAAGAGAGAACTTCATCCAGTACTTTATCACCAGCAAGAAGTACTTCATCCAATACTTCATCAGCAGAAGAGAGAACTTCATCAGATTCTTTATCAGCAAAAGAGAGAACTTCATCCAGTTCTTTATCACCAGCAGAGAGAACTTCATCAAATACTTTATCACCAGCAGAGAGAACTTCATCAAATACTTTATCAGCAGAAGAGAGAACTTCGTCAAATACTTGGTCAGCAGCAGTAAGAACTACATCCAATACTTCATTAGCAGAAGAGAGAACTTCATCCAGTACTTTATCACCAGCAGAGAGAACTTCATCAAATACTTTATCACCAGCAGAGAGCACTTTATCCACAACTTTGTCAACAGCAAAGAACAATTCATCAAATGCTTTATCAACAACAGAGAACAATTCATCCAATACTTTATCAACAGCAAAGAGCATGTCATTCATAACTTTATCAACAAGAGAGAGAACTTTATCCAACAATTTATCAACGTCAGCGAGCATTTCGCCCTCTACTTTATCACCAGCAGAGAGCACATCATCCAGTACTTTATCACCAGCAGAGAGAACTTCATCAAATACTTTATCAGCAGAAGAGAGAACTTCATCCAGTACTTTATCACCAGCAAGGAGTACTTCATCCAATACTTTATCATCTGCGGAGAGAACTTCATCCAATACTTCATCAGCAGAAGAGAGAACTTCATCAAATACTTTATCAGCAGCAGAGAGAACTTCGTCCTCTACTTTATCAACGCCAGTGAGCATTTCATCCACAACTTTGTTAACAGCAGAGAACAATTCATCCAATACTTTATCAACAGCAAAGAACATTTCCTCCATAACGTTATCAAAAACAGAGAGAACTTCATCCAACACTTTATCAACGCCAGTAAGCATTTCGCCATCTACTTTATCACCAGCAGAGAGCACATCATCAATTACTTTATCACCAGCAGAGAGTACTTCATCGAATACTATATCAGCAAAAGAGAGAACTTCATCCAGTACTTTATCACCAGCAGAGAGAACTTCATCAAATACTTTATCACAAGCAGAGAGAACTTCATCAAATACTTTATCAGCAGAAGAGAGAACTTCATCCGATACTTTATCAGCAGAAGAGAGAACTTCATCAAATACTTTATCAGCAGCAGAAAGAACTTCATCAAGTAATTTATCAGCAGCAGAGAGAGCTTCGTCCTCTACTTTATCAACGCCAGTGAGCACTTTATCCACAACTTTGTCAACAGCAAAGAACAATTCATCATATGCTTTATCAACAGCAGAGAATAATTCATCCAATACTTTATCAAGAGCAAAGAGCATTTCATTCATAACTTTATCAACAAGAGAGAGAACTTTATCCAACACTTTATCAACGTCAGTGAACATTTCGCCCTCTACTTTATCACCAGCAGAGAGCACATCATCAATTACTTTATCACCAGCAGAGAGAACTTCATCAAATATTTTATCATCTGCAGAGAGAACTTCATCCAATACTTTATCAGCAGATGAGAGAACTTCATCAAATACTTTATCAGCAGCAGAGAGAACTTCATCGAATACTTTATCAGCAGCAGAGAGAACTTCATCAAATACTTTATCAGCAGCAGAAAGAACTACATCCAATACTTTATCAGCAGAAGAGAGAACTTCATCAAATACTTTATCAGCAGATGAGAGAACTTCATCAAATACTTTATCATCGGCAACTCTTTCTTTTGTCCACGTTTCCTCAGCAACAATTGATGATGAAATGAATTCTTCTTCTGCTGAATCTCATCTGACGACGACTCCATCTCTTGATTCTACAAGTGAAAGGAAGTTGGCGAACGAATCCGATATCATCAAACAGTCCAGACAGAAGACAAAGGAGGAGGTGGAGGAGGAGGATGCAGCAGCAGCAGCAGCAGCCGATCATCGCAGGGACGTCATCATCTTAGCAGTTGTCATTCCAGTTGGGTCTCTTCTTCTGATCGCAGCGGTGACGACTCTTGTCTTCTTCATCCGTCGCTACACCTCCAGGAGGTCTTCTTATGGCATGGACTGGAGGCGAGACACCTCTGAAGCTATCGTTTAGTCGAATCATCTGATCAGTTGGACGATCATTCGAACGATCTCTGTCAAAGTCCATCTATTAAATGCAGCCAGAAGACGAACTTCTCTTCATATAATTGATAAATGCATTTAACTGATCTTCTCTTTATTGTTAGCTAGAGCGCTCTTTCAGTGAACCATATTTGGATTTGAATTGAGTCTACAGCCAGTAACAACGTGTAGACCCAAAAGAACAAAGGGCCTTTTAAGTTCCGCTTAGGCTTACATTGTCTAACTAGCACTATAAATACATCAAGTGATTAAGGTAACTTGCAAGTTGAGTAGCTTATTTGTTTATTTTCAATTTATTATGTCTGTATTTCTTACACATAAACTTAATCTTATTTACATTGTTGTTCTACAGAGTACATTAGCATAATAATTTATTATGTCATCGTTTTCTACGGCAAAGCCAGTTCAATTGAAAATACATGCAATCTCTAATTACTCTAGGCTTATAAGAAGAAGAATGACACATTTTGCGGTTACCACCATATCGCCCGGCAAAGACGGCAATGGGATGGATACCAGAAAATGGACGGAGGAGCAGGGTAAGGCCGGTGAAAACATAGAGGAGCACCTTTAGACAAGACTTGAAGGAGATGGGAATCGACTGGGAAAACGCGGAGGAGACTGTCAAGGATCGTACGGGATGGAGAGCTCTTATTGACCAATGTTTCAAGAGGAGAGGGAGGAACTAAGTCTAAGTAATTACAAATAGCCGAGGTTATTAATTAAATGATAATTGTATGTCAAAATATGATAGCCTACACAGTTATAATTATAACACCAAAATTATACATTATATATTAACAAAAGTTATTTCTAATTTAATTAGCTTCTTTATGAACTGATCGATGCATGCAATCCCTGGCAGCATTGTCAGATGGGACCCATGTGCTGCCCATATGGGAGAAAACATGTCGGCCATATGGGAATTCCATATGGTACCCACACAATTCTGCACCCGACACCCCATATGGAAACCATATGGTTACCCTAAATATGGCTTTTACTGGTGCAGATCGGGTGTAGATGCAGCAGTACGAGTTATTTAAGTTTATTTTACTTTTCAGTTTCAATTGTGTTTTTACTTTCAGATTCCAGTTTCAGTTGTTAAAACATTCAGTTTTAATTCAGTTTTGTACACATTCCACAAAACATTGTTACAATATATTTTTTATTAGTTACATTCTTTTGGATTGGCAAATAGCCAAATAACAGATCTTATCAATTACATGATGCCTTCATAATACTCACTACTGCGCAGCCGTCTGCAACACTTGATCAATTGTTTAGTTTCAAAATTACACGTGACTTGAGATTCGTGCTAGTCCGATTTCTTTTCCCGGGCTTTCAACTTGGAAGGTAAGATAGTGCATTCGGCAGTGAATTCCAGAATACGGAATTGAGTAAAACCTAAAAACCTCAGTAGTTAAAATGTTAGGTAGGCCACTTCTGCAGACCCATATTATAGGCTAGACCCATATTATAGGCTAGACCCATATTATAGGCTAGACCCATATTATAGGCTAGAGCCGCTAGACCCATATTATAGGCTAGACCCATATTATAGGCTAGACCCATATTATAGGCTAGAGCCGCTAGACCCATATTATAGGCTAGACCCATATTATAGGCTAGAGCCGCTAGACCCATATTATAGGCTAGACCCATATTATAGGCTAGAGCCGCTAGACCCATATTATAGGCTAGACCCATATTATAGGCTAGACCCATATTATAGGCTAGACCCATATTATAGGCTAGAGCCGCTAGACCCATATTATAGGCTAGACCCATATTATAGGCTAGACCCATATTATAGGCTAGAGCCGCTAGACCCATATTATAAGCTAGACCCATATTATAGGCTAGACCCATATTATAGGCTAGACCCATATTATAGGCTAGAGCCGCTAGACCCATATTATAGGCTAGACCCATATTATAGGCTAGACCCATATTATAGGCTAGAGCCGCTAGACACATATTACAGGCTTGTCTGCACTCTGCAGCGCACACGGTTATAGACAACGTGACAGATGTGATACCGATGAAAGATGTATGGTTTGAGTTTTAATTTTTTATGCGGTTTGCAAGTGTGCTTAGGCTACGTCAAAAAACCTTCTTGAAATAGCTACAGCTGTTTTCCCGCCCTATAAATTATATGAACGGTGTTTGAAGCAAGTTAATTAAAAACAGGACGAATTCGACATAGATTAATAGTAGGCCTAAAACAACTTTATCTCCGATTTCCTATCTTTAGATCAATAAACGGATTGCTTTTGTTATTTTTCTCGGGATTTCAATTTAGTCATTCTATGTTCCATAGATATAGCAAATATATCTATGAAAATATTATATCTATGAAAATAAAACGCATCTGCGTCACGTGACAGAAGTCATTTGCTGCGGTCCAGTCTGTTGCCAAGTAACGTCAAAGCAGCTCACAAAATGCCAACAGGTTTGTTCAACGATTCTCAATTTCCTTCTGAAACAGAGATTATATGGAAAGTTGCGACTGTTAGAAATTCGTCGGCGAAATGCAGTAGTTAGTGCATTAGACAATGCTGAACCAGAGTATGGCGTAGGTTAACTAGGTTTCGGGGTTTGCACGCTTTCTTTGGGCATGATGCCTCAGCTGCGCGGAAGGTGACATGTTTTCTAATGAATGACAACAAGAACTCCAAGCCTGACCTTTACCGACCCTCACGACTCCTAAGCTGCCCTAACTGACCTCATGAGTCATGACGCCCGGTTTATATGCGCACCCTGATAATGCACTTTCGCTATTTAGTCTGTACAAGATTTACAACGAAGCTCTTTGATAATTTTGAGACATTGATAGGCCTTTTAATTTTTATGCACAATATAGGTATGTGGAAATTCCTTGTGGGCTGTTTTAGGCTCAATGATGAATGTCTTATGCTTACAATTTACAAATGTGTAGGCCTATTATAATTTGAGCAAACTGGAACTGGTATATGTTATAAAAAGACATCGTTCAAAGTAAACAGACTTCAAATGCGACCTATCACTTTGATGAATTATTATTTGGTTTAGTTTTGTTAAAAACTGTGTTTGTTGCCATCAGCCAAACATTCGCAGCACAAGAGTGTGCATGAGGCCGTGAAAGCAGGAGACGTGAAGGCTTTGGAAGCATTAGTCAAAGAGGGCGCCAGCGTCAATGAAGTCGACGACACTAGAGATCGATTCACACCAATGCACTGGGCGGCTTATACGGGAGCTTTAGAGGTCAGAGATTCACATACCATCTATTGAACGTCTGACTTCATATGATCTATTCTTCCGAAGTTGAAATGATCAACGTTTGTCACAGATTTTAGTCTTGTTGATCGTATGGCATCACCAAACAAAGTCCAACTGTGTCACATCTATTCTCTTTTGTTCCAACTGAATTAAATGTGGCTCTCCTAGTGACTGTGACAAACTAAATTGAGGGAGGTGTTTCTTGACTGGTCACAGATTTTAGTCTTAACCAAATCAATCAATTAACTATTCACTCAGTCAATCAATCAATGTCACATGACCATTGATTGATTGACTGAGTGAATAGTTAATTGATTGATTTGGTTGATTGAGGGATTGAATAAGTAATTAATTAATTGAATAACCAATTGAGGGATTGAGGGATTTATTGATTGATCAACTGATGATTGTTTGGTAATTGATCTGATTGATTGATTACTGATTGATTTGATTGATTGGCAGTGTCTGCATTGGTTGCTCTGGCATGGTGCTGATTCTTCGGTTGCTACTCCAAAGGGATGGACTCCAGCGCACGTGGCAGCCATCAGAGGCCAAGATGCAGCCATTCAGGTATCTTCTGCTGCTTCTTCTTCTTCTTCCTCTTCTTCTTCTTCTTCGGCTGCTGGCGATTGCCATCACTCGACATCATTGCCTGAGACAATGATGCCTCTCTTGTTCTCTTTGATTGTCTCTAATTGTTCATTGTCTTCAATGCAGCCTTATTGTTTGTTTGAATGGGGAGCATTAGTGTTGTACAATGATTACCCAGATGAACTGATTGCATCCTTGTTCCAGTTTCAGTTGCAATGATCTTTTGCCTCTCAAGTCATCAACCATGCAGTCTAGTGACAAGTGCCTTTGATAAAGATAATAAAATTTAAGTGTAACTCTTTTTTATTTTGTACCTGAATTCAGAAATCTTTGACCCACTGCAGTGAACCAAATCACATCCAATGACTCCTTTGTCATACCTCGCATGGCCTCAGTTATTCACCCACTAATCATCTACTTATTTCAGAAGGCCAGTCAAAGTCCAATTGGTCAGGCAATTAATGCAGACTTATGGAGCCCCTTTTCAAGACGTCTTAGAGACACTAATTAGATGCGAATGGATGGGTTTACTATCTGTGTGCTTTCCTTCTTTTCTCTTTGGCTGTTGTAGGCGCTGGCGAATAATGGCGTCAATTTATGTGCCAGAGATGTTCGAGGTTCCACTCCAACGCATCTGGCAGCTGCGCACGGCAACACATTCACGCTTCACTCACTTCTGCGTTCAGGAATTGTTAGTAGCATTTCTTTCTCATCCTTGTTTATGTTGAAATTTAAAAAGTAACTCACTATTTCGAACTGCTTCACTCTCGTTCTTACTATCACAATCAATGCTTCTGTTAACAAGTTTCAATTTTTTTATCAGCTCTAAGGAGATGGAAGAGATAATGTTGACGTATAAGCACCAGTTAATAAGAGACAATTATTATTATTAGTGAGAATTGTTTTCTTAGTGTATCTGTGCAATTGTTTGCAGGAGGTAAATGCAATGGATAAGAACAGTTGGAGTGCAGTGCACAGCGCTGCCTTCCACGGTCGACTTGGCTGCCTTCAGCTTCTGCTTCGCTGGGGCGGAACAATCGACGACACAGACAATCTGGGAAACACTCCAGGTTCATTAAGTCATTCATCTGTATTATTTTGGTGTCTTAATGGACTGGTGACGATAGTTAGCAGCAAGGAGGAGAGAGATATAGAGAGAGTTAGAGAGAAAAAGAGGTAGGGAGTTATGGAAGGAGACAGACAGACAGACAGATGCCTCTGCCATCTTCTTACTTTCATCTGAGGTGGCTTAGAGCCATCTGACGCTCTGTCTCCTCCTCTGTTATCACCTCTATTGTCCATGCCATCTTCATCAACTCCCGATCGATCTATTATTGCATTTCTCAGTTGGATGGTCTTCCAAAAGTTCATCTCTCTCCTCTTCGATCTGTTCTTAAGTGTTTCATTGAGACTAATGGCCCGACTTCCTCAGTCGTCCCACATCATCTCTGCTTTCATCTTTGACCACCTTCATTAGCTCCCTGTATTGCTTGGGTTCAGCTCAAGGTTCTCACATTGATCTACCTACCGGTTGTATGCTGTATGCTAAGCTCCCAAGAATCTGCATACACGTGACCTCATGCACCAGCCATCATCTGCCACTTCCTTTGCTAAGACTAGAAAGACTGCTGGAATGGAAGACATTCCAATTGTTGTGGACATCAGATGCAATCAGACAATGACTTTGGTAAACTACATGGAATTGGTGACTGAAGAAGAGGTCTCTTCACTGAGTTACTATCTGTCATAACCTCTGACCCTGAACTGATATTTGACCAGCTCACTTGGCCGCAATGGAGGGTCATCTGTCATGCGTTAAGTTCCTGATCGGCGAAGGTCGAAACAGTCTGCACATTCTGAGCGCTCGCAACAACAATGGAGACACGCCAAAGATGTTGGCTCATCAGTTCTACAAGGCAAAGGTCGTTGAATACATCACAAACATTGAATGGGAGAGAGATCACCCAGAAGAGGCTCAAAGTAAGTGATAAACAGCACAAGATGTGAATCAAAGTCATGTCGGCCAATGTCTTCCATTGCCCCAAGTCTTACAGTTCCAAGTCAAGGGGTTAGCAAATCATAAAAGCAGATGAATGACTGTTGTGATGCCAGGAAAAATGATAACACTTTAAGTGGTATGTCAGTTTTTCTCTCTCCCTTCCTCTCTCTCTCCCCCGTCTCTCTTTCTCTCTCTCTCTTTCTCTCTCTCTCTCTCTCTCTCTCTCTCTCTCTCTCTCTCTCTCTCTCTCATTCTCTGTCTGTCTGTCTGTGTTTCTCTCTCTCTTTGTCTCTGTTGTCTCTTCTTTTCATCCAAATTTTAAATTTAAGAATTTAGTACCTCTTATAAGATATAAATAAGGAAATAATAAATATTGATATAAAATGTTTTCATCCTGCCTGTTGTTTCAATAAATCAATTGTTCACTCAGAATAAACAATAATAAGAATCATAATCAATAATAATCTTGATCATAGATCAAACAGAGTGGCGTTGCCCTTGACAACCACAGTGGACAGACTGAACGCTTCTTATCTCTGCCAATGCAACAATTGATAAAACTTGTGATTGCTTTTGACGGCACTTATGTCATCTGAGGCTATAAGTCACAATGCCAGGGCATTACAGTACAATGGTCTCTGATTAACTAATGAGACCAGTTATACCTTGGTAGACATAATATTATCAGTAAGAATGATAATAATGAATATGATAATAATTACACGCACATGTCACAATGCATTTATCTATGTTATCAAGTGATTTTGAAGTATCTCACAGATCGCTTGTTGCATGATTATCTAATTAATTATTAATTGAGACTCTCTTAGATTCCACTCTCTTAGAATGATATCATTCGTGCCTGATTTACTGTGTGCTGCTACTACTGCTCTCTAGATCTGGCCTTTCCGGCGCACGTGGCTGCCTACACAGGAGACTTAAGTCACCTTCGGATGCTGGTGGAGAATCAAGTGGTTAACATCAACGAAAGAGATGACAAGGGATCGACCTTGGCTCACAAAGGTCACATCTACATTCGATAATTATGATCAGTTCAACATTTCATTCATTTTGGATTTAGTTTTATTATTTATCAGGATTCTTTCATTTCTTCATTCTCAACTTTTATCCTCTTTTCGATTTTTTCCCTACTTTTAATGCGTTTTGTATTTTGATTATTGTCGGATATACCTGAGGTCTCATTCATAATTTAAATCTGTTTGGTTTTAGTTGTTGGCTCTAATTAATATCTGGTTATGTTTTCTGTTGGTACAGCTGCTGGCCAGGGTCATCTCGATGTCCTGCAGTGGCTCATTGAGATGGGAGCAGATGTTAGACTGACAAACCATGCAGCTGAAACTCCAAAAGACGTCGCTCGGAGATTTGCTCGACTCGCTGCTGTGAGAATGCTCGGCCCAAGCGCTGAAGGTTAGCACAGGCAGCCAATAGCAACACTCTGTCTGTCTCTCTCTCTCTCTGTCTCACTCTCTCTCTCTCTCTGTCTCTCTCTTTATGCATTCCTCTGTCCTTGGATAGGTAATAACTACATGGTAATTGCCTTGATCTGTGTATGTCTGTCTGTTGACATCTGTCTGCCTCTCCTAAGCCAATTCAACCCTTTTCTACCTTACATTCAAAATAGTCTCTGAAGGTGACGCTTTTGAGCCGTTCATTTGATCTCTTAGCCATCAGGCTAATGATATTTAGAATGATTCTGATTGTGTTTAGTCTGGTTTGCTTCAACAGAGGAAGTGGAAACAGATGCAGCCGATAGACCAGAAGAGAGGAGAAGAGAGAGTCGAAGAGGAAGAAGAAGGAGAATGGACAGAAAGAGGAGAGATGAAGAGGAGGATCAGGATGAGGAGGAGGAAGAGGAGGATGTGACTGTTGAGGAAGAGGAGGACGAGAGTGAGAACGATCAGCGCCCAAGAGTTGTACGGACGAAAGAGGAAGAAAAAGAATCCAGAGGTATTTCATGATTCATTCATCTTTTTTTAAATTATGTTTATTATTATTATTATTATTACTAGTAGTAGTAGTAGTAGTAGTAGTATTATCATTGTCGTTATCATTATTATTATAACTAATTATTATTATTATAACTAATTGTTATTATTATAACTAATTATTATTGTTGAAATAATAATAGTATAGCAACAACAATAGAATGAAAGGTCAATTCCATTGTCAGATGTTGTATTGTTGAATGTGGTTTATTGTTTTGTGATGTGATTGTTTGGTTAGGGAGAGCGAAGAAGAAGATGGAGGAACTGGAGAGACTTCTTGAGATAGCAACGCGCAACTACGTTCAATTGGGAGGAGATGTACGACGAGAAAAGAAGAAGGAGAAGGAAGAAAGCGAGATGAAAAGGTCAGATTGAGGTCATCATCAAATTAACCATTGACAACAACTGTTTCATCTGTTGAATGCAATGAATAGGAGTGAAAAGTTTAATAGAGTTTACAACTACATAGATATAATGTATTATAGCCTAATATGTTACATTTGTATGCAGTAAGTCAATCAGGCCGATTACTAATATAGTATTTCCATACTTAATTGATCAGTACAGTAACATATTACATGATACTACCAGTCAGTTATCATAACTCCCCAATTTATATAGCACCTATTCACTCAAGCTAGATATTATAATCAAAAATTAATACAAGGAAGAAAATATGGTAATGAGATATTGTTGTGTGTTTCATTCCTTGATGAAAACTATTTCTGTTCTTTCAGCATTGATTCATTTTTGATGTTTTGATCAAGTTTTAAAGATTGACAGTTTGTTCTTTGATTCTTAGCGTTTTATTAATGAATGAGGAGTCAACGATGAAAGGGTAAAAGATGTCAATCAGCTGAACTCATTATCTTTTTCTTTGTTTTCGTTGTCTCTTTTATCCTATTTAGACTCCTAGTTCAATTTTCTTCAGCTATTTTGTAGAATTTAACAGTTTCAGTGTTCTCTGATATGTTTCCAAATGGATGTTGTAATCTAGGCACATGTGACCAATGAAACTGTGTTCTGAATTTACATTCTGCTGACATAGCTATGCTGTTCTGTGTCGTTTCTATAGCACTGGTGTTTTTCAGTGATCAATCAAAAGAAGATGTTATAAAATTTCGTTGGAAGTATTTGTGTGCATCTATGTCTGTGTGCTTTTCTAGTTCTACTGTTTGGCTTTCTATTTTGCATTATCTTAAATGATAAGTTGTGATGAAAAAACTCTTGTTAAACTCAAATCCTGGCTGGATTAAGACCTAGATCAAAAATTCATTATCTGCATTTGGTGAGTTTGCGACCATTATGTGCATTTCGTAAATCTGTCATAAATGCAAAAAATCCCTTTATTTAAATATGGGTTGATATGATTAGAGAGATTCAGAGCATTCAGTTGAAGAAAGGAAGATTAGATTTGATGGACAATCTCATCTAAATTAGTCTATAAGTAACTGTCTCTTCTTTTTAAAGATATTAAAATAATGCAAGTTTAGAATAATATATGAAATAAGTGTTTTTAAAGATCTATCTTAAGTAGATCGATGTTCTGGATGTAAACCTAGGCTTGCTTATTATTCACTCTCGGTGCACCGTGTGTTAGAAGTTACGAATCTTTTAATCCTGTCCACTTTCTCTTTCTCACTTCTGATCCTGGAATCCACTTTAGGAGCTCCTCCTCTGTTAGCTTTAATTGGGGCCTTAGAAAGGTCGAGATTACGATTGCCAATTACAATTTGTGCAACGTCACTTCCTGTTCTAACTGAAGGCACTTACCCTTGATTTTCTTCTACAGGAGAGTTCTTGAGTTGGAGTCTCAGTTAGATTATGAAATGAATCGACGGGAAAGATTAGAGGCTCAACTGGACGACTACAAACTCCAAGTGACACATCTACACGCTGCTCTTGACGAACAACGAGTAGGTGTTCATTAATCTCTGGAACGATCTTCCCACTGAATTCCGAACATTTTCATTCCAAACTTAAGTCTCACCTTTTCAATAATTCTTACCCAGACTCCTTACTCAATATTCCACCTATCAATCCTCGACCAAAACGACACCCCTTAACAGCTACTCTGCCTCTGCTAACCTCCTGGAAACCGGACTATGCTCTGCCATGGACTATTTTTTGGACAACCCCTCTGATTTGATGCGGCGCTCGTGAATAAGCTGGTGCCCTGCGCTTGACTTTCAAGTGGCACTTTTGAAATTTGGAGATTACGATTACAATTTGTCACTTTTCTATGGCGTCAATGATGGATAACCAGATTAGATGGGTTAGGGCATTCTCAGTGGCCTACCAATTGGTTGCACAGTCGCCTTGTCTCTCTACAGAGAGTAAAGGCTCTGAGAATTCAGTGTTTTGATTGTGTTGGAAGATGATTCCGATGAATGCGGTGAATGACTAAGTTGTGCCGTAGTTGTCATTGGAAATGAAGCTGAGATGTCGTTGCATGGATTCTGATAATAATTTCCAGATGCGAACAGACGAAGGAGGATTGGAACGAAAGAAGACAACAAAGAAACGTAGCTCGTCCACATCTCGAGCAGTTGACAATTCCTCCTCATCCGCTGGTCAGTTTGTGCGTCGAACGGGATACAAGGCCAAATAGTTTCTCCACCAAGAGAGAGACAGAGAGACAGAGAGATGTTGATTCTAAGTTCTTCAATTGATAGACAGTCTGTGTCATCTTTGTTAAGTCAATGTAAATGTTTTAGTGATTATTTAAACTGAAACAAATGTGAATAATTTAAAAAATTGTCTTGTAATGTTTGTTATTTAACTAGAAGTTTGTATAAAGATATAAAGAGACAGAGAGACAGACAGAGAGAGAGAGAGAGAGAGAGATGTTGATTCTAAGTTCTGCAATTGATAGACAGTCTGTGTCATCTTTGTTTAGTCAATGTAAATGTTTTAGTGAATATTTAAACTGAAACAAATGTGAATAATTTAAAAAATTGTCTTTTCATCCATAATTAACAATGGACTCTAATAAAGAAAGTCTGACAGATGCAGCATCAACACTTCTGTGATGACCAGCATCTATTACCCAATCACTTTTAGTCTTTGCTCGCCATTTAAGTATTGAGAACCGTCTGAATGCAGTGTTTGCCTAAACATTCTCACAGGCCTTTTCTTAACCTAGGCTAAATCGAGTTAAAACTAGTACTCTACTGAATCTGTGATTTTCACTATTTGGCCAAATAAGAATTATCGACCAACTATTTGACCGAATACAAATAGTGTACAAAATAGGTCTTTCGACAAATTTCAAATGTAATCAAAAGTTTAAGTTCAGTAAATTTAAGACATTAACTAAAAGTTAACAGTTAACTATGTGAAATTTGTGCATCCAGTCTGTGTAAACTAGGAATGGAACTAATTTAACTAAACTTAGAAATGAGTCGGCTGATATTATGATGCTGTTGTCCAGGCAGTAGAGAGTTACTTCAGTCCACTCGATATGGCAGAAACAGATGTCACGTGACCACTATTCGTATTCGATCCGACCGCTACTATTTGGCCAAATACCGAATAGCTATTTGGCCCACTATTCGGTTCCAAAGCAAATACGAAGCGAATATTCGGTGAAGCCGTAGGAGTTAAAACGAATTCTCAGTTTCATGCTGTAGAAAATGAAAGACACGGCGCTTCTTCAGACATGTTAACTTTTATTTGTTTCAACAGATAAAAACCCAATTACATTCAACTTCACAGAAGACGACAAGAAACTTGAAATTATAAAATAAAAAATGGTAAAAATGACAACACATCAGTTTCAGCTGTTTTCAAATAATTTTTTAATAATAATAATAATAATTTAATAAGATAATAATGATCATAATATAAACAATGGCCATTGACAACTTGAGTTACAATTGGTCACTGAACTGTGGTCAACAAAAGACCTGACAAATGCGATACTTTGCAATACTTCAGTAAAAGCACTTAATAAAATTAATTAATATCATCATCACACAGTATTAAATATTTATATAAACAAAAAAGCCTAAAACATGGATCGCATTGATATGATCCCAACTGCAAAGACTATATCAGCAGAGGCAAAACAGTCTTTCTCTCATCACCTGCTAAAGACAAATGGACTAAAGGGCTAATAGACTAATAAGACTAAGGGACCAAGGACTAATAAGAGCTGTAGTAGTTCAGTCCTATCAGAGTCCTTCATTATTTGATCTAAGAAGCTTCTTTCTCCTCTACTGTAATTTTCGTCTGGGCAAGAATAGCATTTTCGCCGGAGATCAACTTTCAACCGAGTCTTGCAAGCAGTCTGGATGTCATCATCAACTGACTTCATGGATAACCAGTTAGAACTTAGACCTAAATTACACCATCTGCCTCTTTCACTCTACAATCCCTTTCATATGCTTCACTCAACAAATGCAACAGATAATTTCTTGCCATTGTCTTGTAGCAGAACTCGATGCCGAGTAAAACCGATTTTCACCTTCTGCAACTAACTGAGGTGTGTCAGTTTGTGACTGTTTGTCTATTAAACGAAGATATAATAATAAACGCAGTCATTAAAAGGTCCAAAGAACTGGGAAATGGAATGCAGTCAGTTATTATACAACAGAGCCTTTCGCATGAACTTATCCATTCTAATCGACCTCTTCTTGATCTCCATTCTTCATTTAGAATTCTAAAGCTATTCATCACATTCATTGAAGTCTCATTCCACAAGAATTATGCTGCCCTAATTTTAATAAAAAATTACAAATGGTTCCTTCAATTCCGCTGGTTCTATTGTTCTGGTATCGATCCAAAGCACAAGGATGGACCAAAACGAAGCCAACATCAGGTCAACATCTAGAAGGTCAGTCCATCAGACCCAACTGGATGAACTTGAAATGACCCCATATAGATAGTTCTTGGATTTTAAGACTGACACTTTTAAGGTTGGATTTTAAGACTGACACTTTTAAGGTCACCAATGGTCCCAGTAGTTGACTAAATGGCAAATTGCCAACCCTAAAAAGTGCATATGGAACACCATTTTCATATGAAAAGGAACTAATTCAAGGCAGCAGAACTTTTTAAGCAAACTTGAAAACTCTACTCAGAGCCTTATACTAACAGAAAACCGTCAATTAAAAAACTACACAAATGTTGATTAAGTAAAATGGCACATATGAAGAAATACGAGAAACCATCTGACGCAGGGTCACTGTTCGTCTGCCTCTTCCTTTCAGAGACTGACTGTAGTCACAGCACATGAAGGATGTCTTTCAGAAAGATTGCAATCAAAGTTCATTTTGCAAAAGAACTAGTAACAATTTACCAAGAAACAAATCAAATAAAAACACGAAAAACCATCTCGAGATTTAATGCAATGAAACCCTTGAGAACAAAGAAGAAAACCACAAAGTGCAACTCAACAGAGATTAAACGTCCATTTAAACTCAACTCCATTGATTTGCTCTCAATGTTTTTCTCCATTATATTTCGGATGTTGCACCAACTTGAAATTCAGAGACTTTGAAAAAATATTAAAACTATAAAAGTTGCATTGAATGTAGTAAGCCTCTGTCATACGAATGTTGCATTGAATGTAATAAGCCTCTATGTTAGACAAAACAACAAAACCGTTGATTCAATGCTAAGCTTATGAAGGATTCATAGAAAACTACAAAATATATTTTAAAATATCAGTATTTTATCAATAATCGAGACTAAAGAATTGTTAAAGACCAGAACAAATGAGCAAATTAGCGAATGACGAACAGAAGATGATGAATCCATTGTCAAAAGCGACAAATTTTAGTCTTGAAAGCTGAATAATATTTGAACCTCTTTCTGTGGATTTATTTGAGTGAATAGCTCATCATTGTTTGACAAGCGCTCTCTCTGTCAACCGTAGCATACTATACTTAACCTTGAAGAAAGAAGTTTTTCATGTTATTAGAAATTGACACTTTCACAAGTAATGTTACATTTGGGGTGAACCTGGTAACACTTTGATCCAACACCAACGTCTTACTGATCTACAGCCCTCCCCCGGGGTTTCTATTTCCAATGACCTTGTGCAACCTCTGTTTCCAGCTGACCTGCAATCTCAGTTGTTGCTTCCTGCTAACAATCAGCACTGGGTCATAACATTGGAGAATAGAAGTTCAATTCCTAAGATGGCCGTTACGTCACATGTGCACTTGTTACTCCCTTGTTGAATAGTGGTACCCTATACAGAAGTAACATTAACCTGTTCATTGTTACAAGAAGGAACCTCCAAGGAAGCATTGTTTTGAGTGGATCAAGCTCCTATGATCTGCTGAAGATAAACTTCTTCACAAATAATACACAGTGTTGTTTCAGCAGCATAAATTCAATGAGTGTTAATCTCTATCTATGGGTAGTCTATGGAATTTACAACCTTGGAAGTATAAACATTTAGAAACACCAATCCACATTACAGAACCGATTCTTGTGGTCTCCGATGATCTGTTCACCATTTGTCCTTCTTCCCTTCCAGACACTTATGCCAGCAAATGATCGCAATTGTCACAGTTAATGGAATGTCGTCATCATTTCTAAGCTCTCATCTGCCAACGAACCTTTCTTCAACAATCAACGATTTTGTGTGATCTACTGGTATTATAATTATTTGACAAAATCATTCTACAAGACAAAACTTCTCAACTTCCAACAAAATGAAATTGCCAATTGGTTAATTATTCGTTCAGGGATTTCCAATTAAACAATTAACTTACAGAGTCAATCATTAAATTAGCGTAGAATTGAATGTTTAATTGAAATTGACTTCAGCATTAATGCACTTGT
Organism: Bimastos eiseni; assembly: GCA_959347315.1. Lineage (NCBI taxonomy): Eukaryota > Metazoa > Annelida > Clitellata > Crassiclitellata > Lumbricidae > Bimastos > Bimastos eiseni. The sequence goes on along the minus strand of OY365809.1, from coordinate 334,271 downwards.
AAAGACCTGCCTAGCAGTCAAATTCACTCAACGAAACCAAAGGAATAGAATTTCTTCAGCCACATATAACACTGTAAGGCCCAATTCAGCGTTTAATAAAGACACAGCTCTGATTTGAGTGGCGCTATATAAGTACTCCATTACATTACTGCTGCGACCATAAAATGTTGCTTAAGCAGATTCGTCGTCTGTTAAACTCTGCTGCTATATGAAACAAATATTTTGGAATTGCTAGCATCAGACACTAATAAAAAGAATTGTTTACATCAGGCACTGTTAACAAGATCAGCAGAACGTATCACTGGATGGTTTGTCGTCTGTCAATCCAATCACCAGACACTGACCAATGAACCTCCCGGGGTCACATTGGCCACCACTGGTGGACTGAGGCTGAAACTATTGGCTGTATGCAGAGAGTGATGACAACTTGGCAGTGACTCCAATCCAGATTGAGTATGAAAACCAGACAGTGTGGTGGTTGGGACCCTGACAGTAGTAACCTTTCCATTAATCCGATCCGATGAAAATCTCAATTCCAGATTTATCAGAGACAGACCGAACATCAATCTAGAACGATTACAAAACGATATCGTCTGCGTCGACTCAAACAGACCAACAGACGATGCAAACAATCAATATGCAAAAAAACCCAATTCATTCTGCATCTCAACGACAGCTAAAATAATCAAACTGTCAAACAGAAACGATAAAAAATTACTATGAAATCAAGACAATTAAAAAATTTACACTCGTTTAGAAACACTAAAAGCTAATGAGGACACTATTATACAGAATTAGGACATTTAAGATATTCAGGACATCGTAGAGAAAATATTATAAACATGTCATCGATATCTTATTAAGACGATTTACAGTAATTCGAAATCGATCACAGAATAAATTGATATCACAGCAAATTGTGTCATTATAAGTTCCTTAAAAACATTTCTAAACCCACACGATCGCATTGTCGAACCATTTACAAAACTCCATAATATTTAAATGTCAATGCATGAAGACAAAGCTAGCCAACGTATTCTTTACCAAGAACAAAGAAAACAACCTAAAACAGAAATCAGATTGTCTACTTTATCGTCGTGGCTTTCCTCTTCGAAATATCCACAACAAAATGTCTATGGTCTACAGTTTAGAGTTACTATTATCAAAATGTTCCCAAACCAAATACGATCTAAAAAAATAGGAGAAAGTAATTGAATAAGATGAAGGGAAAGTTGAGGTTTGGATAGAAAGAGGAATTCAACAGATCGTCGTCATCGTCACAGACTCAGTCCTGACCTTTTTGACCCCACACCACAAAACAGTCATCCAACATTACAGGGTCAACTGACAGATTGCTGGATTTCAGACAATTCTGCAAAAGTAAAAAAGGTCATTGGTGTATAAGAAAAGAGAGTACGTAGAATTGATAGAAACTAACTCCGTTCATCGTTTAAGTCTTCATTGCAGACAATAATAACCCAAACCCTAAAAAACAACCAAATGGTTAAAATGTTTTGAGGCTATCAAGAGCGTCTGGTTTGGATCGTCTTTCAGATCTGTTGAATCTAATCCTCCTTCAACTCCAAAGAAACAATAGCAATCACAAAAGACGCAAAGAACAACTGAAGTTGAAGAAAGGCAAATCTTTCATTGTCCAAAGTGGCTTTGATTACAAGCAGTTTCATAACATAGACTCGTTTGAAGCTCAACTACAGATCCAAGCGACCAGTGATCCACCAAGTGACAGAGACAGGAGGGTCCAATGGTCATAGGAAAAACGATGAACACAAGGCACACACACACACGCACGCACTCAATGCAATTGCGATTTTATCAAATGCCCTCCGTAACAAAAAGTTCAGAAGTGCACATTGAAGCTGGGCAACCATTAAGATCCATAGGTAGACTGGAAGAGGTAGGTTTTCAGCTGAGAGCAAAAGACAGTCAGTCTCACTGAGAGCGTTGTGAACATGAGTAGGTAGAGAGAGTTCCAGATAAAGGAGGGACCAGCAACAGTGAACAATCGCTGGCTAAAGACAAGATGTGTACTAGGGACAACGTACTTTCCACCAAAGGTCGAATAAGACAAGATGTGTACTAGGAACAATGTATTTTCCACCAAAGATGGAATAAGACAAGATGTGTACTAGGAACAACGTACTTTCCACCAAAGGTGGAATAAGACAAGATGTGTACTAGGGACAACGTACTTTACAGCAACGGCTGATCTAAGAGAGAAGCGGGTCTTCAGCAGAGCTGCAAAGTGTGACCATGGGAGACAAGTAAGAAAGCAGATGATCTGTGTGTGCTCTGTACATGAGCAGTGCCAGCTTGTAGCAGATAATTATGCTCACAGACAGGAAGCCAGTGTAGAGAACGAAGAGCTAAGGCGTGATATGAACTCAGCCATAAGTGTCTTTTCTGGAGTAGAGACCAAATCAAAACCTGTCTCAGACATTTTGAAAGAGTCTATTCACAGTCAGAAAGAGAAGAGTCCATCCTTAAATGAGGAGAAAGAAAGCATGAACAGAAGTAGATGTTAATAAAGAATGGGTTTGTGACATAGAGAGAATTCTCCAAATAACCTTTAAAACAACAACGTTTAAAAAGACGAACTCTAAAATCAACCAATAATAAAACAAAATGAACCTTCTTCAGTAGCTTAAACTCTTCCTTCTTTTCTAGACCATTGCATTGGTCAGACTCTTTCTCTCTCTCTCTCACTCTCCCTCTCTCTCACTCTCTCTCTGTCTCTCTCTCGTTCAACTTACTAAACTTCCTCAAAACACTTGTGAAACCAATGAAAATACTGCAGTGTCTCAAATTCAACAGGTCTCATATTCTCATATTTGACATGCTTGCTAAAAGCAGATGTTAGCAAAAGAAGACCCGAACGTCAAGAAGAAATATAGAAACTCAAAAGCAGGAGGAACAGGAGGAGGAGGAAGACAAGGAGAAGGAGGAGGACGAGGAAAGGTAAAAACGAATCAAATGGAAAAGAAAGAGCATCAAAGAGTAACCACCAATACATAAAATACGCGATGCAGCTAAGTCTCATTCTCTTGAGAGCAGATCCACCGAAAGGATCTGATAAACACAGCAGACAATTGGAAAGGAACAATGGATTCATGATAATAATTGGCAGCAGTAGAACAATTGCATAATAATTATGGATGAGATGAAAAGAATCAACTCAACTTCTGCCAGAAGACAATGATGACCAACTCATTCACTCAACCAACCGGAACCACATCACAACACACAGCACTCAGCGTCATTCACCTCAATAATCACAACAACAACGATTGGCAATCATTAAAACACTTAACATCAGACGGGCACACAGACTGAGCAACAAAGAACAAGAAGCAGAATCATCTGATAACATATGTAAGGCATTTGTGATCTCCCCCACCCCACCCCAATCCCTCCCCACCCCAATCCCTCCCCACCCCAATCCCTCCCCACCCCCACGCCCGATTACCCCAATTAATCAACCATACATTAAATAACTCTCTAGAACCAAATTCTCCTCATTCATTCCAGCTCCCTTCAAACGTTAGTTTCCACGTCAGAAGGTTCGGACGTCTTTATCAGAGTAGGAGGTGATTCCGTGGCCGTGCTCATCGAGCAGTTTGTTGTGCTCTCAGCAGTCGCCAGTGAGTGGAAGGAATGCTCTGGGACCGTCCGAATGCCAGACCAACTGCAAGCGATGATGGTCTCAGGACCATCCGTTCCAGACATAGGACCTGAGATTGGAACAGACTCAAGACCAACCGCTTCAGACGTAGGAACTGAGAATGGAACAGACCCAGGACCAATCGTCTCAGACATAGGACCTGAGAATGAACCGGTCTCGCACATGAGACCGATCTGCGACGTATCATCGATCTGCGAAGTAGGACTTGTCGTCCTCTGATGAAGCGATGGTGATTTTCTCATCTTCATTACATACTCCTGAAGAAAGCGTCTTGTACATGCATAGCCTTGCTAACAGAACCAACCAACAACCAACAAAACACAATATCAACTGCAACAACTACAACCATTATCAACATCATCATTTCTTATCACTCTTGTCATCATATCACATCGGCACTTCACGACGGTGTTAGCTATGTCACTCATCACATTCATTTCTAATCAGTATTTTTTTTTAGCCTCAGTCTAATCCCTCAAGGGTCAAAAAAGTATGCTTGGAGCTGCAGGATTTGCTACTGTCACAGTTTTTATTATCGAATATGTATTTATAAAGTGCACAGTTAGAAGAATTCTTTAAAAGTACAATTCTCCTCCAGTAGCAAGAGTGTCCCATCTTCCAATCCATTTGAGTGGAAAGATGGAAAGTAGAGATGTCAGAAGTATACAAAAGATAAGTCACCTGATCTCTGTCACCTGATCTCTGTCACCTGACCTCTGTCACCTGACCTCTGTCACCTGACCTCATCCGATAGCAGAGACACAATGTAACACATCATATCATTCGATATTAATCAAAAATGAAACCTAGAAAAAAATCCATCAGGTCTGACTGTCTGTGTTGCACCCAAGTCTAACTTCTTCAAACTTCATTGGCCATATAACAGAGTTGTCTGTAAGCGAGACAGACAGACAGACAGACAAACAGAGAGCAAAAGAGAGAGATAGAGAGCAAGAGAGAGAGAGACAGACAGACAGACAGAGAGCAAGAGAGAGAGAGAGACAGACAGACAGACAGAGAGCAAGAGAGAGAGACAGAGAGCAAGCAAGAGAGAAAGAGAGATCCATAGAGCAAGAGAGACTGAAATGCTGCTAACATTGATCATGAACTCCCTGTCTCCTGGTTCAATGACATAGTCATTTGTTCCGATGTATCCGCAGTTGATGGCAACCGTTCGACCAAAGTCTCCCGGCTGCAATTTTTCACAATACAAGATTTGCATCAATTCGTTTTCTCAATGCAAGTAATAAATATTTCTATTCTTTAAGTATTCAATTGATAGGATTCCACAATCGCATTTAAAACTATGTAGGTCAAGTGTTGACGAGAGATGAAACAATGATAAAGAATGAAAAGAGATTGAAATAGATAGAGTTAAAGTGAAAAGAATCTTAGTAAAAGAGTTGAAGAGAAGAATGAAGAAGGAAGCAACATTATATTTTCATCATCATATTGAGATCTTTTCCATCTCAGACAGTAGCTCACTCTTACCACTCGATAAGATCAGATTCTGACAACGATTATGAAAGTATGTTTTCATACGTTGTCACACAACAAAAGCTGTCGCTAAGGTTCATTGATCCAGTATCTGTGAGTGACAGATTCAGTTGATGATAGGAGTGCGTTCATCAAACAGAGAAAGCGAGAGAGATACAGCGAGAGAGATACAGAGAAAATGGGAGAGAGACAGAGAAAATGAGAGAGAGAGACAGACAGACAGAGAGCGTCAGAGAGAGACAGAGACAGAGAGACAGAGAGAGAGAGAGTAAGAGAGAAAGAGCAAGAGACAGAGAAAATGAGAGAGAGAGAGAGAGAAAGTGAGAGAGAGAGAAAGTGAGAGAGAGAGAGAGAGAAAGTGAGAGAGAGAGAAAGTGAGAGAGAGAGAAAGCGAGTGAGAGAGAGAGACAGAGAGAGAGAGAGAGAGAGACAGAGCAAGACAGTTGTGAGAGAGAAGTAGAGTGAGGACAAGGGAGAAGACAAGAGATAGAGAGAGGTAAAGAGAGAGAGACAGAGAGCAAGAGATGATGATGAAAATATGATGTTGCTTCCTTCTTCATTCTTCTCTTATCTTTACCTCTTTACCTCCCTCTGTCTCTCTCTCTGTCTCTTGTCTTCTCCCTTGTCCTCACTCTACTTCTTTCTCACAACTTTAAATCTCAAGAAACACTTCACTCTGATAGGTCTGTCATTGTTGTCAGGGTCAGGACAGAAAATCGGACAACAGCAAAGTACAAAAACTAAACCGGATCATAAAAATCTGAATGTGAAAAGCTCTTCAAAGAGATTGCCCTGAGATAAAGCGAACATTCGAAGTCGAAAGGCAGAGGTGAGTACCTGCGTACTTACCTACAGGGTGGGCCATTAAAAAGTAAACCCCTCAGGTTTTTGCTAATATTTTGGCCAAAAGTAGCAATTAAGAAATGAAATTTTACACACAGCAAAAAGTTAAAGAAGCGATTTTATGGTCACATCTCAAGTAATTGTCATAAAACGAAGTTCATAATTAATATTATTGTTGAGAAGTTTGACGAATTACAAGCTTATACGGACGTCACTTTGACGTCATTTAGTGAAAAATCAAGTTGGTAAATAGACATTGCTATCCGTTGTGTCACTGGGCAGATTATCACCGATGCAGTGCGTCAAAGAGACTTGAAAGCACATCAGCACTGCTGTGTCGGCTAAAGGTTCGCTATACGAAACGTGTGTTCTTCATGGATGAGAAGAACTTCTACCTCAATCCTCCAATCACAACCAAAACAAACGTGGTTTAGTCCAGCGGCAAGAAATCAGATGTCAAACCTGATTGATTTATCTTTGAACATGAGCAGTTTGCTCCACATGTTCTGGTATCGCCTGGTGCTTGCGTTGGTGGAAAAACATTGGCTTAATTGAGAAGGACAAAAGGACAAAAGGACCCCCCACAGCTCTCCAGATTTGAACCCGCTGGATTATCACGTACAGCGAGTCATGCTTGAGAAATACCACAATCTGCGACCAAAGGCAAAAACGTTGAGGTCGCATTGAAGCTGAAATGGGAAGATTTACCTTAGGGACCCCATCAACAAAACCATTAAAAACTTTTCAAAGAGACTCAGAGTACGTGTGGAAACTGGTGGTAGACACATTGAAAACAGGTTGTCAAACACTATGAATTTTGCTTTTTAACAATTACTTGAGATGTGATTTAATAAAATCGGCTTTTTGCTGCATAAAATGTTTTTGATAATAAAAAAACTGTGGTTGGAATCCTTAAAAGTGATATAACTTTTTTTCTATTTCAAGTAGTTTAGTAAATTTGTGTCATTATGTGCAAATATAAATTAGTTTGGCACCTGTAAAATTTCATTTGTTAATTCCTACTTTCGACCGAAATATACGCAAAAAACCTGAGGGATTTACTTTTTAATGGCCCACCCCCGTACATTCAGATAACAATTCAAAACACAATGAGGTCAAAGCAGCCAAATGAACCAATTAATGAATTAATTAACAAATGTCAACCATTGGATAAGTGCATTGAGTATTAACTAAATGCATTGTACTGTCAGCCATTTATTGCAAAAGAACGGACCTTGACGCGTAGCTTGCGTTGAGAAATGAGAAGTGTTTCGATGGCAGTGATGAAGTATTCACCAAAGTTGCTTATGTCGACGTGGCTCTTGTTGATAACTTCGTAATGATCCAAGACCTGAACCGCATTATCACCAACACTCGCTCTCAACTCATCCATGTACTGATAAATAAACAAGCAAACATGTAAAACACACAGTCAACGACAATCCTAATTGCAAATACTCCACTCTATGAAGGTGCAATGTAATTGTCCACCTGAAGACATAATAATTCATGCTTCATTTATACCAAGTTTTGGATTTTTTATTTCAAACAAATTAACTGTTTGTCTAGTGCAAAACAATTAAACATTTTATTAACTCCAAAACAGAGCTACTGTTTTTAAAAAACTAAATCAAAACAACAAGAAATGATCTTTTATTGTGCTAGAAATTCAAAACAGAACGAAGAAGGTGAAGGCAACAAGAGACGAATTTTCAATAGGTTAATGCAGTCAACTGCTCAAGTCAATAAATAAGAGACTGGTTCCCAGATCAAAACTATTCATTTACAGTCCTTCCAAATCGTGGAGGTGGAAAGGTCATTCATCCAGTGAATCAAAGAGCAGCCATAATAATAATAATAATAATAATACCACCAGGTTGAGGTCAGAATGCCATGACCTCTGCCTGACGAATCCACTCAACTCATTAGACAAAACAGACAGTTACAAAGAAGACATGATGAGTGATTGGAAATGAGATCAATTAGATTTTGTGACTTTTAAAGGTCTACTTCCAACTCAGCTCCTATTTTATGTATGAGTCATACAATGAGATCATCACAAACGCCTCTCGAAATGTTGCTACATAAATTAGCGATCACCATAACAATCCTCGATTGGTGCTGGATTGCTCTGATCAGACACTAGTTCAACTAATGACCAACAAAGTGTCTGGTTGATGACTTCCATGGCCACAAGTCACTTAGCATTCTATTGTCACCTGTTATTTAGACCATGTAGTTCTAAGAGCAATGGGGTTGGAAATAGGATGAGGAGGAGGAAAAGGAGGAGGAGGAGGGTGGAGGGTCCCAGGTGAACAAAGACAAGATATTTGGACAGAGAGGAGCTGGTTGTGCAGTGAAAGAGAGAAGAATACAAACCTCTTTCTTGCTGAAATCTTTGTTCTGTCTCTTGCGAATCATCATCTCGTGTTTTAAACGTGCCCTTCAACATCAGCAAAAATCAACGGATGAAAATCACAGACTAATAAATAATCCTAATCCTAACCATAATCTGCCCTCGTGAGGTTCTTGTAGGGTGCTATATAAAATGTTCATATAAATACATGATCCACTCAGTCTTAAATTTCACTCATCACAAACTAATGATTCGGCTCAATTTCTGTCGACCCAATCATCTGCCTTGTTCGAAAAGAATCGAACGTTATCAATAATTCAGACTGAATCATTAGAAGCGCCATCAACCAGTACTTAATCAACAAATTATTCAATTCATGTTTTTACTTAGTTATCAATTATTAGATCATAATCGATGCATTTCCATAAAGGGCAAACAATAAGCACAGGCCAATAGAGCTGTACTGATATCACTTTTTGCCGATTATGCCGATACCGATTATTGCCGATTAGACCTACTGCTACTGTCTATTGTTGTGATACAAGCAAACACTTGGCCCGTAGGAGACAGGAGACGTATGCATGTAGTTGGTGACTAATCCTAGGCAGGCAATACAGATTAGACACACCGCCCGCAGTCGAACTGTACCCCGGGTAATTAAAGGCCAAGGCACGGCTGTCCTAGTCACAGCCACCCATCTACTCTCAGCCTGTCAGGGGACTGACATCTGTGGGGGAGATCTGATTGGCAGCTAGCACGTATTCATTAGGCATGCCTCCACGATGTACACGGTGATTCATTAAAAAACGTACCCCTAGATATTTAATTGTAACTCCGTCAAATATCGGTTTATGTCAAAAAAATTTTAAGTGAACATAGAGGAATCAGTTCTGAATAGGAAGAAAGTTACAGTTTATGTTCAAATTGACCCCCTCGGGCAGTAACACACGCGCGAAGACGCCTACGCCACTGCCTGACTGACTCATCAATGATGCGCTGATCCATTTCATCCCATACCTCCACAATTCGGTGACGCAACTCGTCGACATCATGTATTCGATTTCTGTAGACTTTTTCCTGCATGACGCTCCATATCTTATAGTCCACTGGATTCAAATCAGGGCTATTAGGTGGCCAGTAATTAGGCGGGATGAAATCAGGTGTTTCAGTTTTGAGTAACGCAACGGTCTCCCGAGCTCTGTGCGCAGGAGCGCTATCCTGCTGGAAGATGAAATACTCCGTTATCTCACGAATGTCAGGCAAGAGACCCTGCATTAGTAGAACATCTCTGTAATATTGTCCATTAATCTTAACACCTGGTTCGATGAAATGGATGTTCGTACGACCGAGTGCAGATACCCCGACAGATACCATAAGGGACTTGCTGAAAGTTGGTCGAGTCCGCAAAAGACGATTTGCTGGAACGTCTCTCTTCCTTGTACCGGCTGAGACATAAATACGATCATTCTGACTGTTACTGGGTGCTGCCACAGTAAACAATTTCTCATCAGTAAACCAAATGAAATTCACTAAGCTTGCAGGATACAACCTCAGTAGCTGACGGGAACGTGTCAATCTTGCTTGCTTGTTGGCTGCTGTGAGTTCTTGAGCGTGTCGTTTCTTTAAACATCGCAAATGTAAATCATTCTTGACAATTCTCCAAACTGATGTCTGACTGATTCCTATTTCTCGAGCAATTTGTCTCTGTGTGCGATGCGTTTGCGGCATATCTTCCTGGCTGAGCACCAGCGATTCAACCTTTTCAGCATTGTCGGTTGTTGCTGCCGTACGCGGGCGGCCGCTGCCTGGTCGACGATGGAAAGACCCAGTTTTGTCGATCTTTGAAAGTAACGCATTTAATCCACCAAGAGTCCACTCTTTATCAGGAAATTTCTTTAGAAAACGTTTTGCACTGTACTTTTTATTCTTTCGTAAGAATGTAACAAATTGTTTATCCTCTTCGGTAAACACCATTTTTTCGCGATATTTTCGTGACGTGATTAGTTTCGTCAATCGCGTTACGTCATTTTAGCTTGGTGTGTCAAATGATTTATGTAGCACTTGAATAGAATATCAAGCATCATTATTCTGAAATTTCATTAAAATTAATGGTCATTTACCTGAGTTATGCTAACCTATGTAAGGTACGTTTTTTAATGAATCACCGTGTACATTCATCAGTTACTCTGTTGGATTGGCCAGCCGTTCCTTGGCTTGAATTGGCCAGCCGTTCCTTGGCCCTTAAGCAGGCACTATGACTCACTCTGCACAAGACCTATGTTGACACATTCCCACGGTCTATACTAGCACAATGGGTGGTCTCACCAATGGTCTGAAGAAGCCATTGGCTCGACAAGACGATATGGGAACGGAAAGAAATGCCGTCCTTCACAAACCCAATGATGTTGCTGTCGTCATTTGGCTTTTTTAGACTGAAAATAGTATTATTAAAGCAGGCACTATGACTCACTCTGCACAATGATAATTATAGAACAACAACAACAAAAATAATAATAATAGTAAAAAAATATTATTAAATGAAAAAATAACTTTTAATATCGGCGCCGATTATCTTGCCGAGATCCGATCTCTATAATCAGCCTGATTAATTCTATTTGTACAGCTATACAGGCCAATATTCACCATCACATCAGCTAGGTCAAGTCCGAGGGGTTGTCCAAAGATACGAAGCTAGGAACGGTGAGAAAACCAAAGAGGATTAAGAGAAGGAATTGCAACGTTGGGTTGTTGCAAAGAGGAAATGGAAGGAGGTGGAGTGAAGTGATTGGAAGGAGGTGACGTGGATTGATTGGAAGGAGGTGGCGTGGATTGATTGGAAGGAGGTGGAGTGGATTAATATCAATACTTTTGAAAAGCGTCAACTGCCCTTCCTCCAGGCACCTGATGAGTTAAATAAACGTCTCACCTGGCAAGTTTAGTATTTGGTAAGTAAGTGGGTTTGTATGGAATTTCTTTTCCAAAGAGTGTCTGCCATATCTTATAATCGATCGCCTTCTCTGAAACCTAAAATGATAATTTCAGTTTCATATAACGAAATGAATTTAGACCAGTCACATAAATCAGAAGAAAATAATAGAAGAGACAAAGAAGAGATCTAATTACTCAGAGACCCCGTCCCTACCTCCCTAATACATGTATGACAGTTGATAATTACTGTGGCTTATTATTAGACACTGTTTTACATGAGTGCTTTGGTTGTCAAAAGGCAGAGCTACTGTGTTTGCCACACTAAAGACACTGATCAAAAGTGTCTAGACTGATGAGACATTGTGACTACTTTTAAGAACATCACAATTTCATCACATGATAATCAGACAACAAATGGCAAATGATAAACAAAACGGTTAAAAACAATTGGAAAACTAAACATCATCACATGAATAGGATAGAAAAGGAATCAACAAGTTAAGCAAAAATAGGTCAAAGAGAGAGAGAGAGACAGACAGACAGAGAGAAGAGAGACAAAGATTAGCAGAGAGAGAAAGAGACAGACAGACAGAGAGACAGAGAAGGAAAGAAGAGAGACAAAGACTAACATAGGGAGAGGGAGAGAGAGAGAGAGAGAGAGAGAGAGACAGACAGACAGACAGACAGACAGATGGAACTGACGACGTATAATCCGATTGTCTTTCGATTGCAATCGTCGGTCGTTGATTCATTCAACTCTTTGTGATTGTGGTTCACTTCGACCTCTTGCTCTGCAATCAAAGACCACAATCACGCATACAATCACAAGCATCAATTATCATGCATACGCCAGCAGACAGACAGACAGAGACAAGCAGAGAGACACACACAAACACACACAGAGGAAGCAACAAGAGACTCCACATCTCGATGTCTGCAGAGCTATGTTTCATTCTTTTTGGCTCTAATTCCCTTCTATGAAACCGTTTTCATCAACTCATCAAAGGTCAGCACAGATCATTGCATTAGGATTTGAAATTCAATGCTTCAGCAATAGAAAAAACATCAGCACATTAGAACATAAGAACTAAAGAACGTAAGAACTAAAGAACGTAAGAACTAAAGAACACAGTTGCAATCTGTGCATAAAAAGCAAAGAACAAAATAAGAACTTGCAGATTATAGTAAACAACGATTGATTAATGATGAAAAACAATTAGAAAGAGAAAGAAGAAGGAATTTAACAGGTGATTACCATCGAAACAGTGGATCGGATATTGGTCAAGAAGTCCTCCATCCGTGTAGATACAATCGCGACCAGTCAGATTAGAATGGACCGCACGAAAGACGACTAAAGACAAAAGAAATAAACAATTCAACTAACGAGATAAATCACCAAATTAATCAACTAATTGATCTGTTGCTGCACTTCTGAAAAAATAACCTTAAAAAGACAACATTTATTAAATAAAAAGAAAATGCTTAACAATAGTCATCTTCAAAGTACTCAGTTTAAATTTTGATTTCAGTTGATGAATTTTATTGAGAGTGATGTCTTTTACAAAGATATTTGGTCATAGTCAACTTGCACCTGACAGAGAAATGGAAGGTTTTTAAATGTTTCATTTGTAAAAGTTGTAACCATTGTTGTAATCAGGGTTGCCACAAGGTTATTAAATCAAAAATCCATGACTTTCCATGACTCTAAAAACTTATTTTAGACAAAAACAAAATTGCTTAATTGATGTAATATTTATCAAATAAAAAAATAATTAGAAGTAAATCCATTCATAATTATTCCATTTCCTTGACACTCCATAACCTAGTTATTTTCAAAGTCCATGACTCTCTAGGATTTCTTTGGAAATCATTTGTCTTTCCAGGTCTAACATTTTCAAAGTCTTATTGCATGGCTTTCCAGGTTAACACGATCTGTGGCAACCCTGTTAAACGTATCGCACATTCAGCTGATAGCAAAAAGGAACGCTGCTCAAGAATCAGATAAGAAGAGAGAGAGAAGCCAGCTCGAAGAACACTTAAGGAAGAACTGAACTCATCCCTGTTCTTCCTTCTGACAACCTGGTCTACTGTTGGCCATTCATACATGAAGACTTCATTTCTCATTTTCTTACAATACAGAGAAACAACCGTTGATTAAAAGGAACTTACGTGGAAAAGCCATCGACATTCGAACAGCATCACGTATCGGGAGGTTAGGTGACGTCACAGGCGTACAGTACTCAGAACACATCCGACTCAAGTTCGTCACAACTATTCGTAACTCACGACCGTATCTGTCTTGTAACTATGACAACAGATCAAGAAAGCAGAGCATCAAGTAACCATGACAACAGAGAATAGGTCAATTTATATTCTTAATTTCAAACCTAAATCCTCTTTAAACCAAATCTACATAATGTCAAAACAAGTCCATTGATGTCAGGCCATGTCTATTTAGGTCCGGTCAAATCTATCTATCTTTGATCAAATCTAGTTATGTCAGGTCAAATATGTTTATTTTAGGTGAACTCTACTCAAGTCAGGTCTATGTATGTTGGGTTCTGTTATTGAGGAGAGTTCTTCCCAGTTCAAATGCTGAAAGGGGGTTGGGTGGCCAGGGGGCTGGGTGATCTATCCTACATGAGGAGAGTCCTTCCCAGTTCAAATGCTGAAAGGGGGTTGGGTGACCAGAGGGCTGGGTGGTCTATCATACATGTGCAGAGTCCTTCCTATTCAAATAGTGGCCTATTCTGCATGAGGAGAGTTCTTCCCAGTTCAAATGCTGAAAGGGGGTTGGGTGGCCAGAGGGCTGGGTGGTCTATCATACATGTGCAGAGTCCTTCCTATTCAAATAGTGGCCTATTCTGCATGAGGAGAGTTCTTCCCAGTTCAAATGCTGAAAGGGGTTGGTTGAGGGGTTGTGAGTGGTCTATCATGGGTACGATGAGAGTGTCCTTCCTACCTCTTTGAATGTGATGTCTGGACTTCCCACTTTGCGAGCGATATGTTCTCCATAGATCTCGTAGAAACGTTTTGCCGGATGAACTCCATATTTGTGACAGACTCGAGGTAGACAGCAACAATAGGCACACGTCTGATCTGTTGAATGATAACCACCACCACTACATATGGTCCAACATCAACACCTGTCTGTCTGTCTGCCTGTCTGTCTGTCCGTCTCTCTCTCTGTGTCTCTCTCTCTGTCTCTATCTCTGTCTCTCTCTGTCTGTCTTTCTCTCTGTCTCTCTCTCTGTCTGTCTGTCTCTGTCTCTCTGTCTATTTCTCTTAGGGCTTAACCGGGCAGACAATTGAATACAAATTTATGTGTTTTTTACTATTTGCATGTGTAAAATATGCCAAGGCGAATACATTCGAATAGTCCTAAAAAATGGGATATTCAACCAACTCTCTGTCTTTCTCTCTGTCTGTCTTTCTCTCTGTCTGTCTCTCTCTCTGTCTCTCTCTCTCTCTCTCTGTCTCTCTCTCAGATGGCATCCCAACAAGTAACAACGACATTTGGTTCATTTCAAGGATCGCCAAAAGCATCAACTTCAGAAATAATATTTCAATAAGAGAAGTCTAAACAGAAGATTCATCGGTGGGGGAAGAAGAGCAGAACTTCTCCAGATATCATGATCGTTTAAAGCACTTATCCCTTGGCCTCAGCTAGGGCCAAAGAGAAATCGTCTCATTATTAGTAATATTGCGATTTATACCGGAGCATTCAATTCTGGCAAAGCGAAAGTATAGCAGCATTATTATTTTTATTATTTTTTCCTCTCGAGGTACATTATTATTATTACTATTATTATCAGTGTTATTATTATTATTATTATAATTATTATTTTTATTATTATCATCATCACAATTATTGCTATTATTATTATTATAATTATTGCTATCATTATTATTATTATCATAATTATTGCTATTATTATTAATATTATTATTACTGCTATTGTAATTACTACTATTTAAAAAATAATAATAATTATTATTATTGCAAATATTATTCCAATTGCAATTGTTAGTGTTATTATTATTCTTATTGTTGTAGATACTTACCATGGAAAAGCCACTTGATGTCACACTTGAAGACGTTCGCAATCTCCTGTGGTGAGCATCCGACAGCCAACAGTCCAGCACAGATGGCGCCAGCGCTGCAGCCGGCGATTCGCTTCACGTTCTGTAGAATTCCACAGTCTTCAAGAGCCTAACAGACAGACAGACAACAATAGACCCACTATTAATTAAGACATCATTCATGACAAATCATTACTTCATCTATTAAAGTTGAAACCTCACAAATAATGTAAAAACTATGATGACGTCTTCTGCATGACTTGTATGAGAGAAGAAGCCAAAGATAAAAACAGAATCAAGGAGCAATTGATTAATTATGAGAAACAAAAGAAAGAGAATCAATTCATCTGAATCCAATGCTGATATAAAATGCACAGATAGGAAATTGTGATGTTGAAGGACTCACGATGAATCACCTCTGCTCGGAAGAACCCTCTCTACCAGATCCTCATCCTCAAAACAGAGGAAGACGTGGAGGCAGAGAAAGGAAGGCACTACTCTCTAAGGGGAGGAAGAGGTAGAGATAAGAAGTGGCAGAGAAAGAGACAGGAAGAGACATCTCGAGAGGAAAGGAGACATCAGTTGAAAGCCAATTGTGGAGGAACTCCATTTCTAAGGTTAAAGGTCATCAACTGTTTACTATTCTTGGTTTCTTAGCAGCACAGACCAAAGTACCTCTTCCTTCCTAATCTACCTCGCTCTCTCTCTCTCTATGCTGCTGTCTGTCTCTCTGCTGCTCTGTCTCTCTCAGACTCTCTGTCTGTCTCTCTTTACCACTCACTCCCTGCCACGTGTACAACACCGGAAAGACAGAGCAACTGAAATGATAGAACAGCAAAGGCCCTAACCATCATCCTCGCAATTCCCAATGCTACTCCTCCTCCTTCCATCCTCCTCCTTCCCTCGCCTTCTCCTCCTCCCTCTCCTCCTTCACTAACCACTTCATAAATAATGCACATCATCCGATCCTCAATTACCAACGAAATTCTCACACGCCACTCCCCACCTCCCTCCCACCCTCCCTTAGCAACAGCAGCAGCAGCAGCAGCATATGATGCGATGCCTAGGTGATGATGAATGAGGCGCCATTTGGATTCAGAAATGCCAGCACAGAATACTACTCCAGGAGACCAGACCAAAATCACTCCGCTCCCGTGCATCATCCAAGCTCCCACTTAATCCCACTATAACTTTAGAGATTGGGTTCAGCGTCGATATTAGGGAAAGAAGCACAATTCCAATCAGGGCAGAAATCAGGCCAGAGACTCATCATACGTGGCTCAAAACGCAAAGTCAGAAATAACACATTTACGGGACGAAAATGCGATCGCAGTTGAACTAAATCCATGTAAATCGGATTAATGTCGACATTCCAGAAATGCTGAAAATGCAGAACAACCAATGCACAAGAAAAACCGAATTCATCAAATGCCAGAGGCGCATTCGAAATGACAGAAGGACGGCGTCTATTGAGAATCTAATCAAGAGACAACAAGTCAATGCTTAATTAATTATCAAATTAAAATGAGATTTACGACCGCTAAAGTAATCAATGAAAGGTCACGGAATATTAAACGATTTCATAGCAATCATCCGGATGATCTCAGTTTAGAGCACAAGACGCAATTGATCAGACGGATGACCAGAAGAGAAAATATGTTCAATTGCTTCATGGCAATTAGCGTCAATTATCTTTTCCACAACCAACATTCAACCATATTTTCTCTTTAAAGAGAGGCATTACTTTAAAGATAAGCATTACTTTAAAGAAAGGCATTACTTTAAAGAAAGGCATTACTTTAAAGATAGGCATTACTTTAAAGAAAGGCATTACTTTAAAGAAAGGCATCACTTTAAAGATAAGCATTACTTTAAAGAAAGGCATTACTTTAAAGAAAGGCATCACTTTAAAGATAGGCATTACTTTAAAGATAGGCATTACTTTAAAGAAAGGCATCACTTTAAAGAAAGGCATCACTTTAAAGATAGGCATTACATTAAAGAAAGGCATCACTTTAAAGATAAGCATTACTTAAAGAAAGGCATTACTTTAAAGAAAGGCATTACTTTAAAGAAAGGCATTACTTTAAAGAAAGGCATTACTTTAAAGATAGGCATTACTTTAAAGAGAGGCATTACTTTAAAGAAAGGCATTACTTTAAAGAAAGGCATTACTTTAAAGAAAGGCATTACTTAAAGAAAGGCATTACTTTAAAGAAAGGCATTACTTTAAAGAAAGGCATTACTTTAAAGAGAGGCATTACTTTAAAGAAAGGCATTACTTAAAGAAAGGCATTACTTTAAAGAAAGGCATTACTTTAAAGATAAGCATTACTTTAAAGAAAGGCATCGTTACAGTGCAAACAACACAGATACTGAATGAAGAAGGCAAAAGACATTGACTAACCACAAATTTTCACAAGATAAAAATATTGTTATTTGTTGAAAATAACCCTGCCAGGAGGGTTGTGGTAGTGAAATGAGAATGTAGAAAAATTAACATACCTTGGGAGCAACATAGTGTACGATCTGGATTGTAGAAAGGAGATAGTGATGAGGATAGCGAAAGCAACAGCGACATTAAAGGCTATGGACAAGATTTGGAAGAGTAGATCTATTAGGTAAGCAACCAAAAAAATGTGTTATGAACATTTTTGTTCAGTTATAGCATATATTATAGAAATGCAAAACATGGGGAAAAACGAGAGACATGGAAAAGAGGATGATGGCCTTTGAGAGAAAATGCTACAGGAAAGTATTGAGAATAGGCTGGACCTTGAAAGTTGGCAACAAAGAGCTGTATAGACGAATCCACCACAGGAAGAATTTGAAGGTGGTTTAGAGAAAGCTGGTGTTACGTCCACAACAAGTTCGGCAGGATGGAGGTTCCAAACAAAAGAAGTGGTCCACGCAGGGAGAGTAGATGATATTGTTGACTGGGGCAAAAGTCAACTTCACGAACGGACGCACTTGGCTTCGGACAGACAACATTGAAAGAACCTGACATGAGTGGCATCGGACATCTAGGGGGAAATGTGCCCTCCACCCCCACCCCACCTGACATGAGTGGCGTCGGACATCTAGGGGGAAATGTGCCCTCCACCCCCACCCCACCTGACATGAGTGGCGTCGGACATCTAGGGGGAAATGTGCCCTCCACCCCCACCCCACCTGACATGAGTGGCGTCGGACATCTAGGGGGAAATGTGCCCTCCACCCCCACCCCACCTGACATGAGTGGCGTCGGACATCTAGGGGGAAATGTGCCCTCCACCCCCACCCCACCTGACATGAGTGGCGTCGGACATCTAGGGGGAAATGTGCCCTCCACCCCCACCCCACCTGACATGAGTGGCGTCGGACATCTAGGGGGAAATGTGCCCTCCACCCCCACCCCACCTGACATGAGTGGCGTCGGACATCTAGGGGGAAATGTGCCTACGACGCGTCATGATGATTACTACAGAATGTATAATGTCACCATTGATGTGAAACTAGCACTAAGAAGAGTAGCACCTTATAAGCGACCTATGACCCCCAATGGGGAAATGACACCTACACTTATCCCAACGTCTTTGAGATGACCTTTGAATCGAGTTGGAGCCGAAGGGGGTAGAAGCTGAGAGAGAAGCTGATTCAACCAAATATTATGTGTTGCCATGGCAATTCCTCTGCAGTTGTATCCGAAGAGAGAACAGGACATATGGTGACCTTATCCCTGTCACACGTCATCAACTCTGGCTTTGCTCATCAATCGCACTTCTTTGACTCCAAAACCCCTTTTGCAATTTCACTCGAACCAACCATCACGTGACATTAAGATAACAACGGCTCCATAGAAGTCAGAAGATATGCCAACGAATTGAAAATCCCTCTTCACAGTCTCAAATCGATGCCCTCCACCCCCACCAGAGTGAGCCTCTAGCTTTCTTAGTAAAGTCTGGACACAAACGATGCGTTCAACGGTTTCATCCTAAAACGTTCCCACAAGAACAGTTCGCAGCTGAAGGACCAACGGGAGTCAACCAACTCCTCCTCCAGTCTCAATCGTCATATATACGGTTAGAATTCGAATGACTCGACCAATTAACTTTATATATGAAGACACAAACGAGCACATATGAAAATGCACTCAGCATGATCTCTTCAACAGAACCATCATCGTCGTCGTCATCATCATCACAGTCCAAGCACTCTCACATCCGTCTCTGTCTGTCTCTCTCTGTATGTCTGTCTCTGACTCTCTCTCTGTCTGTCTCTCTTTCTGTGTCTCTCTGTATCCTTGAAACTAACTCAGTTACCCTGGTTCAGTATACATGCATGTCATGACACAACCCACAATAATCTCCATTCAAGCCACTCACATATATATATATATATATATAATAAATATATATGTAATATGTATAATGTATATATATTACAGACCCATATAAATATATAATTATACACACCTACATACATTTGCACCTGAACATCCGCATAAACACAAACGTTCATTATGTCATTGACCAATTAGTCATCAGTCTAAGTAGATTAATAATTAATAATAAATGATTAATAATATGGGACTTCCTTCAAATGAGACTCAACTTCAATAAACAATGCACCTCTCTCGTTTGATGACGACGTTTTCCTTGACCACAGCTCAGAGGCTTAAGACGAGTTGAGTCAAATAGGAAACTCACTCAGTTGGTCATGTAGAAAGTTCAAGATGGAAGGAGAAAAACTGTGAATTAATTTTATAATCATCATTATTATTACTATACAAAGATCTACAGAGTGCAAATAAGATATATGCTAAATACCAGACCATCTGAGAGGGGTGGCATGGGAACAAATGCCCATGGGCTCAAAACTATCTGGGGCCCTGACGCTTTCAGGGGCCCGGACACGGCCCGCAATCAACTTACGAAAAATATAGCACATAATAAGTGCTGTATGCGAATGAACGTGGGCCAAGAGTTAAGAGATGTAAGAGGAAGAAGAGACTTTCCAGGAGATGTTCATCAAAGAGAAGAGCAGCAGCAGCAGCAGCGGTCTCTTTATCAGAGCTGTCGACGGATATGTACAGCAGATCACAGATTTAAAATCATTCTCAAAAATAATGGAAAAGGAATTGACAATTGAGTTCTACTCATGATCTGAATGTTCTAACTAGCTCTAATCTCTCTTTCTCTCTCATTGATGACTATGAATTTGAATTTGCAGGCAAACGTTGCTGACAGGATAAAGCGCTCAGAATGTAACACTTTAAGCATTGGTTGAATGTGCTTCTCTCAAGTGGCCACCATGAAGGTTCTGTTCTGTGGAAGAACTTACAAGGAGGTTAGCACCAAATATACAGAACTTATAAAGAATTGTATTGTAAATCATCACAAGTGCACCTGTCACGTGATCTACATTCATATCAGAATATCTACAACAAGTGCATTGGAGGACAATCAGTTCAATGAGTGTAAATCACTGCAGTAACACAGAATCAAACTCAACATAATTCAGAACTTATTGTTCTAATGGCATTGGCTGAAGTTTCAGCTGACAAAATGAAATTGCATCAGTCATCTCAATCATTTGACATTTTCAGCCAAACTGCATTTTGTAGCTTAGGATTTACCTCAGTTTCCAAACTATGCCTCATAGCGACATTGTTTCTCAAGTTTTATCGGCAAAGCCTTCTAAAGGCTATTGAATACACGTCAACTATTGAAATATAGTTTGATGAGCAAATTATTCAGCTGCAATTCATTAGAATGATTAGATGTGAAAGCTTTGTTTACTACTCAGAATAAATTAATCAACAAGTTTCACCATGATTCAATATTTAAGTAGAAAAGCCAAACCGCCACCCTCCCCTCCACCCAGTAAAATTCAATTTATGCATAAGAAAAGCGCTTACCCCAAATTGGCCCACTCCCTCTCTGCACACAAGATCCCAGCTCTCTCTCTTCACAACCCAAGCAGTTGAATGCCTCTAATCCAATGAATTAGATGGAGCGAGGTCATTGGGTCAATTTGGGTAAAGTATAATTCAAACTGTAAAGTGAGATGCTAGGGCACACACACACAATATCCGGATCTTAGGATTTTATAGAGACTTAAGCGAAAGAGTTGTGACCAAAGAATTACGACAAATGATGGACTATGACGCAAAGGTGTTTCTCTATTCCATCTCTTTCAATGAATGTCATGATAAGAAAATAGAAAGATGAAACAATAGGGCAAAAAAATAACGGAGACTGACTGAAAACATGACAGCATCTATAGGAGGAAGAAGCACTTCATCTGGTTGCTGTGACGTCCATTGATATCTTTGGATTTTGGAGTAAAATCCCTCCATCACTCAGTTTTAAGAACTACATAATTCTCACCAGCAGTTGACCATTATTATTGGTCTTCTGAAATCTTGCCTGTCACCTCTTCAATCAGTGCTAAATGCAGCTGCCCGTCTTATTGCCCGCCTTCCTCACTGCTCTCGCATCTCTACCTTCATGACCGGGCATCTACATTGGCTTCTGCTCAAAGCCCACATTCAAGTTAAAGTTCTTTTCCCTACACCCAGAGCGTTTTTATGTCAGGCTCCACGCTACCGCTGTGACCTTATCCGCAATCCCATATCAGCTGCCTCTCGCCGTCCTCTTTGTTCTTTAGATCGACATGAATGACATGAACTCTTCGTAAATCGAACTCGATTCTCACTCAACATCGTATTTATGCGTCTGTTGCTCTGGAAAGAAATTCCATCTCTGACTCACTCCTTCATTCTAACTTGTCATGCTTCTGTTTCTGTCTGTATTCTTAAGACTTCTTTTCCCAGTGGGCTCTTTAAACTGATACCAATTCTAGTTAGCTTGTACTGGGATAGGTGCTTTAAAAATATGAAAATACAATAGACTACAACCTAAGTCTATATTGGAAGAGACCCAATGTACTTCAGAGCCATAATGCATAGATGCATAATGGTCTTACTGTAGGCTTTACTCCATCTTAACTTAAACAGGGTTCATCTCGATGTCTCATCCATAGGTTGTCATAGATTTCTTTGCTCTGCTGCAAAATGTGACCTCGTTATTCACCCAACCAGAACATCAGCCATACACACAGAAGCATCACTTCCTTTGGTCCAACTTTCAACTAACATCTTACAAGAGGATCATCTCCTCCTCCTTCTATTTTCTCTGTCTTACTTTCGTATGGACTTAAAGAGCATGCAGTTCGATCCACATTTCATCAATAGGTTTAACGCGCTGCTGTTGAGTCTATTTGGAGGTGCTACATAAATCATTAATTAAATTACATTGAGAGAAGCAATGTAGTCAGGAAATAGACTTACCTTGAGAGACCCAATGTATGCATAGCCTTTGCTTCCCCCACCAGACATGACGACATTTTGAAACGGATAATCCGGATAAGACAACCATTCGTCTTCTTCCTCTTCCAGACATATTTCCATTGTACCCGTCCTCGACATTCTTTGGTTATCGATGATAATACTTCCATTGGCCATACGCTGTTCGCAGTGACCGTTTGAAAGACTGTCGGACTTTATCGTCAACTTGCTGCCAAGACTCAGGAAATGGAGGTAACCGTTCGTCCAATTGAGGCTGTCGATCCTCAGGACCTTTGGCACATTCTTTCGTCGTCTCTCACGTTTCTTCTCAAAATCTGGCAAGTAGTCGAGTCCATGAAGGACGAACTCATCAGAGGCGGACCTGGAAGATTTCGATGCTGCCACTCCGTTTTTTTTTTGGTCATATCTTACAACCGATCCATTCAACACTTCGTTTTCGGCCGTCAATTCCTTTGCGCCCGAATTTCCATTCGCGTTTCCCATTTCAATTATTGCTGTCTAAGTTAGGAGTGGCCAGCAGCGAAGCAGGTACGACACCCATGGCAGATCACCTGCGATGTATCATCCACAGAGCTTAACTCCGTTTAACGATTTCTCTTATCAGCCAAATCGACGAACAAAATGATTAGATTTCGCAACAAAAATAAGACACGCTAAAGTATTTAAGGCAACTCACGTCTAAAAGAACTACCCTTCCAATCCATAAACTAGGAAGAGGATCGCCGACTGTCATTGTCGACCAAACGAGGCGTGGGTGGTCGTTTTACTCTTTCTAAACGAACGACAACAAAATGGCGATTTGACGATCAGCCGCGAGTCTTTCAGGCAACGGTAATCGATGGCAGCTGCCGACGATTGGCAGATTCGACCCAAGAGAACTTGGTATTCGCACAAACGGAGAATTTTTGGCCGTTGAAAGCAAAGGAGCCGAACGATAGACTCCGGTTGTCACCACAATAGCCCACTGAATCGATTGACTCACTCACTGACTTACTTTATCTGCGGAATGACCCCGCCCACAACACACCGTAGACTGGTTCACTTGCTCCGCACGCGTAGACACGCCGAGAGCAAGCACCACTTAGGCCAGCACCAATCTTTTCAACGCTCCATAGACAGACGCAAACATATACACAGACAGACACAGACATCGATATAGGAATAAAATCAGGCATAGATACACAAACCACAGAACCCATATTTAGACACCTTGATCAACAGTAGCCCAATGACGCTCCCTTCATGGGTTGGGTCCGTCATTCGATTAATAATCTCTGATCGCTGAATTATTCATAGCCTAAGGTGCACTCGATGACAACTTAAGACGAGGTCGAAATGGCAGCGCCCGTCTGTTCGTTCAGCTTTGAAGAGACAACAGATAAAAGCCTAGCAACCGCTGACAACACTCCTCATTTTAATGTAGCGGGCTATCAAGCCTCCCCAACCTTATGTATACACCAGATATAATAGTGCTATTGGGATATGGTGGCCTAGCTGCAGCGGTGTATTGCCAAATTTGTAACAAAGGGTTCGCAGTTAATATGTCTCCTTATGCCATATCGGTCACCGCCACAGTCAGTCAAATTACGATTAGGGGGTCTGGCGTCTGGGCCCACGAAGCTCCTTCAGCGGAGTTTCGGGTCCATCCGCCAAGCATTTTTAAGTGTTTGACGTCAAATGGAGCAATTAAAACAGTTTTCAATTAAAAAAATTTTGATTTTTTTGAAATTAGTAGTTGATTTTAGGCATATTTATTATTTTGAACTAACGGTTCGCACGAACCTGACCGAACCGGCTCCAAACCACCGCTGCCTAGCTGTTAGAGTGGTCAGCCCGTAACGTTCAGCGTGTGCTAAGCGAGCGGGTTCGACCCTCGTCCGGGGCGTCACTGTGTAGGGACCTTGAGCAAGTCCTTCGCGTACAATTGCTCTGCGGTGCAACTGCAGTGACGTCATCGAGACGTGTGCGCGCTTTCGAGCACGACTTGTCGTGAGAAAGCGCGTCATAAATGCCGAGTTGTATTGTATTGTATTGTAGTCGTCATGAACTCTCGTGTTATAACGTAAGAATTAAACCAGATGATCCTATTAACGTAATTAAACCACGGTACGTTTGTCCCTTCGGTCTTTGGGTGCCTATCTATATTTCTTCTCTTTCAATGGCTGCCATATTAATTGTCATTCGTCTTTTTAACTGAACGAGGCCTATATATCGACCCAAGGCAGACACGAAGATCACCGTCAATTCAATTGATTTACCTGCTATTATAGTCGGGGATGTGGTCTCGAGACCGCGGTCTTGGTCTCAGGGCCGGGAAACTGCGGTCTTGGTCTCGAATGCAACGGTCTTGGTCTCGGACCATCGGTCTTGGACTCGACTGCGTCGTCTTGGTCTTGGTCTTAAAGGAACGGTATTGGGGTTGGTCTGCGTCTTAGGTTTGCGTTCTTGGTCATTTGCCGTATCAGAGCAATTTCTGTGATATTTATCGGTTAATTTCAATCATTAGAAACACCGGATGTTTGGGCCCTACGCGCTTGTTATCGATTTATGACGTGATGACCATCTATAGGCTATAGATACATGTTACTATGGGCAAAAAATGCATTTGCAACGGAACCATGCCATTTCAAAATTTGTTTTCACAAATTTCAAGGTTTTGGAGCAATCTAATAATTATGTAGTCGGCCACGTGTAGTCAACATTAAATTACAATTCCGAGTACAAGACTACATCATTCAAACTGAATGTTAATCTGCTTGTTCAGATGTCTTAAAGTGTTCGCCTATCGTATACTGTAAGTAATTTATAGTGTGCTATTCTCAGGACAAAGCCAAGGGCTGAACCCCTAAGAATTCAGACAGGCCGGTAAAACTGTTCTCTGGGCCATTATTAAGATTAGTATTCTTCAGCAATAAAATTAATGTTTTAAGCGTGTTATTCCGTTTTAGCGTCTTAATGAATTGAATTATTTATAATAAAAAAAGTATATATAATACACGCATGTAGGGCCTATGCATGTGGCTACGACGACCTTAAAAGCCCCTGTGTGTATGCATGTAACTGTATGTCTATGTGTGCATAATTGTATAATATATGCCTAAGTCCTATATATATATATATATATATATATATATATATATATATATATATAGGCCTTGCTTTAGCAATAAAAGCCAATCTCAATTGTTGTCAATCTTGATCTGAAGCCTCAAGACCAAGGCCAAGACTCAAAACTTCAAGACCAATACGATTGTATATAGAGGCTACTTCTAAAAACTCGAAATCAGATCCAGAATCATATTCCCCCATAATAATTTGAACAACTTGCTAGTTAAATCGTTTATTTTATATTACAATCAAGCGAAACGACTGTAGTGAATTCCTACTTCTCGACTGTTGCAGTTCTACGTGGGAAATGTTGCTTCTATAGATATAATGATCATGCGGTCGATCGTATATGTTTTCTTAAAATTTGTTTCTTTGAATTTTAAATTGTTTTCTTTCGACATAAACAATAAGCTACCTTGCACCTATAGGACCACTACACCTGCAACACCCAATAACCATCGGAATTGTATGTCTCAGCTACTCTATAGAAACACTTAATGAGGCCTAATGATAAGTAGATTAGATTCAATGATAGCCTATAGGCCTACAATAACCCTGAGGTTCAGTAGTTTCCTGGATTGCCGGGTCATAGGCTAAATATAATGACTATGCAGATGTTTGTGAATGCATTGTGCATATAAATGTACTTAGGGGATGGTGGGGCAAAACGCCCATGGGATCGAGGTAAGACGCTATGATAAAAAACAGGCGGCCTCCAGGGCTGCAGAGTCCCCTCAGGTCAGTCAGCAGGATGATTTTCCTAACACTTTACTGCAGTACTCATGACAGGTTCCGAGGTACTATATTTATCTATATGCACTTGGGAACCAACATGTCCATTTCCATTTCCATTATCGATATTTCTTAACCCGGGCAACGCTTGGTACCCCAAGATAGTCATTATATAAGAGAAACACACAGAGAGGAGAGTACGAGACATTGGAGATTGCTTTTTGCAATAGTCAGGTTGGGAAAGGTTGGTAAGAGCCAGAGTTGTTTGGTCTCGAGACAGTGTCTCGGTCTCGAGACAGTTTTTTAGTGTCTCGGTTTCGGAAGCCTGCTGTCTTGGTCTTGGTCTCGGTTTCGAGGTAGTGTCTCGAATTTTTAGAAACTGTCTTGAAGTGAATGTCTTGTTCTGTCTCGAACAAGCGGTCTTGATAAGTTTCGCGTGAACTGTCTTAAAATCTTGCGCGGCAATATAAAAACTGTTCTCAGAAATTTGTGCAATATACATTAAAAATTTCAAATTGAAATTACAAATAAACATTATTTCCGAAAACTAGTGCATTAGCATTTTACAGCATTTTAAATAGGATCACTTGTCTTTTACTGTCTCGTACTGTCTTGTACCTAGTGGCGATCGGTCTCGGTCTTGGTACCTCACTGTCTCGGTCTCGGCACCTTACTGTCTCGGTCTCGTCTTGGTCTGGAAGTTTCATGTCTTGCATACAACATTGGTAAGAGCTATTTTAAGGCCTGTAAAGTGCCAAGAAAAACTTTTTCAAGACATCTAAAAGTACGTAATATTTTCGGTGTGGCAAAATGTTCAAGTATGCGCGTTTCGCCCCATTTAAGGGGCAATTAGATGTCCATTCTGGCCAAAGTAATTAAAGCTAATTTTAAGCTCAAATTTGAATCTATTTACGATTTTTAGTTTGGTATTTTTGGAATATCAGAGAATATGTTGTTGATGATCATAAATGTTTATCAGCCGTCAATGCAGCTGGTCACTCATCTAGTCACCACAGTACAAGTCTCACCTGCGGTGTTCCTCAAGGGTCTGTTTTTGCGGCGTCAGTTTGCTCAACACCACATTCCACCTCCAAATAATACGTCTCCGCTTCACTATCCTCTGCTACTTTCCATTCACGACTAAAAATTAAAAACCGAACTCTTCAAGGTGTCCTATCCGGATTCTACTCCTGCTCCTCCACGTGTACATGACCAACCTCATCACCGACTACCACGTACCGTAGCACCGTACGTGCTGTCTCCTCGGCTTGACTCCACGGATTTTGATCTGGCACCGAAAAGAAACGAGAGCATTGGCTATTGCGGACTTGATTTGCTATAGCGCCGCTCGACGAATAAGCTGGTCTCCCCGACGTGGCTTTTGTGGGCGCTGAGAAATTTTCGAGAATTTACTACATTACATTGCATTATGTTTTTGCTCTCTGAACACAATTTTCCTTAGAGTGGGCTTTTTACCCCACCTCCCCTAACATAAAAATAAATGAATGCTGTTGCAAAGTGCAAACTAAGTAGTGGTTGTAGGCTTATAAGTTGTAGGCTTAAGTGTAGCAGCTTATAATAAATCGAAATGGATTAGAAATCTGATGGTCCTTGGATGGCAGTGTAATCCAATTGAAGTTTCGACGTATATTGGCGCATGCGCAACAGCCACGAAATGATAAAGATGGCGGTGGCCAACGAGATCGTCGTCTGATGTTAAATAGTAAGAGAAGTAGGGGTAAGCGTAGTTTTCAGTTCACAATAGGTTAGGTTCTTTAACAATACCTCTAAATCAGAGTGAACGCAGAATATTAAATGAGCTTGATCTAAATGATTTCGGAGGTTTAAGTGAATGACGGTATTTGCTCATGTGATGATTAGGGCGTGAACAATTGCAAGCGGTACATATTTCCCAACAGCTGTTAATCATTCCATAAATTCATTCTTACTTGAGAAATGTGGAACATTAGACCCTAATGTTAGGCACAGGACGCAATTATAGCTTGGTACGACCCTGCTTCTGAGTAAAGTTTTATAGTTACACCAAAGCTATAACTCTGTTATCTGATCAAATTCTTAATAACTGTTGTAGGGAGTTCACATTCCAGGAGATGTCTATGTCAGGTGATTTGTTGTGGAGGCCAAGGATATTTCCGTAGACTGTCTGCATACAGCAGTCCTAATTTATTAACAGCCAATTAATGTCTTAGCTTAGGATAAATCTCCAGTGATTGAAAATATATACATGGTCAGGTTAGGCATCGTAAGGGTCGATTAGAGTCAGGATCGTTTTTGAATATTCACGAGAAACCTTTGGCCGCAGAATGACCAAATATTCAGCCGCAGACACACCATGCTTTATCATAATCTTCGCTGCCTGAAGACTTAATTATTTCCTCGGGGCTGTCACGCTGAGAGCGCTTCTGAATAGCCAGTACTATAAGAAGCGCTATATAAATAACCAGATACGATATGATGCTTTAGCCAATGGGTCATCCAAATTAATATGAAAACTTGGCATAGGGACAATGAATTGGGTCTATGGTCTAAAGAGGATGAGCCAATAATTCTCAGCTTATAGACCAAAAAAGGCTATGGACAAAATCTGCAAAACCAAAGCCATAAAATTATAGACAAAATTAAGCGTTCTGCAAACATGCGTGTTTAGTAGCATGCTATATGGTTGCGAAACATGGCTAGTAACAAAATACATAGAAAGGAGAATTTTGACATTTGAGAGAAAATGTTACAGGAAAATATTAAGAATAGGCTGGAAACAAAAGGTCAGCAATGTAGAACTTTACAGAAGAATACAACCAATAGAAAATCTAATGCAAAAAGTAATTAAAAGAAAGTTAGGTTTTTTGGCCATATATGCAGAATGAGCGACGATAGAAAAATCAAAACGTTGCTCAGAAGAATGGAAGGAAAGAATAAAAGGGGACATCCTCATAAAGAATGGCTAGACGATATAGAAGAATGGGGAAATAAGCGAATTCAACAACTGGCACATATTGCACAGGACAAACAACAGTGGGAAGTCACGACGAAGTGGGCATTGCACATCTATGGGCACAACGCCCAGGATTAACGATGATCATTATAGACCAACACAATGGTGCAACAATGATCAAAAGGTTCCTAGCCTTTGTGTAAGTTATGGACCTATATTGGAATTATACTAAACATACTGAGAAGAAGTGAGGAACTCAAGTCTGCATCCCATGCAATTATAGAAAATGAATTTGTTATGAATACATGTGTGACAGTAGATGCAGCACTGTATTAAGATAAAGTAGAAGAACAAATAGATCAAAGGCATGAAAAAAAAATTTTTTTGATAACATTTTAGCCTTTTAACTTATAGCAATTTATGAAACTGTGCTAATTTAAAAGCGTGTTTGATGTTCTCTTATAAGTAGCAGAAATTGAAAGCACTCAACATGTGGCCAAGTCCTAACGAAGGAGACAAGTCTTTTCTTCTGACTTGGAGTGGAAGATAGTTTTAAATGCTTGAAGCTGAGGCTACTTAACAATGGCTTTTGTTTAGGGCTTAACCGAGTAGACAATTTCCACCAAGTACCAAATCCGAGTATTTGGATGCACTATTTGCTGGATTGTGGGATGAAAAATTAGCAGAGTAAATGTTTGTGCCTGTAATAATTACTAATACAGCTTTAAATGTTTAATTTTCATGTTTAGATTGTGAAATGTTTGTGAAAAATTATTGAATTAAAAAAGTATTTGTAACTATTTGTGTGGGTAGTATTTGCCGAGGAGAATACTTCCGAATGGTCTAAAAAAATGGGATATTCGGCCGATTCGAATATCTGAGGCGATTTCCGGTTATGCCCTACTTTTGTTGTAGTTTCCTATTGTCATCTGTAGGTAGACCAGCCAGAAATGGCTGAGAACTTACGAGATGGTTCGAAGATGACGACGGCCTTCCAGAGACCAAACCAGACGACCATTCCAGTGAGGTAGCTGCTCATAAATCATTCCAATTGAGCTGATAGGAAAAGTTGGTTGTTAATCTTGTCCATGGTTTTCAGATCTTTCTTGTTTCTTCATTTGTTGCTGAGGATTTCTGATATTGCTCTGTGCGATAGATAATCGTAGTTTTAGAACGGTGTTTGTTGTGATTGCGTTAAATTGCAAGTTCTACTGACAATGTACATCATTTTAGTTGTAATTAGGAATGTATGGGGTGCCACTTTAAGAAAGCACTCTCTGTGCTAGAATTAATGATGTAAATTATGACTATGAAGAGAAATACAAAGAGTAAATGACACAGCACCACAGAAGAGGTAGAAGGACCATCGCCAGCGACAGATTCGAGGACATCCAATTCACTTTTCTGGCAAGATTCTTCTGAACGTTTAATCAAATATTTTTAATCAAATAATTTGTTAGTAGCCTATCTGCTGATAATGTATCTATCACCCGATTGTGATGGTTTATATGTGTAACAGTATATTTTGAGATTGCTTGTATGTCTGGCTGAGCTTGTCCTTTCAGTCGACCAGTCTACGGAGCGCAGCATCCTCCGAGACAGGACAAGCCACAGCATCAGCAACAACAACAACAGCAGCAGCATCAGAAGTAAGAGCATCTCAGTCATGATGGCATCTCATTCATCAGATGATTTGCTAAGAGGCAAAGAAAAGTCTTCTTTGCTTCTTACAGCAGCTGTCAATCATTTGGCTTCGAAGTCGTTGCTTCTTCAAATTCGTGTTCTTCTGTATGGAGATCTGCCACAGAATCTGACTTCAGTCAGTGCTTTAGACTATTTTTGTAATTGTAACTGAACATTTTAAAGCACGCTCAAGATCAGCGGCACTCCCGGCCCAAGTTGGCAGTGAGGTGGTAAATAGGAAGGTCTTCAAGTGCCTCTGAAACTGAGTAAATTGACTTTAGAACAGATGCTGATATTTAGATTTGTTTAGAACAGATGCTAAAATTCCAACTTTCTTCAGATGGTACGCTAATTCTCTGACTTGATTTGAGGAGGGTGACTGATATGGAGGCAACTGGTGTATGTCCGTGTATGCCTCTACTCTATTGGTCTTGCAATGTTATTACTGGCGAGATGTGATTGCCTCTGATTGGTCGATGCATTTGGGTCATTGGTTTAATTTCTGCTTAGGTCCGCTGCCTTGGTCTTCTCAAGGAAGGATAAACACAGAGGTCGCGACTCTTTCCAAGATTTCCAAGAGAAGACGAGTGACGCTTGGGACGATGGTGACGATGACGTCCTCGCGATCTCAGCCGCCCGTAACAACCTGCACAGCACTGGGGCGGTTATGGCGCCGCGGTCCAATCGACCGGAACAAAGACCCAGCAACAAGATGGCCGCTGGAATTCTAGGGAAGAACGGACAAAACAGCTTCAGTGGCGGAGGCGATGATTCACACGTCATCAGCTCATCTGGTCAGTGTGTGACTGGTCAGCATGTTACTGGTCAGCATGTTACTGGTCAGTATGTGACTGGTCATCATGTTGATGGTCATTGTGTGACTGGTCAGTGTGTTACTGGTCAGCATGTCACTGGTCAGTGGGTGACTGGTTAGTGTGTGATTGGTCTGTGTGTGACTCTTCAGTGTATTACTGGTCAGTGTGTTACTGGTCAGTGTTTTCTATTTTCTTTGATTGTGGAATCTGAATCTCAGTCGTGATGTTAAGTGGAGGCGTGCAATGGAAATAAAGTGGAAATGGAGTTGTGTAGACTGATGTAGCATTGCAGAGTCTGATTCATTTGATGATCATTGATATGTTGTTGTTTTCCAGCCCCCAACACTCCCTCCCATCATCAACATCATCATCGTCAACATTTCCACATAGCTTCCTCCTTGGCCCACCAGCCTCCTCCTCCTTCATCCGCTCGTCCTCCGATCGTCCGGATACCTCTGAACCCTTCCGCTCCAACGGCCGACCGAGACGCTTCCAAATGCGACAAGTTTGCCAGTCTCTTCCACGCTCCAATAATCGACCTTGGTTTGTCATTTGCATCTGTTACATAGATACATAGATAATCTTCATATTCTATGTTTTTGTCTGTCTGTCTTTCTGTCGTCGTCTGTCTTTGTCTGTTTGTCTTTGTCTGATTCTGTCTGTCTGTTGACATACAAGTGGCTTTGATGTCTTAATGGCTCTTTTGTTGTTGCAAACACTATATTGTTCTTTTAATGACTTTTGAATTAATGGCTCTGTTGATTTTGTTTTAAGTGCTTTGTTGTTTTAATGGCTCCATTGTTGTTTTAATGGTTCTTTTGTTGTTTTAATGGCTCTGTTGTTGTTTTAATTGCTCTGTTGTTGTCGTTTTAATGGCTATGTTATTGTTTTAATGGCTATATTGTTGTTTTAATGGCTTTGTTCTTTTAATTGCTCTGTTGTTGTCGTTTTAATGGCTATGTTATTGTTTTAATGGCTATATTTTTGTTTTAATGGCTCTGTTATTGTTTTAATGGCTATATTGTTGTTTTAATGGCTCTGTTTTAATGGCTATATTGTTGTTGCAAACACTATATTGTTCTTTTAATGACTGTTGAATTAATGGCTCTGTTGTTGTTGTTTTAAATGCTTTGTTGTTGTTTTAATGGCTCTGTTGTTGTTTTAATGGCTCTGTTGTTGTCGTTTTAATGGCTATGTTATTGTTTTAATGACTATATTGTGGTTTTAATGGCTCTGTTGTTGTTTTAATGGCTATTTTGTTGTTTTAATGGCTATTTTGTTTTAATGGCTCTTTTGTTGTTTTAATGGCTCTGTTGTTGTTTTAATGGCTCTGTTGTTGTCGTTTTAATGGCTATGTTATTGTTTTAATGACTATATTGTGGTTTTAATGGCTCTGTTGTTGTTTTAATTGCTCTGTTGTTGTCGTTTTAATGGCTATGTTATTGTTTTAATGACTATTGTTGTTTTAATGGCTTTGTTGTTGTTTTAATGGCTATGTTGTTGTTTTAATGGCTATATTGTTTTAATGGCTATATTGTTTTTTATTGGCTATATTGTTGTTTTAATGGCTATTTTGTTTTAATGGCTATATTGTTGTTTTAATGGCTATTTTGTTTTAATGGCTATATTGTTGTTTTAATGGCTATATTGTTTTAATGGCTATATTGTTTTTTTATTGGCTACATTGTTCTTTTAATGACTGTTTTGTTGTTTTAATGGCTATATTGTTGCTTTAATGGCTCTGTTGTTGTTTATATGGCTATTTTGTTTTAATGGCTATATTGTTTTAATGGCTATATTGTTTTAATGGCTCTGGTGTTGTTTTATTGACTCTATTGTTGTTTTAATGGCTATGTTGTTGTTTTAATGGCTCTGATGTTGTCGTTTTAATGGCCATATTATCCGAGTACAAGTGGTACTGCACTGGTTGCCTCTACCCCGGTGCAGCTCATTTAGGGTATCTGCCTCAGTTTGGCGCTGCCTTGGCGGTACTGCGCCTGCTTATTTGCAGGAGCTATGTCGCCCTATTACTGCCAGTAGTGGTCGACGACCACTTCGCTCTGCATTTCATGGCGACCTGATCGTCCCTTTTTGCACTTACTTCCATAATGCAGAATCGGGCTTTCTCGGTCATGGGACCTACAATCTGGAATGGACTTCCCATAGAGCTCTGTCTCCTACCTAAGAACTCCTGATCTCATTTATGCCTGTCTTAAAACTGTCCTTTTCAGCCGAGGATTAGGCCAGCAGCGGCTCTGAGTAGATACCTTGAAGGGGAGCAATATCAAGTATTTTTGAATGATTATTGTTTTAATGACTATTGTTGTTTAATGGCTCTATTGCTGTTGTTGTTGATGGAATGGCTTATGGACAGCAGTTGATCTTATTGCTTCCATTGCTATGATGACTCTGTCATAATGTGGACGATGTGCGTTCGTTTGTTGTCCAATGTCTGTCTGTCTCTATTTATTCAGATGAACTGCGAAAACTCAGTTGGTCTGGAATCGTCTCTCGATGTCGTCCTGTCACATGGAAGATTCTCTCGGTCGGTTCGTCTCTCCTCTTCTTCTTCTTGCACGATCTGATGCTGCTGCTGCAACTGTTGCTATGGCACTAGTATTGACTGCCTGTGCATGAAGTGGTATCAGTTTATGGCACTCTGAAGTGATGCTCGATTGGACCAACCACCTGATAGCCTGCCTCTCTGATAGCCCTGTTCCTGTGATAGCCCTGTTCCTCTGATAGCCTTGTCCCTCTGATAGCCCTGTTCCTCTGATAGCCCTGTTCCTCTGATGGCCCTGTTCCTCTGATAGCCTTGTCCCTCTGATAGCCCTGTTCCTCTGATAGCCCTGTTCCTCTGATAGCCCTGTTCCTCTGATAGCCCTGTCCCTCTGATAGCCCTGTTCATCTGATAGCCCTATTGCTCGGATAGCCCTGTTCCTCTGATAGCCCTGTTCCTCTGATGGCCCTGTTCCTCTGATAGCCCTGTCTCTCTGATAGCCCTGTCCTTTGAGAATAGGTGGTCACTGGGCTTCTGGCGCTGAGCCATTTAACGGTTTTGCGGATAGCTGCAGCAGTTTCACTTTTACTTAAAGTTTACCATTGTCATTTACAGAATGTCCTTATTCACAATTTTGTGCAAAGTTTTATTTTCCCAAGTTTTTTTGCAAAGAGTGATGACCATTCTGAGAAGCTCTTTTTGTATATTGTTGAAAAAAATGACTTTATTGGATCAGTTTTTATAAGAAAGCAGTCTTGTGATAAGATAAATAGTCTGGGTGACTATGTAAATAAAATGGTAAATAGTACCTATAAGAACAGGGCTAGTATTTAAAATGGTGAATAGTTGTGGACTAATGTGAATACCAAAGTCTGACTGTTTGAAAACTGTTTGTCATTCATTTAATTGACTCTGCATTAGTTAATTGTTTAGGAAGAGTTTGCAGTTTTCTTCTGTATTGAGATTTAGTTCCTAGATCTGCTGTTGAAATGTTAAAGTGGAGAAGAAGAGTGTAAATGAGATGTGGAATGCCATCTGCTTTTTGTCTAGGGTTATCTGCCTCCAATTGTTGAGCGACACGAGTCGACCCTGGAGCGAAAGCGCCTAGAGTATCACAACTATATCGAACAGTACTACAGCACACGACACCAAGAGATTCACCAGGAGACGTACAGACAGGTGAGCAGCAGCAGGTCAACAACATATCAGATGGAAGAAGATTGCA
Source organism: Bimastos eiseni (assembly GCA_959347315.1). NCBI lineage: Eukaryota > Metazoa > Annelida > Clitellata > Crassiclitellata > Lumbricidae > Bimastos > Bimastos eiseni. The sequence goes on along the minus strand of OY365809.1, from coordinate 298,497 downwards.
TTTGGTTAGGGTAGATCAGAGGGAGAGGGAAGAGTTGATTGCGGGAGAGGGGGGTATGGTCATTTGTTTCAGCTATATAAATAATTTTATTTACTGATCATTGCTGTCTCATCAGACCAAATGCTTCTGGCTGATTGTTTGAAGCAAAGCAAAAAGAGAAGAAGTCTCTCTTGTTATTTCTGCTATTTTGAGGTAAAGCTCACATTAAATGCTAGAGATGTAGTAGGGTTCATTAAAGAAATTAAATGAGAAGTGAAGGATTTCTGACAGAAAATGTAAAATGTAGAAGTTCTGGATGTTGAACTGTTGCCAGTTGATGAGTTTGCGATTAATTGGTTATAATTCAACAGATTCAGACGGATGTTCCGAGAATGAGTCCTCTCATTCCGCTCTTTCAACAGGAACTTGTACAAGAGGTATTCATTCGTTTCTCTTCAATTAATAGCAATATGAGTAGACTTGCACAATTAATGATTTCATATTAATATAAGCGTTGGTATTATTAATTGTTTTTAGTTGCAAACAGTTCAAAGGAGACAGTTAATTATGAGATAATGCTTTTGATTTACGGAATTCCTTTTTAGGATGATCAGAAAATGGGCTGCATAAGTGTCCCAATGCCACCCATAATCTTTTCACAGTTTCAGTTAATATCAGAATTTTGATGTTACAGAGTTAATTGCGAATCATGAAAAACTAGCACAGATGGATTAAACCGGTGACATGTACCCATAATATGGTGAACGGTTGATGCATGTTTTTATTGGTTAGATATTTGAGAGGATTTTGTACATCTGGTCGATTCGACATCCAGCCAGTGGTTACGTCCAAGGCATCAATGATCTCGTTACTCCATTCTTCATCGTCTTTCTATCCGAATACGTTGCAAACGGTAGGTCACAAAAAGCGACGCAGAATCAGAACAGAGAGAAAGGTAACTGAATGGTAATGTAGGTGGACACATGGATGCTGAGTTGTAATGTAGATGGACAGATGGGGGCTGAGTGGTAATGTAGATGGTCAGATGGATGCCGAGTGGTAATGTAAATGGTCAGATGGATGCTGAGTGGTAATGTAGATGGACAGATGGATGCTGAGTGGTAATGTAGATGGACAGATGGGAGCTGAGTGGTAATGTAGATGGACAGATGAGGGCTGAGTGGTAATGTAGATGGTCAGATGGATGCCGAGTGGTAATGTAGATGGTCAGATGGATGCCGAGTGGTAATGTAGATGGTCAGATGGATGCCGAGTGGTAATGTAGATGGACAGATGGATGCTGAGTGGTAATGTAGATGGACAGATAGATGCCGAATGGTAATGTAGATGGACAGATGGATGCCGAGTGGTAATGTAGATGGACAGATGGATGCTGAGTGGTAATGTAGATGGACAGATAGATGCTGAGTGGTAATGTAGATGGACAGATAGGGGCTGAGTGGTAATGTAGATGGACAGATAGATGCTGAGTGGTAATGTAAATGGTCAGATGGATGCCGAGTGGTAATATAGATGGACAGATGGATGCTGAGTGGTAATGTAGATGGACAGATGGATGCTGAGTGGTAATGTAGATGGACAGATGGGAGCTGAGTGGTAATGTAGATGGACAGATGGATGCCGAGTGGTAATGTAGATGGTCAGATGGATGCCGAGTGGTAATGTAGATGGACAGATGGATGCTGAGTGGTAATGTAGATGGACAGATAGATGCCGAATGGTAATGTAGATGGACAGATGGATGCCGAGTGGTAATGTAGATGGACAGATGGATGCTGAGTGGTAATGTAGATGGACAGATGGATGCTGAGTGGTAATGTAGATGGACAGATAGATGCCGAGTGGTAATGTAGATGGACAGATGGATGCCGAGTGGTAATGTAGATGGACAGATGGATGCTGAGTGGTAATGTAGATGGACAGATAGATGCCGAGTGGTAATGTAGATGGACAGATGGATGCCGAGTGGTAATGTAGATGGACAGATGGATGCTGAGTGGTAATGTAGATGGACAGATGGATGCTGAGTGGTAATGTAGATGGACAGATGGGGGCTGAGTGGTAATGTAGATGGTCAGATGGATGCCGAGTGGTAATGTAGATGGTCAGATGGATGCCGAGTGGTAATGTAGATGGACAGATGGATGCTGAGTGGTAATGTAAATGGTCAGATGGATGCCGAGTGGTAATGTAGATGGACAGATGGATGCTGAGTGGTAATGTAGATGGACAGATGGATGCTGAGTGGTAATGTAGATGGTCAGATGGATGCCGAGTGGTAATGTAGATGGACAGATGGATGCCGAGTGGTAATGTAGATGGACAGATGGATGCTGAGTGGTAATGTAGATGGACAGATAGATGCCGAGTGGTAATGTAGATGGACAGATGGATGCCGAGTGGTAATGTAGATGGTCAGATGGATGCCGATTGGTAATGTAGATGGACAGATGGATGCTGAGTGGTAATGTAAATGGTCAGATGGATGCCGAGTGGTAATGTAGATGGACAGATGGATGCTGAGTGGTAATGTAGATGGACAGATGGATGCTGAGTGGTAATGTAGATGGACAGATGGATGCTGAGTGGTAATGTAGATGGACAGATGGATGCTGAGTGGTAATGTAGATGGACAGATAGATGCCGAGTGGTAATGTAGATGGTCAGATGGATGCCGATTGGTAATGTAGATGGACAGATGGATGCTGAGTGGTAATGTAAATGGTCAGATGGATGCCGAGTGGTAATGTAGATGGACAGATGGATGCTGAGTGGTAATGTAGATGGACAGATGGATGCTGAGTGGTAATGTAGATGGTCAGATGGATGCCGAGTGGTAATGTAGATGGACAGATGGATGCCGAGTGGTAATGTAGATGGACAGATTGATGCTGAGTGGTAATGTAGATGGACAGATGGATGCTGAGTGGTAATGTAGATGGACAGATGGGGGCTGAGTGGTAATGTAGATGGTCAGATGGATGCCGAGTGGTAATGTAGATGGTCAGATGGATGCCGAGTGGTGATGTAGATGGTCAGATGGATGCCGAGTGGTAATGTAGATGGACAGATGGATGCCGAGTGGTAATGTAGATGGACAGATGGATGCCGAGGGGTAATGTAGATGGACAGATGGATGCCGAGTGGTAATGTAGATGGTCAGATGGATGCCGAGTGGTAATGTAGATGGTCAGATGGATGCCGAGTGGTAATGTAGATGGACAGATGGGGGCTGAGTGGTAATGTAAATGGACAGATGGATGCTGAGTGGTAATGTAGATGGTCAGATGAGCATCGATAGAGATCTCAGGGCACGACTCGAATGTCACCTGTTTATGAAGGTTTATCTCTGATTAACTGATGGAGTTATTGTTATAGTATGGTTTTTATTGTTAGTTTGCCAACTGCATCGTTGTAAAGTGCCCCTGTAGCGGCATGGCTGCGTTACGGCGCTCTAAAAATTGTTCGTTTACTAATAATAATGATGGGTGCTGAGTGGTAATGTAGATGGTGAGATGGGGGCTGAACATTTGGTTAGAGTGCTTGGCCTGTGGTGCAATGTATCATCGGTAACTGCCTGATTATTTACTGCTGGAACCTTGAGCAACTCCTTCTTTGCTCACAGTTGCTCTGTACCACTTTGTAAGCAGAGCAATGTGAAATCGTTTTATTGTGTGAAACATGAAGGATGAATAGGAGGAGTAAATGATGTAAATCTTGTGGATGTCATGAGAAAGTGATCGGAAAACAAATGCAGTGTTTTAGGTATCATTAAATGAAGATTTAAAACGGATGTCGTCATTGCAGATCTTTATTTTGACTTTAACTTCGGAAGTGAATTGCTTTTCGCTGTAGCACGAACCCCAACGGATGTGTTGGCGCTATGACGCGTTGTCTTTGACTAACTCTGTTCTCTCATCTGTATATGACGCTCTCGTCATTGCTCTGTGTTTGGTGCAGATGGGGTGAATGTGGAATCAGTGGAGGTGTCTTCTATCGCTGGTGCCAGTCTGCAGCGCTTGGAGGCTGACTGCTTCTGGTGCTTCTCTCGTCTGCTAGATGGCATTCAAGACAACTACACGTTCGCCCAACCGGGGATCCAGACGAGAATAAATTCGCTCAAGGAGCTTGTCAGTCGCATTGACAGTTAGTAACTACCCGCCTTCCTTCCCTTCATTCAATTGAACAGCCGTTATTCTTGGATTTTCATAGCTGCCTTTTTTTCATGTATCCACGAGTTCCCAACCCTTTGACAACGAATCATCTAACATCAAATTCAACGATTAAAAGTTACACCAATTGGGCGTGTTGTCAAAGAGAAGCCGCCTCAGTTAAGCTAAAGATGAAGGAAGCGGTCGCTCTATAGAGATCATCGATCGATTAATATATCATCGATCGATGCTTTGTAATCATTGTGCTGTAGAAGTTAAGATTCGATTTCTGTGAATCCATGATGCGCAGTTGTCTTCCACTTTAGAATCCCTCGCTCTTTGTAATGTCAGTGCCACTCATTCCCAACATTTAACGATTGCAAGAGTTGATCCGATCTTCTTTTCTCACATGTTTATCATTTGTTGTTGATTGTTGTCACAGACAATCTTCATCGTCATCTGGAGCGTCACAAGGTGGAATATCTTCAGTTCTCCTTTCGCTGGATGAATAATCTTCTGATGCGAGAGTTGCCTCTGCGCTGCGTCCTACGCCTCTGGGACACCTACCTGGTAGGAGAGACAGCATGCACACCCTCTCGTATCTAGGCACTTCTATGGCTTCACAATGCATAAATCTATGGTTTCATAATACAACTATCTATGGCTTCATAATGCAGCTATCTATGGCTTCATAATGCATGTATCTATGGCTACACAAGGCATGTATCTATGGCTTTTGTCATTTATTTCTGTTTGTTACTTAGGTATCAGGTTTGACAAAATTGAAGCCTGTTGTCTGGGACTGCAACGATGAATAATTTCTCAGAAAATAAATTTTAATGATGCATTGCTAGTGACATTGAAAGATACAAATTCTGAGTAAAGACATGAAACATTAAAGACTGTGTTTAATAGGCTTTCTTCTAGTAAATGTTGAAGAGTCTGCTGTAGATTAGATCCAGTAGAGGACTTTGTCTGTCATGATATGCAATGGCTGACATTTTAACTGGGAAGGAAGCGCTTGATCTAAGCAGTGTTCAGCGCTGCATCAGTTGTTGTCACAGTTGTACATTCAGTTGTTTTTGTTGTCTCCAGTCAGAACCGGATGGTTTTGCATCATTCCACCTGTACGTCTGTGCAGCGTTTCTCACCAGATTCTCTCCGGAACTACAGTACGAACAAGATTTCCACGTAAGCCAAACGAGGCTAGCCACCTCCTCCTTCTCTTCCATGTACTAATGATAGACGTTAATGCTAGATGATGACATCATTCCGAACAACTTTCTTATCGCCTCAATTGCATCTTTTGCTAATTCTGTCACTGTTCATCATTTGTTGACTCTTCAGTTTTCTTCCAGTAGAAGATTTCAGAATTGGTTTTACTGTGGTTTACAGTCGGCAACAGAAATGTGGTGTAATGTAACAAATCATTTATATGGAGCCATTCAAGTGAATTGATATGAAGAGGGCTTTAGGATAATTTACACTCCAGCCTTTCATTTGCCAGATGGCATTGGTAAAATGAGGAGTGGGGTAGATCATGAATGCTTTGCATGGCAGATCATCCATTCATACTATGACTTGAAATAATCATTCTGTGTTCAGGTCAGTAATAAAGGAAAAGATTAATAGAATTATGAAGATTCTTCCAAGAGCAAGAGTTTGATGCCTATTGCTGTACTTTTGTGGCTACTCGTGCTCTCCTCAACAATTCGTTTGTTGACTTGTTTTGGATGAGTTATATTGCAAGATAATCAGTAGTTTCATCATTTCTTTTGTATTAGGGTCTGATGCTGATGCTGCAGAATCTGCCAACGCATCACTGGACAGACGTAGAGATCGGTCTTGTGTTGGCTGAGGCGTATCGCCTCAAATACACGTTTGCAGACGCACCAAAGCACTTTCGAAATGACAGTCTGACTGCAGCAATGAACACTACGAGCTAACGACCGCCACAACAGCAGATGCACGAAGACAGTGCAGTGTCTTCTGCAAGAACTGTTGGCCTACCTTCCCTACCTTCATACATATACAGTGTGTGGGTGTGTGTTTAATAGGAGTCTGATCACAGAGTATCACAGCATCTGAGCAGCTAACTAGCATCATGTGCTCTGATGAGAGCGATCTGGTGCAAGGGGGAGGCGTTCGTTTGGTTGATGGGGAGCAAATGGACGGCAGTGGCTCAGAGGAATTAGGGGGGTTTAATGAGTTGTATGGCTCATTTCTTGAGAGAGGTTGCTTTGTAGGCAATTGCAGGTTTCTAATCAAAACTACTACAATAGTTGGCAGATGTTACGCTAGACAGGACAAGACCCGATGATGTGACAGACGCCATTCAATTCAATTTCAACCTCTGCACTGTGTGTGCACATTATTCACTCGCAACTTTGCACCATTCAGAGACTGGTTCATCTGGAAAGTTGCAGACGTAAATCACCCACTGGAATCATATTCCACTATTCCAGTCGAGACGAATAGTAGCGTAGCGGATAGTGCGTTATCTACGACATTATTAGACTGATTTAGAAACTCTGTTCAACAGAAATATTATGTTAACTGCGATTGATACAGACGTCACTGGTATTTCTATCGATATTTAAACTTTCTTCACCAATAAAATCTTTAAATCTGTGCTAGTTTTAAATAGTTTGTTGGGCGTGGATTGTCTGGCACCATGTTTACCATGCATAGACCATAAAAAAGATGATCAAAGATTCTGTATTTCCTAAGACTATGACGTCATCACACAAACAGGTGGTGGTGGCTGAAGCAAATGAATATCAGAGAGAAGAAGAAAACAGTCTGAAGGATTAGGACCTCTTCTCACTCTAAAATCCAACCTCTCTACTTCTTCACAGATCATCTTCAGACTTCTTATATTCGTCGCCCGATACACAGACGTGATGGATGATAATGACTGTTTAGTACAATTGACTTTATTTTGCCATTGTCTCTCATATCGTGGGAGGGTTGCGAACAAACAGTCGGTCTTCTTCCTTCTTTATCCAGCGCAGGAGTTTCTCCATTCCGCTGACTGCGTTTGGTTTCGAGACGAGAGGCGTAAACGTAATGTACAACTCAAAGCCAGACGTCACCTTCAAGAAGAAGCAGAAGAGGAGGCATAAGTTAATGCAGTCCCAATTCTCAGATTGCTAACAATTATCTATAACAATATAATCCTGGAGTTTATTGAAATGAGTGCATCTGTGTGGTGTGGTTGGGTTTAAAGGTGCCACATAAAGTATCTAGGTACAGACATTGGTACATCAGAAACCCAGTCAAACAGTTTGGTACTTTTGATTAGTTTCACGCTTAAAAGGTAGAAACCATCGCCTCAGCTAGAATGAAATTCTCAACAAAATCCAGATCTATCTGTCTTTTCTTAACGCCTGAAACTCGTTTATTTAGAAGATTCACCACCTTTCTTTCAAAACCCATAACCATAATAAGAAATAGCCATGTGACTCATTTGTAATCATCAATGCCTTTAGGGCCCATCCATATATTACCTACACACATAAAAATCGGATTTTCGGACCCCTCCCCTGATGCTACAGAGACGCTGTTACTTCGTCTCCTTTCCGACATTTACGGGGCTTACGAGATTGCTTGTCCTTAATGCCACTGCTGTGCTGGGTCACCTGTACGCTGATGACGTCCAAGCCTACGTAAATTGCATGGCTTCTAATTCCTCTACTGCTGTTCGGGCAATGAGCCTAACGCTGGATGTCCTCGAGACTTGGATGGCGTCAAACCGCCTGCGACTCAATCCCCAACAAACCCAATTTATCTGGCTTGGCATTCGCCAGCAGTTTATGAAGCTTGATTTAACTGCCATTACTGCTGATTTCCCCCTCTTTGCATTTTCCTCTGTTGTCCGGGACCTTGGAGTCATATTAGACCAAGAGCTCACCTTTGCCTCTCATATTCACCGTATTTGACGTGATTCATACTACCAGTTGCGTCAGCTTCGAACTGTTTCCCGCTCGCTAACTCCAGACGCCACAGCTACCCTTGTTCACGCCTTCATTACTGCCCGACTGGATTACTGTTGCTTACTTTATGCAGGCCCTCCAGCCTGGGCGTTTGCGGTGCCTGGTTCTGAATGAATGAATGATGCACCTCGTAAATTTTGTGTACCCATCATAATGCGTAAGTACATTTGAGCTCTAACCCCCTGGTTGCAAAGGTCAAATAGCTAAAGACATCTATAAGACATTGATTATACCACAGGCTATTTATCTTTATTAAGCATCATATTTAACAGCTTAAATTTGTCAACTGTTATGAAGAAATAAAACACTAACAACACTTGCATTTAAACAGTTTTAAAATTACATAAAATTAATTAAGCAGGAATGTAGTCTGTGATTGGGTTTACAGTTCTGATTTCCATATTCCATATTGTGGACGTCCTAATTAGACAATTATGTCTGTAGTATACGTACATATTTTTGGGACCCCTCCCCCCCACCATACGCACCCGCACTCATTGAAGTTGAGTGGAAGGTCCATCACTCGACATGTATACGAACTAGATGCATCTATAACTGCATCTGACCAATGACATTACACTCTGCAGGACAACACTTAGTTTTCACAACTTAGCACAATTGAATTGCACTGGGTTGCTAATTCACCAAATTAGGAAGTATCACATATGATGGCAGGCAAATAGATTCGGCACCATCTGACTAGTACACATTTACCAAAGAGAGAGAGAGTGTAACTCACCCAGCCGAGTACGGCCTCGAATTTTCCGATGTGGAAGAGGAGTCGACTGGGTCTGGTTGGGCTGTGAAGGCGTTGGTGAACGTATTGATAGAGAGAGAGCAGACGCTCCTGTTCAGAGCGGGTGACGTAGGGTGCTTCGTACGTTGGGCTCGTGAAGAGAGAGGCACTCTTCGATTTGTAGAGGAAATGCCGGATCTCAGGAATTCCAATGTCACTGGTTTTGTATTTATTCTGCTCCAAGGAATCAGTGATTGCTTTTAAACATCCCAAATGTCTGAGTCTCTGCTCAACAGAAAGCAACAAAATATGGACTCAAATGAAACTCATCAGAAGGAAGGATCACTTAGTGAGAAATGAAAGCTTGTGTGTCAATTCCATCTCATCAGAATCAATGTGTTCTCCGTTGCCCATATTTTATGCATGTAGACTATTTAGTAGCTTTTAAACCGCTTTCAAAAAGAATTGCACACCAAATAAAATGGTAATCCACTAATACGACTGACTACTTGACTTTTCACAATCAGTTGATGTCTTGCATTATGACTCAACAGAAGTCAATGGATCCGATCCGATTGATTTCAACATTAATAGGTAGAGAGCTTAAAATCTTTTATGAGATAATTATAATTAAAACAATAAATACATAATATATATGTAAGTATGATATCTGGAATTCGACAGACCATCATCATCAGCAGCATATAATCTATGACGATCATCTTAAAAGATGTTATTAACTGTAACAAATTTTCAGAGAGAGACAGACAGAGAAAGAGAGAGAGAGAGAGACGGAGAGACAGACACAGAAAGGGAGGGAGGGAGAGATAGAGACAGGAGACAGAGAGAGGAGAGACAGACAGACAGACAGACAGACAGAGTGACAGAGAGAGAGAAAAAGAGAGAGACAGACAGACAGAGAGAGACAGAGAGCGAGAGAGAGAACCAACTTCTGCGATTAATCTGTGGCTGTTGGATAAGATGTGGAAGAGGTTCTCATTGACGGTGATCATCAACAGACAAACGTTACACGCCTCATCGAGGTAGGAGATATGTGCGTAGAGGAAACCACTTACAACAGAAACACAACAACAGCACAATAAATTTCACAAGAACAACTAGTTTAAATGACTAATAGTATTACTACTATTAATCTAATTATTGAAGCAGATGGCATTAGAGAAGTTCAGTCTTAGGTCAAATGACATCATCAAAGAAGAAGATGCATATTAATCATTTCAGATCAAAGCAATTCAATCTGAAATGAACCAAACGTAGACCTTTGCATCTTTTGCATCACATTCTTCTTAGTTACAGACTCTACAGCAGACACCTTAAACAGTCATCTGACAGGCAGACGCTTCTACACGCATGTCAGAGGAATCAGACTGCTTCCAATTCAACCTTGAGGGGTTAATATTCAGTGACCTTGGGGGATTAATATAATTTACCAGTTAATTCAGTTTTTATTTTAATTTAAATAATTAATGCAATTAATTGATGGTTTAATCTTGATGGTACAGAACTGCTGGAAAAGCCTTCTTTCGCGGGGTTTATTGCTTGAGAGAATCGATAGTGCGCATAACACCGGTCGGTTAGAAGATGACAACGATTTTCTGTAAGCTAAACTGCCCTATCATATATAAGGCCTACAGCAACTCCTGTCGATCATGAAGGTCTTGATAATATAGCAAATTTTCGGTCACATAAGGCAGCAGAATAAGTGTTCTATTAATTATGGCTGCTGCAGATATAACTCAGCAAGAAGAAAGCAACAGTGTTGCAAGGTCACTACATAGAAAAGGACAACTAAGGGCACTACACTCTCTGAGATGAAGACCGGCAATTGTCAAACTGGTGGCATAGTTTTCTAAGGGAATAAGCGATGTTCTGTTCTGGAGACAGTTCATGAATGTCACTTTGTGAAATGGTTCTTGATTCATTGAGAGCAGCAGCCATAGACATTGACCTGGTTGTGGGACAAGGTTATGATGGAGTCTGAAATGTTTGGGGAAATATATAGGATTTAAGACAAAGATCTAAGCAAGAAATTCTTAAGCATTATACATTTGGTGCCAATGCAGCAATGCCATGGTCATCCCTTCAACCTTGTCATGTAAGCAACAGTTTCGAGTTGTCCTAAAATAAAGAAAGCTCTCGGGCTGTTGGAAGAATTCTTATGTATTTTCCCGCTGGAACAAGAGAAGGGCTATCTTTATGGATGCACAGAACAATGGAGGGCAAAAACGCAAACTGAAGCGAGTTGTCTGTACAAGATGGAATAGTAGACAGATTGCACTTGATACGACACTCCAATGTTTAGTACAGTACTATCCATTCTCGAATTGGTCGAAACCCTCTCTACCACGGGAGAAGACTTAGAGTAAGAGTTTCTGGAGCCAATGACTTCTCACAACGTCTCAGAAAGTTTCAGATTCATCATCAGGCCTACTCTGTTTATCCCAATTGCGAGGCATCTGTAGATCTGTGTAGATCTGTGTAGATCTGGCAATGGCAGCAAAGTTTATGTAGAGCAAAATTTGAAGCTATGCTGCCAGCGCACCATGTCACTTGGCAGCTTTTAGTGCAGAAATCAACTTCATTTCCAAAAGACCATCTCTTTGACGTTAACATTGACGAAGAAAGAAAGAGGAAGCTCGTGACGTATAGAGATGTTTGCAGCGATAAGACACTGATTGGAGACGAGATAATTCGGCTACACACGTGCGTTCCAGGCCAGTACTGAATCAGATATGCATGCAGATGCCAAACAGATTCGACGATGACAAGACGGCATTGTTGACAGTAAAGTCATTGTTTTCTACCAGCAGCCTCAAAACAGTATCATGTATCACAACTCACTATTGATCTGCGGTCTCAATCTCTATGTTGTGGCACTTGAGTAGTTGAGTATGGTGATGTTAGCGAAACATTCTGTACGTTGAATGTCGTGGATACCACAAACACACAGCACTCCTTGCCATGTACAGCTCAAAAAGTCAAATTACACTTGTTGCAGAAAGACTGATCGCAGGAAGTGCTGGTGACACTCACGACAAAGAACCAACTGATGAGGAAGAAAGCGACAATGAAAACGAATTGACAGGGAGGAATCAACATAGTTACATAATCGAATTTATGCTCTCAGTCATCTGTATATCTTCCTAACATTCTACAATTTTACTGGATCTTAGTCACTTTACCAATAATTAGGTCTATATTCTATATATTCCGTAGAGTGTGCACTCAGAAGGCTACACATCATCAAAAGTTGCCAGCAGTCAACCAGATACCATGATTGGATGAATGCGCTATACTGAATCATTTCAGCCAAAGAAGAATAACACCTTTATAGTTATGTTTGCGAGATGAGTGACCATTATAAGAAAAATATCATCACTGTCTAGATTCCGGACAGTTACTCAAAATAAGTGAATCTCCCCGAATAGGTTTTTAGCTATAATAACGAGAAGAAGATACCAAGACGTTTCAGTTATTTAAGGTCAACGTGCTTGCGTTGTCCCTGAGCTAATCTGAGAATGATCACTCCATTTATCTATGAATTTTAGTTAAGTAACATTGCTATTTCTGTTAAGTAACATTATTAGTGCAACAATGTTACTTAGTATCAACAATAGCAATGTTACATACTATTGTAGTTAGTTAAGTAACATGAGCGATATAATTTGTAGACAATGCAGTGTCAGCAATTCTGCATAGTCATAAACCGTTACAACAGTTACTCATTATCTCTGAAACTATTTGCGTTTAATCAATAGTCCGTAATCGACTCATAAGCTTGGTAGAGGGGGAGAGAATTTTGCTTCCACCACCTTAGGGGGGGACAGAAGCCTCTGCTGACAGGAGCTGGTCTTTATCGCTGATGGGGATGGGCTGGGAGCACCTCTGAGAAGGTTATCCTGAAAGGGTTAGGATATCTTGAAGGGGTTAGGGTTAGATTATCTTGAAGGGTTTGAGTTCGGAGTGGGTTATCTTGAAGGGGTTAGGATCAGGAGTAGGTTATCTTGAAGGGGTTATCAGTAGTGCATCTTGAATGGGTTAGGAGCAGGTTATCTTGAAGGGTTGCTATATAAGTCCAATGGATCAATGAATGATTCATCTGATTGATGTAAACAGATCAGATTGATCATTGAACTAAAAGCAGAATCTCCGACGATCCATTCGTTCATAATTCTTCTCCTCAGAATCCAAGGTCAAGGTCAGTAAGTTAGTGATGCTGCTGACACAGGTGCTCTCCTTGTTCCAGCATCCATTACAGAATTTTTTCTAAATCATTAGAAAAGACTAGAATTCATCAGAGGTTCCTGAGAACCAAAGCAACTGAAAAGCAAACTCAATGAATTACTTCTGTTCAAACTTTGGTAGACAGATTGGAGTCCACGTCTCGCTCGTCTTGAGCGACTCGGAGGCAGTCAATAGATTGCAGATGAGATGGATTTCAATCGGATGCAGGATGTAATTCCTTAGCCGAACAAACATCACCAACTGATTGTCTGCTATGAGAATAGCAAAGACGAGGTCCTTCAAAAGACAGAACCATTCAGTCATTTAACGCAATCGGTCCCTATGGAGTTTATCTCTTCTCACCCACTCACTTTGACTTCAAAATGTTTATCTCAACATAGGAGACATGCTCTGTAGGAATCTCTATGGCATACTATAGATAATAATTCAGTTATTTATTTTAATTTGCAAAACTAAATTATTTATCATTAATACAAACATATAAAGCACAATCTAAAAACTGTGGACATTAATGAATCAAAGAGAAGCAGAGGTAGGGATGTTAAACGATAACCGGAAAACCGGTTATCGGTTTTGAAAACGATAATCGGTTTCTGTCATTTGCAAATCGATAATCGAATTTCTTCCACCTCATTATTTATCTCACATGTTCCGGATTAGTTCCCATAAGAAGGGCTCAAGTTGGTCAACTTCAAAGGTACAGACACAGCTAAGTGAAATATTTCTCGCCCACGTCTTCCAACAGAGTAATTAATACCAGCCGATTGCCAATGAACAGCCCTCTTGTTCAGACAAGCCTAGCGTGAGAAGGTGAGCTAGGGGAAGGGTCACCAAAACCTGTGAAGATACCAACACTCAGACAGAAGACAGCTGACCTCAAAGCACCAAAATTTGATGAATTTGATCAATACAAAGGGAGAGAGAAGGAGACTGTCGGGCGGGGGGGGTGGAATCCGATAATCCGTTTGCCCTAAAAACCGATATTAACAACCCTAAGCAGAGGCCAGAGTAAAATGTTCGGTCTTGACACATTACATTACATAGATGATGTCTTAAGAGAGATGGAATGTCAAGCATTGCATAGTAAATGATTCCAAATGAAGATATAATCAATTCTTAACAGAAGAGTTAATGATTACAATTATTTCCAAGAGAAACTTCAGTTAAACTATGAATCCTCCCATGACATTTCATTTTGGTCCAATCCATAAAAGTTGCATAACCATCATTCTGTAATCGATGCTGCAACAAGGAGAGCACCTTTTACAGCAGCATCAGTAACAGACTGACCTTGACCTTGGAATGCAGGACCATGGTCTGTGCGATCGTGTCGCGCACGAACGGTTCGAGCGGCAGGCAGCGCACGGCCACGAGCATGAAGCAGGGATCGCGGTCCGTGGCATCGAGGAGGCTTGTGAACTGGCGCTCAGCGCCCGAGAGCATCCGTCGCAGGTCGTAATTCTTGTGTAGGTCGAAGATGTTTCGGATGCGTTTGGCCGTGAGGGTGCTGATGATCTGGTAATATATGTACATCAATTGCATCGTCAGTTGATGCTGAGACTCGGTCGTATCCGATGCGGAGACGAGGATGAGCGGCTCACGAGCAACAAAGACAAACTTATGTCCACCTGCGACGACGCAGACCAGAGTGTCTTTGGGTTCAGCCATGTGGAGAAAGTACATGACGAGGGTCTGGAGAACGCCCATCAGAGCAGCCTGTTGGTCCTCATCACCATATCTACAACATTGAGGAAACACACACAATGACTTTTGCATCTGATTATGGGGTCAAACACGATCGTACAGATGGTACCAGAGCAACTGAACAACACTGAGGATGGACAATGAAGGGGAGGAGGAAAAGAAGGAGGAAAAGAAGGAAGAAAAGGAGTAGAGCTGTACTGATATCACTTTCTGCCGATTATGCCGATACTGATTATTGCCGATTATTCATTTGCTGATACCGATTATTTAGCCGATTATTGCATTGTGTTTCCCAAGATGTCCGGTTCCAAAAGATAGACCTACTGCTACTGCCTATTGTTGTGATACAAGCAAACACTTGCTCCGTAAGAGACGTAATCCTAGGCATTGCCCTTGACATACAACGTAATCCTAAGCAGGCAATACAGATTAAACACACCGCCCGCCGTCGAACTGTGCCCAGGGTAATTAACGGCCAAGGAACGGCTGGCCTATTCACAGCCACTCATCTAGTCTCAGCCTCTCAGGCGATTGGCAGCTAGCATGTACCCATTAGGCATGCCACCACGATGTACACACATATCGGTTTCTCTTTTGAATTGGCCAGCTGTTCTTTGGCTTGAATTGGCCAGCATACCTTGGCCCATAAGCAGGCACTATGACTCACTCAGCACAAGACCTATGTTGACACATTCCCACTGTCTATACTAGCACAGTGGGTGGTATCACCACTGGCCTGAAGAAGACATTGGCTCGACGACACGATATGGGAACGGAACGAAATGCCGTCCTTCATAGACCCAGTGATGTTGCTGTCGTCATTTTGCTTTTATTGAGTGAAAATAATATTATAAAAAAAAAAAAATAATTTTTAATATCGGCGCCGATTATCTTGCCGATATCAGATATTGCCGATATCTCTATAATCGGCCAGATTAATAGGCCGGCCGATTAATTGGTACAGCTCGAAAAAGGAGGAGGAATTGGAGGAGGAAAGGAGGTGAAGCAAGGGTCGAGATGATGGTCAGAACAACACTGATGGACAATGAAGAGTGAGGAGGAGGAACGGGTCTAATAGAAAGTTTTATATAAGTCAGAAATGCAGAGAGAACGATGCAGGTCTAACCAGAGATACCTACATTAAGACATTGCCCTTGACATACAAAACGCTTTCATATTAACGTCAATTAACACAACATGCACGTGCGCGCACACACACACCTACACACACAAAGGCATTTCTGTCACAGTCTGTATTAAATGGCAGATTTGTTGAAGAGTTAAACTAATCCAAAGGTAATGAAAAACCCAAGTGACACTAAAAGATGCAACACAGACTAGGCAGCAAATCGTGATGAATTTTGAAAGAAATGGAAAAACATTGACTGAAGGTATTTGCAGTTTAAAGGAATCCAACCAAACAAAGAGACATCCGCTTGATGAAATCTCCAATCAGCATTATCATAAGAAACAGAGAATGGACCGTGGCATCATCATCATCATCATCAGCTGACCTTGTGTAGATTGGTTTTCCAGCATAACTCATGATGAAGACGTGTTTCTTGCGTCCTCTCCACGCAGAACTCCTCCAATCCTCTTCCTCGCCCGCTTCATCCACCTCTCGCAATCCATTCACCAGTTTCTAAGAAGACACAGACAACCTAAGCATCACTTCCATGTTATATCTGAACCACATCCATTCTTACACAATGCATCACCATACTTACTCCCTTGTGTCTTTATCAAATGAATTTCTCCAATGGATAATACATTTATGGGCTTCAATGATGGCAACAGAAAGCATGAATATCTGAGAGCAGATTAAGTCCTTTATCAATCTAATTAGAGTTGTACCGATTATAGAGATATCGGTGATATTAGTAAGATAATCGACGGCGATATTAAAAAATTCTTTTCTCATTTTATATTATTTTCTGTCTGTAAGAGCAAAATGATGACAGCAACATCATTGGGTCTTCCCATAGCGTGGGGAACTCGGGCTTCTACTTCAGATCACCCAGTAAGCATTGTGCTAGACTGCTAGTACCGTGGGAAAGTGTCTACAGCTGTTATGCAGAGTGAGTCATAGTGTCTGCATACTTACCCTGGGCACAAGGGCCCAGGGTAATGGGCCCTTGTGCCCAATCATAATTTTTGGCGAAATTGGCAAGATGTAAAAGTGGCCTGTCTGGGGAGGGAATGGCATCATTGGAATGTTAGAAGAAAGCATCCAGTTACATAGATATATCTTTCCTCTCCTCCGTCACACAAGGTCGACAGCAGGCGGTGTGCCTAATCTGTATTGGCTGCCTAGGATTAGTCCCCAACTACATGTATACGTCTCCTACAGAGCAAGTGTTTTGCTTGTATCACAACAATAGGCAGTAGCAGTAGGTCTATCTTTTAGAACCAGACATCTTGGGAAACACAATAAAATAATCGGCTAAATAATCGGTAAAATAATCGGGTATCGGAAAACGAATAATCGGCAATAATTGGTATCGGCATAATCAGCAAAAAGCGATATCGGTACAGCTCTAAATCTAATCCAACAGATTAAGGCCTTTATCAATCTAATCCAACACATTAATTGAATCCTTCATTAATTAGAGGAGAGAGATGGGCAGTGGTTTCAAGCACCAACAAACTACATGGCTACCAATCTCATATAAACAAATTGGACAAGAAACAATAGACCTGTAGAACAAACGGAAAGCAAGAAGTCAACCTGAGAAGAAGCGCTTTTAGCAGCATCATTATCTCTGTCTTCATCGTCATCAGTAATGACCGACAGCGGAGTGTCGGCTCTTGCATTGTCAGACTTTATATCATTATTTCCCACTAAAAGCACAACACATGACTCGATAAAAAAAACGAGAGATGAGCGAGATATTTCTGTACAGCCTGTTGGCCAATATGATAATGCTATATCAAACCAAAGCCATTTCTGATAAGCTAGGTTGGTAGACAAAGACCAGAAGATGACAGGGCGGTTAACAATATACTGGAAATACCAATATTCATCAAAAAAATTATTGCAATACCAATACCAATACTTTTTCTTAAAAGTATTGCAATACCAATACCAATACTTTCACCAATACTTTTGACAAGCAAGTTTCCTGTTAATTCACACAAAACATGTACTAAAGAAAAAAAGGAGTATAATCACAGTATTTTTTTTATATACAAAAAATCAGTATAATTGCAATCATTATTTGCACATATCAAAGATCAGTATACTTATAATAATGATTTTTACACTAAAAAAATCGAAATAATTACAATTATTATCAAAATTATTATCCTTAAAATGTGTAGGCCTACTGTATACTTAAGCGTGCTACATGATGGCCTATCGGTAATGCGCTTGCTCGCATAGCTTGTGGTTGCGAGTTCGACTCCGTGTAACGACCCTGGGCAAGGTGTTTGCACGCATGCCTCTGTCACCAAGCTGGGAAGTAACCGCAAGTCCTGCGATATCACTGGCCCCGTATCCAGTACCTTGGGATTCTTGCATTGACGGCTCAAGGGTCTAGGAAAAGGAGATGAGAACCTGACCAACGTTCCGTATGCAATAAAAGCTGGCTTTACTACACAAGGATGTGCGTGGAGGCATAGGCGGCGATCTTGCTTGACAGGTGGGAGAGGAAATGCGGGATGATACAAGTATAAAGTAACCCCACTCTGTAAAAGGTGGGGGACTTGTCCCCCTTGACCACCGGGAGCGCCGCCTCTGCGTAGAGGAGAAAACACTATCCAATCATTTCCCCATTTATTGACTCATTTTATTCATACCATAGAACGTAGATTGCAACAAGAGACAATTTTCTGAGCATGATGATTTAATTTTATTGCTCACCATTTCTTGATCGCAAATATTTCAAGTGGAAGAGAAATATTAAAAAATTTTATAACGGTGAAAAAAAAGTATTGGCATCACGTATCGATGACTGGCTAAAAAAAGTATCGCGATACACACGCGATATCGACCAAATGAAACTATCGCGATACACGCTGCGGTACTGCAAAAAGATCGCCGATACCAAAGTATGGCGATACTTTTTCGTGATATTAACAGCCCTAGAAGATGATTGGTGGAACAAATACTAACCGGGAGCAGGGCAACTTACTCCACAGTCCACATCAACTCTATATAAGAATTAATGCCCTTTGCCTCATATCCACAGTGCAAACCCATGGGCAACACCCGACTGAAGAGACCTCTTTCAACATTTCAACAAGACTTAAACTAATAGGAAACTCTAACAATATCGCTGATCGTACGTAAAAATGTACATTAAATGTTTTTTTGCTAACAAACTTAGATCTTAAATGTAAAATTGCTAGATGTGCTGCTAATTTAGTGTGGAGTGACCTGCTGCTTGACTCCGATTTCTCCGGCCCTGCCTTCGATGACATACTGCCAGTCACATTCTTAGAAGTCTTTAATCTTCTCAATGGCATGGTTCCTAAATCATCAGCATTGGACTTCATACCAACATCACTCATCGTCTCTTGTTCTGATGTATTCTCTCACCTCATTGCACACTTGGCCAACCTATCTTTTGCTGAAAGGTGCTTTCCTTCATGCTTCAAATCTGCTTCAGTCATGCCTTTACTTAAAAAGCCTGACCTTGACACTAGCAATTTGTCTAACTTCAGACCTATCTCCAACCTCAATAACATTTCCAAGATCCTTGAACGTCTTTTTCTTATGCGTATCAAGAGACACATTACTTCCTCTCCCAACTTCAGTCCCTACCAGTCAGCATATCGCGAAGGCTACTCCAGGGAAACTGCTCTTGTCTCTACACTGGATTAACTTTCTGTATATATCCTGAGGTGGTCTGCCAAACGAATCGAAATATTCTCCATACGAAGAATTCTCCACGTATAATACTATCCAATGCTCCCCTGCTTCGTAGTGCGGATCAGTATTACAGACGAGTAGAGCTGGTTCTCATAAAGTTTTTGGAAGACGATCACAAGCAAATATGCCAGCAAACATGAATTAACGTCTTTTTCTTATGCGTATCAAGAGAAACATTACTTCCTCTCCCAACTTCAGTCCCTACCAGTCAGCATATCGCGAAAGCTACTCCACGGAAACTGCTCTTGTCTCTACACTGGATTATATCTTCTCATCTATTGACAATGGTAAAGCCTGCCTCTCTGTGTGTCTTGACCTTAGTGCAGCCCTTGACACTGTAGGCCACCCGTTACTCCTGGCAAGACTTGCACAAAGCATTGGTGTCTCTGGGACTACCTTGCACTGGCTAGCTTCATACCTGGTTGACCGCAATCAGCAGATGGGCATTGGATCTGCTCGATCGGAGCCCACACTTTGCACTGCTGGAGTGCCACAAGGATCTGTCCTCGGCCCTTTATTATTTGCAGTCTTTACTTCCCCAATCAGTCGTATAGCTAAACACTTTGGAATTCAATTACAACAATATGCAGATGATACTCAGCTCCATATTGCTCTATCTAACACTGATCAGTCTGGTAAACTAAAACTGGAAGAATGCCTCTCATCCATATATGCATGGTTCTGTTTCAATGGTTTGGCCATAAACCCAGACAAGTCTGAAGCAATTGTATTTGGCTCATGTCAACGCCTGCGTTATTTCCCTATGCTCTCTAGCATTGAACTGGCGGGCACTGCTGTGCCACTTTCAGACTCTGTCAAAACACTTGGGGTTACCCCCTCGACAGCAAGCTCACATTTCGACCTCACATAACAAGCCTTTGTAAATCTTGTTTCTACCACATCAGGGCAATACGTCACATAAGGTTGGCTCTAACCCAAAATATGTCTGAGACTATAGCCTGCTCACGTGTCTCCTCTGGCCTCGATTATGCTAATTTACTTCTTGTCGGTCTCTCAGATCTTGAACTCAAAAGGCTTCAATGTATCCAAAATACGTTAGCTCGAGTATTGCTACGTGTCCCACTACAAACATGCTCCTCTGCAATACTCCACCAGCTGCATTGGCTCCCTGTTGAATTCAGAATCAAATTTAAGTTAGCTTGTTTGACCTACAAAGCCATCATCACCAGTACACCTACCTATATTCATGCTCTACTAACTTCTTACATTTCTCCTCGTTGCTTACGATCATCAAGTACAGGTCTTTTAGTTGAACCACGATGTAGAACAGTTATGGGCTCTTGTGCATTTCATGTCTCTGCTCCTAGGGAATGGAATCGACTGCCACTCTCTCTTCGTAGTTCAAATTCACTTCCTTCCTTTAAAAAGCAACTCAAAACTCACTATTTCTCTTTGGCTTTCAAGGATTTGGAAATCTGATTGCATCTTCTCCTGGCGACTGACTATCCGCGCCTCAGATTCACATTTAGGTGTGACCTTGTGCGCGTTACAAATTTATTATTAATTAATTACGAAAGCCCAGTTTTTATATGGCTGACCCGGGCAATCACTTCTGAAAAACGACCAAAAGTAGCAGTTCTGATTACATCGATTCTCACGACTAAAACGACCGAACAGTTCACAAATAGGTATCTTCTAAGTCTAAATCGAAACCGGTTTACCTTCGTCGGTGGTTGCGCTGGTGGGGGGCGGAGTATTTCTGCCGTCTCCAGAGTGCAGAAACGCAGAGAAGTCATCAAATGAATTTGAGTGCACCAGGATGGATCCATGACTGGCTCCCGGTTCTTGGCCTTCGGGTATATCTTCGCTCTCTATTATATTCTTCATGATATCATCTTTCACTCTGTCGTTAACACTTTCAATCTGCTGTTGTTGACACCCGACCACAGCAGCCGCCATATTTTGTGACATGGACCAACATAGACGAGATATTTTATTGAGATTCAGCATCTCTTACGTACTGTCTTCGTCATCTAGCGGTACAATTTGCAATGTTACACAAAGTAGAGTACTACCAAAGATGGTAGAGTCGTAGACTAAGATACGACACTTCCTATCTCGCTGTGTATTTGGTCTGTGTGGTGGTCAAAGCACAAAATTCACTATATGGCCTACCATTCGATACGTGGCACGGCTAACGCCACGCCAGCCGCGCCACGTCGCGAATGGTATATCGTATCTTAGTGGTATCTTAGCAACGACAATATATTCCAAGGTAGGCGACGTTAAAAGGATACCCAGCGGAGATAGGAAGTGTAATATCTTAGTCTACGACTCTACCATCTTTGGTACTACATACTTATAACCATAAATCTTCTGCGGCCGAACCTTTGGCCCACAAATAAGCGAAAATTCTACTTCTACGGCCAACCCCACACAAAATTTAGCGCGTCGTCACACTATAGGCCTACGCGAAACTTTATACCTATAGAGCATTGTACAAAAAGATATTCTGGTCCTCTGATTTGGAACATGACTCCAGTAGACATTCGCTTAGCTCGAACTACCAAAATATTCAATAAGACATACAAAGGTTACTTATTTAATGTTGCTACAGCTTAAATGTGAGGTGCCGGTCTTTTCTGTAGTTAACTAGTTAAGTTATAAGTTAATTAGGCCCTACCTTAGTACTATAATTAAAATTCCTTCCTGCTGCTTATACTTAATGCGAGAAGGGGTGGGACCCGTTAGCGGGACCTTGTTGGTCCCTTAATTAGGGCTTTCTTTTTTCTCCCTATTGCTGTATTTTTCTGTTTCATATACTTGTTATTGTTTATTGTTATTGTTAACTGTTTCATATACTTGTTATTGTTTACTTTTGTCAAATTTATCTTCGGTTAAGGAATGCAATAAAAATGGTTGGTTATGGTTATATATAGGTCTACAAACATGAATCATCTAATTAAATCTCAGACTAACTGATTTTTTTATTCGGCGTAGGTCTAACTGTAGCCAAGCTGTTTGCATATTAATCTGTATCCTACTTATCGTAGGGGAAGGGCTTGTATCTTGAACCACCGTGTAATACGGACCACCTCTGGTATCTATAGACTCTAGGTCAATATCTGCACCGGTAAATTATGTTTTTAGATAGACCTTATCTTGTTTAAGTTCTTTACTGCTTTCGTCCGTTCGTCCAGAACGCTACTTCTGGCAACGAATTATTAAAAGTTTTTTTACACAGGTTGTAAAAAGTGAGTGCACTTTTAAAAATGTTCCGATGAATACTGATAGGAGAGAGACGTAACACGTTAAGTTTTGGATAAATAACACGCCTTCTGTCGATAGCAAGCGGTTTACCAAACACCCCGTCACATGTACTACGGACCACTTTATGTGCGTGTAATACGGACCTGGTCCATATTGCACATTTGTAGGTCCATATTACAAGCTTAACATTGGTGCTCAGCTGTGTAGGCCTAATACTAGGCCTATCTAGGGCCTACTGTTTAATATTACTAGCAATAATTAGCTATATATGCATATGTAATACTAATTGTAATAGCATTCTAACACTAGGCAATTTGCAGTGCAACACTAGCCACGTAATGCTGTGGAATATTTACTATAGGCTATCTAATTACTGGGTTATACATACTGAACAGCACAGGCCTGCCGCTGAATTTTTGTTTTAGTCTAAAGATTGGCCTAAGCCTCAGAAAACGAAAGTTGGCAAGAAAAAGCAGAAAGAGAGTAATGCTCCTGGAACACAAACCCGCCAAAATCGGATTTCCAAAGGTTGTGGACTTAGAGTGACATGCAGAAAGCTGTATTTGCAGTACGAACAAAAGCTTCCTGATTCAATTAGGCTGTAAAGAAATTTAGTGTACCAAGGACAACACTCAAAAGGCATATTGATGGAAAGAATAAATTTGCTAAGGATGGTAAAAGAAATTTGGGAGAAACCAAGATATACCAGAAGACATAGAAAAGGAACTGTGAACACATACTGACAATGGAATCAAGGTTCTATGGATTGACTAAGTCAGCTGTCTTGAACCTCTCTTATCAGATAGCAGAAGTCTAAAGTGGGCACACAATCGATGTGCTGGATTGGATGATAATGATGATAAAGATTACACATGTGATATTTGTAAATAACATTGTTCAACAAAAACTTATTAGACCTAGAGATAAGCCTAAGGCTAAATATTAACATTTTGATAGACTTAGGCGTACTTACTCTTCCATGTTTGTTACAAGGCCTATTTTTTGCTGATAGGCCAATTTGAGTTCCACTTAATTGCTCACAATTATTAACATTTTAATTTTATTCCTGCATTATAAAGTAGGGGGCCAAATGCCATTGGTGTGAACTTTGTTATTTTCAATGCATATGTTTTTAATTTTTAAATTGTTCAATGGATTCTGCTACATTTCTTTGTGTTTCAAGCCAATAATTTCTATGTTCAATACACATAGCATAAGCATGTTCTGAATTTTGCCTGTGTTTTTTACATGCTAGGATAGTGGTCCATTTTACACAACTAGATGTGTAATATGGACCACTTTTCTTATTTGGAAAAAAAATTCTTCACAATTGGAAAAGCAACCAAGACACATTTTTCCTTGTCAAACTAATTCTTAAACAAAATCTATATAACATGGTATATACATTTGTGCTACTAAGGCTTAGGTCGTAGGAGAAAAACGCATTTTCCCTTAGAGGGTCCCTAATAGAAGCCTTTCCCCTAACCATTGTAACAAGCTGTTTTTTGCCAGCACGCTATCTGAATAAACGAAAATTGATTGAGTGATCGATTGATTGAGGGTCGTTTAGGGTCAGTGTTAGGGCAGTGTCACTTTAAAACATTTGCATTTACCAATGATTACAAGGAGCCGTTCACATATTATATAACGCGTAAAATCCCAATTTTTGGCCCACCCCTACCCCTAATAACGTTATATAACAGCAGCTGTGACCCCCACCCCTATATTATATAACAGATATGCTACATACCCCCTACCCTACCCCAGTCTATAAGCATGTAGAAAGACATATAATCGACATAATTGTATTGCACAATTTTAAACTCTTATAACACAATACAATGTTAGTTAGCACTTTAATAGTAGTGATTCAGCTGATAATTGCCTTTATCCATTTCAAGAACTGCAGCAAAAAAATCATCATACGCCCAATTACCTATGTAACAAAAGCTATCTTAAAATTGTGTACTCTCTCGTGCCAATGATGATTAGACCGATGTGTGGAGTAAGTATAATATTGTTTAGATCTTCATCGTTACGCGATCCTTCAATCGATTTTATCTATGGCACAGTGGCCGATCGGTTAGAGCGGTCAGCCCGTAACTTTCAGTGTGCGCTGAGCGAGCGGGTTCGGCCCTCGTCCAGAGAGTCACTGTGTAGGAACCTTGAGCAAGTCCTTCGCACACAATTGCTCTGCAATACAACTGCAATTGCGCCGTCGAGGCGTGTGTGCGCACTTCTGAGCAAAAAATGTTGGGAGAAGGGCGGTATCAAATTTCGGAAATAAATAAATATAAGACAAGGTTTCAGTCTGTCTGTCTGTGTGTCCTTGGCAGTCGATGCATTTGCACAGTTTTAGAGCAATTCACTCCAAACCTATACCTTTGGCTCTGGGAACATTTGAAACACGCAGTCCAGGGGTTCCTGAAGTCCGTTCACGCCATCTTCCACGTCTCCCGGACAAAAACCTACGGCGCACCGTAACACTCCCATAAAAGCAGTTGCCTTCGTACACGTAGCCTACCAGCGTTTATCTGCCACCACCAGCTGTCTGCCTGTTTGCCTGCCTCTCTCCTTTGTATAGGCGTATAGAGTAGTCTGCCTGTCTGCTTTGTATAGGCGTATAATTATACGTGAACAATAGAGTATCCTAATTTGACTGTGCACGCAACAGCACAACTACCTGATCAGAGCTTGACTTTTCGGATTCAACCTGGCACCGGAAAGAAACGAGAGGATTGGCTATTGCGGACTTTTTTGGTATAGCGCGGGTGATTAAGCTGGTCTCCCTGACGTTGCTTTTGTGGGGGTTCAGAAATTTTCATGGATTTACATTACAGTACATTGCAAAGACTTTCGAAGAAATGGTCCATCTGAGCAAGCTACAATGAAGTGAAGTTTGCACAATCGGTCTATACTATAAATACCATTTACTTACACGTATATCTAGATTCTGTGTGTTTGTCTATCTATCGGTTTATGCTTTTATAGCTTCGCTCGGGGAACACCTCGGACATCCAGTAGAGGGGTTGGTGGATTGTTAAGGAGGAGGAGGAAGTCGTAAGGAAGGATTATGGAGTAGGGGAAAGGACAAGGGTGACGATGAGAAAAGGGTGAGGGGTGTGAAAAGGATGATGGGGTGGGAGGAGGAAGCAGTTAGGATAGGGTGAGGAGTAGAGGAAGGGGAGAAAGTTGGGAAAATGTGAGTGAGAACAAACAGTGAATAGAAATTAGAGAAGACGGCGAAAGAGAAGGGGAATTAGAGCTGAAGAGGAGGGATTAGATTGAGGAAAGGTGAATTCTGTCAGACAGGCAGCCTCCAGGGCTGCTGAGTATTCGGCCAGTCAGGAACGACAGGCTGCAGATGATGTAAGAACAGGAATTCCTCCCCGCAACTTCATCCTCAATCAAGGTGCCCCATAATCTTCTCAACCTGGGCGAACGCCGGGTGCCCCAGCTATTTTACCAAATTTAACGGACAAATATTTTTAACAGTGCAAATCATCTTTGCATTATATGCAAAGATGCTCTGGGATCTCGTTTGAAAGGTGGGGAGGGGACACCCAATAAGAGGGGTAGAAAATGTGGGAGGACAAGCGTATAACGTGTCGCCTCTCTGTAAAAGGTTGGGAGACTTGCCCCTGATTATATGCATAGGCCTATCTTATTATGACGAACTAGCTGGGGGGAGGGGGCAAAAAATAAAGATTGTGAAAAAGCGCGCGAAGCGGGAAAATATTTTTTGTGCCTTTCTATTTTTTCAGAGTGCCCCCATTTACACAGCACTGTGCCCCCTATTATTGTTTATTACAGATCTGGAGCGGGCAATGGACGGAGTCAAAAGGAAGGTAAAAGGAGTGTCAATTCATGGAATGCGAATCAACAACCTTCTCTTTGCCGATGATGTGGATATATTGGAATAATCGGAAAAGGAGTTAGAACAGACAGTGCAGATATTGAGCACGGAAGCCAAAAGTACGGCTTATTTATGAACCTCGAGAAAACAAAAACAATGACATTTGGAGACAAAAGGACAGAGAACCAAATAATGATAGACGGAAAGCAACTACAAAATGCAGTGAGCTTCACCTATTTGGGAAACAACATGACATACGACCTGGATTGAAAAAAATGAAATAAGAGTACGGATAAATAGAGGAATAGCCGTGTTGAAAGCTATAGACAAGATTTGGAAAAGCAAGGCAATAACCCTAGGGGTTAAATTGAAAGTAGCCTACTGAAAACATGCGTCTTCAGCAGCATGATGTATGGATGTGAGACCTGGGTGCTAACAAAGGATTCACAAAAGAGGGTTCTCGTATTTGAAAGAAAATGCTACCGCAGGATACTTGAATAAGATGGACTCAGAAGGTCAGTAATATGAACTGTACAGAAGAATTGGCATGACAGAAAACCTCATGAAAAGAGTGATCCAGAGAAAGCTAAGTTTATTTGGAGATATATGCAGATTGAAGAGGACAGAAAGCTTCGAACGCTGGTTTTTGGAATAATGGATGGGACAAACAAAACAGAAAGACCACTGTATTGCCCTTATGTTGAAAGATTACTATAATAGTTCTCACAGAAGGTTACAAGCCTTGCATCGTTACACGTGGCAGTAGGAAATAACTGTATAATTTAGAAAGAGCTTTTGTAAGAGACTAGACATAATATTATTGTAGTTGAAATAATATATTAGATCAGAGTAATTCAAATGTAGCCTATATCAACAATTCTTATTCTACCTAGACGGCACACTTAGTAAATCTCTAAGCTTATCTGACATTTGGTGCAGAATTCGGACAGTTCAGTTCTTCTGAACTTCTTCAAAGGTATCTTCGATTCTTCGTGAGCAGACAATTGAAATTGCAGGACTATTCCAGGACGACATCACCAGTTGCCAAACCACGTAGACGAGACGTATAATAATCCAATCGTTCGTGAATGTCCAACAAATGTCATTACTTCCCGATACGAGTACTTGGTGCTGACAATACCCAGCCAACGTAATCCAAGGTAAACGCGAAATATCCAGTTCGCAACGATAAGTTAACTCAAACACTTCGCTATCGCAAAATATAATTCAAAATCGCATTTCGTTACTGTTTCAAACGCTCGACGATACACGCTTCTCAATTCTTCAACTATTTATGGTCAATCGCTCCACTAATAAATCAAAGTTATGACAACCTTCCATACACATTGACGAAGAAGAGTCCGATATCATGGCGATTCATGAAGCTCCTTTTCTACCGCAACTTGAGTTATCTATTCGATAATACGGAAACCGCAGCCTTCCGATTTATAATATCCGCTCAACTAACAAACACTTCAAATAATTCGATCTATTAATGCGTGATTCCGCCTACTATCTTCTCATTGGCTGACTCCGTCGTCATCACGTTGAATATATAGTTCAGTTATATACAGAACTATAGTTCAGTATAGTTCATAATGGTGCGCTTCAATTGGTTGATTTGATCGTTCAGACTTTAATCCTTTATATAGCGCTATCAGTTGGCGGACATTGTCTAACGATTAATTATACTAAATTAAAATGCCGTTCAGAATTAACTAAGTAAACTAGTGTCGTCATTACATTAAACTTGCTTATTCCATGTTTACCTATATTGATTAATTAACAGTCCATTTGTATGAGAGGAGCACATAGGGAATGGACAGTTGACATTGAAAAATGGCGTGGAACAAATCTACAAGAATTGAGCCACGCAGCAATGAACAGAGACATGTTGAGAGATGTGACCAGAAAGGCATCAGACACCTACGGAAGATGAGCCCATGGTTGTTGATTGATTGATTGATTGTGCCCCCTATGCATGGTAACAAGTCCCAGACTTCTCGTAAATTATGACATAGCTAGAATTGTTGTTTGCGTCAAATATGTACATTATCAAGTCGGCTTCAAGCATTGAAGGACCGACCAAAGTCATAGACTTTATGCTGCAGATAACTTGGTACGGTAACCGTTCTGCAATGGTAGGCCCCTATGGCCGGGCTAAAGAAGCATCACGTGATGCGTTAGAGGCTGTGCTTAGTTATAATAGAATTTCTTCAATATTGTTGCTATATTACGCTTAGAGATGCACCTTGTATATAGCAACAAGTATATATTATTGAAACATAGAGTAGCAACAATTCTATTATTGTTTGTGTAACGTATTATGTTCAGTTCAAAAAGTAGTTGATGTTACTTTAGCATGTATTGTGTTGTCCAATTGATGAACGTTTGTTGGAACCAAACGTAAACCAATTTGAAAGTAGTAATTATATCTAATTTCTCACTTTAATTTCAGTTAGAATTTGAAAGAATAAGTTTTAAACTTAGTCTATTTAGAATATTAAAAGAATTTGTTAAACAAAAACTACATATGCAGTAAGAGCCATGCACGGGTATTTGTTAAAATATTTTTAAGTTCTCATAGAAACGAAGATTGAGATCGAGACGAAACGCGTGAAGCACGAAATTTTTTATGCCCTTTTTTTCCTCGAATGCCCCCGTATTTACAGAACACTGTGTTTGCGTCAAATATTAAGTAGGCCTATTTAAATACCTGCCAAAGTCATTGACTAAATGCTGCGAATACGGTGTACGATAACCGTTCTGTGTACGGTATGACCGGGCAAAAGAAGCATCACTTGAAACTTATTTATTACTTTGAAGGGTACACACTTATTAACTTAGTTGCTATGGAATTTTTCTTCAATAAATTGTTGAAATATTGGGCCTAAGTTTAGAAATACAGAGCGCAACACACTATAGATTACAATTTAATAACATACAAAAGAAGAATCCACGAATCTCGTTCAAATTGACCCATATTTTGTCTTGTCTTGTCTTAACCATCCTCGATCCGAGGGTTGGTCGCTTCATGGACAAGTCTACTCCATCTCTTCCTGTCTCTCGTCTTCTTTAGTAAGTTGTCAAGTGGTCTGCCGGTCCATTTTTCCACATTGTCTATCCATCGTGTCTTTGGTCTTTGTTGTTTTCTTGCTCCCGGTGTAGTGCCTTGCATGATTTCTTTTTCTAGACAGTTTCCCTCTTTTCTCATCACATGTCCAAAGTATGTTAATTTCCTCCTTTTTATCAGATTAAGTAGCTCTCGTTCCATGTCTGCTTTCTCCAATACCCACTCGTTTTTTTGAGTCCATGATACTCTTAGAATCTGTCTTATGCATTTCATCTCAAAAGCTTCAATTCTTTCTTCATCTCTGTTCTTGATGGTCCAACTTTCGCAGCCATATGTAACCACCGTCCGTGACCAATGCTTTCATTAGTCTCACTTTAGTGGTTAGCCTTATGCTGTGACTCTCCATATTTTCTTCATCCCTATCTGAACACTTTGTCCTTTTGCCATCCTTCCTCTTATCTCTCTGCTACACTCTGAATCTTCTGTAATCAATGATCCAAAGTATTGAAATATATCCACCTGCTCCAGTCTGCTCTCTTTCAAAACGATGTTGCATGTTTTACCATTTAATGCCATGGTCTTGGTTTTGTCCATGTTAATCATTAAACCTTTCTCACATCCGATCTTATCCAGACGATGATTATTTCTTGTGGTTCTTTTTCAGACTCTGCTAACAGTACAATATCATCCGCATATCTCAAGTTCGTTAATTTTCTTCCTCCTATTTGTACCCCTCCTTCCCAGCCATCCAGTACCTCTCTCATCACCATTTCTGCCATGATGTTAAATAAATGCGGTGACATTACACACCTCTGTCTAACCCCTTTTCTTACTTTGAATTCATTTGACATCTCTCCCGCTACTCTCACTGTTGCTTTTTGTTTGCCATATAACTTTGTCAACAAGTTGATGATGTGTATAGGATATCCCATTTCAATCATTGAGACCCATAATTGCTCGCGTGATATGTTGTCAAAAGCCTTTGTGGGGTCGACAAAGCACATGTATAATGGTTGTTGATGTTCATTCATTTTCTGCATTAATATTCTTAGGTTCGTGATCTGATCGCGTGTTACTCTTCCTCGTCTGAATCCTGCTTTTTCGTCTGTTATTTCGGACTCCGTTTTTGTTCTTATCCTTTCTAGTATGATTCTAAGCATAATTTTGCTAGCATGCGCGACCAATGCTATGGTCCTGTAGTTTTTACATTGTATTAGATCCCCTTTCTTTGGTATCGGGATGAAGATTGAGTTCATCAAATCCTCTGGCCACTCTCCTGTTTCCCATATCTCAGTGCATATGCGATGTATTTTATCTAATGTCGTCTCCCCTGCATGTTTGAACAATTCTGCCGGGACTTCATCTGGTCCTGTGCTTTTTCCATTAACCACCTCCTTAATTGCCTTATATACCTCTGATCTTAGTGGCGCCGGCTCCCTGATAAATGTCCTTCTTGTCTCTCTTGTCTTTTCTTTGTCTTCATCTTCTTTATCCATGTATAATTCCTCACAATATTCTCTCCATCGTTCCGCAATCTTTTCTTTATCTGTAATTTTTTCTCCTTCTTTCGATTTAATGCAAAAGAATTTTGGTTTGAATTTTCCTGTGAGTGTCTTAACTGTTTGGTA
Source organism: Bimastos eiseni (assembly GCA_959347315.1). NCBI lineage: Eukaryota > Metazoa > Annelida > Clitellata > Crassiclitellata > Lumbricidae > Bimastos > Bimastos eiseni. The sequence goes on along the minus strand of OY365809.1, from coordinate 266,984 downwards.
TACCTCTTTCATGTTCCCCTTCTTATTTGACTCCTCAAGCTTCTCACAAACTCCTTCTATCTGATTTTGTTTGTCCTTTCTCAGCTGTTTTTGTACCTTCTTTTTCAGTTCTTTATATTTCTGTTTATCTTTGTTATTGGCTTCTCTCTTTTCTTTGATCATTTCTAATGTTTCATCCGATATCCATGGTTTCTGTGCTTGTTTCTTCTTATATCCTATCACAGTTCTCGCTGATTCCAGCAACGTCGTTTTGACTTCTCTCCATTGCTCCTCTGCTGTTCTTTCTTCCTGTGCCTCACCCAATGCCTCAAATCGGTGATTAACCTCTATCGCAAATATTTCTGCCTTTGGCCCCTTCAACTCCTCAAGATTCAGCCTTTTTAGTTGTTCCGTTTTTCCTTACACAATTTGATCTTCATCTTTGCCACCAGTAGCTTACGGCCTGTGTCACAATCCGCTTCTGGGTAAGTTCTGCAGTTTCTGATAGTTCCTTTCCACTTTTTTCTATTGCTATATAGTCAATTTGGTTCCTTGTTTTTCCATCCGGTGACGTCCTTGTGTATAGTCTCCGTGGGTGATGTGTATGTTCCGTGTTGCTTAAGCTCAAATCATGATCCAGGCAAAAATCCAGCCATCGCTCTCTTGCCTCGTGAACTTCTCCCAATCCTCCTTTTTCAACCACCCCTATCCATACATCTGACGTTTGTTTTCCAACTTTTGCGTTTAGATTCCCCATTATCACTTTGAGATTTCTCTTTGGTGTCTGTTTGATTACCTTACCCATATTTAGAAGTTTCCAAAAACTGTGAACGTCTCTCAGTTGCACAAATAAACTCTTGTGCTATCTGATGTCTCTGCAGTTGATGTGGTTAAATCTTTCCTAACACATTGTGGATCGTAAGCCGTGCTGAATTCTCTCTTCCTCAATCCAGTCTACAGAACTGCCATTCGAGGAGTCGGCTACAGTAGGCCGTTTTAATCTTAGACATAAAGAATAAGTTTACGGCGATATCTTGTTTGCCGCAACGCTCTCCAGGCATCGTTGCTAACTTCCTCTATCTCTATGATTTGATGTAGACTACTAACGATCGGTAAAGCCATAAGGCCTTATCGATAAAAAATAATTAAATTATGTAAGTGACTACGCTGACTATCGTACACTTGGTTTACCCTCATAAGGCAGCCCACAAAAGGCGTCCATCAAAAGAGCGCGCATATAAGGGGACCGGGCAATAAGAGCGACACTGAATAGAGCGACACTCAAATGAGCGATCGGTTTTAATGGAAGTGGAAATGATGAACAGATTTCTGTTCAATTAGATTTTGGATTGATGAGAAGAATTCTGCTCAAATAGAAGGTTGATTGATAAAAAGGTCATTATTTAACAAGCAGCTGGACTGATGAAAAACTCAAGCTGAAGGCGAAGCTGGATTGATGAAAAGAATCATGTTACAGTATAAACGGGATTGATGAAACGAATCGTGCTTTAAGCAGATGCGGGATCGATGAGAAAATTATGTGGACGCTGAATTGAAGAAAAGAATCATGCTTAAGACTAGCAGAAATCTGTTCATCATTCCCACTTCCATTAATAAAGGTCGTCCCTTTGAGTGTAGTCCTTTTGATCGTCACTCTACTTGGCTGGTCGCCCTTTGAGGCGCCCCCTTTGTGCGCGTTCTTCTGATAGTCGAGCTTATGTGCGCGCCCTTATTGATGATTACGTGTCTTTAGTGCAAAAGACTTAGAACCAGAGCGGTCCAATACGCAGGTCAAAACTTTTTGCTTACATCAATTTGAATAAGTAAAATTGCATCTAGAATGACAACTGGAGTCTCTGTGCCGTCTGAGATCAGCTGACTAGTAAATAATTTTTTAGGAGGAGTATGCTTGGGAATGAAGGAGGAGTATGCTTGGGAAGGAAGGAGGAGTATGCTTGGGAAGGAAGGAGGAGTATGCTTGGGAATGAAGGAGGAGTATGCTTGGGAAGGAAGGAGGAGTATGCTTGGGAATGAAGGAGGAGTATGCTTGGGAATGAAGGAGGAGTATGCTTGGGAAGGAAGGAGGAGTATGCTTGGGAAGGAAGGAGGAGTATGCTTGGGAATGAAGGAGGAGTATGCTTGGGAAGGAAGGAGGAGTATGCTTGGGAATGAAGGAGGAGTATGCTTGGGAAGGAAGGAGGAGTATGCTTGGGAATGAAGGAGGAGTATGCTTGGGAATTAAGGAGGAGGACGCTTGGGAATGAAGGAGGAGTATGCTTGGGAATTAAGGAGGAGGACGCTTGGGAATGAAGGAGATGGATGGATGAGTCCATGAGACAATCCATTCGTCTATAAAATCCAGATCATCGTCAGCAGTGAACGATGGATGAGAGTGGAAGGAGATGCAGCCGAACGATCGAGTAAAGCAACGAGTGCTGACAATATTATATCAGGCGACGATTAGTTATTTCCTCTGCGATGATCGTCTTTTCATTCAACGCCTCTTGCGCACAATTCTATTTGGCGCCTTTTGTTTGTCTGTGGCAGTGACAAGCTAATGGGAGGGAGTGTTTGTACTGCAGGGCCAACTCAGTCTAGTCAGTGGGCGATTTCTCGTACAAAATGAAACTAATCATAGAATAAAATATATAATTAATCAAAATAGTTTTGTGCAGCATATAACGTACAGCATGCATAATTGAACATCCGCCGTCAATCGCTAGTTACAGTTCTTTAATAATATAGGAAGTGTAATATACCTAGTACTTAATAAATCTAACGATTGTTCGCTGTTCTTTACTCGCTAGATGTAGACGGAGTCGACTGACGTAGGAGCTGCTTTCTTATTTCGTCTTTGAATGCGCAGTGACGTCGCTCGGCGCAGCCTGGACAGATTCTTCTTCCCTGTCGTCGTCATAGCAACGCTCGGAGGAGGCGGAGCTGAAGTCATCTCGCGAGAGTTGTGCGAAACGAGCAGAGACTGGGGTCGATGATGATGAGGGTTTGTGATGGTCGTCGTCGTCATCATCGGCGGCGTCGTCGTTGTTGCGTCATCGTGACGACGACTTCGACGATTAAGAGACATTCGTGATTGGCGGTTCGTGAACGCGTCGTGAGAGTTTGGGTCTGAGTAGAAGGGTGAGGAGTACGGTCCCGAGAGAGAGGCATCGGTCGAGTGCAAGGTGGTACCCCCAGTTCCCAAGTAGACAGACATTGGTGATGGGGTCGGTTGAGCCGAGTAGTAGTACCCCGCTTGGGGTTGTCGTGTTGAGTAGGAGGGAGCTCTGGTGGTGGTAGGAGGGTCTGTGTACGAAGTCGTCCTGCCAAGCAGATGGTATCGCTGTGGTACTGGAATCTGAACACAAGTCGGAGGAACAACCTCTGTCTGTGTCTCGGTCTCGGCTGCTGATGTTTCTGGTATGAGTCGATGTAGACAAAGAGGGTCGGATGTCCTGCGAATGAACCCAGCGCCCCTTTCCTCAGCCGTTGCTTCCTCCTCTGATCGCTGGAGGGCGGCAGCTGCATCCGATGAACAGCTGCGTATCTTGCGGTTGCGTGATCCTTCGTCTGGGGATCCGTCTTCAGCATCCTCCCTCACCGCTAGATGGCCACCGTGGTGCTGTTGGTTGTATGCGTCCAGATAGGTTCCCCTTGGGACTCCGAGCAGGGATGAAGGAGGGACCCCCCGTGAGGAGGACGCGTTGCTCCCCCGTCCTCCCCCTCGCAATGGGTCATCAATGGGTGACTCTAGGAACGATCCGTTCTCGCATTGAATCACCGTTATATCGATGGCAGCTGCAGAGCCGCAGTCAGCCCTCGACGGTCTCTTGCTCTCTGACTTACGACAGGCGTCCTTGTACAGCTCTTGTGCCTCGTGTAATCGACTCAACCACGTCGCCTGAAACCACATATTATGACGATGGATCACAGCAAATGCTTCATGCCTAAAAGATAATCGTCCCACCAAGTGCTCGATCATCATACAATGAATCGGTTTATCTATGAAGAGCTTATTCAGACGGAATTGTGTCCAGTCTGGACTTAATGTGTCTTTGACGACGCAATCCAAACAGAGTGTTTTGATAAATACTGAATGCTTTCATTAAAAATCAAACGATGAAGAGCCTGAGGAAGAAAAACAGCAGACAGAAAGAGAGAGAGAGAGAGAGAGAGAGAGAGAGAGAGAGAGAGAGAGAGAGAGAGACGGACAGACAGAAGAAGAGGAGGAGGAAGAGGAGGAAGAAGAAGAGTCCCTTGAGTTATGCCATGGGCATAACGTGCGTAACGACTTTTTCTCAGCCCCGGTATATGACGGGACTGTGGAGTGTACATACCTTTCCGGAGTAGGTTGGCGCCTGGAGAGTATATACTCCGATGATTTGTTGGAATCGGTTGACCTGAACGAGTACGAAGGCGTTCTTAAGGACTGTTGCAGCAGAGACACATCCGAACAGAAGGTTCGACTTCTGAGCCGATGGACTACAATCGTCGTAGATGTGAGGCAGACACCAGTCTTTGTAGACATCACTGTTTTCATCCGATGGATAAGACTCACTATTGCACTCCAGGTAGTCAAAGAACATACCTAGGACACCCATACACACCTTAGCTAGGGCTCACTATTGTACTCCAGGAAGTCAAGGAACATACCCAAGACACCCATACACACCTTAGATAGAACTCACTCAACGACCTTGATCCTGACGAGCATTATTACACAATGAGACCAGGCCTTTGCACCTATAATGTCTCCTCTTCCATTGGCTTTGCAAGTAAGTGTAACTCTGGACTTCTATCTATACTGCACTTAAATTGTCGAAATATGATTGGGAAGCTATCGTGTATCGAGGACCTTTTACCTAGAACAGCGACTGACATATTAGCTGTCACTGAAACGTGGTTAGATGATAATCTAGTAAACTCATTTCATATTCCTGGCTATAACTTTGAATTTGGCTGTAGATCTACAGGCCGGGGTGGAGGCGATGGTTTTTTCATAAAAGATAACATAAAGTTTCATCCTTATAGTCTACCTGTTAATTGCCTCACTCATGTAACATATGAATCCCTCTTTCTCCGCTTTCCTTGTAACAATAATGGTACTTTTTCATAGTTGGTGTACTATATAGACCTCCAGGTCACGACCTAGATCTTTTCAATAATGAATGGTTTACCCTATTAACGGCTTTAACATCGAAGGACATGGACTCTTTCATAATAGGAGATTTTAATATTGACGTGCTCAAGGTACAGGATCATAAATTGACCAATAATTTCCTGGACATTGCGTCATCCCATCACTTTCTTCCAGTCATTACCCAACCTACGCGAATTACAACTTCCTTCGCTTCCCTAATAGACAACCTCTTTACAAATCGGGTCTTTAAAATCATGGAGTCCAATATTCTAATTGAGGATATATCTGATCACCTGCCAATTATAGCATATGTTGAAATAACGCCAAAATTTTACCCTGATCCCGTTATAATCATAGTCGACGTTTTGACTCAAAATCTAAAGAACTTTTCAAGACCCTACTATCACAAGCAGATTGGTCTTGTGTGAGAAAGATTCGTGTGATGCAAATGATCCGAATACAGCTTATAACTTGTTTAATCATAAATTTACCAGTGTATATGACATCGCTTTCCCTCAGACTATAACAAAACCTAAGTCAAGGAATACATTTAAGCAGCCTTGGATGACACCTGCCATACTAAAATCATGTAAAATAAGGCAAAACTTCACAACGCTTTTGTGGGTAACTCAACACCTGCCAATAGAAGCAAGTATATAGCTTATAGAAATAAGTTTAAAACGTTACGAAAAAAATGTGAAAGAAATTTCTATGTTTCGGAATTCACAAAGTATAACAACGACCTCAAACAAACCTGGCAAACCATTAAAACTAGATTAAAAGTGAAATCTTCGCACTTGCCAATTACATCCATAATCTCTGGTAGTGTTGAATTGACGGATACTAAATTGATTGCTGAAAAATTCAATAACTATTTTACGAGCATAGCTCAAGAACTTGTCGACAAGATACCATCCTCTGTTGCATCCTTTTCTGACTACCTTGGTCCACCTCATTTTAGTTCTTTTGCTGTCCATCCTGTTACTCCTGACGAGTTACTCACGCTCGCCCGGTCTTTGAAAACTACACACTCTTCTGGACATGACGACATCAATCCTAGTTTAGTTACTCCTTTACTGAACCTGATCGCTAATCCATTGACTGATATTATAAATTGCTCTCTAACTACTGGTACTGTTCCTTCTCTCTTGAAAATAGCCAAAGTCATACCTGTACATAAACAAGGCCCAAGTGAACTCATTACTAATTATAGGCCCATTTCAATCTTGCCTTTCTTTTCTAAGTTATTGAAAAAAGTCATGTATTCACGCCTTTCTGACTTTATTAGTAAAAATAACTTTCTTTGTCCACTTCAACACGATTTCCAACCTGGCCATTCCACGATGATGTCCCTACTAAACCTACAGGAAAACATATCTGCTGCCATTGACCGTAATGAATACTCTATCGGCGTTTTTAATGACATTTCTAAAGCTTTCGATACTGTAAACCATGATTTATTAGTATCAAAATTGGCTAACGTGGGTGTTCGAGGGGGTGGCCTTAGCTTGGTTCCAAAGCTACCTAGTTGATAGACACCAATATGTATACTATAACGGTTCTATATCTAACACTAAATTAATTAGATATGGTGTACCTCAAGGTTCCATCCTAGGTTCCCTTCTTTTTTTGATCTTTTGATCTTTATCAACGACTAGCCTATTGCCTCGAGTCTCCTTCATTTTTTATTATTTGCAGACGATACCAACATATTTGCATCACACGCATCTTATGATAAGCTAATTGTATTAATGAACCAGGAGCTTACTCATGTCAACGAATGGTTTACTGTAAATCAACTGTCACTCAACGTCTCTAAGACCAATTATATATTCTTTACCTCTTATCGTAAGCATCTTCCTGCCAATGTAGGTGTTCTGAGTATAAATAATATCCCCATTCCCAAAGTCATCTCAGTAAAATTCCTGGGGGTCTATATAGATTAATATCTTATTTGGAACAGCCACATTGAAATGTTAGCATCAAAAGTAGCCAAAAATATAGGAATAATATCTAGAATTGCCTACTTCTTACCAACTCATATACGCCTTAGCCTATACTATTCCATGGTCCATCCTTACTAAACTTATTGTAATCTTGTATGGGCTTCAAACTACCATGCATGACTAAAAAGGTTAATCTCTCTTCAAAATAGAGCCCTTAAATTTATTGTTAGAAACTCTCATCTTGCCTCATCCGAATATCTCTATAGCCTAACTCACATACTGGGAATTTAGCAAATCAATCTATTGCAAACCAGCGAATTCATGTATAAACACTTCCATAACCAGCTGCTGCCTTCTATCTTTGATAATTATTTTGTGACCGTAGCCCAAGTGAACCCGTATAAACTACGCTCGTCTACTAATTATAGGCCCATTAAAACGCGTACTAACACCCGAAAATTTTCGATTCGATGCTCTGGTCCTATAGAATTCCGGCAGAACTACGCCGTCTTCCCAACGTCGTTTTGTTTAAACGTAAACTGCGTGTTTACATAAACAACTTAGCACACAGCGATTTTCAAGAGTGATACCGAACAACTATATTTGTAAATAATGATTGATGAATGCTATTTCGTTTACTTATATCTTGTATGAATTTTTGTTAGTTAACTAGTTAAGTCTCTTTTCTTAACAAACTTACTGCAACTGAGTGAATTTTTATACAGACATCAATTACTTACGTAATGGGTGACCCTGTTAGCGGGACCGCAGTCCCTTTAGGGTTTGCCATCATCCCTATTGATCGCTGGCATTCGTTTGTTTGTATTGTAATTGCTGTACATAATGTTCTTACTTTTCTGATGAATTGTCAGTGAACAATAAAAATATTTGGTTATGGTTATTGCACTCCAGTTAGTCAAAGAACATACATAAGACAGCCATACACACCTTAGATAGAACTCACTATTGTACTCCGGATAGTCAAAGAACATACCTAAGACACCCATAACCACCTTAGAGAGGACTCAATATTGTACTCCAGGAAGTCAAGGAACATACCTAAGACACCCATACACACCTTAGATAGGACTCACTATTGTACTCCAGGAAGTCAAGGAACATACCTAAGACACCCATAACCACCTTAGATAGGACTCACTATTGCACTCCAGATAGTCAAGGAACATACATTAGACACCCATAACCACTTTAGATGGGACTCACTATTGTACTCCAGGAAGTCAAAGAACATACATAAGACACCCATACACACCTTAGATAGGACTCACTATTGCACTCCAGATAGTCAAGGAACATACATTAGATACCCATAACCACTTTAGATGGGACTCACTATTTTACTCCAGGAAGTCAAGGAACATACCTAAGACACCCATCATACACACTTTGATATAACTCACTATTGCACTCCAGATAGTCAGATAACATACCTAGGACACACATAGTCCAGATACACAAGAAGCCAGACATATTACTACTATAATTATATACAAAAGGGATGATGCCCGAGAACGTCCTCGACGCTCTGCACGCAGTGCCCTGCCCGTCGCCAGTATGAGGCAAGACGAGGCGATGGCCTCCGCGTAATTTTTAAGACGAGGCGATGGCCTCCGCGTAATTTTCAAGACGAGGCGATGGCCTCCGCGTAATTTTCAAGACGAGGCGATGGCCTCCGCGTAATTTTCAAGACGAGGCGATGGCCTCCGCGTAATTTTCAAGACGAGGCGATGGCCTCCGCGTAATTTTCAAGACGAGGCGATGGCCTCCGCGTAATTTTCAAGACGAGGCGATGGCCTCCGCGTAATTTTCAAGACGAGGCGATGGCCTCCGCGTAATTTTCAAGACGAGGCGATGGCCTCCGCGTAATTTTCAAGACGAGGCGTGCTTCGTATTACCTCAGCGATCAGAAGGATCAGAAGGATAATAAAGATATCGTTTGAAGCGTATAAGAAGGGTTTCTCATTACCTCGTTCGGCTTCTTCTCCTAGCATCTGACATAAATAGCATTTGTGTGTTACCTCTGCAACCGACCTTTATACGAAGGCCTACGAAGGCGTTCTATAGGTTACTGTGGAATCAATTCATATAATTTAAAACCTTGACGTTGCTTTCTTTCGTAGGCTGCAGTAACCAAAGTAATTAAAAGATTTGTTCTCAGTTTTCTTAAAATTCAAAATTATAGTTATTATGAGTGTTATTTTCAGCGTAAGAAACAATGAGTTTCCAATGAGTTAGGAGCCTCTCTCTGATTGCCATAATGTAGTGTATGGTATGTAATAAACTTAAAGGTGTGATTACATCTTAGAAGTTAAAAGAAGTTGGCCAACGCAATTAGAGTCCTCAACAATGAAAAAAAAATTTTCCGTCGAAAATTTGATTCAGATTCCGACAATATTATTCTGATCATAGATTTGAAGAATTAAAGCGGACTTTTACAGAACGTTCCAAAACTATTCAGGAACAACAAAGCTTTGCTTAGATTGGCTACTCTTACTTACCTAAAAATGCTATATAACTCATCCACGACTTACATTATAAAGTCTTTACCTATGTATCCCCAGTCCCCACAACAAGAGAAGAGGCTGGGAATGGGGTGAGGATGAGACGGGATGGACAAAATGGACTATAGCGCCGCAGTGAGGACCTGGAGTGCAGAGAGCGTGAGTGCAGAGAACAGAAGCGCAGAGAGCGGGAGTGCAGAAGACGAAAGTGCAATGGACGGAAGTGCAAAGAACGGAAGTGCAGAGAGCGGGAGTGCAGAGGATGGGAGTGCAGAGATCGGAACTGCAGAGGCTGGGAGTGCAGAGGGCGGAAGTGCAGAGAACGGAAGTGTAGAAGACGGAAACGCAGGGAAGGGAAGTGCAGAGGATGGGAGTGTAGAGGATGGGAGTGCAGAGGACGGTAGTGCAGTAGATGGAAGTGTAGAGGACGGAAGTGCAGAGAACAAGAGTGCAGAGAACGGGAGTGCAGAAGATGCTAGTGCAGAGAACAGGAGTGTAGAGGATTGGAGTGCAGAGTGAGGGCGGGAATGCAAGAGGAGGGATTTATCTCCTCTTGAGTTTCTCTCTGGCTACGGACCTGACTGCTGCACTCCAGATAGTCAAAGAACCTAATCTGAAGAAGTCACCCATGAAGTCATACACGAAACCAGACTTATTGCACCTACGGAGTCATTGCCACCGAACTACTTCCTGTACTGATCGTGTTCTAGAGTCGATGCCATGAATCGGAAACTGCTGCGATTTAAAGCATTCACACAAGATGGATGGGTGACTGGAGATTGTGTCGGATGATTGATGGAGTCTGCAGGAGCCATAATTATAGGAGCAAGATGAGAGGACGAACGGGAACGACGAATGGTTAGGGCGGACTGAGGGACCCCGGTGTCCACGTGTCATTCTGTCTCTCTGCATGATCAGCAGATCAAAGAGGACGATAACGACCATGATGGGTGATAACAACGCGAGATAATGACAGAGAACAAGTCCTACGTCTGATAGAAGAAAACGGGACAAAGGTTTATCGAAGAACAACTCTTCTCCTCCTTCCCACGATAGTCATGAGCTACCTATTGCTTCTTGCAATCAAACGTTTCGACCCATTGCTGTTATTTTGATTTTCTGAATGAAAACTGCAATTTCTCGGAAAACTATGAAAATAAGGATGAATGCAACAGGTTGACTCATTTGATTCTAAAGCATCCTTAGATTTCATAAACTGAAATTCTGCTGCACTGCTTGCACACTTGCCTTGCAAACTGTCATTATAAAATGTTTTATAACAAACATAATTTTTTTATCATATTAAACTATGAACATTTTTTATTTACTATAATCAATATAAAAAAGAACACGTTTCTTTCTTTGAAAATAAGTTAGAAACTGAAATGTTATAGCAATAACGGATGTCCATTTGCACGGAATGGCTCGTCAAAGAAAGCGGAGCTGTAATCAATGTCAATACCGAGAAGGTCACTCTGTATAGGCAGAGCATAGAAAGGGCTGACTAGGGTGGGAAAGTAATTTGTAAGGTGTTCGCTCGATAGTCCGAAGGTTCGATAGTCTGAAGATTCTATACTCCGACATTAATTTAACTAGAATCTGGATTAATTGATGAAAAGAATATGTAAAACTGGGAGCTGGATTGATATGAAAAAAATCATGACTAAATGGAAGCTGGATGACTGAAAAGAATTATGCAATCCAGCTTCTAACACACATAATTCTTCTCGTCAGTCCAGCTACCATTAAAACCACAATCTTATCATCTATCGACCGGTCATCATCCAATCTTCAGACTATCGAACCTTCGGACTATCGATACAGAACCATTTGTACAGGTTAAATATCCGTCGAAAACTGTATGAGATACGACACAATGCAACAGGATACAACCGAGATACTACACGAACAGTGGCTAGGCATTTAAGAGAGAAACAGCAGAACTATCATAAGCACGAAGGAAATCATTCCTGCCACAATCCTTCTGCTCCTTCTCCCATTTATATTACTAAGCCTACATGTAATGTTACCGCCACCACTACTAGTAGTGTTGATGGCTGTTAAAATAGATTTCTAACGGTTTTTGTTGAACTAGAAACATCGACCGATCGGCGATATTGGTTGCACATAAGCCTGAATGATATTCCAGTGAGTAGGCTTAATTATTGCCTAAGTTGGGTGATGACGGATCGAGACTATTGGAAGAAACTGCCAAACTCCCACCCCAGAAATTCCTAAGAGAAGATCGACCACAACTGAATCGTGCAAAGTTCATAACATTCGATGAGGAAGACGACAAGTAATTATTACCGGAAGTATCTGATGGTCTGACGTCATGGATTACAAATCGATCAAGAGCAATCGGCTGCCGATGCACAACGAAAACAGCGCCATCTGTCTGGACTTTAGCGAACGAATTCAACTGATCAACGGCACTTAGTCTCTGCAACGAACACAGCAGACAAAAACAAACTCATATCTCTCTTTCTCTGGCTCTCCGTCTGTCTCTGCCTCTATCTCTGTCTGTATGTCTGTATGTCTCTCACTCTCTATGTCTCTGTCATTCTGTTTCTGTTTGGCCGTCTGTCCCTCTGTCCGTCTCTGTATGTCTGTCAGTCTCCCCCCTCTCTCTCAGTTACGTCACCACCAATAAAAGAACAACGACATTATAGATTGGGCCTCTACATTGTGACAAAAGAAGAGCAACCTAACCCTAACTCTAACCTTATCTTATTGACACCAAGAGAGCAACCTAGCCCTAACTCTAATCCTATCTTTGTGATACTAAGAGAGCAACCTAACCCTAACTCTAACCCTATCTTTGTGATACTAAGAGAGCAACCTAACCCTAACTCTAACCCTATCTTTGTGATACTAAGAGAGCAACCTAACCCTAACTCTAACCCTATCTTTGTGATACTAAGAGAGCAACCTAACCCTAACTCTAACCCTATCTTTGTGATACTAAGAGAGCAACCTAACCCTAACTCTAACCCTATCTTTGTGATACTAAGAGAGCAACCTAACCCTAACTCTAACCCTATCTTTGTGATACTAAGAGAGCAACCTAACCCTAACTCTAACCCTATCTTTGTGATACTAAGAGAGCAACCTAACCCTAACTCTAACCCTATCTTTGTGATACTAAGAGAGCAACCTAACCCTAACTCTAACCCTATCTTTGTGATACTAAGAGAGCAACCTAACCCTAACTCTAACCCTATCTTTGTGATACTAAGAGAGCAACCTAACCCTAACTCTAACCCTATCTTTGTGATACTAAGAGAGCAACCCTAACTCTAACCCTAACAGACAAGACGTCAGAAATTCAAGCCTTTAGCACAAGATGTTGGCAAATTCACCAAATTACATTAAAAAAAGTTCGATTACCGAGATATCAATTGGAAGAGTTCTAGTTAAAGTGAGAACGCAGGTCTCGCAACGCGTTGTTCTAAGACTGAATTAGATACTAGAAACCATTTTGGAATTGTCTATTCCGAGGTCAACCATTCGCGCGCCCGAAGCAACCATCCGTTTTAAATTGTTTATACCCATTGGCTGCCTCTGTCCTCAGCTGACCAAACTGTCCAAAGTGACCACACTATCCAAAGTGACCACACTGACCACGCTGTCCAAAGTGACCACACTGTCCAAAGAGACAACAGTGTCCAAATTGACCACATTGTCCAAAGTGACCACACTGTGACCACACTGTCCAAAGTGACCACACTGTCGAAAGTGACCCCACTGACCTTCCTTGGAGCCTTTTTAACTTTCGTCAGAAGCAGAATATCATCGAAGAGAAACATATACATATCGATCGCCTTTGAAATTTCTACAAAGACATCATCATCATCGTCGTCATTATCAACATCATCATCATCATCATCATCATCATCATCATCATCATCGCCATCAGAGAATTGACCATATGGAATCAGCGAATGGCTACTGGGTCGTTTACATAAGTAGTTGATGCGATTATGGCGTCCTTCAGGTCGACCTAAGTAAGACTTCACATGTCGAGAAATCATCATTACCATTCGTTGTCTCTTCGTTTAAGCTTCTGATGGTGGATCACGGACTAAGGAAGGAAAGGATGAAGATGATGATCAGGAGGATGAAGATGAGAAGGAGGAGGATGAAGATGAGGAGGAGGAGGGGAAGGACGAAGATCATGAGGAGGAGGATCGAGATGATGATGAGGAGAATGAAGATGATGAGCAGGAAGATGAGGAGAATGAAGATGATGAGCAGGAGGATAAGGAGAATGAAGATGAGGAGGAGGAGGATGAAGATGATCAGGAGGAGGATGAAAATAATGATGAGAAGGACGAGGAGGATGAAGATGATGATGAGGAGGATGACGAAGATGATGATGAGGAGGAGGAGGAAGAGGATAATGAAGATGATGAGGAGGATGAAGACGATGAAGATGAGGAGGAGGATGAAGAAGTGAGGAGGATGAGGATGAACAGCTGATGACTGAAGTCGACCCTGCTCACAAGAGGAGCATAACCAATCTTCTCTCTTCCTCTCTTTCTTTCGTCATCTAATTTCTCCATCCTCCTTCACCTCTTTCTCTTTCTCATCTTCCTTCTCCTCCTCCTCCTCCTCCTCCTCTTTTTCCTCTTCTTCCTCCATCTTTGCCCATCCTCCGTCAACTCCTCTCAGCCTTCGTTTGATGTCCTCATTTTCACCATCACATGTCTATGCGCTGGACGGACGAAGTCACGTAGGCAGAGAGTGAATGACGGACAAAGGAAGAGAGAGAGAGATAGAGAGAGATAGATAGACACAGAAAGAGAGACAGAGACATAGCCGACAGAGACAGACAGACATGAAGGACGGAAAGACAGGATGAATGAGACGACGGGGTGTCAAGTGGTCGAATTCTGACTGAGGCAAGTGGAGGTCAATTGAGGTTAGTGTAGGTCAATGGAGGTCAGTGGAGGCAAGTGGAGGTCAATGGAGATCAATGGAGGTAAATGGATGGCAGTGTAGGTCAGCGATGGTCAGCGATGGCCAGTGCAGGTCAATGGAGGTCAGTGTAGGTCAATGGAGGTCAGTGTAGGCGAATGGTCTCGGTCGTTAGGACGCGTCATCGATTCTCTGCCGTCGGCGAATTTCTTCTGATTAATTCAATCGATAGACAACGACAACGAATTCCCTCACGACCCACTTCCTCCTCCTCCTCCACTTCCTCCTCCTCCACTTCCTCCTCCTCCACTTCCTCCTCCTCTTCTTCCTCCTCCTCGTCCTTCTCCTCCTCGTCCTCGTCCTTATTACCTTTCCTCATTTTCTTTTGCACTGGCTTCCTTATTCCTAAGTCTACTTTTCCTTTTATTCATCTGGCTCCTTCGTCTGCTTCTTATCCTTCTATAAATCCACCTTCTATTCCTCTTAATTGCAATCCACCTCCTCCTTCTTTACCTCCTCCTTCCATTCCTTATATTCTCCTCCTTCACTATCTCCTTCCCTTTCTCTTTCTTCTATTACACCTCCGTCTATTCCTTGGTAAGTATCTGCTGATAATTTTCGCTTATTATTAAGACAAGGTTGGCAAACCGTTACCTAGATATTTATAAGATACTTTGATGATGATTGCCAGTGTCTGACTAAGAATAGTTATCTGCTGATGGGCTGTTGTTGTAATTCCTACCTAGGAGAGTGACTGATCCCTCGTGAAGTAATCGTCGTTTGGCAGAAGACAGAAGCCTTTCACACGGCTGACGATTGAGGGTGCCTCGAAGAAACTAAACACAACGCAAGCAACCAATCACACGCAAGATAAGACGACGTAGGAGAGGGTCAGAGAATCTATGATTATAAGGTCGGACTAAGTAATAATAATAAGATATGGGCAATGTTAGCAAAGGCAATGTAAATTATTTTAATGTAAGGCAAGGGAATACTAAGATTGATTCAACTGTTATGGGTTTTAAAGGCTCACACATCCAACAAATCAGATAGATATCTACAGAACATTCGGGCACAAAGAGCTCAAATAAAAGTAGAATTCAATGCGTCACGAAACATTTCATTCGATGACGAAGTACCCTATCAATCAAATAATTTCTAATAGGAGCAGTTATCAATCAACGATCTCTTGGGGGATATCGCACATAATTATGAAGTTGTGGTAAATGGTTCGCTATTCACGTATAACTCCCAATATTCAGTCATTTTTTGCATATTAGAGTGTATAAATTCCATGAAAGTCTGGCAATAAATATTACAATAAACATGACAAATTAGTATTAATATAGGTCTTAATATTGCTTGTTATTTGTGTGGTGGCTTAATGAAGCATTGATCATTTTATATTTTGATCATCGTCGCCGAATTGTCCTAGAACCGAAGCTACACCACTAGACCAGTGCTCCTCAGAGTCATTAGCGCCCAGCCATGAAACTTTCAACTTAGTTCCAGTGTCTCACAATAATTCCATCATGTTGACCAGCGCTAAGACTCCAATATGCATATGATTGCTGGTAAAGAAAACTATTTGCACATTCAATGCGAACGACATTCGGAAGGGAAGTATTAGGCCATATACCTTCCATCAGTCAGTTACTTTCTAGGTGTGGCCCCGTAAATGCGTTCATTTAGTTTAATGAGCCTTCCAGTGCAATGAGTTCGAAACGTGCAATTGGACAGACAGACGTGCCTGATGTCTTGTCATTCGTTGTCGACTGCCTTTCGAATGAGAGTAAAGCAAGGAGCAGACGATTTAAGAACTGAGACGGTTTCTATTGCAAAGACCTCCTCGTTGGCTATGTATGTGCCTTCGTCGTTTAAGGGCAGAGTCGGTCGTCAGTTAATTCGAAAACGACACAGAGGCGGCGCCACGTATGCCAGCCTGAATTATGGTATAAAGTGGAACGAACCTCTGGAATAAAAGCCCTCGGTTCCAGTTCAGTGATTGGCTGCCAGATAATTTGTTGCTGAATCTCTTGAACTCGCTCAAAATTCTTCAACCAAAGCATCTTCGCTTCGAGGTTTTCTACAATTATTAGATATCGATTATTGAAATGGCAGCGAATCGTCCAACACAATGTTAGTGACATTTGAGAGACAACAGAAGAGAAAGGACAGAGGCAGACTACAGCCACTGGCATTTTCACAATAATTAATTATTATTATTATGCGCTGAAATGGACTCCATATGCAACGAATGGTCAGCTCAGCGCTGTATATGTAAATATCGGTAACAGGAATAAATAGATGACAGACATTAGGTTCAAATTGTCCTAGAACCAGATGACAGACAGACAGACATACAGACAGACTGATGGACGGGCGGACGGACAGATGGACAGACGGACAGACAGATGGACGGACGGACGGACGGACGGACAGACAAGCAGCCAGACTCACGATGAAGAGGGTGAGCGCGATGAGATCGAGAATGAGGAGGATAGAAAGGTTTTGAACCTAATGATATTTGTAGTTTTTCGAGTGATTCAGTGAGCAGTTGTTGCTCCGACATGTCGTCTGTGTATCTGCGAATGTTGTTGAGTAGAAGAGGAACCTTTGTGCAATGTTGCATCGGTGATATGAGCAGATCAGTCAATTGCAACCGGTGACAACGCACGTCCTGACCACACCACTGCAACAACAACGACAACAACAACGGCAACAGCTGCACTTAAGACACCACTCACGAACTCAGCAAGCCAAGCACCCTAACGGAATGGAAGCAGAAGAAGTGAATGGGTGTCCCACAAGGACTCTATCCCATATTCACCCTTTGTGTTCGGTGAAATAGAAGTTGAATTGAGGACTACAGTGCTTGCAAATTCAACTTCTACTTCAGCAAGAATAATATTAATCAATTAAACTTCTATTTATGCAAGAATTCTGGTCAATTATCCAACTTCTAAACCAGCAGCATTTTTCATCATGTTATTATAATCTAATCTAGAAGAATTTCTTTCATCATTCCAACTTCTATTTAGGCAAGCATTATTATCATCAATACAGCTCATATTTTACAGAGGGCAAATGTATGTATTATGTATGTATTAGGCCATTTATGTAGCGACTTATAAGAACGTCTGGAAGGCACTAAACGTAGCTACCCAACACATCTAAACAAATGCGATTTCAGTTATTTAGAAAAGTTGGCTGCAAGCAGTGCAATGCAGCAAAGTTGTAAAGGAAGAGCGTTCCAGAATGATGGTCTAATGCATGAGAAGACACGGCTTGTCCGCATCGATGTACGGAAGCGCGGGACCATCAAGTCCCCACAGGCTGCAGCACGCAAAGATCGACGACCTTGCAGGCTGGAGACGGGAACACAGAGCTCACTGATGTATTCTGGAGCCGTGCCGACCACTGATGTCCGTCCCATGAGGATGATCTTAAATGTGATCCTATCCTTAACCGGGAGCCAGTGCAATGTGTCACGCATATAGCTTGAAATATGCGAGTATTATTGGCAGCTTAGCAACGACTCAAGCAGCGCAGTTGAGAACGGATTGAAGCTGTCTTATCCGGAACTTTGGCAGACCCGCAAGAACACCGTTGCAGTAGTCCAGACGAGTCTGCACGAAGGAGTGGACAAGAGTCATAGCGGCGTCAATTGAGAGATTTCGCCGAATGACTTTAAACTGGCGCAGTTGATAAAAGCAAGACCTGCACAGAGAGCTGGCATGTTCCGCCAAGGACAGGTCTTCATCCAGAAGAACTCCCAGGTCCCGGACGACGCGTTGAACCTTCCAATGAGAAAATACTGCTTTAATCGCCTCTTTGTCAACCCTCGAACGCGCTTGTCTCGTGCTCAGCCAAATAAATTCATTTTTATCCTTAGCCGATTGGAGGACATCCAGATCTGCACTTGTCCAACAACTGCCAAGATTTTTGAGACACACTCCAGTGCCTCAGATGGGCGCCATGTCAAGTACAGTTGGGAGTCGTCCGTATTGAACCCGGGCTCCAAGAGCACATGTGATCTTTGTTAAATCAGCTGTATCTAGCACGTACAGCAGTGGGCCTAGGACTGAGCCCTGCGGGACGCCGAATGTCACAGGTGCCCATGCTGAATTGCCCGAGCCAATGGCCACCATCATTTTACGTTCACTGAGGAGTAACAACCTTTTGATTGCGAACCTAGATGTACAATGGCAACGGATTTCCTAGCTTGGGATAATAGTAATAAATTATTATGTTAGCCAGCTATCTGTCTCTACCTTTTCAAATTCACAGAAGTCCTCGTTCTTGCGCAGCTGTTCGAGATAAGTCATCGCTTTCGAATAGTTTAGACAATAGTCATGATAGACTTCGCCATCTCGCGTCAATTGACAGAACTACAACAACCAACAACAACACAGTCACACACTCTCACACATTCGCATAGACAAACATCCTCACACAACACACACACAACACACACACAACACACACACACACACACACTCACACAACACACACACACGCGCACACACACACACACACACTCTCTCTCTCACGCTCTGTGTGTCTCTATGCGTCTCTCTTTATCTGCTACTCGATCTATCTATCAATCAATCTATCTATCTATCTATCTATCTATCTATCTATCTATCTATCTATCTATCTATCTATCCATCTATCTATATATATATATATCTATCTATCTATCTATCTATCTATATATCTATCTATCTATCCATCCCTCCATCCATCCATATCTCAAGGAGTCTGACACACACTCTCACATCTCAGAGTGTGTGACAAAGCATCTAATATATCAACGCATCACTAATCGCAATCTTGAAGAAAGTAATTCGGATCGTATCACAGACGACGATAACAGTTCGCAACATGGCACATGACAACAGTTCACTCTATGCTAGTATTACACACTGGAGCTATATAAATCATGATGGAAGAGGAGGAGGGGAGGAGGGGAGGAGAACGAGGAGGAGGAATAAGATGAGGAGGGGTGGAAGAGGAGCAAGAGGAGGAGAGAGAGAGAAAAAGAGACAGACAGAGACAGAGATAGAGACAGACAGAGAGAGAGAGAGACATAGACAGACGTATGATGTATACAGAACCAGGAACAAAGAGAAAGAGACACACACAGAGTGAGAGAGAGACATAGACAGAGAGAGAAAGAGAGAGAGAGAGAAAGAGAGAGAGAGAGAAAGAGAGAGAAAGAGAGATAGAGAGACAGACAGACAGAGACATAGACAGAGAGAGATGAAGAGAGAGAGAGAGAGAAAAAGAGAGATAGATAGATAGATAGATAGATAGAGACAGACAGACAGAGACAGTGAGACAGACAGAGACAGAGACATAGAGATAGACACAGAGAGAGACAGAGAGAAAGTGAGACAGAGATAGCACTGACTCTGCGCAAGGCTTTGATGAGAATCTGTGTTCGACCAAAGTCTGAGATGCGACCATCTTTCAGCAGAAGAGAAATGAAGTCACGACTGAACGTATAGCTCACCTAAGACAACAACAACAGCAACAACATCATCATCATGATCATCATCGCCGTCGTCGTCATCAGCATCATTATCATCATCATCGTCGTCGTCGTCATCATCATCATTAACAACAACAACCTCACCAAAAGGTTAGCAATGAAACTGTTTTCGTTTTGTAAGAAACATAGGAGAACATGGACCCTAATAGCGGAAGACGAAGAGCAACGTGACGTAAATGGCGAATAATGCGAAGAATGAGAGATTGAGTTGTTAGAAATAGATTGAAGTACTTCTTACAAATCGAATAACATGATATAACGATGGCCTAAGATTTCATCAATTCAAGTCTCTTCAACTTCGCTCTCTTAGCTCCGAGGCTTCAGCTGTCTTGATTCATTCCTTTGTAGCCAGCTGAATTAACTACTGCAATGCAATTCTGGCTGGTCTTCCTTGTTCCCCAATGCCCTCCCTCTCGCCTGCCTGGAATGGGTCCTCCCTCTCCACCTTACGATAATCTTTCTATCTTATTAAACCATTAAAATAATTTCTTTCTGAACGTGAATGGGCTGGGAACAATTCTGAGCAGTTCTACTTGAAGAGCTACTATATAAATTATCGGACTGAATGAATGAACGAATGAATGAACTAATGAATGAATGAATGAATGAATGAATGAAGAGTGGTCTGAAACGGACGTAGCAGAGTTCGTCGAGGTTTCCGAACAGATCAGACGGTTCAGCAAACATCAGGTGACCTTCGACCTGAACCTTCTTCAACGGTTCCATGAAGCACTACAAACACCAGACAACACATGAGGAGAAGAGAGCTCCATTCCCAACACCTCCAACGTTGACTAGTCCCTCTTTCGCTAGGCGACGGCGTTGATCAAAGTAGGTGTATGACGTGATGGGAACCTTGCATGGCTGCTGACAAGTAAATTAGACCTCTTGTCATCATCCGTTCATACTGCATTTGTAATAAAAAACAGCGGTTTGTCAGATTTTATTATTATTATTATTATTATTATTATTATTATTATTATTATTATAGTGATTGGGTGAAGAGATGAAATCAAAGACATTCTCCTCGATGGTGCTGATGATGATGGTGGTGGTGGTGGTGGAGGCGGTGGTGATTTGCATAAAGGAAGGAGTGGGTTCGTTGAGTGCACTGACGTGTTTGAGCACCATTAGATGATCGATGAGGAAGACGCATTCGCTGCGGAACAGTTCCCAGACTGCCTCTCGTCTCTTTCGTTCCGTTTCATTGATGAGCGCTCGACCACCACCGCCGCAAGGGGGCAGCAGCAGCAGTATCGGCTGCTCTTGGTACTCGTCATCAATTACGCTTCCTCTCTCCACAGCAGCAGCAGCAGAACAACCAACATGCTCTGCCTCTACCTCTGCATCTGCCTGTCTGCCACTATCAACACCTCCAACGACAACAGCAGAAGCAGCAGCAGCACCAGACACTTCGCACCATTCAGTCGTCGCCACCAGATCCAGCCAATGAGAGTCCTTAAAAAATAACAGCAATTTACAAATAATAATAATTATATTAGAAAAGAGTAAAGTGGGAGTAGATCAATAATGAAGCGTCGCTCAGTGTGCAGCGTCTTATTGCAGGAGAAGCTGTTCTGCTTTCTCAACAAGGCTTAATTTATCTGAATATTATCAAAATTTATCATAATAATTAGCCAAAGTTAAAAAATTTACAAACTTATGTATCTTCAGGGACAACATCGATTTTCCTATTTTCGTATTAATTACTTTCCACTTAACTTGAACCTCGGAGGGATTATGATGAAATAAGAGTTTCACCACAGATCAGATCACAATGCAATATTAAACCTGATCAGCAAATAAGCAACATCAGAAGTATATCCACACAAACATAACACAATTTTCTATTTTCTATGTTCAACATTAACTAAGCTAGTGTGTTTGTTTCGAATATTCTTCCAATTATATTTTCGTAGCGCTTCTAAATGACTAAAATGTTAAGTCTTAGATCGATTATCCTAAGTTGTTGACTCGCCATTGCAGATTTTTCTTATGAAAATTTGCCCTATCCTAGGCCTACCTGCCTTTAGTAACCAAGTGCACAGAAGAATTCGCTGTTCTGCTGATAAATGTTATCACTGGATTCAATAAGGAAGGATGTAAGACGAATGTAAGGACGGATGTAAGGACGGATGTAAGGACGGATGTAAGGACGGATGTAAGGACGGATGTAAGGACGGATGTAAGGGCGGATGCAAGGACGGATGTAAGGACGGATGTAAGGACGGGTGCAAGGACAGATGTAAGGACAAGTGGACAGACGAATGACGGGACAATTGAACTGAGAAATGAAAGAAGGACAGAGAGAGGGCCAGAGAGATAGATGGGTAGAGGAAGAGAGAGAGAGAGAGAGACTGAAGGAAGAAATAAACGTCCGGCTGAATGACGGACGAAAGGAGAGAATCATTCTCACCTGCCTCTCCTCCTCTTCTCCTCTCCTCTCCTCCTCCTCTCCTCCTCTCCTTCTCTCCTCCTCTCGTCCTCTCCTCCTCTCCTCCTCATTCGTTTCCACCTCCTCCTCCTACTTCACCTCCTACTTTTCTTCCTGCTGATATTCCCCAGACAGTTAAACGTTCGTGTATTACATATTTCTTATATCAAGAAATTATCAGCCACCGTAGACTATTTTCTATTCCAATTCCTCTTCTTCGCCTCGTCCTTCTTTCTATTATTCTTCTTCTACTTCCACCTCCTCCTCCTCCTTTTCTTCTCCTCCTCATTCTTCTCCTTCTGCTTCATCCTACCAATTATAATTATGGCAATGCAACCGCATCATCGTCATCATCATCATCTTCTTGTTCTTCTTCTTCTTGTTCTTCTTCTTCTCGATTAAGACGACGCAGCTGGGCTAATCCTACCTCTCATAGTCCTCCCCTCGTCATGTTCGTTCCTTCTGCTTGTCCTATTCAGTCCTTCTGTCTGTCCTGTTCGTTCCTTCTGCTTGTCCTATTCAGTCCTTCTGTCTGTCCTGTTCGTTCCTTCTGTTCGTCCTGCCTCGTATCCCTCCGCTATGAGGCAACGTCGCTCACTTGCTCCAAAGATGATGGACAGATCGACGGAGGAGAATATATTTTCAGACAACAACGCTCCTCAGGCTCATCCTCACTTGCACACAACAACGAAGAAATTCTGCCGCCTCTATTATATCCAAACCCGAGGTGCATCGAGGAATATACATCGGGTGGAGAAGAAGTTGAGGTGAGTAAGGACAAGCAAGATATTCATATGGAAGGAGGAGCAAGAGGAGGAGGAGGGAGAAGAGGAGCAGGACGATGAAGAGGAAGAGGATCGGCAGCAGAAACACGAAGATGAATACGAAAATAATGAAGAAACAAAGAGGGGAAAGAAGGTGAAGATGATGATGAAGAAGTTGATCGAAAAAATATTGACATCTACATTAGCTGTTTCCTCTGATCTGTAGGGTTGGGGGAGTCGAGGGGTCGAGGGAGAGATAGGAAAGATGGAGTGGGTAGATGGATATGGAGTGGGAAGGAAATACGAAGTAGGTGGATGGTTACGGAGTGAGAACGAAAGACGGAGTGGGTGGATGGATATGGAGTGGGAAGGAAATACGAAGTGGGTGGAAGGATATGGAGTGGGAAGGAGAGACGGAGTGGGTGGATGGATACGGTGTTGGAAGAAAACACGGAACGCTTGAATGGATATGGAGTGGGAAGGAAAGACGGAGTGGGTAGATGGATATGGAGTGGGAAGGAGAGACGGAGTGGGTGGAGGGATATGGTGTTGGAAGAAAACACGGAACGCTTGAATGGATATGGAGTGGGAAGGAAAGACGGAGTGGGTAGATGGATATGGAGTGGGAAGGAGAGACGGAGTGGGTGGAGGGATATGGTGTTGGAAGAAAACACGGAACGCTTGAATGGATATGGAGTGGGAAGGAAAGACGGAGTGGGTAGATGGATATGGAGTGGGAAGGAAAGACGGAGTGGGTGGATGGATATGGTGTTGGAAAAAAACACCGAGTGCTTGAATGGACATGAAGTGGTAAGGAAAGACGGAATGGGTGGATGGTTATGGATTTGGAAGGAAAGACGGAGTGGGTGGATGGATATGGAGTGGGGAGGAAAGACGGAGTGGGTGGATGGATATGGTGTTGGAAGAAAACACGGAACGCTTGAATGGATATGAAGCGGGAAGGAAAGACGGAGTGGGTGGATGGCTATGGATTTGGAAGGAAAGACGGAGTGGGTAGATGGATATGGAGTGGGAAGAAGTGACGGAGTGGGTAGATGGATATGGAGTGGGGAGGAAAGACGGAGTGGGTGGATGGATATGGTGTTGGAAGATAACACGGAACGCTTGAATGGATATGAAGCGGGAAGGAAAGACGGAGTGGGTGGATGGCTATGGATTTGGAAGGAAAGACGGAGTGGGTAGATGGATATGGAGTGGGAAGAAGTGACGGAGTGGGTGGAGGGATATGGTGTTGGAAGAAAACACGGAACGCTTGAATGGATATGAAGTGGGAAGGAAAGACGGAGTGGGTGGATGGATATGGTGTTGGAAGAAAACACGGAACGCTTGAATGGATATGAAGTGGGAAGGAAAGACGGAGTGGGTAGATGGATATGGAGTGGGAAGGAGAGACGGAGTGGGTGGAGGGATATGGTGTTGGCAGAAAACACGGAACGCTTGAATGGATATGAAGTGGGAAGGAAAGACGGAGTGGGTGGATGGATATGGTGTGGGAAGAAAACACGGAGTGACTGAATAGATATAGAGTGGGATGGAAATACGGAGTGAGTGGATGGATATGGAGATCGAAAGGCTGGAGCTGACCTTGTAGGCGATCAGACGCGGGTCTTTGAACTCGGAAGTCTTCAGACCGAGTAAGACTTCGTTCAACGGAAGATTATCCTTCGACCGATGCCCTCTTTTGTCTCTCTACAACGACGACGACGACAAACACAAACAAACATATCAGAAGCAATCAAACCAACCAACACAACCAAGCAATCAGCACAACCAAGCAACCAACACAAACAAAGCTATCAGCAGCAGTCCAAGCAACAAACCAACACAAACCAACCAAACAAACACAAACCAACCAACACAAACAAAGCTATCAGCAGCAGTCCAAGTAACCAACACAAACCAACCAAACAAACACAAGCCAACCAACACAAACAAAGCTATCAGCAGCAGTCCAACCAACCAACACAAACCAACCTATCAGCAGCAGTCCAAGCAACAAACCAACACAAACCAACCAAACAAACACAAACCAACCAACACAAACAAAGCTATCAGCAGCAGTCCAACCAACCAACACAAACCAACCTATCAGCAGCAGTCCAACCGACCAACCAATACAAACCAACCAACCAACACAAACAAACCAACCAACACAAACCAACCAACACAAACCAACCTATCAGAAGCAGTCAAACCAACCAACCCAACCAAGCAACCAACACAAACAAAGCTATCAGCAGCAGTCCAAGCAACCAACCAACACAAACCAACCAAACAAACACAAACCAACAAACACAAACAGAGCTATCAGCAGCAGTCTAAGTAACCAAAACAAACCAACCAAACAAACACAAGCCAACCAAGACAAACAAACCTATCAGAAGCAGTCCAACCAACCAACACAAACAAACACAAACCAACCAACAGAAACAAAGCTATCAGCAGCTGTCCAACCGACCAACCAACACAAACCAACCAACCAACACAAACCAACCCATCGGCAGCAGTGCAACCGACAAACCAACACAAACCAACCTAATAACAGGAGTCCAACGGACAAACCAACACAAACCAACCAACACAAACAAACCTATCGGCAGCAATCCAACCGACAAACCAGCACAAACCAACCAACCAACACAAACCAACCAACACAAACCAACCAACCCACACAAAGCAACCAACACAAACCAACCTATCGGCAACAGTCCAACCGACTAACCAACGCAAACCAACCTATCAGCAGCAGTCCAACCGACAAACCAACACAACCCAACCAACACAATCTAACCTATCGGCAGCAGTCTAACCGACCAAAAAACACAAACCAACCTATCGGCAGCAATCCAACCGACCAACCAACACGAACCAACATATCGGCAGCAATCCAACCGACAAACCAACACAAACCAACCAACACAAACCAACCTATCGGCAGCAGTCCAACCGACCAAAACACACAAACCAACCTATCGGTAGCAGTCCAACCGACAAACCAACACAAACCAACCAACACAAATCAACCGACACGACCAAACTAACCAACACAAACCAACCTATCAGCAGCAGTCCAACCGACCGACCAACGCAAACCAACCTATCGGCAACAGTCCAACCGACAAATCAACACAACCCAACCCACACAATCCAACCAATCGGCAGCAGTCCAATCGACCAACTAACACAAACCAACCTATCGGCAACAGTCCAACCGACAAATCAACACAACCCAACCAACCGACACAAACCAACCAACCAACACAAACCAACTTATCAGCAGCAATCCAACCGACAAACCAACACAAACCAACCAACCAACACAAACCAACCAACCAACACAAACCAACCAACCAACACAAACCAACCTATCAGCAGCAACCGACCAACCAACACAAACCAACCTATCGGCAACAGTCCAACCGACAAATCAACACAACCCAACCGACACAAACCAACCAACATAAACCAACTTATTAGCAGCAATCCAACCGACCAACCAACACAAGCCAACATATCGGCAGCAATCCAACCGACAAACCAACACAAACCAACCAACCGACACAAACCAACCAACACAAACCAACCAACACAAACCAACCTATCAGCAGCAGTCCCACCGAACGACCAACCAACACAAACCAGCCAATTGCGATTTATTGTACGATTCATTGTATTTATTTATTTCATTTTATATCCGGTTAGGCGAAAGACTAAACTGTGGAGTCCAAACTATTCGAGAAGGTTTTTCTGATTTTAACTTAATTTTCGAGCAAATTTTTTTCTGATTTTAACTTAATTTTCGAGCAAATTTTTTTCTGATTTTAACTTCAAGCTATTATGTTATGTTATCAGTTGCATTAGCTTAAGTATCAGGGCTACCGAGGGGCAGAAGTGGTAGCACACGTTTATAGGGGTTAGGGCGAGATAGCCAGATAGTTAGGGCCTAAGTTGAGAGAAAGAGAGAGACAGACAGACAGACAGATAGAGAGACAGACAGACAGACAGAGAAAGAGAGAGGTTGTGTGTGTATGTATCAAAAGAGATGTTTCTTGTGCCAATTGTCTGACGGGACTTTATACCCTTGCAGGCTATGGCGCTAAGAAATCAGACAGGTGGCTAATCAATTCAACGGTTTCAGCGTCTGATCATCTTCATCCACGACATCAAAGACATACATCGAACGAACATAAACTCAACGACGAACAGCAGCCAAGGCAACAACCTCAGTAGCCAATGGAAATTGGGATTGGGAAGAGATGGATGGATTGGCAGCTGAAGGGATGGATAAATGGAACGAAATAAAACAATGAGACAGGATAGGGCAAAGGGGCAGACGGGGCTGAGGAGGTAGTGAGATGAATATATATATATATATATATATATATATATATATTGTCCTGTAAATATAAGCAAACGTACATGAAACTCCTTAACATTGGCTATCGATCGCCCGGGTGACCCAATTAAGGACCTACCTGCCCCGCAAGTTAGGGCTACCCCGAAATGCATAGAATGTATACAAGGACAATTTATGACCGTTCAAATGAAGAGAAAGCAAGCTGTCAATCGATAAAAACATGAATCGTAATCTTAACTAGGCCTATACCTAACTAACATCAAAGAATAATTCTTCTATACAGGCACGACACATTTTCTAATCAAGACAGCGTATAATATTATAGTTTTCAGTTATAAACCACAATTAAAACACGACCATAACGTAGTAATATGGAGGAGATGTTGGTATGTCTGATCAGCAAACCAGAGTTTTATTAATACTTCTAATAGTGACAATTATCGCCTAATTTCAGTCTGATAAATCATAGTACAAGCCTATCATGAGCAAATGCTGACAAGTCACCATAGAAGTCAAATTTAACAACATCACCGCACAGCGAAAAAGGACCGGCCAACTCTATGTATTATTCATTACTCCAATGTCTTATAGAAATCCATTGCTCCTCTCAGAGACAAGTCCTTAGCACAAACACTTCTTGTCACTTCAACTCATGCAAGATAAAAAATTTCCATCTAGACTTGAATAGGTGGATATTGGATGAGTGGCGTATCCAAATCCGGATAATATTCGTAATCTTACTAATTCGTAGTCAGCGCTCGTGAATAAGCTGGTGCCCTGCACTTGGCTTTAAAGTTGCACTTTAGAAATTTTGAGATTACGATTATGATTCCAAATTTTTGGACCCGTACATTTTATGGATGCAATCCGAATGTTGGTTCTTGCATGTGAAGTTAGTTGGGCGTGTGAAATTCTAATTACATGCTGGTACTCATTAGGTTTAGTTGGGAAGTAGTTTTTAAATATCAGAGACAGTAAATTGTTAGAGTATTGATACATAAAAGTTCCAACTTGCAAGTTTCGGATCTGTTCTATTCTTAGTATAATTCTATTTCTAAATTCCGATTCTTATGTGCTCCATATGATTCATTGGCCAAAAATTTAATGGCTCTTTTATGCTGGATTTGTAGGCTGTCGAGGTTTGACTTATATGCAGTGGCCCATATAATATAGCCATACGTAAGATAAGGATAGATGAGAGTTGGAGAGAAATCTTTCTTAACTACAAGTAACGAATGTAACTAAATGAATTGATATTTTCATGTTTCTTGCATTTCGTTGCCACCAAGTTTGCAGAAGACAAATAGGAACTGTTCATACGTTCAAATGAAGTTAACTTAAGGGTTGAGCGTGCCTTTGCTGGCAAAACCTTAGAAATTCTTGACATCATACGTAGGGTTTGGGCAATTTTGGATATTATTGGTGCTATATGATCCGTCCATGACAGGTGTTGGTCCACATAGATTCCTAAAAACTTAGCCGAGTAGACCTGAGTAATGGGAGTATCCATAATGCTTAAGGATGGTAGATTAATTAGCGGGGCTTCCTATGCGATCTAATAAGTATAAAATTAGTATTATCTAAGTTAATGGTAAGTCTTTTGACACTCAACCATTCAGCAATATTATTCAGCTCACTATTGATTTGATTAATGAACGTTTCTAGGCAAGAATTGGAATGAAATAAGTTCGTATCATCAGCACAAATTATCACAAATAGGTTAGGAGCGACATTTGGTAAATCATTGATATAAAGAATGAATAATAATGGTCCGAAAATAGATCCTTGAGGAGTCCCGTGCTTATCGGTAATAAACTAGAGAATACATTGTTGGAGCTGACTAGTTGTTGTCTATCTTGAAGATAACTTTTGATCCAGTCAATGTGTTGTATGAAAGATTTCAAACTTCTTGACTAAGACGAGACCGAGACAGTGAGGTAACAAGACCGAGACCGAGACACTAGACTCAAGACAGTACGAGACAGTACGAGAGAGTAAAAGACAAGTGATCCTATAAAACAAATGCTGTAAACTACTAATGTATCAGTTTTCGGGAATAAGGTTTATTAGTAATTTCAATTTGAAACTTAAAATGTATACATGTATAGTACCAATTCCTGAGAACAGTTTTTATATTGCCGCAAGATTTTAAGACAGTTAACGCGAAACTTATCGAGATCTCTCATTCAAGACAGAACAAGACTTTCACTTCAAGACAGTTTATAAAAATTCGAGACAAAACCTCGAGACCGAGACAGCAGGTTTCCGAGACCGAAACATTAAAAAACTGTCCCGAGACGTCTAGAGACGTCTCGAGACCGAGACACTGTCTCGAGACCATACAACTCTGGATCCAGTTAATTTTAGTGTTGCGAATTCGGTAGATAGATAATTTTTAAAAAGAATATATATATATATATATATATATATATATCTATATATATATATATATATATATATATAGAGAGAGAGAGAGAGAGAGAGAGAGCAGATGTAACAAGTGCTAAAAGAACCAAAGCAGAACCTAATACAACGGATATTTACTTATGACCACAGTTAGGTTATGTATCAACCCTGGCTCGTCTTTCTCAATTTGTGTTCATACATGTGTGTCTCCATTGTAAATACAACTTAAATAGTACCAAAGGCTTATTATACTACTACTACTACTCCACCACCTACTCCGCCTACTACTACTACTACTGCAACTACTACTACTCCACCACCTACTCCGCCTACTACTACTACTACTATTCCACCTACTACTACTACTACTACTACTACTACTACTACTACTACTACTATTATTATTATTATTTTCACTATTATTGTTATTATTAGCTGTTAAACCGTGAAAAATCACGGGTCATTGTTAGTTTTAACGTAGCTAAAGTAGTGGATCAGACATTGGGACGCAGAGCTAAAATACACATTGATTTAACGAAATGGTCAAGGCGAATAATGTGCGTCATCAAAACATAGGCCTACTGCAATACTAAAATACGCCAAAAATACGCATTACCTGTTAAGATTCTATTTAATTTTAATAGCTGCAAATATACTTACATATACTCGATCAGAACATTTGTTCACTTATTGCCTACGAATGACTCTTGCAACGCTAAACTGCACCCTGTACTGCGGACAGACTATATTTAGGTCAACCTTATTTGCATACGACGCTTCTGTCCAATCACGTGCCTTGAATGAGACAGACGCACACGTGATTTAGGTAATTATAGTTTATTATTATTATTATTATTATTATTATTACGAGTAGTAGTAGTAGTAGTAGTAGTAGTAGTAGTAGTAGTAGTAGTAGGGGGTGGATGAGTAGTAGTAGTAGTTATAGTACAGTCATGGCCAAAAGTTTGCGAACACATAATTTCAGGCATATTTTCCAGAATTTTGATGGTTTCTGCGGTTTTTCTTAACTATTTCTTAGTTATCGTGCTTCTTCTGCAATCAGTATCATTTCACCAGATAGCAGCTATATTAAATTGCTGGAAAATATATGTAAATTTAAAACTATTATAATTTGTGACTCTGTTTGCTGTCATTTCAAGCAAGAATATGCATGAATGTTGTACAAAGGTTGATGCTCCAGTAAATATGCCGTTTGACGAATTTTATTGCAATTTTTGAGTACTTAAACTACATAATTTGTGCTGTTTGGATGATATTAGGTGGATTTTGAA
The DNA here is from genome assembly GCA_959347315.1 of Bimastos eiseni. Classification (NCBI taxonomy): domain Eukaryota; kingdom Metazoa; phylum Annelida; class Clitellata; order Crassiclitellata; family Lumbricidae; genus Bimastos; species Bimastos eiseni. Next base: position 235,649 of record OY365809.1, on the reverse strand, counting down.
TTATTCTGTGATGTTAAAGAAGATAAGCCTTCTCTTTGTGAAGATTTTTCAATTTAATCTTTATATTTCCTCCATTGCAGATGATCTTGTCAAAAAATTCCTATTAGCAATAAATCACCGACCTCGTTCCTTCCTAAACCTCTTCACAATTCTATGGGTGTCCTCTCCACTGATCCAGACGAGCTTTTACGAATGAGTTTAAAAATAAAAAAACACATACATTTGGTTTGGATGGCATTGATTCCTATATTGTAGCTCCTAACTTAAATCTTATAGTTACTCAATTATCTGCAATTATAAACTGCTCTCTAAGAATGGGTGTACTTCCAAAGCAAGTAAAATCTGCATTGGTAATCCATATTTATAAAAAGGGGATATAACTAACCCTACTAATTATAGACCTATATCTGTTCTCCCATTATTTGCTAAATTTTTTGAAAAAGTTATGTATGAAAGATTAAGCTTGTACTTAGAATCTGTTAATTTAATTCACCCAAATCAGCATGGCTTTCAAGCCAAACATACTACTGCCATGGCGTTGCTAGAAATGGAGGAAAAAATATAGCGGGCTATTGACCACAACAATTATTCAATAGGGGAATTCATGGATCTTTCTAAGGCCTTCGATACCGTGGACCATGCGATCTTATTAAAAAAAGCTGCATAATTATGGCGTGCGTGGATCACAGCTCGACTGGTTTGCCGATTATTTCTCCGAAAAAAAGAACCCAAACTGTAAATTGCAATGGGGCTTATTCCATCACATGTCCAATCTACCACGGCGTTCCGCAAGGCTCAAATTTGGGTCCACTCCTATTCTTGGTCTATATAAATGAGTTGGCCCTTGTTTCTTCCCTGCTCTTCTGTATTCTATTCGCTGACGATACGAACCTATTCTACTCTCATTCTTCTTATCAAATCTTAATTGATACGATAATTATTGAAATGGGAAAAGTATCTGATTGGTTCTTAGCCAATAAATTAACAATAAACATAGATAAAACCAGTTTTATATTATTTCATTCCCATAGGAAAAGTGTACCAGCAAATGTCTTACTCACATTTAATGGTACTCCGCTTACCCTAACCTCCTCTACTCGCTTTCTAGGAGTAAAAATTGACGCTAATTTAAAATGGAAATGTCTCGGTGAAAGCTTCCAAAAACTTAGGCATATTACGAAGAGTCTCCAATAAACTACCAATAGCAATCCGCAGGCAACTCTATTTCACTATGATTCAGCCTTACTTTGACTACTGTAACTTAGTATGGGCCTTAAACTACCCCTCCTACTTAGTCAAACTTGAAAACATTAAAAAAGGCTCTCCGATTTATTCAAGGAGTAACCCACTGGGCTCGATCTGCACCGTTATTTAAACAACCCCATGTACTTCGAATAAAGCAAGTTACCACTTTTCAAATAGCTACATTTATGTTCTCAGCAGTCAATGATAGGGTCTCATCAGCTTTTATTAAATATTTTACTAAGGCGAAAGAAATTCATGATTACTCCACTCGCTCCTCCAATCAGTATAGGCCCGATTTTGCCAAAACTAATACCCGTTTTTTCTCTCTGACAGTCCCTGGACCTAGAGTCTGGAACTTGCTACCTTCTGACCTCCATAGAATCTTAACTATAACCTCATTTAAAATCGCTCTCCGTAAGTATTTGCTAGATTCCGATAACTGTTAACAATTAACTTTGATGTTCATAATATTATTACATTTATAATTCCTATTTCACTGTACTTCCTCTTTTCTTCTTTAGTAATAGTATGTTCCTAATAGAATTTTTTATTAATTTCCATACTATATTCTCGTCTCCTCCATATTCCTCCATGCGCTAATGATCAGTTGTTAAGTTTAGTTAAGAGTGTTATATTATTTTCTCTATTCTCTGTTTATTTTTTCTGATTCTTGACAACAATGCTTACTTACTTACTCTCTTCTTTCCCTGATATACATACATATATATATATATTATCTTTAATTTAACCAGATTCTTCGCTGCCTATCTTTATTAGTGATTACAAGTATTTCACAGTCTTTTTTAGGGTTCCCTCTAACGGGATATTCCTCCCTTGGGTCTCCATGGTATCCCTCATTCTTCCAGTTTACGTTGCGCTCTGTTATACCTCTTTTAGCGAATTTGTGTGCTTCTATTGCTATGAAGCCAGATTATTTTTGTGTATGTGTGTTTGTATTGTTGGATATCACTAAACGAGTTAAAACGAGTTAAAAGATGGATCCCTGATTTCAATGCTTTTGTGTGCACTACTGAGCTGACCATAGTTCGTGAAAGAGAGCTCATGCCAGTAAAACGGGCATAAATATTCGTTCTGCATACAAGCAGAAGATGCACATTTGAGAGATTGCTAAGAAGATGAAGGTGTGTTGCTGAACAGTTGTTGCTACTGTAAAAATGGTTACTGAACAACACAATATCAATTTGCAGCAACGATGTGGAAGACAAGGTGGTCACCAAGCAGTTTGACCTTTTGTAAATGATACAGAGAGTGGACTTCTGAAGTTCTGACCAGTGGGAGCCCTTAATGTTGTCGGATGAGAGCATTTCCACACAATTTTACAGTCTTTGCATGCATGTGTGGAGGCCACCTAACCAATGACATGATTCCAAATTCGTCATACCAGCAGTGAAGCTGGCACAGAAGGGAATGGTGTGGGAAACGATGTCATTTGCTAGACGGACTGGGCTGTGGATAATGTCAAAGAACACCACAATAAATGCTGGCATGACTCTCTTTCACGAACCATGGTTAGTTCAGCAGTGCACACAAAAGCAATTGAAATCAAGGATTATTCTTCACAAAGAGAAAGCTGGTGTGTTTTAACAGTACAGCACACATTGGGCAGTATAGGTACTTACAAACTGCAATAAAATTAGTCAAACGCCATGTTGCTACAGCACCAACCTTTGTACAACTTTATGCATATCCTTGCTTGAAATGAGAGCACATTGAGGCCTACATTACAAAAAGTATAAGAATTATATATATTTTCTAACAATTTGCTATAGGCTAAATGCTGCTTGGTTAAATAATACAGAAGAAGCACAGTAGCTAAGTAAATAGCCCATTAAAAACCCATAAAATACCAAAACTGTGGAAAATATGCCTGAAATTGTGTGTTCCCAAACCTTTGGCCATGACTGTAGTAGTAGTAGTACTAATAATAACAACAACAGTAATAACAATGATATAATATTAATAGAAATGGAAACAATAATACAGTTAATAATGATAATAATAATAAAACTAATAATAATAATAATAACAATAATAGTGATAATAATAATAATAATAATAATAAAAATACTGATAACCGCAGTAAAGACTAATGGCAATATTGATAATCTAGTAGGTATTGCATTACATAGCTAGAATAGGTGATAGATGAGTAGAGTGAGCAAAGTGCATCTCCAATAATTGACCAAAGTAGTTATTTATCAACACGGAAGGAGTAGCTAGAAAGCAGAAACGCTTTTAGTGTCTCCTTGAAAGAATAGAGACCATTTTCCATCTTATTATCATCCGCTAGATAACTCATAATCGAGGACCAACCATTCGAAAGCCGTTAATTCTACATGTGGTGAGCGCATAGGGAACAACATAACTGCTCGAGCCACGAGCATTATGCAAATGAATTTCAGTTAGTGTCTGAACTACAGCAACTGACTGAAAATAGTCTTTAAATGTGAACGGTAAAGTATTATTTCTAAACTTGAATATACGGACGACAATCGACATGTAAGTGATGTCATAGATTTTTAGAATATTAAGTTTACTGAATAGGGGGTTAGAGTGAGCCAAAAAAGAGAGTGGGAAATAACACGACAGACAGCTCTCTGAAGCTTCAGTATACGATTCAAATTGCAGGTTTTAAAGGGAGAAGCCCAGACAACACACCAGTAATTAATATATGGTTTTAGTAGGGCTTGGTATAATTATAGTTTCAATTTGTCGTACAATTTGTAATACATCGTCCTAGGTGTTTGGTTGTCGAGAGAGTAAGTGAGCGGAGTATTCATCTCAGTGGAGTAAGAAATAATGGGTGGAAAGATTGGACGAATGAAGAGGAAAACAGAATGAAAGGAGGGATAGATGGAAAGATAGGAGCAATGAAAGAAAGGATGGATGGAAGAAAGGATGAATGGAAAGGAGGATGGGATGGAGCAATAAAGGAAGGTTGGATGGAAATAAGGATGGAATGGAAAAGGATCGATGGAAGGAAGGATGGAAGGAAGGATGGAAGGAAGGATGGAAGGAAGTTTGGAATGATGGATGATACTGTAGGTAGAATGGAAAGGAGAAGGAATGGATGGAAGAAAGGACGGGAGTAGAGAAAGAAGATTGGAAATGTCGTCCTACAGGCATTTGATATATATATCGTGCCACTTATTTAAGTGCCTAGCCAATCTACATGTATCAGGAATTACCTTACAGACAATTAGCTAAGCCACGATATCAGCCAGACGAAGAATCTACCTACAGGAAATTATGGGTGAACTTAGGAACTCGCACGAGAGGTATAAAATATAACGAAATAAATAGTTTTATTAATTCGTAAACGATAACTCAAATAATAATTTGAAGTCTTTAAAAATGAACATCGAACTTAATCTGCACAGCGCCTAATCCTAGACGTCTTTAAGAGACCCTTCATTTAGGCAAGATTACAAGTGCGTATAATATAAAGTTGATAATTAATCGCTACTCAGTGTGAGAATTCAGAATAATAATTATAATGAAGATTATATAAATTATTAATAATTTTATATAGAGAATGATACAGTTACCGTTTTCGTTCAATAGCGAAGTTCACCAATTCATCTATACGGCAGTTTCCCCAATTCCCCAACCCAATTTAATTAAACTTACGACCAACCCCTAGAGCAGAGAGTTTCCAACCAGACTGACCCTATGTCTAGAGTGCGGCGTTATTTTATACCGGTTGCCGTGGTCAGGTCGTCTAGACTGGTCAGCCGATCCTGATCCTGGGACAGGCTGATCCCAAAAATACTATACCTCTGTGGATCCGGAGAGCTACTAGTTGTCACCTCTAGAGCCGACTGAATTGCTACGCTATTATAAAAATACACGTCCTCAAATCAACATCTACCATCATAAGTGCCCCAGCCATGAACACCTATGATAACGCATAAAATCTAAGTGAAGGCAACCGTGTGGAGGTGAATCTATTTATAACATGGCATTACGTTGACCCTATGATAGTGGGAAGGAGGAAATAAAGGATGGAGCTTAGAATGGAAGGATGGAACGAAGGAAGAAAGAACGGATAGAGAGAAGGATGGAATGAAGTACGTAGGTGAATTGAGTTTTTTAACTCACCAGTTTCAGAATCGAAAAGCTGTTCTTGACTTTCTTGTCTAGAGAATACAAGAGGCAATGAATTTGTAAGTCACTTTGACATGTCATGGAAAATGTGATATTCAACGAATGAGATATTCTGATGGAAAATGTGATAAATCTGAGAGGAGAAGAAGAAGAGGAGGCGATCTCTGATGAAGAAGACGATGATTTGGGGCCGTTCACATATTATATAACGCATGAATTTCCAATTTTTGACCCACCCCTACCCCTAATAACGTTATATAACAGCAGCTGCGACCCCCACATATATTATATAACAGATATGCTACCCACCCCCTATCCTACCCCAGCCTATTACACATTAAAAGACATACAATCCACATAAGTGTATTGCACAATTTGACACTTTTATAACAATACAATATTAGTTAGCACTTTAATAGTAGTGATTCAGCTGATAATTGCCTTTATCCAATTCAAGAACTGCAGTAAAAATAATCATATGGCCAATTAGCAAAGTAACAAAAGCTACCTTAAAATTGTGTACTCTCTTGTGCCAATGATGATAAGACCGGATGTATGAGCGCCTCTGCATCTTAATAATCGAACTTTTAATGGCGCCAAATTCACTTGTATTAATTACGGTAACTAATTGGGTAGTCGACGATTGTCACCATATATCTACATATAGGCCTACTAATGCAGCATGATGATACATGGTAGTGACGTACATCCTATTTAAAAGCACCATTTTAGTTTCCTTCCTGTTTTGCACTAGAAATGAGCATTACAGGATCACGCAGAATGGATTGGTTTAATATTGCACTATCAGGTATTTATCGATAACTTCGCGGCACAACTCTATCTATTTATGATGTATACACAGTGCGTACTGCAACTGCAATTGGGTATTTAAGCAAACATAAACTATTTACACAAACTATAGAAAATGAAATCAAACATCATGATAATACCTTCAAAAATAATTATTTCAAGTGAATTAATTTTAATTTTAATCAGAATCAAAACAAAGCACACAGAATTGAATTTTAGAGCGTTTAAAGCTATGCACATGAAATTGTTAAAATTGTAAACAGCATATTGTTAAAAGTGGATTTATAAAATATTAACTAAGAACGTCAAATCAATTCGCCAGGTGGCAGCTAATGGTGCTGGTTTTGGTTCACAACGTATTGTGAACTTCGATTAAACAATGAAGGTCCGCGGTACATGGAATTTCCAATTGACAGGCAACCATCAAAATAGCATAAGCTGAAAAAGTTTGTTATATAACAAAACCTTCAATCTACCCCCACCCTACACAAACGGAACTCACCCACCTACCCCTTGAGCGCTATATAATATGTGAACGGCCTCTTATGACGGAGAGGAGGATACTAGATGACGATCTCCACTCGATTGTACGAACAATGAACTGACTTTCTAAAACAATCAATCGTCTCTTTTGTGGACATTGAAATCAATCGAAAACATTCTCTACGACACACGTAAGCGCTGCGAGCATTTGAGACATAGACGCAGGGAGAAAGCGATAGAGAGAAAGATAGTGGGAAATATGGAGAGCTACACGGAAAGATATAGACAGACGCGCGCACAGAGAGAGAAACAGAGGGAGTTAAGAGATGAAAAGACCTTGATCTGAGGCGGAGATAAGGCTGGCTGTTGATTCCTGGTATGCTTTTGTGTTGGCAAAATCAGCGATCGTATTCCTCTTGAGCAGAGGAGCAGTGCTTCTCTTGCGATTGACGACCTGTGAGAGCAGAAGGTCACCGGGGTAGGTGAGGTCAAGGTCAGCCGAACTCCTTCGTCGACTGTTATTCGTCATAAGCTGCTGGTCCCCGGTCGACTTAAGGACGCTACCGTCAAACAAAGATGGACGAATTGAATTCATTCTTCGCTCTTATATCCTTATTTAACCAGATAAATATTGACAGAAGTAAATAGATTGACTGTTTCACACGAGATAGCTATTATAAGGATATTTGAAAGAAAGTGAGGAACCAGAAGAATCCTATGTTCCGCTTAAAATAAAGGCTGGAAGTTTGAAGGCAGAAAACTTACGAATGACCACCTAGGATGATTGTTTATGTTGCTAACTATTCTTCCTCGTCTTGAAATCCGTTGGTAGAAGACTCGTAAATGTAGGTGTCCAATGCGAGACGAAGGCCGCCGTACGCTCCCTGGGTCTTTACAGTATGTAGCGGCCGTCGTCTATTGCAATCATGGTAACCTCTATATCTAGAGTTTTCTGTCTGTCTTGCATTGGATTTATGTTATCTTGTTTCTTTACGGCAGATCTACCAGCAGCCGTTCGAACGATCCTCCTCTTGTTTCCAGGCCGTGAACTGGTCTACTGTTGGCGAGGTAGTTTGACATCAGAGTTTTCCTTCTCCAATGCTTGCTCATCTCCCGAGGTACCCACTGGGCAATGTGGGCCAAGTTAGTGGGGGACATATGGGGATTTGGGACCAGGGACCATGGGCCTAGGGCCTGTGGACCTCTAGTCTACAGACATCCAGGTGCGGCAGGCAACCACCCCTTTCTTCTTGGTGGTCGTGGGAGCGGAACAGCCTCCCACGATGACTATGATGGAGAGGAAACCTCTGCCGCACCGAGCTGCATGTCGACGCCGTCGCTGTCGTCATCATCATAATCATCACCATAATCATCATCATCGCCATCATCGTCGTCACCATCATCGTCATCATCATCATCATTGCCATCATCAACATCAGCAGCACTGCTCGATGGGGTGGGGTAGTGGTGATCAATGTTGATGGTGTGGAGTGTCTGTCGCGTTGATAGGTACTATTCCTGAAAGTCGTAAAGACGTTCCATTTATTCACTTTCGGTCCAAATGTTCAATTCAACTCAATTCAGCTGACCCTCTGCTTCTTTTCTCTCTTATATTCTCTCTTTTATTCTCTCAACAATTTCCTTCATTTTATGCAAACATTTGAGCCAAGCCGATCTGAAAATTGTCCATTAATAGCGAAATCTATGAACGACAGGAAGCCTTTATTACTGTAACTATGGTGACCGGTTGTCAAGGCCACGTATCTATCCCAGAGGGTTAGTGTTCGATTCGGTGCAATTTAGTGCGTCCGTCGACCACCATCGTAGAATCTCTTCATTTATTGGATTTGTTTAGATTCAATAAGGCAGCTGAGTCGGATGCTGCTGCTGCTGCCACTCGTGTTGGTGATGGGGATGCGGAGGAGGAGGATGCGGAGGAGAGTGGTCGTCGTCGTCTTCGCTCGTTAAATGTCGACCATGATCGTTGAGTCTTAAAGAACCGCTCTTCGTCGTTGCTATGACGACTCTCGACGCATCGGAAGCGACCTCGTATGACGTCATAATTGGCTTAATAGAACGTCTAAAGAGACGGTCCCCTTGCTGCTATTACTGCGCAATTCCACGACAGAGACCGTTGCAGGTCACGTGAGTCGTTGCATGTTCGCGTGATCTCAAAACGCCGTCACCCAGTGGCCATGTTTTCGCCGAAACCTTCTTCTTTAAACCTCATTCGATAAACGCTAAGCTGAATTTGCAGATCAACTTAACTGTAACCACGTCATACACTACTTACTGTGTAGCAAAACTCTGACCGAAACGTTGTTCATTGCCATGTAATTCGGTCTCTTCTGTCTTCAGTTGAAACTCTTCTTACACTACGCATTTTGTACGGTCACTCATAAAAGCATTTCGAACCTGGCGACATTTCTTTACGCTTTATCCTAATGTCGTGCATGTGAGCGAAATCGATACTTTCTCTCTATGCTGAATACCTCATCAACATTTGTGAGTCATCCTCATCGCTCAATTCATATTCCCTCTCTCTCTCTCTTAACGACTCTTAGCAATGCTTAGCAGCGATTCCAATGGGAAAAAGTCCTAACAGCGAAGGAACGTCGCAGCTACGCTCAACGAAACTCAACTTCAAGACTTAAAGCAACAGACGTCGATTACGTTTTCCATCGACGTCGCAAAACTCAACTGCAGACAGTTGACTTTTCTGCGAACGACAGCGCAGCATTTTATTCTCTGCACATGACAGTGAAGCATTTTATTCTCTGTATATGAGTAGTGGTGGTAATGGGTGTTTAAACTCAGTCAGACCTTTGGACTGTCACGTCACTGCCTATGGCGTCAACCATGGTCTAGGCGGACCTCTAGCCCCGCCCACCTGTCAATCATCCATTGTTGTGAGTGCACACTTGACCTTTGTACTGTAAATAAGATGTCAATCATCGATTGCTATCGCGCACGAGGCTGCACTTTGCACTGGGCATCTGGCGCCTTATCAACAGCCATTGTATACAACGCCTGTCAATGGCCTGTTCCATTGTTCTTCCAGGGCAGCCAATCTTTGTACTGTGCTTATTTCAATGACCTTTGACCATCGTATAGTAGAGGGGTAAGTGAGTGTTCTGTTTCGACCTTTGACATGGACTTGACACGCTCTTGACAGGTGTATTATTTTGCACTATTTTACGTCCGAATACACGTGGTCTAACCCTAGACTGGCCCCGCACCCCCTATCCAAAGACAAGGGGGGCTGTGCTAACCCTAATTATGCATTATATGGAGACTAGTACAGGAGCATTCCAATTGGTTAACTGTAGCATGCATGGCAGCCCTAGCCTTCGGCTAGGCTTCTAACCCTAGAGCCATTCCTATTGGCCAACGGCAACGTTGGAGCAAATGCATTGTAGGTGCAATCATCATGACCCTAATTTTCTTAATGAAATGCAAAAATTCAAATGATTGAAACTTTATTCAGTACAGTTTATTCGCAAACGTTCTGCAAATGTAATTATGAACCACATAATCATTAAGTGCAGTGTCTGAAGTAAGCATACTAGTGATGGCATTGATATTTTTATTTCTGCATCTATGCAAACAATAGAAAATAGAGTAATGTCCACAAAACAGAATTTTGCAACTGCTTTTCATTATAAATCCAATGTTCACAATGTCTATTGAAGAACTTTCTGTATATATCCTGAGGTGGTCTGCCAAACGAATCGAAATATTCTCCATACGAAGAATTCTCCACGTATAATACTATCCAATGCTCCCCTGCTTCGTAGTGCGGATCAGTATTACAGACGAGTAGAGCTGGTTCTCATAAAGTTTTTGGAAGACGATCACAAGCAAATATGCCAGCAAACATGAATTAACGTCTTTTTCTTATGCGTATCAAGAGAAACATTACTTCCTCTCCCAACTTCAGTCCCTACCAGTCAGCATATTGCGAAAGCTACTTCCAGGAAACTGCTCTTGTCTCTACACTGGATTATATCTTCTCATCTATTGACAATGGTAAAGCCTGCCTCTCTGTGTGTCTTGACCTTAGTGCAGCCCTTGACACTGTAGGCCACCCGTTACTCCTGGCAAGACTTGCACAAAGCATTGGTGTCTCTGGGACTACCTTGCACTGGCTAGCTTCATACCTGGTTGACCGCAATCAGCAGATGGGCATTGGATCTGCTCGATCGGAGCCCACACTTTGCACTGCTGGAGTGCCACAAGGATCTGTCCTCGGCCCTTTATTATTTGCAGTCTTTACTTCCCCAATCAGTCGTATAGCTAAACACTTTGGAATTCAATTACAACAATATGCAGATGATACTCAGCTCCATATTGCTCTATCTAACACTGATCAGTCTGGCAAACTAAAACTGGAAGAATGCCTCTCATCCATATATGCATGGTTCTGTTTCAATTGTTTGGCCATAAGCCCAGACAAGTCTGAAGCAATTGTATTTGGCTTATGTTACGTTCTTTCCCTATGCTCTCTAGCATTGAACTGTGCCGCTTTCAGACTCTGTCAAAACACTTGGGGTTACCCCCTCGACAGCAAGCTCACATTTCGACCTCACATAACAAGCCTTTGTAAATCTTGTTTCTACCACATCAGGGCAATACGTCACATAAGGTTGGCTCTAACCCAAAATATGTCTGAGACTATAGCCTGCTCACGTGTCTCCTCTGGCCTCGATTATGCTAATTTACTTCTTGTCGGTCTCTCAGATCTTGAACTCAAAAGGCTTCAATGTATCCAAAATACGTTAGCTCGAGTATTGCTACGTGTCCCACTACAAACATGCTCCTCTGCAATACTCCACCAGCTGCATTGGCTCCCTGTTGAATTCAGAATCAAATTTAAGTTAGCTTGTTTGACCTACAAAGCCATCATCACCAGTACACCTACCTATATTCATGCTCTACTAACTTCTTACATTCCTCCTCGTTGCTTACGATCATCAAGTACAGGTATTTTAGTTGAACCACGATGTAGAACAGTTATGGGCTCTCGTGCATTTCATGTCTCTGCTCCGAGGGAATGGAATCGACTGCCACTCTCTCTTCGTAGCTCAAATTCACTTCCTTCCGTCAAAAAGCGACTCAAAACTCACTATTTCTCTTTGGCTTTCAAGGATTTGGAAATCTGATTGCATCTTCTCCTGGCAACTGACTATCCGCGCCTCAAATTCACATTTAGGTGTGACCTTGTGCGCGTTACAAATTTAATAATAATAATAATAATAATAATAATAAAAAGCACAGTACAAAGATTAGCTGCGCTGGAAGAACAATGGATGATTGGCAGACCGTTGACAGGTGATGTATACAATGGCTACTGATAGGGCGCCAGATGCCCAATGCAAAGTGCAGCCTCGCGCACGATAGCAATGGATGACTGACATGTTGTGCACAGCAAAAGGTCAAGCGTGCACCCAAAACAATGGATGATTGACAGGTGGGCTGGGCTAAGGGTCCGCCTAGACATTGGATGACGTCATAGGCAATCAAGTGACAGTCAAAAGGTCAGACTGAGTTTAACACCCACTACCAACACTACTCATATGACAGTGAAGCATTTTATTCTCTGCATATGACAGTGAAGCATCTTATTCTCTGCATATGACAGTGAAGCATTTTATTCTCTGTATGTGACAGTGAAGCATTTTATTCTCTGTATGTGACAGTGAAGCATTTTATTCTCTGCATATGACAGTGAAGTATTTTATACTCTGTATGTGACAGTGAAGCATTTTAGTCTCTGCATATGACAGTGAAGCATTTTAGTCTCTGCATATGACAGTGAAGCATTTTGTCCTCTGTATATGAAAGTGCCTCTGTCCCGCCCGTGACTCAAATGGGACATAGGATAGCTTCCACCTTACAAAAACAATATTGTGGCAATGATGACAATCTCTATGATTCTACGCAGCATTTGTGAATATGCTGGTACCCTGCGCTTAGTATTTAAGTAACACTTGTCAGAAATCGGAGAGATTAAGATGACGGTTTCAGTTAGAGAAAGTTGAGCGAAGTCCGTTGAATTTTTGACTGGATTTCGTTATTATGATCAGTTGAAGAGACGTCTAGAGAGGCAGTAAGTAATGCTACTCCTCATATTCTTCCCCAGAAGAATCGTCTCTCTGGTTGAGCGAAACTTCGAAGGGACCGACTCCCACCCCATCACACCGACCCGTCACCCCACCACCGTGGCTTTCGTTCGTCACTCTTTCCTGTCACAAACATAAGCGCTCCCTCTTCAGCCGACGACGAGGAATTTGAAATCGAGCCAGCAATCGATTGATTTACCTTCCCTCTCACTCTAAGCCACTCTTCAAAAAACACCTACTACAATTCCTTATACTCCTACTTCTCCTTCTACTCATCCTCCTCCTCCTCCTTCTCATCCTCCTACTCCTCCTTCTTCTACTCCTCCTCCTCCTCCTCCTATTTCTACTCCTCCAACTCCTATCCTCACACATCAACCAAGAAATGTCAACGAAACAGTCAACATTCCTTGCTCCACCGAAAGCCACTAAAATCATTCTTATTGTCGTCGCTGACAGCCACCGTCGCCCAAACGGACGACTCACAAACTGCTCAGATTTCATTATCAGCTTCGCCAGCCCCAGTCCTTCGACTCACCCTCACACCCGCTCCACACACATCCTACGCAGCATCCACCCATACACACCAACACCAATACTCACACTAAGTCATAGCTGGGAGCTGATGGCGGAGCACTTGTCGTCTCTGGTCACGTGCCTCTGATGCCCTAATTCTGTCAGTCTGAGAGAAGCACGTCGTCCTTCGAATCAGATGAGAAGACATTTCGATATCGATTGCCAGTTAATGCCTCCTTCTGCGTTCGCAGTGGAATGTTATTGACGGCTGTGGACTATGGTTTGGTGCACGATTGACTCCGATGTGGTATATTATATCCATCGGGGTATGGACGGTGCGGTAACTTATGCTTCTTTTAGGAGGCACAGCTGGGTTCACAGACGGTGTCTCGACTGCCTTGCTGACAGCGACTGCCTCCTTGCAGAAGCACTTTGAAGATCAAGAAAACGATGATCTGATGATTGAGGTCTCCCTGATGATTACATTTCGGGGGAGCAGAGAACGAAATGGAAAGCACCCAGGCTAAAACGATTTCATAACTGAGTGACGATGATATATACGATCTTGTGCGTATTTAGAACGGCAATACTGAAGTTGTCGCACTGGATTGAATTGGACATAAAGAGAGTAAGTGAAGACAGTGCAGAGCGTGGAGAAAGTAGAGAGAGTGGAGACAGTGGAGAAAGTAGAGAGAATGGAGAGTGGAGAAAGTAGAGAGAGAGTGGAGAGTGGAGAAAGTGGAGAGAGTGGAGAGAGTAGAGAAAGTAGAGAGAGTGGAGAGAGTTGAAAGAGGGGAGAGAGTGGAATAAGTAGAGAGAGTGGAGAAAGTAGAGAGAGTGGAGAAAGTAGAGAGAGTGGAAAAAGTAGAGAGAGTGGAGAGAGTGGAGAAAGTAGAGAGAGTGGAGAGAGCGGAGAGCGTGAGTGGCTGCCGGCAGACGTTAAGTTGTTTGATGTCTGATGATGAGTTTAAGTCTAATCGACGATCGACCATCGTTTGTTGCTAGGGGCAACTCATTCAGGAAAAACTGTCAACGACGCAGGAAAGCGATTTGCCGATGACGACATGTCTACCTCGGTCCCACCCACGCAACCCCGCCAACCCCACCTCCCGCCAACCCTAACTCCCGCCGACCCCACCTCCCGCCAACCCCACCTCCCGCCAACACCAACTCCCTCCAAACTAGCCTCACCTCCCTTTAAACACAAACGAAAGGATAACAACGCGACGTCGTGCATTACGAATTAAAAAAGGAGGGTTCTCAGTCTGCCTCATCCTCACACCAAATCGTACCAGCCTACGGACCGACCGATAGACTGATTGACCGACCGAAATGCCGATTAACCGACCGATTGACAGATCGAACAACCAATTGACAGACCTAACGATCGATTGACAGACCGATTGGCAGACCAAACGACCGGTTGACTGACTGATTGACAGACCGAACGACCGGTTGACAGACCGATTGACAGACTGAACGACCGATTGATCGAACGACCAATTGACAGACCGAACGACCGATTGATCGAACGACCGATTGACAAACCGAACGACCGGTTGACAGACCGATTGATAGACCGTACGACCGGTTGACAGACCGATTGACAGACCGATTGACAGACCGATTGACAGACCGATTGACAGACTAAATGACCGGTTGACCAATTGATCGAGCGACCGATTGACAGACCGAACGACCGATTGATCGAACGATTGACCAATTGATCGAACGACCGATTGACCAATTGATCGAACGACCGATTAACAGACCGAACGACCGGTTGTTGACCGACAGATTGACAGACCTAACGACTGATTGATGGAACCACCGATTGACAGACCGAACGACCAAATGATCGAACCGCCGATTGACCGACCGATTAACAGCCTGAGCAATTGATCGAACGACCGATTGACAGACCGAACGACCGATTAACCGACCAATTGACAGACTGAACGACCGCTTGACCAACCGATCGATTGACCAATTGACCGAACGCCCAATTGATCGACAAGATCGGGCGTCTATCTGAATGGAGGAATGAATAGCGACTAAGACCGGACTGAGATCGGCCTAAGACCGGACTCAGAAAGGACTTCGAAAGTACTACGAACAGACTAAGACCGGTGCGAATGGAGAGAATCTTACCTGGATTCGCTTTCATCACATGAAGCCATGGGAGATAAATCGCCACCATCTGTTCCAAGGCTCTGTTCAAAGATAGCAAGACATCATCATCACCTCCACCACCACTACCACCATCACCACCACCACCACCACCATCACCACCATCATCATCACCACCACCACCACCACCACCACCATTATCATCGTCATCGCCACCACTACCACTACATCATCATCGTCATCGTCGTCATCACCACCATCATCATCTACTTTATCATCATCATCGTCATCATCATCATCATCACCACCACCACCACCATCATCATTGTCGTCATCATCATCATCATCACCACCACCACCACCATCATCATCGTCGTAGTCGTCGTCGTTATCATCATAGTCGTTGTCGTCATTAAGACATCGTTTGGTAAGAAAAGATCGTCTGAATCAATTGAGAGAACAACCGATTGCAATTTCTTTGCACCTTCTGAGTAGTTTTTCTTGAAGAGGTGCTAGATTAATTCTCGAAATTAGATTAAATAAATTAATAAATGTGCTCCATTTATAATCTTGGATCATTAGAGACTGATGTCGCCAGTGACAGACAGACAGACGGACATCGGTCGTTGATGAAAATCTCTACTCCTCCTCCTTTTCTGCACCACCTACTCTTTCACATCCACCGTCCTCCTCCTCCTCCTCCTCACTCCTTCCTTCCTCCTTTCTCTTCCTCCATTTTTCTCCTTATTCTATCTCCTTCCTTCCGCTCCCTTTTTTTATACTCTCCTCATCATTTCTCATCCTACTCCCTCCTCCCCACCTCCCCCTCTTCCTCCCTCTTTCTCCTCCTCCCTCCTCCTTATTCTATCTCCTTCTTCCCTCCATTTTCCTCCCTCCTCCTCAATCCTCTTTCCATTCCTCCTCCCCTCTTCCTCCTTCCTTCACCTCCTCCCTCCTTTCATTCTATCTCCTTCCTCACCTCCCTTTTCCTCCCTCCTCATCATTCCTCCTTCCTCCTCCTCTTCCTCCCTCCTTCTCCTCCTCCTTCCTCCTCCTTATTCTATCTTCTTCCTCCCCCTCCCTTTTCCTCCCTCCTCATCATTTTTCCTCCCTGCTCCTCCTCCCTCCTTCCTTCCTCCTTTCTCCTCCTCCCTCCTCCTCCTTATTCTATCTCCTTCATCCCAGTCCCTTTTCCTTTCTCTTTCATCATTCCTTCTCCTCCCCCTCTTCCTACCTTCTCCTCCCTCCTCCTCCCTCCACCTCCTTATTCCATCCGGTTACTATTCGCTTCCTTTGTAAGGCCAAATTAGACAAAATTATAGCTTACTAAGTGTTCTGCTACTATAACAACTAACTTCAGCAGCTCAAACGTTAGTCATCACATAGTAAAGAATAAGCTTTCTTTGTCATCTTCATAATATAATCAACGCCCACTTTCTCGACGTCTGCGTATACTAGTTCCCAATTTCTTCGACCATTCCATCCGACCTTCATCTGTCACTCTGTTCATCATTTGCTCTCTGTCTCTGTCTCTCGCTCTGTCTCTCTCTCTGTCTCTCTCTGTCTGTCTGTCTCTCTCTTTCTCTCTCTCCCTTTGTCTATCTCTCTCTCTCCCTCTCTCTCTCTCTCTTGCTCTCTCTCTCTCTCTCTCTCACTCTCTCTCACTCTCTCTCTTTCAGCATCCCTTCCTTCCTTCTCTTTGTGTTTGTTTAAGTGTATCAATGAATCTGTCATTCTGTATCTCTTGTTGGCTTCCATTCCATAACATGTCAGTCTGTCATAATATTATTTTTAGAAGTATCCAACTTGATTCCTATGCCTTTCCTTATCTCTATAAATGATCTCCCTGATGCTTCATCACGCTTGCATTTCATATTATTTGCTGACGACACTAATGCATTCTATTCTCATAGGTCCATTGACTCCCCATTTCAGATCGTGAAAGCTGAATTATACTTAACTGAGTCGCGTGCTAACAAACTCTCACTTAATCTATCTAGTAGCACAACTGTTTCTGCTATTTCTCTTAAGACTTTTCTTTTCTCTAAGGGTCCTATGGAACGGCGAGCGCCTCTAATTAGGTTGTCCTGTGAGAGGCGCTTTGAAAATTCGCAAGTAGAATAGAATAGTCTGGAAAAAACTAATTTTGTTCTATTTAAATCCTATAGGAAAACTTGTCGCATACAGCAACCTTAGCTCTCAGTTAATGCTTCACCCCTCAGCACCGTTGAGTCCACCAAATGTTTGGCAGTATAATGTTGATCAACACTTGACTTTAAATGCCATAAAAATATCACATAAAAATTACACACAAAAAACACTGGCATCATTGTTCGCACTGCACATACTCTATCTTCATCCATTAGATTAAAATTATATTATTCTTTAATAGATCCTTATTTAGCATACTGTAATTTAGTCTGGTCCTCAACCTATGCCACACGATTGCAAAGACTGATTACATAAAAGAAGAGTGATCCGTATAGTGGCTGTTTACACCTCTGGATCTCATAGTAAGCCGCTATCTCATCAATTCAAAATTCTAAGACTCGGTCAAATCAAGACTTTCCAAACTGTTGTATTCGGTCTATACTAAAGGGCTCTTACCAATATGTATACAAAGATTACTCTAATCTTGCTTCAGGAACTCATTTTCAACTTAACTAGAAATTCATGCAACAGTAAAAACGCCTTTGCCAGAATTAATACTCTTCTGTTCTCAATTAAAGCTAGTGATTTGGAATGAAATTCCACACGAAATTAGACAATCATCCTCTCTTTCGTCTTATAATAACAGGGTAAACGAACCTTTTTGGTTGAAAAATAATTAAACCTGTTAGTGAAAGGCATAATTATAATTCAGTTGCTGGTCATTTTTTTTACCAACTCTGAATGACTATGTGTTGTTTGATAAAGTAGTTAGGTTAGTCAAGACTCGTGTGTATGAGAAGGATTCAGTTGCTGTTTGTCTTCTTAAACTGTACACTGGTGTCTACAATAGCGGGATCGTCGCTTGGATCCCTTCAGCGCCTTTCGTTGTGGCCGCCATCAATCAAACATAACCGGTGACATTATTATGTAACTTGAATAGTTGCTGATTGAATACTAGTTATGTTGGTTGTTTGTAAAATAAAAGACTTCATTTGATTTTGATGTGATATTTCCTTTCATCACCCATTCCAGATGTCCTATCATTAATTAAATCTGTCCTCCTATCATCCATTCCATATGTCCTTCTATCACCCATTCCATATGTCCTTTCATTAATTCCATATGTTTTCTATCATCCATTCCATATGTCCTTCTATCACCCATTCCATATGTCCTTTCATTAATTCCATATGTCCTTCTGTCATCCATTCCATATGTTCTTCTTTCATCCATTCCATATGTTCTTCTTTCATCCATTCCATATGTCCTTTCATTAATTCCATATGTCCTTCTGTCATCCATTCCATATGTTCTTCTTTCATCCATTCCATATGTTCTTCTTTCATCCATTCCATATGTCCTTCTATCATCCATTCCAAATGTCCTTCTGTCATCCATTCCATTTATCCTTCTGTCATTAATTCCAAATGTCCTTCTGCAATCCATTCCGATTCCATGACGTTTCATCCCCGGACGCATTCCACATGTCCTTCTATCATCTATTTTATAATTTTTATGTCCTTGTGTCATTAATTGCAAATGTCCTTCTGTTTGTCGTTCTCTATGTCACTCTTTCTCTTATTCTGTCTGTATCTCTTCCTGACTATTAATCGGTCGACGGGATTAGATAACAACCGACCACCCACCTATCAAGCCGTCCACTTACCCCATCTAGCCATCCACTTCCTCCATCTAGCCATCCACTTCCTCCATCTAGCCATCCACTTCCTCCATCTAGCCATCCGCTTCACCCATCTAGCCGTCTGCCTCCCCATCTAGCCATCCACTTCCTCCATCCAGTTGTCCACTTCCCCATTTAGTCATCCACTTCCCCATAGAGCCATCCACTTCCTCTTCCAGTCACCTACTTCTCCCATCTAATCATCCTCTTCCTCTTCCAGCCATCCACTTCCCCCATCTAGTCATCCACTTCCTCTTCCAGCCATCCACTTCCCCCATCTAGGCATCCGCGTTCTCTATCCAGCCATTCATTTCCCCAATTTAGCCATCCACTACCCCATCTAGCCATCCATTTCCTCTATCCAGCCATTTCCTTTGCCCATCAAGTCATCCACTTCCCCCTCCTAGCCATCCACTTCCTCATCTAACCATCCACTTCCTCATCTAGCCATGGGCTCCCGCTTCCAGCCGTCCACTTCCCCGATCTAGCCATCCACTTCCTCCAATCAGTCGTCCACTTCCCCATCAAGCAATCCACTCCCCATCTACCCATCCACTTCGTCTTTCAGCCAGGAATAAGAAGAGGAGGAAGAAGATGATGAAGAAGAAGAGGAAGACGAAAGAGAAGAAATAAGAATAGGAAGAAGAATAGGAAGAATAGAGGAATAATAGATAGAGAAAAGAAAAAGAAGATCTAGAAAAGAAAGATACAAAGGAAGACCAGGAGAAAGATGAAGAAACGCAGAAAAGAAGAAAAGACGAAAGAAACAAAGGAAAATAAGAAGAAAAGAAAGAAAATGAAGAAAAGGTAGAAAAGAATGAAAGGAAAATGAAGAACAAAATATCGAGGAGAGAAAGAGAACAATATAAAGACAAGGAAGAAGATTAAAAAACTCATCAGGAGAAATAAACGAAAGATGAAGGGTAAGAAAATGGAGACGAAGAAAACGGAGAAAGAAAAAATATGGAGAGGAATGGATGCATAGATGAATGCATAGCTGGATACATGGGTGGGTATAGATGGATGGACGGATGGACGGATGGATTCATGGGTGGATGCATAGGTGGATGGATGTATGGCTTCATAGGTGGATACATAGATGGATGGATGGCTTCATAGGTGGATGCATAGATGGTTGGATTCATGGGTGGATGTATAAATGGATAGATAGATTGATGGATGGAGTCATGTATGGATGCATAGACGGATGGATTGATTCATGGGTGGATGCATAGATGGATGGATAGATTCATAGGTGGATGCAAAGATGGATGGATGGATTCATGTTTGGATGTATAGACGGATGGATTGATTCATGGGTGGATGCATAGATGGATGGATAGCTTCATAGGTGGATGCGTAGATGGATGGATTCATGGGTGGATGTATAGATGGATGGAAGGATTCATGCTTTCGGTGGAGCAAGGAATGTTGACTGTTTCGTTGACATTTCTTGGTTGATGTGTGAGGAGAGGAGTTGGAGGAGTAGGAATAGGAGGAGGAGGCGGAGGAGTAGAAGAAGGAGGAGTAGGAGGATGAGAAGGAGGAGGAGGAGGATGAGTAGAGGGAGAAGTAGGAGTAGAAGGAATTGTAGTAGGTGTTTTTTGAAGAGTGGCTTAGAGTGAGAGGGAAGGTAAATCAATCGATTGCTGGCTCGATTTCAAATTCCTCGTCGTCGGCTGAAGAGGGAGCGCTTTTGTTTGTGACAGGAAAGAGTGACGAACGAAAGCCACGGTGGTGGGGTGACGGGTCGGTGTGATGGGGTGGGGGTCGGTCCCTTCGAAGTTTCGCTCAACCAGAGAGACGATTCTTCTGGGGAAGAATATGAGGAGTAGCATTACTTACTGCCTCTCTAGACGTCTCTTCAACTGATCATAATAACGAAATCCAGTCAAAGATTCAACGGACTTCGCTCAACTTTCTCTAACTGAAACCGTCACCGCCACCTTCTCTGCCTCCTACTCTTACGCCTCTTAGGTCGCACTTTCTCAAGGGTGGATGGGTGTATAGATGGATGGATGGATGGACGGACGGAGAATTAGATGAATGCATTGTTCATATGATAAATCTAGATGATAATGGATTGGTCGACGGACGGATGGGTGGATGAATGGCGAAGCGAAGCGAGCAATCTGATTACATATGGATGGATGGTAGAAGAGGATTAATGGAAGGCAGAGAAGAGAAGATTTCTTTGGCGGATCCCAACAGATTAGTTGCTAACTTATCGTCGTTCTCACTTGTTGCTCGAGGAAGCAGACACAGACAAACGCACACATACACATCTCTGACGTTGCTCCTCCTATTTCTCCTCCGCCACCTTCTCTTCCTCCTACTCATGCGCCTCTTAGGTCGCACTTTCTCATACTCCTATAATTTTGCCTCTTGCTCCAACTCCTCGTCCTCTTTTTTTATCGTCTTCTCCAGATCCTCATCTTCCACCTCCAACTCCCTTTCTCACCTGTCATCCAGCGACACCTCTTTTCCATCCATCTGTAGACGTACAGGTTGTGTGTCTGTGAGAAGACTCAAACCCGTAGCTTAACTAAGTGCTACAGTTATCTGTAGTAGTCTGATAGCGGCTCACTAAACTTAGATTATAGTGCTGGTTGACTATTACGATAGCTTACATCATAATATCAGAGGAAGACTAGTCACAAATGAGAAAAGATATTCCACTAATGATTTATTATACAAGAAATTCTAAACTATACAAAAGTAATACGACGAATCTTATCTAACATGAGGCATCACAATGTTCGTAAGAAATGCCTTTCAGGAATATAACTAAGAATGCTCAATTATACATTGTACCTGAGAATGTCAGATTGATACATTACGTTGCGTAGTAGCTGTTTAGCGTTGTCGTTCGGTTGATGAAGTTATTAGAAACAATTGGTTTCGATATTGACTATTGTAATGATTAAGCAATATCTTAGCTGTAGCGATCTGGAGCCATGGCATAACTAGAAGTCGAATGCGAGCCTCCAGTTGTCCTGGTCTGCGCACCGGCCGTCGTCATCCAGCCTTGGTTCTTCCTCCATTATGACCAGTAACGAACCCTAGTTAGGGGGCTTATACTAACTAAAATACTCTGTCTTAGGCTAGAAGCCGGTCAGTGCAGCGGAAAGTTCGGCGCTGTATAAGTTTTGACCAATGAGGGAATGATCAGCATTGCAATAGCTAAAACTGATCTAATGACTAACAGATGAAATGACATTTATTAATATATGGAGGTTGGCTTAATTGTCAATACGGAATAATTTATAATCTAGCAATGGCCATCAGTGTTCATGATGCTAAAATGTTATTAATGTTCAGATTTAGAGTATTGTAGTTAAGATTATAATAATTAGTTTAACATCATATGGTTACACCTCCATCCACCATTCGTGGATTGAGAGGATGGATATATAAACGGGTCAATGGATCAAAGGCAGCGTGGATACCTAAACTGAGAGACAGACAGAGAGCGTGTATGGCAGAGTGAATGAGAGACAGAACTAGAACGAGAAAGATAGAGAGAGCGAGAGAGACAGACAGACAGACAGACCGACAGACAGTGAGAGAGAAAGAAAAAAACAAAGAGAGAGAGAGAAAGAGAGACAGACACACACACAGACAGAGAAAGACAGACAGAGAGAGAGAGACAGAGAGAGAGACAGAGAGAGAGAGAGAGAGAGATTCACAAAGATAACGACACGGAGACATAGCTAGGCAGAGAATGAACGGCCGATATGGCCATACAGAAAGACGAAGCCATACAAAATCATAGACACACAAAGACGTAGCCACACAGAATCATAAACACACAAAGACATACCCGTATAGAATCATAGACACACAACGACGTAGCCATCATCATCATCATTAATCCTGGGCACAACGCCCGTAGATGTCCGATGCCCACTTCGTCGTGACTTTCGACTGTTGTTTGTCCTGTGCAATATGTGCCAGTTCTTGAATCCGCTTATTTCTCCATCCCCTATATCGTCTAGCCATTCTTTATGAGGATGTCCCCATTTATTCTTTTCTTCCATTCTTCCCAACAACAATGTTTTGATTTTTCTATCATCGCTCATTATGCATATATGGCCAAACAAACCTAACTTTCTTTTAACATTTTCTCTCAAATGTAAAAATTCTCCTTTTATGTATTTTGTTACTAGCCATGTTTCGCAACCATATATCATGCTACTAAACACTCATGTTTGCATAATGCCTAATTTTGACTCTAATTTTATGGATTTTTCCAGATTTTGTCCAAAGCCTTTAATGATGTTGAAGCTTTTGCAATTCTTGTTAGTACCTCTTTTTTACAGTCCAAGTCATATGTCATATTGCTCCCTAGATATGTGAATCTTTCTACATTTTCCAGTTGGATTCCATCTACAACAATCCTTTTTGTAGCAATCTTCTCCCGAAATATTATTGACTTTTTGTGTCGTAGTTCATTTCTAGTCCATATCTCTTGCCTTCTTTGTTTAATTCTTGTGTTGTCTGTTCCAGTCTCTGTTCATTTTCATCTATTAAATCGATGTCATCGGCAAAACAAGGGTCACTGAAATTTGTGTCGTTAATTGTAACTCCCCTCTCTTCCTCTTCTCTAATTTTGTCCAAGACTCTTTCCAAAAAAGTAATAAATGTGTTAGGCGATATTGGATCTCTTTCTCTTGTGCCCCTATTTGTGCTGAACCAGGAACCGATCTCGTCAGTTTGCCGTCCACACCATGCGATTCTAATGCTGTTCATGCTATGTTCTTTTGGAATATCTTTGTTATCTTTGTGTGATCGATGCTGTCAAAGGCCTTCTTAAAGTCTACGAAACAGATGTATACTTTCTTATTTTTTCTTCTTGCCCTTTCTCCTATCAGCCTTAGTGTAAGTATCTGTTGTACGGTGCTGCTGTCCTTTCTAAAACTTGCCTGCGCGTCTGTTAGTTATTCCTCTGTCTACTTCCTCAATCTTTCCGTTAATATCATTATCAGCGTCTTACTGAGGTGGCTAATCAGTGCTATCGTTCTATAATTGCAATATTTCAATGCACTTCCTTTCTTGTGAATGGTTACAATGATTGATTTCTTCCATTCCTCGGGTGTGTGACCATCCTTCCATATTGAGTTAAAAATTTTGTGCAACTCCTTTATAATGCTGTCTCTTCCAGCTTTTATCATCTCACCCGTTACACCGTCATTGCCTGGGCTTTTGTTGTTTTTCAGTCTGTGTACAGCTCTAATTACCTTTTTTTCCGAGATGTTGCTTTCAGTGTCCTCAACAGGTGGAGTTATTTCTTTCTGCTCTGTAATGACCAGTTTGCTGATAGCTTGGTTCACCTCTGCTTCGTAAAGACCACTACAATACTCTGCCATCTCTGTATGACGTCCGTCATGTCAAGGAGTTTCTTACCCTTGGCAAGCTATTAGCTTGGGTTGCCATCTGTTATTGATGTTCATATTCAATTTATATGCCACCCTTGTTTTATATTCTCCGTGATATCATTCTTTACGTTTATATTGATTCTCCAACCATTTAGCTTTGTCCTCTCTTGCTGCTTTCCTTACTTCAGCGTAGCCATACGGAATCATAAACACACAAAAAATGCCGTCAAACAGAATCAAAAGCACAAAGACGCAACCATAAGAATCATAAACACACAAAGACGAACACATACACAACCATAAATACATAAAGACGTAGTCAAACAGAATCATAAACACACAAAGACGTAGCCATACGGAATCATAAACACACAAAAGACGTAGCCATACGGAATCATAAACACACAAAAGACGCAGTCATAATCAACCATAAACACACAACGACGTAGCCAGAAAAAATCATAAACACTCAAAGACGTAAACAAACAGAATCATAAACACACAAAGACATAGCCAGACAGAATCATAAACACACAAAGACATGGTCAAACAAAAACATAAACACACACACGTAGCCATACGGAATTATAAACACACAAAGACGCTGCAGTAAAGAACCATAAAGACACAAGGAAGTAGATATACAGAATTATAAACACACAAAGACGTAGCCGTAAGGAATCATAGAGACACAAAGATGTAGCCATACAGAATCATAAACACACACAGACGAAACCGTACAGAATCATAGACACACAAAGACGTAGCCATACATATTCATAAACACACACAGACGCAGCCTTACAAAATCATAAACACACAAAAGATGTAGTCAAACAGAATCATAAAGGAAAAAGACGCAGCCATACAGAATCATAAACACACAAAGACGAAGCCATACGGAATCATAAACGCACAAAAACGTAGTCAAACAGAACCAAAAAGCACAAAGACGCAACCATAAGAATCATAAGCACACAAAGACGAACACATACACAACCATAAACACACAAAGACGTAATCAAACAGAATCATAAACACACAAAGACGCAGCCACAAGGAATCATAAACACACAAAGACGTTGCCATACGGAATCATAAACACGCAAAAGACGTAGTCAAACAGAATCATAAAGCACAAAGACGTAACAAAAGAGAACCATAAATACACAAAGACGCAGCCACGTGGAATCATAAACACACAAAGACGTAGCCATACGGAATCATAAACACACAAAAGACGTAGTCACACAAAATCATAAACACACAAAGACGTAGCCATACGGAATCATAAACACACAAAAGACGCAGTCATACAGAATCATAAACACACAACGACGTAGAAAGAAAAAATCATAAACACTCAAAGACGAAAACGACCAGAATCATAAACACACAAAGACGTGGTCAAACATAAACATAAACACACAAAGACGTAGCCATACGGAATCATAAACACACAAAGACGTAGCCGTATAGAATCATAAACGCACAATCACGCAGTCAAACAGAATCATAGAGACACAAAGATGCAGCCATACAGAAGCATAAACACACACAGACGTAGCCGTACAGAATCATAGACACACAAAGACGCAGCCATACAGAATCATAAACACACATAAGACGTAGTCAAGCAGAATCATAAAGCACAAAGACATACTATACAGAACCATAAATACACAAAGACGTAGCCATACGGAATCACAAAACAGAAAGACGTAGCCATACAGAATCAAAAACACACACAGACGTAGCCGTACAGAATCATAGTCACACAAAGACGTTGCCATACATATTCATAAACACACACAGACGTAGCCATACAAAATCAAAAACAAACAAAGACGTCGCCATACGGAATAGCAAACAAGCGGAGCCGTAGTCAAACAGAATCTTAAACACACAAAGACATAGCCATAGGGAATCATAAACACAGACAGACGTAGCCATACAGGTCTATAAACACAAAAAGACCAAGCCATACAAACTCAATTCATAAACACACACAGACGAAGCCATACAGAATCATAAACACCCAAAGACGTAGCCATACGGAATCATAAAATAGAACGACGCAAACAAACAGAATCATAAACACACAAAGACGTAGCCATGCGGAATCATAAACACACAAATACGTAGTCATACAGAATCATAAACGCACAAACACGTAGTCAAACCGAATCATAAACCACAGAAGAGGTAGCGATGCGGAATCACAAACACACAATGACGTAGCCGTACAGAACAACAGACACACAAAGGCGTAGCCAAACTAAATCATAAAAAGATGTAGTCACACAGAATCATAAAGCATAAAGGCGCAGCCATTCAGGATCCTAAACACACAAAGACGTAGCCATACGATATCATTGACATTCCAAAGACGTAGTCAAACAGAATCATAAACGCATAAACACGTGGTCAAACAGAATCAGAATCATACAGAGACGCAGCGATACCGAATCATATACACACAAAAGACGTAGTTATTCAAAAACCTAAACCCACAATGACGTAGTCATACAGAATCATGTAGCCGTACAGAATCACAGAGACACAAAGATGTAGCCATAAAGAATCATAAACACACACAGATGAAGCCGTACAGGATCATAGACACACAAAGACAAAGCCATCGATATTCATAAACACACAAAGACGTAGCCATACCGAATCATAACGCATAAATGCATAAACACGTGGTCAAAAAATATCTTAATCACCTAAAGACGTAGACATACCGAATGATATGCACAAAAGACGTAGTCATGCACAATCGGAAACCCAAAAACACGTATCCATAAGGAATCATAAGCACACAAAGACGTAGCTTTGCAGAACCAGAGAAACAAAAAGATGTAGTCATGCAGAATCATAAACACACACAGTCGTAGCCATACACATCTATAAACACACAAAGGCGTAGCCATGCAGAATCATAAATACACAAAAGACGTAGTCAAACATAATCATAATCATTAACACACATAGACGTAGCCATACAGAATCATAGAGACACAAAGATAGAACCTTGCAGAATCATAAACACACACAGACATAGCCGTACAGAGTCATATACACGCAAAGACGTAGCCATACATATTCGTAAACACACACAGACGTAGCCATGCAGAATCATAAACACACAAAGACATAGCCTCAAGGAATCATAAGCACACACAGACATAGCCATACAGATCCATAACCACACACTGACTAAGCCGTACAGAATCATAGACACACAAAGACGTAGACATACAGAATCATAAACACACAAAGCCATAGCCATAAGGAATCATAACACACAAAGACGTAGCCATACAGAATCATAAACACACAAACACGTGGTCAAATAGAATCATAATCACACAAAGACGTAGCCATACCGAATCCTATACACACAAAAGACGCAGACTTACGGAATCATAAACACACAAAGACGTAGCCATACAGAATGATAAATACACAAAGACGTAGCCATGCAAAATCATAGAGACACAAAGATGTAGCCATACAGGATCATAAACACACACAGACGTAGCCGTACAGATTCATGGACACACAAAGACGTAACCATACATATTTATAAACACACACAGGTGTAGCCATACATAATCATAAACACACAAAGACGTAGCCATACAAAATTATAAACACACAACGAGTCATATACACACAAAAGACGTAGTCATACAGAATCATAAACACACAAAGACGTAGCCATACAGAATGATAAACACACAAAGACGTATCTGTACAAAATCAAAGAGACACAAAGATGCAGCCATACAGATCGATAAACACACAAAGACGTAGCCATACAAAATCATAACCATACAAAGACGTAGCAATACGGAATCGTAAACACGTGGACTCGTAGTCAAACAGAATCATAAACAGACAAAGACGTAGTCATACAGAATCATAAACACACAAAAGACATATTCATACAGAATCATAAAACACAAAAACCTAGCCGTACAGAATCATGAACACACAAAGACTTAAACAAACAGAATCATAAACACACAAAGACGTAGTCAAATAGAATCATAAACACACAAAGACGTAGTCGAACAAAATCATAAACACACTTAGACGTAGCCATACGGAATCATAAACACAAAAAGACGTAGCCATACAGGATCATAAACACACACAGACTTAGCCATACAAAATCATAAACACACAAAGACGTACCCATACAGAATCATAAACGCACAAACACGTGGTCAAACAGAATCATAATCACACAGAGACGTAGCGATATCGAATCATGTACACACAAAAGACGTAGTCATACAGAATCATAAACACACAAAGACGTGGCCATACAGAATCATAAACACACAAAGACGTAGCCATACAGAATCATAAACACACAAGGACGTAGCCAGAAAAAATCATAAACACTCTAAGACGTAACCATGCAGAATCATAAACACAGAAAGCGGTAGCCATACGGAATCATAAACACACACAGACGTAGCCTAATAGTATAATAAAAAGACAAAGACGACGTAGCCATACAGAATCAGGAACACACAAAGACGTAGCCAAACAGAATGATAGACGCACAAAGATATGGCAATAAGGAATCATAAACACACACACAGACGTAGCCTAACAGAATCATAAACTCACAAAGACGTAAGTGGAGGCCGAGATAAGCGCAGATCGCACCGAGTGCATAATCATCGTCCGTATAAAACCTTGAAATCTAAAAATCCCTATTTATTATCTTCTCCATCTTGTGCTTCGTTCCAAGCTTCCAATGCCATTCCTCATCGTATACTCCTCTTCTTAATCTTCTTCCTCCGATTACTCTTCCTACCGTTTATCCTCCTCCTCTTTTCACTTCCATCTTCTCCCTTATTCTAATCGTGTCCTGAACCAAAACAATCGCACACTGTTAGTCCTTCTTTGTCTTCAGTCGAATGCAATCTGCAATCATTCGCATCCATTGATCCATCCATCCATCCATCCATCCATCCATCCATCCATCCATCCATCCATCCATCCATCCATCCATCCATGCATCCATTCATCCATCCATTCATCGATCCATCCACTCATGCATGCATCCATCCCTCCATTTTTTCATCCATTAATCTGTTCATTCATTCATTCAATCATTCATTTATCCATCAATGCACCAATCCATCTGCGATGACGATGCATTGCCTGATACCTTGGAATCGCAGATGGCCTGTCTCCTTCCTCTCCTTGGCAGAGGTGATGATGGTTCCTCCGCTGGTGCCTCGCTGTCTTCCTCCTCCGATTGACTCCTCGTACTCTCTCCTCCACAAGAACTACTTCGACGAACGTCCTTCAAAAACGAAAACAGCACAACATACAGCTCCTCAGAAATACTTACATATATACATACGTATATGCATATATACATACATACATACATAAAAACATACATACATACATACATACATATATATATATACATACAAACATACACACAAACAAATATCTATACACACATGCAAACATATTTACTTATAGATGGACAGACATTCAGATCCATAGCAACGAATAACGTAGTCTACTTATCAACGCTGACATAAAAACAGAGGGAGAAGGAGGAGGGGGAAGAGGAGGAGGACGACGACGATGACGACGAGGAAGAGGAGAAGGAGGACAAAAGGAAGATGAAAAACTACCTTCCTCGTGAAATAGCTTCAGGTGTGATATTTATCCCTTCTTAGCCAATAGCCATCTATATAGCACCAGTTACCCAACACCACAACATCCACCCACACAACAAAAACCCTCAGCACGTATTACCACGACAGAAGGCGTCACTGTTTAACGACGGACACACACATACACGCACGCCTACAGACAGAAAAAGAGAGAGACAGAGAGAGAGAGACAGACAGACAGAGACAGAGAGAGAGGCAGACAGACAGACAGAGACAGACGACAGACAGACAGAGACAGGTGACAGACAGAAAGACAGACAGACAGACAGAAGGCGGGAGAGACAAACAGTCAGAGGGGTAGAGAGATGAATCCGTCGTCCATTATAATTGAGTTCCGTCCTTAACTTATTCTCTTCTTATTCTTCTTCTTCGTTTCCTTTCCTTCCATTTAGTTACTTCTTCCATCTGGACTTGAGGCTGACTATAATGGCACTCTCAATTCATTCAATGTTTGTTTCCTTGAGATATAATTCACCGGATACGTGGCAATATAGCCTGGCTCCGAGTAGGGATCTTGAAGGGGTGCCACATAAATTTTCTGAATGAATAAATGAGTATTACAGGGCACCTGTTGTATCTGTTTCTTTCTGAACGAACAGAATGAAACGGAGTAGGCCCATAACGTCGATTAAACAAAGCCATTCACATTCTTTCCGAACAAAATTCCGTCAATTTGAATATCAAGCAGTGTGCTCTCAACCGTTTCTACACTTTGTGAGTAATGTTGAGTCTGAGTCGATTACTGTGCTCGCTGCCGAGTCCACCACCAGAACGTTCCTTGTTATGGATGATGCTAATGTCACCGACAGTGCATACCGCTTAGCAGCCGCCATTTTCTTGTGCTATAGTACAGACGCGTGGTCTGGAATTTGCATGCGCTTCATCCGAAAGCCTTTGTAACTGGGCAATACAGATTCCAGCAACACAACATCTGTTACTAAGAATTGAATGTATGTTATCTAGCCGGGTACTACACTCTAAATATGTAAACACTGCCTCATTGTAAGCTGTCTCTAAACTCGCCATTGTTCAAACTGCTTACGATTATGATGCTGGCTGTTGGTTGCTGATGGGACGTTTTGGAGTTGACCTAATATAGCGACAGAGGCAAATCATCGACTCTGCATTTTTGGAAAATGTTTCTCTTGCATTACTAAAAGGCCACATGCCTACTTAAATGCGCAAGAATAAAGAAGCCACCGTGACATGCCAGTCGCTATAAGGTAATAGAGAGAGAGAGAGAGAGAGAGACAGACAGACAGACAGACAGACAGAGACAGAGACAGACAGACAGAGAGACAGACAGATAGACAGAGAGACAGAGACAGAGAAGAGACAGAGACAGAGAGAGAGACAGAGAGAGACAGACAGACAGACAGACAGATAGACAGAGAGACAGAGACAGAGAAGAGACAGAGACAGAGAGACAGAGAGAGAGACAGAGACAGAGAGAAGAGTAGAAAGTAAGGGAGCAAGAGAGAGACAGTCACCAAGAAGGACAGAGAAACATCAGAAGAGTACGTTTTAGTTTTGAAGCGATTTGAATTTGCAAAAGCAAAAGAACAGTTTTCTGGGAAAGGAATGGATTGGATAGAATTGGTTGATGAATGATGAATGATGATCTGATGGTGCAATCCGAGGTCAGTTCCGTTCAAGCTTAAAGAAAAGTTGACGAATGCGTCATGAACCGATTTGTCGCCGGATGTCTGAGGATCGGAAACGAGGCGCAGTTTATGATCTTTATTGCGAGTCAATTCTTCAATAATATTCCATCGATCACTTTCATCCATGCAGGACCTGGCCTGGGGGTCCCGTTAGCAAAATGGTGTTGAAGGAGTTTCTCAATTCCAATTAGTCAGTGGGTCCTTAGACATGAAAAATCACAGAGGTGTTTTTCCACCATGACGCCACGAATGACGTAAATGCAAAATAAAAAATGTCCGCCGTCGGCCATATTAGAAGATTTAACTTTTCTATTCCTTACTGCATTCACGTGCGTAATACCTCTGATATTGCTAATTTCAGTATGTGGATTTCATTTCTGACGTTGATTTGGTCATTAGGGGTCATCTTTGGTTTTAAAGAGCATGGTCAAGGACATTTTGATGAACTAACGATGTCGAATATAACTTAGGGTCTTAGATAGTAACCGAGAACACTATAGACTACGGCATCGAACAAATATATGGAAGACCTGACGGACGGACAGATAGATGGATGGACGGACGGACAGACAGACAGACTGACAGACAGACAGACAGACAGACAGACAGGCAGACAGATAGATAGATAGATAGACAGATAGATAGATAGATACAATACAACACAAATGTAATTTGATATCTACTTTCTTACAATTAGTTTACGGAATGCACATTCGACGGCGCAATTGCAGTTGTAATGCAGAGCAATTGTTTGGCCACCGTCGATTATGCAAAAATGTTGATAAATTATGCGAAAAATCGCATAATCGCATATACCACGGATCCTAGTCATCAACAATTACGTCGTCTGGTCGGTAAACTGTAGCCCCTATAGGCTGACAATAGCCTGGACAAGCCAATTATAGTTGACACTGACCAAAATTTCCGAACTTTATGCAACGATTTGCAAAAACTTTCCATTTTAGGAATTTATGCGAAAATCCCCAGTTTTTGCAATAAACGTGCGAAATCGCATAGCCGCATAAACCACTGGGCTCCACCAATTGTGTGCGAAGGACTTTTTCAAGATCCCTACACAGTAACTCCTCGGACGAGGATCGAACCTGTACTCTCCGCGTTACATGCCGACCTCTCTAATCAATCGGCTACCGCGCCCCACCGAAAGCTGGATAGGACGGAAGGAGCAGAGGATAAAAGGATGAAGGGTGGAGAAAGGTGATTAATGGAAGGAGGAGCAAGCGAGAGAGGAATGAAAGACTTTATATTGGAGAGAGAGTGAGTGAGTGAGAGAGAGAGAGAGAGAGAGAGAGAGAGAGAGAGAGAGAGAGAGAGAGAGAGAGAGAAAGAGAGAGAGAGAGAGAGAAGAGAGAGAGAGAGAGAGAGAGTCAGACAGACAGGCAGACAGAGACAAGGGCAGAGACATAGAGACAGAGAGACGGACACAGACACAGAGAGACGCAGAGAAACAAACAGAAAGGAAAGTAGGAAGGGGTGGAGTGAGCAGAAGCTGTGGCACGCGTTGGCAGAAGCGGTTGCCACTGACAACAGATGAGAGGGCCGCGTGTCATTGCGTTCGAGATGCTTAACCGAATCGATTTTCTGTTTGACTGGATGTTGCCATGGCTCCAGTTGCCATGGATGCAGTTGTCATGGCTCCAGTTGGTCACGAAGTTAACGACGTCATAGGTCGTCTTCTGTTTTATTCTTAGCAAAAATATAGGCTGAGGCCGATTAAAAAGCATTTGCTATATATTACACAAATAATTCTATTGCGCTGCCAAATGAAATTGCATTTTAGACCCAAGAGAGAACTGATAGCATTCCAAACACTTCGAAAAAAGAAGTAAATCCGAAAAAATGTATTGCGGCAGATTTTCACGGCTTCAATCAGTGAAGGTCATTAGGTAGAAAAATACATAAGTCAATTATGGTAATTGAATGGAATCCAGAGGGTCATTTCAGGTCATTGAATGAAATTAGACGAGAATTATTGCTGGTGATCGGGTAGAAGCAGCCTATAATTGACAGCCTGTGCTGTTTTGTTGCATAATCAATGAGGCGGTGCTGCGTACTTGGTCCTAAACTACGACGACATCCCAAGGATTGAACGCACATCGATCTTCTCGATATACGACGCACAAACAGCCGTACGTCGTCGGATACTGGGTATGCAAGCAGTGCGTGGCTCAGACAGCGGCGGCACCGACAGCAATGACGACGACGACGATGATAGTAGGCTGTAAACTGATGTGATGGTTCTTCCCTTCGGACAGTGCTAAACCCGCGACCCCTCCCACACACGCCCTTCGGTGAAGAAGCAGAGACCAATTAGGAAATGATTGCGAGCGACGCCTAAGAGGAGGAGTGACTGCTTTCATCGGACTGTCTGTGACGCAGCTAACAATTGCTTCCATGACATTCTCTTGTCTTCCTTCTCCTACCTTTTTCCGATACTCCTATCCAATTCTTCCCTCTCCTTGTAATTATATCCATCAGTAAAAACAGGGAATAATATCTTTGGCCCAGAACGCCATCGGTTGCAGGAAGCATCGCCTGACTCCAAGAAGGGGGAACTGTCCTCAGTGCCATCTGCAATCATCCCTGCCTCCCATTCCAAATCGCTTCCGATACATTTCGCTAATGCATTTGTTTCCATCAAATTACCATATATATATATATATATCCATTGTCGCGCACTTTATAGCTATTTCGCGCATTTTCTGTACATGTGCAATAACTACAGATTCAAGAGATGACAAAATATAATTTTATCGACGACAGAAGACGTTTTGAATATGGAGTTGTTTATAAAATTTTCATCACTAACTTGTCAAAAGTCATGTTAATCATTGCTCGCTGGTACTCTATACGACAACTATCAGCAACGTACAAATTTTGCAAATTATTTTTAGATTCATGTAGATTTAGATCCATTAATTTTTAGATTCATTCATATTAAGATTAATTTAGTTTTAAATTCATTCACATTTAGATACACTTATTTTAAGAATCATTCATATTTAGACTCATGTAGATTTACATACATTAAGTCTTAGATTCATTCGTATTTAAATTCATGTAGATTAAGATCCAATTAGTTTTAGATTCATTCTTATTTAGATTCGTGTAGATTTAGATCCATTTAGTTTTAGATTCATTCATATTTAGGTACATGTAGACTTAGATTTAGTTTTATATTCATTCATATTTACAATCATGTAGATTTAGATACATTTAGTCTTAGATTCATTCATACTTAGATTCATGTATATTTAGATCCATGTAGTTTTAGATTTATTCATATTTCGATTCATGTTGATTTAGATCCATTTAGTTTTAGATTAATTCATATTGAGATTCATGTTGATTTAGATCAATTTAGTCTTAGATTCATTCATACTTAGATTCATGTATATTTATATCCATGAAGTTTTAGATTTATTCATATTTCGATTAATTTAGTTTTAAATTCATTCACATTTAGATACACTTATTTTAAGAATCATTCATATTTAGATTCATGTAGATTTACATACATTAAGTCTTAGATTAAAAATTCATATTTAAATTCATGTAGATTAAGATCCAATTAGTTTTAGATTCATTCTTATTTAGATTCGTGTAGATTTAGATCCATTTAGTTTTAGATTCATTCATATTTAGATACATGTAGACTTAGATTTAGTTTTAGATTCATTCATATTTAGATTCATGTTGATTTATATCAATTTAGTCTTAGATTCATTCATACTTAGATTCATGTATATTTATATCCATGTAGTTTTAGATTCATTCATATTTCGATTCATGTTGATTTAGATCAATTTAGTCTTAGATTCATTCATACTTAGATTCATGTATATTTATATCCATGTAGTTTTAGATTCATTCATATTTCGATACATGTTGATTTAGATCAATTTATTCTTAGATTCATTTATATTTTGATTCATATTGATATAGATCCATTTAGTCTTAGATTCATTCATATTTCGATTCACGTAGATTAAGATCCATTTAATTTTAGATTCATTTATATTTAGATTCATATAGATTTAGATCTATTTAGTCTTAGATTCATTCATATTTAATTTCATATAGATTTAGATCCATTAAGTCTTAGATTCAGTCATATTTCGATTCATGTAGACTAAGATCCATTTAGTCTTAGATTCATTCGTGTTTAGATTCATGTAGATTTAGATCCATTAAGTCTTAGATTCAGTCATATTTCGATTCACGTAGATTAAGATCCATTTAGTTTTAGATTCATTCATGTATCGATTGATGTAAATTTCTAGCCATTCAGTTTAGATTCATTCACATTTCGATTCATGCAGATTTAGATCCATTTACTCTTAGATTCATTCACATTTAGATTCATGTAGATTAAGATCCATTTAGTCTTAGATTCATTCATACTTAGATTCATGTATATTTAGATGCATGTAGTTTTAGATTCATTCATATTTAGATTCATGTAGCTTTAGATCCCTTTTGTCTTATATTTATTCATATTTCGATTCATTTAGATTTAGATTCATTTAGCCCAAGATTCATTTATATTTCAATTCATGTAGTTTAAGATCCATTTTGTCTTAGATTCATTCATAATTAGATTCATGTATATTTAAATCCATGTAGCTTTAGATTCATTTATATTTCGATTCGTATTGATTTAGATCCATTTAGCTTTAGATTCAATCATATTTCGATTCATGTAGATTTAGATCCATTTAGTCTTAGATTCATTCGTAATTAGATTCATGTAGCTTTAGATCCCTTTTGTCTTAGATTCATTCATATTTCGATCCATGTAGATTTAGATTAATTTAGTCTAAGATTCATTCATATTTCGATACATGCAGATTAAGAATCATTAAGTCTTAGGTTCATTTATATATAGATTCATGTAGATTTGGATCCATTTAGTCTTAGATTCATTCGTACTTAGATTCATGTTCCTTTAAATCCATGTAGTTTTAGGTTCATTCATATTTCGATTCTTGGAGATTTAAATCCATTTAGTTTTGGATTCATTCATATTTAGAATCTTGTACATTTTAATCCATTTAGTCTTAGATTCACTCACATTTCGATTCATGTAGATTTAGATCCATGTAGTGTTAGATTCATTCGTATTTGGATTCATGTGGATATAGATCCATTTAGTCTTAGATTCATTCATATTTCTATTCATTTAGATTTAGATTCATTTAGTCTTAGATTCATTCATATTTCGATTCATGTAGATTTAGATCCATTTAGTCTTAAATTCAGTCATATTTAAATTCATGTGCATTTAGATCCAAGTAGTTTTAGATTCAATCATACTTAGATTTAGGTATATTTAGATAGATGTAGTTTTAGATTCATTCATATTTCGATTCATGTAGAATTAGATCCATTTAGTCCTAGATTCATTCATATTTAGATTCATGTAGATGTAGATCAATTTAGTCTTATATTCATATATATTTAGATTCATGTAGATTTGGATCCATTTAGTCTTAGATTCATTCGTATTTCGATTCATTTAGATTTAGATTCATTTAGTCTTAGATTCATTCATATTTCGATTCATGTAGATTTAGATACATTTAGTCTCAGATTCATTCATATTTAAATTCATGTAGATTTAGATTCATTTAGTCTTGAATTCATACATGCTTAGGTTCATGCAGATATAGATCCATTTAGTTTTAGATTCATTCATTTTTAGATTCATGTAGGTTTAGATTCATTAAGTTTCAGATTCACTCATATTTCGATTCAAGTAGATTTAGATCCATTTAATTTTAGAATCAGTGATTTTTAGATTCATGTAGATTTCGCGTCATTTCGATACTTAGCCACTTTATAGTTAGACACGACCTAGATTGCCATGTCGTCCAATAGGGGCCGTTGCTTTGAGTGCTTCTGTGTAGTGTTCCTTTTGAAAGGGAAAACAGCAGACACAAACAAGATTCATATGCATCGAACAATCAATCAGTTTATGAACACTATTGATTACATTTTATATTACAGTCTCTAAAGAAAGTACTAATAGGCATTCAAGTGCGAGGGCAGAAGGGGTAGAGTAGAGTTGTATAGTCTCGAGACAGTGTCTCGGTCTCAAGACGTCTAGAGACAGTTTTTTAGTGTCTCGTTCTCGGAAACCTGCTGTCTCTGTCTCGGTTTCGCGGTAGTGTCTCGAATTTTTAGAAACTGTCTTGAAGTGAAAGTCTTGTTCTGGCTCGAAAAAGCGGTCTCGATAAGTATCGCGTTAACTGTCTTGCGCTAGAAGCTGAAACCGGAATCTACGAGAAACGGTAATTCTGGTTAACACGCGAATCACATGATACTAAGACCGATTTAATAATCTTAGAGTGGTAAAGTGTCTGAGAGAACCTGAAATTGTGAAGTTAGCGCAATTTGAAGTTATTGACAAACCAATAGCTATGCCGTGTCGTTTGTCATTGATGTAAAACTACCATAACCGAAACGATCGAAGCAACTTCGAGTTTCTCAGGGTAAGGATATGCGCAAATTTATGATTTCGCTTGGTATTTGGTATCAAATTCGCTTGTTTAAAATCGTCTATAATATTTCAGAGGTGTCTAAAAAGTTTTCTTTATACCATTCAGAAGATAGGTCAAAGAAGAGATATCGAAATGATAAATGCGGCAATATATAAACTGTTCTCGGGAATATAGGGCCTATACATTATAAGCTTCAAATTGAAATTACAAATGAACATTATTCTCGAAAACTTATGGGGCCTATATTTGCATTTTACAGCCTTTTATATAAGATCACTTGTCTATCGGAATTTGCTGTCTCGTACTGTCTTGAACCTAGTGTCTCGGTCTCGGTATTAGTACCTCACTGTCTCGGTATTAGTACCTCACTGTCTCGGTCTCGGTCTCGGCACCTCACTGTCTCGGTCTCGTCTTGGTCTTGAAGTTTCAACTCTTGCATACAACAGTGGCTAGAAGTAGAAGTCAGTGACTGATCCAGAAAGTTGATGAAGGGCCTTATGGGCAACGTCTCGGTCGAAGCCCGGGAAGCCCAAAATTTAATGAGGTCCATTGGGAAGTTGATAACCAGCGGTTAGAGCGTAGAGGGGCAAAGTTACTTCGACGTTTACAGTATGTGATAATCAAATTGAGTAAAATTAACATATATATATAATATATATCTCTATGTACATGTATATATGAAAGAGAGAAACATACAGATAGAGACAAAGATAGAGAGAGCGAGAGAGAGAGACAGAGAAAGAGAGACAGAGAGAGACACAGAGAAAGCCAAGATATACAGAGAGAGAAGGAACAACACGAAAGAAATAATATAAAGAAACGGCATCTTTACAAGCCAATGTTCAGTATAAAAAAAGAAAAAAGCCCATAATTATCCATCAATATGCATTTGAGATTATTTAATAGAAGCATGACATTAAAACTCTGACAATTCAAAATGAGTTGCGTTTTACTATTAAACATATATTAAAGAGTAATAATTATGGGATAATTTGTGTTGCTGAATATTAGATATATAGGGCAACACAAAAGTTCGTTCACCGTTTTCAAACCTAAATATCTCAGTCAAAATGATTCGAATCTCTTAAATATTGTTCAAGCGTATACAAAAGTCAAATATTATATACCACTAAAATTTAAAGTGAAACTTCCGTTAAATAGACGTAACAGTCTACATCACATCGCGCGCATTTCTGGCTTTTTCCTGGATATGACGTCACCATTATTCACTTGACTTGACTTGTCCTTCCTCATTACTGCGGATTGGAGACCAGAGCCAAAACCAAATTTCCTCCATCTCTCTCTGTCCCGCGCACTCCTTATGCAATCCGCTTTCGGCAGTCTCATCCACTCCTCGATGTCATCCATCCACCATCTTCTAGGTCTACCCCGTGCTCTTTTACCATCCACGTAGCCCTGTAGTATGAAGGCCGGCAAACCGTCCGCTCTGACAATGTGTCCGAAATAGTTCAACTTCCTTTCCTTCACCACCTCCAATAATCTATGGTCCGGATGTACTTCCTGCAGTATGGACTCATTTGTTCTGTTCTCCCTCCAGTTGACTTTCAGCATCCTTCTGTATGTCATCATTTCAAAAGCTGATATTCTTCTTTTGTCCTACGTCTTCAGTGTCCATGTCTCGCACCCATACATCGCCACCGACCACACCATCGTCCTCATAACTCTTGCCTTCAATCAAGTTCCAATTGATCTGTCCCTCCATACAACAGCAGGCGATCCCACAGCCGCTCTTGCCATTCTTAGTCAGGCTCTTATCTCTCCACTTCCATCCTCTGTTTCATCCAGCAAGGCTCTCAAGTATCGGAAAGATTCCACCTGCTCTAAGAGTTCGCCGTTACATGTGATCTCCATATTTTCATGGGCTCTACTCGCTCTCATTACCATCGTTTGTTGGTGTTTATTTCCAGTCCATATGACTTGGATATCTCGTTTATTCTGTCTAGCTGGAGCGCCTCCGCCGATGTGGCGACGAGTACGATATCATCTGCGTATCGTAGGTTGTTTATTACTCGTCCACTTATTGATATGCCGATCCATTTGAGTTCATCTGCAGATTCCCTCATCACCTCCTCTGAGTAGCAGTTGAACGACAATGATAACACCAAGCATCCCTGTTGTCCTACCCCTTCCCTATCCTGAACCATTCTGTTGTTTCTTTTTCTACTTGAACTGCAGCCTGCTGCTTCTTGTACAGGCTGTTGAGTACTTTCACCACCTGTTTATCCACCCCCATTTCTTCCATCACTCTCCAGAGCTTCCCCTGTTTGACTGAGTCAAAAGCCATTGTTCACGCCGCCTATTATTGAGTAAAGATAGCAGTATGGACACTGGACTGTGGAATACTGGTCTAATTGGGGTGGGATGTCATCCGGGGGATTCACTTGCCTTCACTGTGTGCCAAAAGGTACCAGACTGAAATCTCAGTACTACATTACACATATTCTCGAGCAATACGTGAAGGCAGCGATTGATAGACAATCAGACAACGGAAGTGTTATGCAATGAAAGTCATTTTGTTGACAATGATCTTAGAGTATTTCAGCTGGATGATGCACGCTGTCACACATGTACATCAGCTGTGACGATGAAGTGGCTAGACGACAACATCCCGTAACACATGGAGTAGAAAGATTGGTCACCTAATACTCGGGACCTCTCTCCTAATGAGAAATTGTCAAGTATTTAGTGTCTCAGCCTTTATTAAAGATCTTGAGCCAAGGAATGTTGATCAGCTCAAACTTCGCCTCCAACGAGCGTGGAAATCGATATAAGTTGGGACACTTCAGTTGCTGATCCAGTCTATGCCGTAGGGGCCTACGGCTGTAAGACTTACAAGGTAACAATATTGTGTTATGGTCTACTAGGCCCAATATTTTGTGTACAGTGATATTATAATGAACAAACTGTACAGCATGGCAACTTTTTGCAAGAAACTGGTTCTCTTTAATTTATATTTTACCATGATTAATTCGACCATACCGCAAAAATAATTGATATAAATAAATCAGTGAGAAGCAG
This sequence comes from Bimastos eiseni, assembly GCA_959347315.1. Classification (NCBI taxonomy): domain Eukaryota; kingdom Metazoa; phylum Annelida; class Clitellata; order Crassiclitellata; family Lumbricidae; genus Bimastos; species Bimastos eiseni. Next base: position 194,061 of record OY365809.1, on the reverse strand, counting down.
AGTGACTATGACGTGGCAGAGGAGTTACAGCTACAACAAATAATGATAGCTTCATACACGACCAACTTCAGTTAATAATCATCTTATCAGGTCATGTAACTTGAGATAAAGTCTGCAGTCTGTCAGTCGGTCTGTCAGTGTATATGATTACCTGATGAAGTTGCTTGGTGAAACTAGGGTGAGTGATGCAAGGATTGGTGAAAATTGGTTGTTGTCAAATTTGCAAATGAATTCAGGAAGTTTATGTTCGGTAATATTCAGTATACTGGTCATGGAGAGGAAAGGATTATAAGCAACAGGTGCAGAAACCATACAAATAACGCTGAATATTTTGTTTTGAATGGTAATGAGTACACATAATATAATCTCGAGTGATAATTCGATACCAAAACAGTTGGTTAAAAAAGGAAAGACAGAAGAATAAGAAATACGTGTGCAGATTGAAAACAGTGGTGATGGGCGATTATATATAAGTGAGATATTCTTTGCTATTTTTCCTTTTTAATGTGTGTATTTAAAGTCAGAGAAACTGGTAAACATCTTATACAGTTTCACACCTATAGAAACCTAGTCGCCATTATCTTGGATGATGGCAGAGTGTTGTTTCTCAGAGATGCAATGTCGAACAGAGGAAGGGGATGTCTTCGAGAGAAATCAACAACAATTTGGTTGGTTCTAGTAGCATCGTGGTCATACTTCTCTGATTGTAATTTAATTGCGATCTATTAAAATTCAATAAGTTCATCGCTATTTAGATATCACAAGATGTGTCTTCATTAATAGTAATAGTCTTGCATTTTCATGTATATGTATGTATAACGTATGCGGCCATTTTATGCAAATATATACGATAAAATAAGAAGCAATTGTGAGCAGAATTGTTTGATGAATTCTAGCAGCAGACTTTCCGTTTTCAGCCGATTAATAATAATTATTCTCTGATAGAATATTCGTTCATCTTCGGTTCAGATGTTGAACGACGACGCTAATGATTTATATATCAGCCATTACTGTAGTTCAGCATTTGATTCAGTGGACCATTCCATTCTCCTTCAGCGGCATTCTATTTCTTTTGGCTTGACTGGCGGTCCTCTTGAATGGCTCCGCTCCTTTCTTACCTACCGTACCAATTGTGTAGTTACTGGTACTTCTCGGTCTCGCTGGGTCCCTGCCCCTTTTGGAGTTCCTCAGGGTTCAGTGCTGGGTCCTTTGCTCTACATTCTTTACACCTCTGATATCAGTCCCCTGCTTACTCTATCTGGCCTATTGCATCAATTGTATGCAGATGACATTCAAGCTTATGTCCATTGCAAAGTAGCTGCAGCAATGGTCTCGGTAGGGCTGATGTGTGATGCCATAAATATCCTCTCTGGATGAATGGCCTCGAATCGCCTCCTCTTAAATCCCTCCAAAACAGAATTTATATGGATTGGCAGTCGCAGGCACCTGGCTGAGCTGGGTATGCAGGTATTGGCTGAGACCTATCCTCACATTACTTTGTCATCTGTTGTGCGTGATCTGGGTGTATTGCTTGATCAGGAGCTTAGTCTCTCGCAACATGTAAACCAGGTTACTCGTAACTGCTACTATCAGCTGCGTCAGCTTCGTGCAGTTATTCGCTCTCTTACCTTTGAGGCTTCAGTAGTCCTCGTTCATGCCTTTGTAGCCAGCAGAATTGATCACTGCAGCGCTGTTCTGGCTGGTCTTCCCTGTACCTTAATGGTGCGTTTAGATCGCGTTCTTCGCTCTGCGGCCAGGCTTATTGGACATATACCTAAATTTTCACCGGTTTCTGCTTATAATTATGCGCGATGTCCTTCACTGGCTACCGGTTCAACAGAGCATTACTTTCCGCATTGCGACACTAGTTTGGCGGTGTCTCTCTGGTTGTGCGCCATCTTACTTGATTGAACTGTGTCGTCCGGTGTCTGAACTCCTGTCGCGTAGAGCTCTGCGCTCTTCCGGTGTCCAGGGCCCGCTCGTCGCTAATAATGCGTCGAGCTTTCTCAGTGGTTGGTCCGTTCACCTGGAATGGGCTCCCGGTTGCCCTCCGTCTTCCCCCTTACAATGATCTACCTACCTTTTGTAAGCTGCTAAAGTCATTTCTTTTTGGCCGTGGCTGGGCTGGGAGCACCTCCGAGTAGTTTCCCTTGAAGAGGCGCTATATAAATTATCGAAATGAATGAATACTGAACTAATCGCACCGTTGCTATACTTCTCTTCCATTTTTCTGTTGCTATTCCACTCGGAAGACCTGAGTGATTTTCAAGGCTCTGATTCGTCGCAAGCTCTATAGTATATATGAACATGCATTGCCATAATACAAAAACATAAGCACTGTGCATGACATGCATCTCAAGACCTCATTGCATTTGTAACGGGTTCATTACTTCATCACCTGGAAGTTGGATCTTGCCTTACTTCATGCTTTCTGCCGTTATGAACATTTATATAGCGCCCCTTCAAGGTTACTACCCAGGAACGCTCCCAATTGTTATAAAGTGCTATTATTACTAGTAATGAACGCAAATCTTGAGGTAATTATTATATTAACATGAACATATAAAATGAGAGCACAAAAATAATTATTACAATGTCCATGATATACAATTAATCTCTCCACGACTACAGTCTAATGACCTCACTTAGAAGATCTAAGTCTATCTATTATTATTTCAGGTATAATCTAGCCTCCACAACCATTCTTAGAGATGATTAAATTTTATACGCTTGTGTTCGCCCTTGCTTGTCTCGGACAGTTACTCGCTTTCTTCAGTGTCCCTTGTTGTCGTTTCTATTTTAAGTTTCTTCTCAATCAATTCGTCGACTCTAGTTTTGGTCCCTCCCAGAACCTGACGATAACTTGTGGCGATCCAATCATCAAATCAACAGTTCAAATTACTCCAAAAGGAAGAAATCGTTCGCCTGATTAACTACAGGGTGTGAACATTAACCCAAGCTGTAGCAAACGTTGTCTTCGACGTTCACAGCTTTCTAGTTTTTTCAGTATATCCCAAATTGCGTTCTGCGGAACCCTTGGGTTCTGTGAGGCGAATACAAGGGTTCCGCGGAAAACACGCAGTGTTGAACATATGAAGCCTTTCTGCTTAACATCTGTGTGTAACTTTATATGAAAGAGAATTCATATGTCATTGTCACCAATATTTGTGTTATTGTTTATCTAGTGTAGGCCTAAATCTATAATTGTCTGCATTCTCAAGCGTTTTTACCTACAACATAATATGTTTAGTTTTGGACAGGCGTTCAGCCAAAAAATTTAAGATCAAAAGGGTTCGACGGCTAAAAAAGAAGCGCTGCTCTATATCGACATAGTTTATGTACGGACGACACTCCCCTAGCTCTTCACTACTGTTTGACCGCTTCCTTCGAATCAAATTAGCAAACATTTGTCGAGCGATTAGGAGGGGCAGATTAATAAAACATCAAACAGTCACCTACACCAAAAAAAATTACTCTCCATTTTCTGAAATCTTAAGAACATGCCACAAGGATCTAAGGATTGGTGAACAAAAAGAAACCAAGTTACTGAAAAAGAAACAGTGACGCCAGCGTTGATCAAGTATGAAATGTTTTTTCTCGATCACAGATATTTTAAAGAAATGTGGATCAAAGAAAGTTATTGGCAAAGAAAACCCGGCGTAAAACGTTGATTGACAAATCACAATGTCAAGAAGTTACAGTAATAATAAACGTCATTCAAACACCATCACTGAGCAGCGAGTCTTTTCTAATCTTATTCGCAGTCACTGCTGGACATCCAGTAGCAATTATTGTAGTCTGCAGACCTTGTAAGATGGTGACAATGCAAATGGCGTTTGTTCTACATTGAATGTGATCGAATTTTGCAATTCGAAACTAAAATTGTCCAAATATCGGAATTAAGTCAATTATGTGCTGAAAATGGTAACGTTGGCATAGGAATTCGCTGTAGAACGCTTTGCACAATTATTCATATCTCCAGAGCGCTCTGTTCGCGAGCCTTTATTGGGACAGTAAGAAACACTTTCAGGTTTATAGTTGAGCTGTATATATATATATATATATATATATATAATATTATATATATATGTGGGATAATAGATTATATATAGATTATACGTTACAGCATGAACAGCTTGCTCACGTAGATACATATACATATATGTATATAGGTGTATATAAATATATATAATAATATACATATATATATATATATGAGTCAAATATAAAATATAGAAGAGAAGAGAAAGAGACGGAAGAGAAGATAAGGTGACGGAATCAAATCTTGATAATATGACGATTGTCAGTCTTCTTCTGTGTCTTCTTCGTTTTCTTCGTTTTGTTTAGAATCAGTGATGCAAATGGTTGCAGGTGCAACTCTGCTCAATGACTGCCCGAGGCATTGTCACATGACGTCGTCGTCGTTGTCACATTTCACAGTGCCACTCCATCCTAATATCTTTCAGTCTCTGTGTCTGTCAGTCTCTATTTCTGACTGTCAGTCGGTCTGTCTTGTCTCTGTGTCTGTCTTCCAGTCTCTGTGTCTGTCTTTCAGTCGGTCTGTCAATCTCTATGTGTGCTTGTCATTCTATCTGTCAGTCTCTATGTCTGACTGCCATTCTCTATGTCTGTCTGTCAGTCTCCATGTCTGTCTGTCAGACTCCATGTCTGTCTGAAATTCAGTTTGTCAGTCTCTGTGTCTGTCTGTCAGTCTCTGTGTCTGTGTGTCAGTCGGTCTGATATCTCTATGTCTTTCAGTCGGTCTGTCAGTCTCTATGGCTGTCTGTCAGCCTCTGACTGTTCTTCAGTCTGTCTGTCAGCCTCTGTGTCCGTCTGTCAGTTTCTGTGTCTGTTTGTCAGTCGGTCTGTCAGTCTCCATGTCTGTCTGTCAGTCTCCATGTCTGTCTGTCAGTCTCTGTGTCTGTCTGTCATTCTCTGTGTTTGTCAGTCAGTCGGTCTGTCAATCTTTATGTCTGCCTGTCACTGTCTCTGTCTCTATGTCTGACTGTCAGTCTCTATGTCGGACTGTCAATCAGTCTGTCAGTCTCTATGTCTGACTGTCAGTCGGTCTGTCAATCTCTTTGTCTGTCTGTCAGTCTCTATGTCTGAATGTCAGTCGGTCTGTCAATCTCTTTGTCTGTCTGTCAGTCTCCATGTCTGTCAGTCAGTATGTAAGTCTCTATGTCTGACTGTCAGTCTCTGTGTCTGTCAGTTTCTATGTCGGACTGTCAGTCAGTCTGTCAGTCTCTATGTCTGACTGTCAGTCTGTCTGTCAGTCTCCATGTCTGTCTGTGAGTCGGCCTGTGAGTCTCTGTGTCTGTCTATCAGTCTCTATGTCTGTCTGCCTCTGTGTCTGTCTATCAGTCGGTCTGCCAGTCTCTATGTTTGACTGTCAGTCCGTCTGTCAGCCTCTATGTATGTGTGTCAGTCTCTGTGTGTGTCTGTCAGTCTCTATGTCTGACTGTCAGTCGGTCTGTCAGACTCTGTGTCTGTCTGTCAGTCAGTGTGTATGTCTGGCAGTCTCTATGTCTGCCTGACAGAGACTGACAGACCGACCGTCTGTCTGTTTCTGTGTTTGTCTGTCAATCGGTCCTTCGACTGCTTGTCTGTATTTCGATGTGTGATTGTGTGTGTGTAAATTGTTGAGTGCGGCTGAAGATGAACCTGAACAAGACGGACAGAGACACAGAAGCAGACAAAAACAAACAGTAAAACAAACTCTTTGTCACTCGAAAAGAAAACCTGCCTTATACAGACATAGTAACACAGACAACCTCATGGACAGGCAGGTGATGTGACAGATACACAGAGAGACAGACAGATAGACATACAGAGAACAGACATAGAAACACGCACGATACGGATAGACAGACAGACAGACAGACAGACACCGAAGCAGAGAGAGAAACAGACAAACAGACAGCCTATTGTATAGATGATCGTTCATAGCGAGATAAGCTGACTTTAATAGCTGCTGCTGCTGTTGGTCGGTCGGTCGTCGCTTTCATTGCCTGTCGAACGCATTTCGTCGTCCATCGATTTAGCTTCTCCATTCCTCCGTCCATTTGTTTATTCTTCCGTCCATTCATCCATTCTTCCGTTTGTCCGTCTGTCCATCATTCCATCCATTTGCCTGTTTTTCCGTCCGTTTGTTCGTTCGGTGGGATACTTTTTATTGGGCGTTGTACAGAAGAGCTTTCAATGGTGCTAATGTCAACAGTTGAATCGATCGTTAATTCAACTAAGTCTTCTTACGTCTTCGTCGTCTCTGCTCTGCTACACGACGCTAAGGCACAGTCATACCTAACCAAAAAGATCGACTCTTATAGAGGCGAATCTGGCGCATTTAGTGGTCGATAAGCCTCGAATCCGTCCAAAACTTTGAACCGCCAATGGATTCCAGAAGATAACTGGCGAATTTTCGTCAATTCTCTAAAGATCTCAACTGAATTCTGCCGATGAAGGTTGTGCTTATTTTGCTTTGGTAACAATTCTGTCCCCAATGAAGAAGACATGACGAAATGCGTTGGCTCCTCTACCCTAGACGCTGCAGGGTATCAACATATTTACGACCATTGAGTAGGGTTCAAAGAGATTGTACATTTTCAAAGAATCTAATGAACATGTAAGAAATAAAACAGCCGCTTAGTTTTGATATTCAGTCATCCTAGACTCAAGAAATTATACGCTAATCAGTCAAAGCACAAAATCCTAACAATAGAAATAGTAAGTGAAATGACTTCCTTGTGAACCAATGCGCTTTTACAACATTGAGGTTAGACGGAGTGGATGTGAGACTGCCGTTAAGCAACATCATCGGCTGCCCCAATGGAACACCGCCCCTTTGATAAGCCTGAATGCGTAACAAGCACCCTGCTCCGGTAAATAGACGCATTTACTGACTAAAGTCTCTCTAAAGTCTAACCTCCCACACAAGAAAATTTCTCAAGGGTGCTACATTGGAGTGGATGATAAGTAATAATTAAGTATGCAAATGTTTCTCTCTCTCTCTCTCTTTCTGTCTCTCTGTCTCTCTCTTTCAGCATCATGTGTGTTTTTGTGTGTTGTGAGTGGGTTGTTTAGGTGTATGTGAGGGTCTGCTTGTCAACTTCAACAACCAACTGTCAATCAACAGGACATTTGCTTTGGCCATCCAGCAGGCTGCTACCAATCATATCTGCTCAATCAACTAAACTCCGCCTACGTAAGCATGTCCCAGTTATGTGCTACGCCACAGAACTCGTGACTGAGGTAGAATCGACATTTTTGTCACTACTAACAATGTAGGCCTACTGGTATTCCGTATTTTCAGTTAATCATACGAGATGTGGTAGTGGTGGATGAGGTGGTGGGTGATGGTGAGTGTGTGATGGTGGGTGATGGTGAGTGTGGTGGTGGGTGACGGTGCGTGAGGTGGTGGGCGATGGTGTGTGAGGTGGTGGGTGATAGTTGGTGATGGTGAGTGAGGTGGTGGATGTGGTGGTTGACGGTGGGTGAGATGGTGGAGGCGGTGGGCGATAGTAGGTGAAGTGGTGGAGGCAGTGAGTGAGATGGTGAGTGAGGTTGTGGATGTGGTGAGTGTGGTGTTGATGTGTACTAGTCTCTCACCGATATCTCGTCCTGTTCGCTCGGTCGTTCCTCTTCAACAACTGGAAGAAAGAATGCCTCTGAACAATCCGATCTCTCTCTTCTTCTGTACCCTTCGTTCCTCGATCGAAACGACTTGAACGACAACGCGATTAGAACGCGACAGACAGCCTTTCGAAACCGATAATCAGCGGCTGCCTTCGTCGTCCTTCGACTGGACCGAGCGCTCCCTACTGTCCCTCCTCCTCCTATCCCTGCTGCTGCTGTTGGTCCGTTGGCCAGGGTGGCACCTGATCCACCCGTACCCGAAGGACACGACGACGATGACGATGAGTCCTTCATCCGACACCCAGCGCCAGACTCCATGTCCTTATCGTCTCCTCGCATATCCTTCGACGACGACTCCGTATTTTGTCGCCGTTGCCATCTTCAGCAGTTCATCATCAATCAGTAGGTCATCTTTGTCACTTCAGACGAAGAACACCTGTTGCCTTCTCTCCATCTACAGACCAGACGAACGATGCAGTCTCCAACATCAACAGACATCACATCGAAAACGCAGTATTCGCTGATGACCGCATCTGTGACTGTCACTGACTGATACTCTGCCTCTCTTTCAATGCCCTCCAATCCTTAGCCTAATTATCCCCAGTGCGGTCGAGTTCAATGCCACCACACACTCTATCTCTGTCTCTCTCTGCCTCTCTGTCTCTCTCTGTCTCTCTTTGTCTCTGTCTCTCTCTGTCTGTCTATCTCTCTCTCTCTCTCTCTCTCTCTCTATATATATATATTTCGAGATCTTTCTATCTGTCACTTCATTGGACGTAGTATGTCAGTCTCGTTCAATTCGTTTCGATGACTGTGGAGGCCATAATTGGCGCCTCCATTACCTCACTCAAGTCTGTGCGCCTAATTTAAATTCGCCTAATTTCGTAAATTTGTAAATATTTCTTTATAATTCTCTGTGTTTACAGTGAGAATAACAATTAATTCTCTCTGTTTGAAATCAGATGCAGTTGCTAATACGTAGGCGTTGTCAGCTGAACATTTTGAAGTCGAATCACAGACGTTCGCTGTAAATTGGTTTACATCCGAAAACGACTTTCACTTGAATCCAGTTCGTAAGTAATCCGATCGAATCTGCGTTTATTAGGAATCCGACGAAAGAGAAATCATGGAAGGAAATCGTTTACAAATTTCAGTTATTTAGATACACGGATGACCAAAGCATAGCACAGAACAGCGAGTCTCTGCGATTAACTTCAGTTTCATACATGTATCTCACAAGTTGTCACCAGTGAAGCGAGGAATGAAGGAAGGGACGAAGAACCGACGGACGGATAGGGAATCAGTGTTCAGGAGAGGATCTTGGCGCCGTTGCAATCTTTCGAGGAGCAACAGATGGCTTGGTTGTCATTCGCCGATTCCAGTGGCCACAGGTGCCAGAGTCAATTGAAATCTTCGAGTGTCATCCAACGGATAGGATGGAGGGAGGGACGAAAAGATGAAAAGAAGGAAGGCAGAGGGAAGAGAAAGCAAGGACGGAAGGAAGGACGGGAGGATAGAAGGAGATAGGGCGGAGGAGGAGGAAGAGGAGGACGAGAGGAGTGACATGGTCGTTGCTACCACCGCCTGTGATGATGATGATGATGGTGATGATAATGAGGATGACGATAAATATGATGAAGAGGAGGAAAAAGAGCGACCGACTAACTAATTAACTACTTAGCATCATAGAGTTCAGGTGACGGCGTTAAGGCAACCTCTCACTGTGAACCAAATGAAACTGGAAGAGGAGAACGACGACGACGAGGAGGAGGACGAGGAGGAGGAGGAGGAGGAAGAGGACGAGGAGGAGAACTAACAGTCGATGCTGTGCGCATGCTCACCAGTCTTTTTCCAGGCCAATCACGAATTGCTTGGACTACGCAGGCAATTCGTTGTCCGTAGACGAAGCGAGAGACGAAGCGAGAGACGAAGCGAAGGAGGTGAGAAACTCTGACGACGACTGCAGCAGCTCATCCATCGCTTCAACCATCGGTCGAGCGATGCATGTCGAACGCCAAACAGCGCCACCAGCATCATCAGCAGCAGCAGCGGCAACCGCATCATCAGCAACCGCAGCATCAGCAACTGCAGCATCAGCAACTGCTTTAGTAGCCGCCGACGAATACATGTCGACCAACCATAGAAGACGCGCAGCATCCGCAGCTGAATCAACCAAGGCAGAGGCAGAACACCTAAAGAGGACGACGAATGGAAGAAGTCTGGCCTGGAGGAGGAGGAGAAGGAGGAGGAGGGGGAGGAGGAAGAGGAGGAAGAAGAGAAGGAAGAGGAGGAGGAAGAAGAGAAGGAAGAGGAGGAGGAGGAGGAGGAAGAAGAGGAGGAGACGGAGGAGGAGAAAGAGGATGAAGAAGAGAAGGAAGAGGAGGAGGAGGAGGAAGAGGAGGAGGAAAAGGAGGAGGAGGCGGAGGAGCAGGAGCAGGAGCAGAAGGAAGAAAGAAAGATGATCAGGAGGAGGAGGAGGAGTAGGAGAAGGAGGAAGAGGAGGAGGAAGAGGAGGAGTAGGAGAAAGAGGAGAAGGGGAGAAGGAGGAAGACGAGGAGGAGGAGAAAGAGGAGAAAGATCAAGAGGAGGAGCAGCAAGAGTAGAATGAAGGATGAGTAGGCAAAAGAAGGAGGTGTAGAAAATAGTGGACCTCGGGACGAGGGCTCATTTGCGAGCAATGAAACGAAAAATGGTAGACTTAAACTGTAGCGTCCAACATAATAATGTCAGCATGATTTCGCAAAGTTTATTTATGGTCTTTGAGTAAGTGAGGTTGATAAGTGAGTCAGGACGCATTGAGGAAAGATGCTTCCTTTTTTCTCCATTGTTTAGCCTTGTTTCTGTCTATTGTTTCTCTTCCTTACAATAACAATCACCACCACCAACACCACCACCAACACCAACACCACCACCACCACCATCATCATCATCATCAGCAGCAGCATCAGCATCATCATCACCATTACATCATCTTTCCATCCCGTCTTGATCATGCACATTGACGATCGTCTTCTACTGTCATCAAATTTCATAATAAGGCATTGGCAACCGTCGAGACTTAAGCCATAGCATCCGATGTCGGACTTTTGTCTCTGTCCCTCTGTCTCTCTGCCTCTCTGTTCCCCTGTCTGTCTGCCTCTTTATCCCTCTGTCTCTCTTCCTTCTGTCTCTCTGTACCTCTGCCTCTCTGTATCTCTGTCTGCCGCTCTGTCCCTCTGTCTCTCTGTCCCTCCGCCTCTCTGTCCCTCTGTCTGTCTGCCTCTTGGTTCCTCTGTCTCTCTGTACCTCTGTCTCTCTGTATCTCTGCTCCACTCTCACTGTCCCCCTACTTCTCTGTATCTCTGTCCCTCTCTCAATGTCCCCCTACTTCTCTGTTCCCCTGTCAGTCTGCCTCTCTGTCCCTCTCTCTCTCTCTGTCCCGCTGTCTCTCTGTCTTTCTGCCTCTCTGTATCTTTGTCTGTCTGTCTCTATGTCCCTCTGCCTCTCGGTCCCTCTGTTTCTCTGTCCCTCTGCCTCTTTGTCCCTCTCTCTCTGCCCCTACTTCTCTGTCCCATTGTCTGTCTGCCTCTCGACCTCTCTGCATCTCTGTCCCTCTGTCCGTCTGCCTATCTGGCTGTGAGCATCTAGATGCCGTCACTATGTCTCTTTAAGTCCGTTTGCTTGCCTGAATTGTGTCAGCATCAATGGATCTGTCCGTGTATGTCTGTATCAGTCTACGTGTGTCTGTCGTCATTTAGTGCCTGATAGGATGAGGCGTCATTTCGGATGAGACGATAAACAGACAACATCGGATGAAACCGAACAATAAAGAACGAACATCAACCGACAGAAAATGCACTCGAAGATCCACATATTCACCAGCCTTCTCCTCCTTCTCCTTTCCCCCTTCTTTACCTCCTCCTTCTCTTACTTCTACTCCTTCGGACTTTTGTCCTCCTTTTCCGCCTCCTACTTCTTCTCCTTCTCCTCCTTCTCCTTTTACTTCTCCGTCTCCTTTCCCTCCTCTTTCTTCTACTACTTCTCCATATGATCTTCTGACCACTCTCCAAACACTCCACTCCTCCTACGATTTCCCTTTCTACGGAATCTCCTTGCCCTCCTCCTCCTTCGATATATACTCCTTTCCTCCTCTCCCATCCTCCTCCTTCTCTTCCACTTCTAAATCTCCTTCCTCCACACACTTCTTCCTCCTTAATTTCTTCCAATATCTTCTCCTCTTCTTCTTCTCAATATCACTCCTCTTCCTCCATCTTTCCATTACAAAGACTGAATGACCCAACCATCTATATTGCTTTGGCTCCCCTATCTGGGGAGCAACCAGGCAGGCAGGCAAGCAGGCAGGCAGGCAGACAGGCAGGCATACAGGCAGGCAGACAGACAAGCTGATAGTTAAACAGACAGCAGACTGATTGGCAGAGAGATATGCTGGTAGGCAAACAATATGTGGCAGATAAAGGTTTGAGGCGTGTGTTGACTTTTCGGTTTCTATCATCATCATCATCATCATCCTTCTTCTCCTTTACTCTCTCCATCTCTCTCTCTCTCTCTCTCTCTCTCCCTCTCTCTCTGTCTCTCTCTCTCTCTTCCTGTCTGTCTTCCTCTTTTTCTTCGCTTTCTTCGTCTTTCTCTCTGTATGTCTCTCTCTGTATCTCTTTCTCTGTATCTCTCTCCCTCCCTCTCTCTCAGTCTATCTCTCTCTCTCTCTCTCTCTTCCTGTCTGTCTTCCTCGCTTTATCTGTTTCTTTCCCTTCGCAATCAATGACAGAACGTGACTTAACCAATGACTGGCAAGAAGCAACATCATCCACCGTTGTCGATGAGGGTGGGCACCACCACCCCTCCGCCACGATCGTTACCCATCCACCACCACCCATCCACCACCACCAACACCTTCACCCATCTACCACCACCCATCCACCAACTCCACCCATCCACCAACTCCACCCATCCACCACTACCACCTCCACCAATCCACCACCACCCATCCACCACCTCCACCAGCAGATGCACCCGTCGAATCTGCATACAAGCAGAGAGGGTGATAATGCATACAAGCAGAGAGGGTGATAACCCACACAGGCAGAGAGGGCGATAATGCATACAAGCAGAGAGGGCGATAATGCATACAAGCAGAGAGGGTGATAATGCATACAAGCAGAGAGGGTGATAACCCACACAGGCAGAGAGGGCGATAATGCATACAAGCAGAGAGGGTGATAATGCATACAAGCAGAGAGGGTGATAATGCATACAAGCAGAGAGGGTGATAATGCATACAAGCAGAGAGGGTGATAATGCATACAAGCAGAGAGGGTGATAATGCATACAAGCAGAGAGGGCGATAATGCATACAAGCAGAGAGGGTGATAATGCATACAAGCAGAGAGGGTGATAATGCATACAAGCAGAGAGGGTGATAACCCACACAGGCAGAGAGGGCGATAATGCATACAAGCAGAGAGGGTGATAATGCATACAAGCAGAGAGGGTGATAATGCATACAAGCAGAGAGGGTGATAATGCATACAAGCAGAGAGGGTGATAATGCATACAAGCAGAGAGGGTGATAATGCATACAAGCAGAGAGGGTGATAACCCACACAGGCAGAGAGGGCGATAATGCATACAAGCAGAGAGAGTGATAATGCATACAAGCAGAGAGGGTGATAATGCATACAAGCAGAGAGGGTGATAATGCATACAAGCAGAGAGGGTGATAACCCACACAGGCAGAGAGGGCGATAATGCATACAAGCAGAGAGGGTGATAATGCATACAAGCAGAGAGGGTGATAATGCATACAAGCAGAGAGGGTGATAACCCACACAGGCAGAGAGGGCGATAATGCATACAAGCAGAGAGGGTGATAATGCATACAAGCAGAGAGGGTGATAACCCACACAGGCAGAGAGGGCGATAATGCATACAAGCAGAGAGGGTGATAATGCATACAAGCAGAGAGGGTGATAATGCATACAAGCAGAGAGGGTGATAATGCATACAAGCAGAGAGGGTGATAATGCATACAAGCAGAGAGGGTGATAACCCACACAGGCAGAGAGGGCGATAATGCATACAAGCAGAGAGGGTGATAATGCATACAAGCAGAGAGGGTGATAATGCATACAAGCAGAGAGGGTGATAATGCATACAAGCAGAGAGTGTATGAAACCGAAAGAAGATAAGTATCGCCACTGAGAAGAAAAAGGAGGTTGAGGATTTAGAAGAGGTCAATGAGAAGAGGAGGTAGTAGTAGAGAGAATAGGAATAGCATGTAGAGGAGGAGGAGGAGGAGGAAGAGGAGGAGAGGAAGAAGAGGAGGAGAAGTAGGAGGAGGAAGAGTAGGTGGCCGTCAATGATGAAAGTCTACAAACAAGAACTGTTTCTCAATTACAAACGAGAGACTGGAGTCATCGCACGGTCTGTCACCCGATGAAGGTCTCTCGTATAATAATTATATGCTATACAACTCTACTTTTCTATATTGTGCTATGCTACGCTTTGCCATGGTTTATGTCTTTCCATTATGTTCCCATCATGAAAGCAAATAATTGTTCTCATGTGTTGTTATGTTCTCATGTGTGGTTATGTTCTCATGTATTGTTATGTTCTCATGTGTTGTTATGTTCTCATGTGTTGTTATGTTCTCATGTGTTGTTATGTTCTCATGTGTTGTTATGTTCTCATGTGTTGTTATGTTCTCATGTGTTGTTATGTTCTCATGTGTTGTTATGTTCTCATGTGTTGTTATGTTCTCATGTGTTGTTATGTTCTCATGTGTTGTTATGTTCTCATGTGTTGTTATGTTCTCATGTGTTGTTATGTTCTCATGTGTTGTTATGTTCTCATGTGTTGTTATGTTCTCATGTGTTGTTATGTTCTCATGTGTTGTTATGTTCTCATGTGTTGTTATGTTCTCATGTGTTGTTATGTTCTCATGTGTTGTTATGTTCTCATGTGTTGTTATGTTCTCATGTGTTGTTATGTTCTCATGTGTTGTTATGTTCTCATGTGTTGTTATGTTCTCATGTGTTGTTATGTTCTCATGTGTTGTTATGTTCTCATGTGTTGTTATGTTCTCATGTGTTGTTATGTTCTCATGTGTTGTTATGTTCTCATGTGTTGTTATGTTCTCATGTGTTGTTATGTTCTCATGTGTTGTTATGTTCTCATGTGTTGCTATGTTCTCATGTGTTGCGTGCCATTGTAGATTTATGATGAAAGCAATATGGAAGCAATCCCCCTCCGGTTGGACATCTCCACAGAGCTCGCTTCCAGTTGTGTCCGCTTTGGAATGTCTTCTGGAATCGAAGCGAAATGGAAACGCAACTGTTGTGCTGCTGCTGCTGCTGGGATGTCATCGTCGTGTTTCTCAGTTGAGTGCATGAGCGTATTAGAGCTGGTTCTGAAGGAGGTCCATTATTGCGGCGGTCAGTTGAATCTGAAGCCGTGCAGCAGGTCCTCTCCTCTCGTCGTCAACCACTTCTATATCAAAAGTCGTTAACTTTGGACTAACAATCGTACTCCTTATCCGATTGTCGTCATCAGATGCCTCAGTAGTTGAACAGAGGAATCAGCTGAACGACATTGTTTGTGTATGTCTTCATGAGGTTCTGTTTATCTCGACTGATCGACCGATGCCTAGAAGAAGTCAGCGGCGATAAATCAATATCTAGGTTCGATAGATCGATCGAACATGACTGATGCTCTGATCTGACAGCCACAGCCGCAACTGACTATCAAGACTAATTCTTGTCTATTTCTGTATATTGCTCAGTAGACACATGCTCCGTGCGATAGGTAAATGGTCGGGTGATCATGTGATGGATGATTGAATGATAAGACACAGAAAGAAACAGACGGACGCGGGTTCGATACCCACTGTCACACCACAGGATTTGCTCATCGGGTGATGATGGTAAAACGATCAGCGTTTCAATGGCTCAACGCTTTAAACAGGCAGAGATGCAGTTACAAAATCAAATCTGGTTGAACCGATCATCATGTTTTCCTATTATTTATCTCATGTAATCATCGTGAGGTCTGTCAGTTTGAATTGAATAAGCGAGTATTATAATTATCATCATCGTTGCGGGGTAATTGAAATCAAAGCAACCGAATCATCCATGGAGTCTATTCGAAGCCAAGTATGTCTGCCTGTCTGTCTCTCTCTGTTTGTCTCTGTCTCTCTGTCTGTCTCTCTCTGTTTGTCTCTGTCTCTCTGTCTGTCTCTCTCTGTTTGTCTCTGTCTCTCTGTCTGTCTCTCTCTGTTTGTCTCTGTCTCTCTGTCTGTCTCTCTCTGTTTGTCTCTGTCTCTCTGTCTGTCTCTCTCTGTTTGTCTCTGTCTCTCTGTCTGTCTCTCTCTGTTTGTCTCTGTCTCTCTGTCTGTCTCTCTCTGTTTGTCTCTGTCTCTCTGTCTGTCTCTCTCTGTTTGTCTCTGTCTCTCTGTCTGTCTCTCTCTGTTTGTCTCTGTCTCTCTGTCTGTCTCTCTCTGTTTGTCTCTGTCTCTCTGTCTGTCTCTCTCTGTTTGTCTCTGTCTCTCTGTCTGTCTCTCTCTGTTTGTCTCTGTCTCTCTGTCTCCAATGCCCGCCAGGATGCACGAAAGGAGCAGTGAAAATGCCCGTTGATGTAGCGCCTACATCTATCATAGTGCAGTATAATTTATTCTTGGTACGTAGGTTGAGCAGCGGGGTTAGTGGAGAGGCAGGTGATGTACTAAAGGCTATGAGTAGGTCATCCATTGATATTTTCGGATTATCTACGGCGGCGGCTATGACAGTGAATCGTGAAGCATTTGTAATTACCGTAAAACTCTCCAAGCGATGCTAATGAGAAGTGAATTTGTGTGCATTCAAGCGACGGATGTAGTGAAACAAAGAATTGCGTTGAGGTACATCGCGATCGGTAGCCTTCAGACAAAAACCTAGTAGAAGGATCGTTAAAATTTTAATGGAGAGGCAAATTGCATAACTGACAGTTTGAAACGAAATTGGATAAATAAATCACCATAAAAATTTACATTGTGCACTGTTGAAACTGGGTTCATGATTGAAATTTACAAAATCTGAAATACATGAGAAAGGCATAAACAGACGCGTGTTCTTCTTGTACGACGATTTCATCTAGCACACGTTTTTATACAGTAACATCTTCGTGCAATGAAAACAGTAATTTGTATTTGGTAGGAATAGGTACAAATTTTAAAATGTATTGGAGTTTTAAATATTATGCCTATATTAAAATGCTAGAACGTTTACGAATGTTATGAACAGAATGAAAACTACAGAAGTGAATGTTGACGAATAATGTCACAACTTTTAATTATATTTTAAATTATACGGCAATATAAGCAAACAAATTAGAGAGTTCTCATCTGGCCAGAAATCGAACGATTGGACATTTTCTGTAGGATGATGAATGAGTGTATTGGAGCAATTGACACGCTATACAGCAGACCTCAAAGTCATCTACATGCAAGCCAATAGAAGTAGACTGTGTCTAATAGGAACAGTGAAGGGAGTCCACTTGGCCAACTGTTACAGTGGACCACGACAGCACCAATCAATGGTTCACGTGTTTGAGTTGAATTGTGATTACTGCATTACATACTCGGCACACGAATGAATTTATTTTATAGCCTTCGACTTATTGCAACGATAAAATTGTAAGATAAAAGCAAGCAATGGCAAGAAGGCCGCATAACAACGTGCTAGGTTTTGTATCGTTTTGAATAAATGGGCAACAGCTTCTAGACCAGAGTGTGAAGATTACGCGGGTTTACATGTCGTGATAATAAGAGCCAAGGATTAGCTGTCTGTCCCACTAGAAGCATAAATGGGCAGAACACGGATTTGCATTTATCAAATAAACATCGGATTTCGACTGACGTGCACAGCGATGCAAAAAAATCACGCAATAAAATGTATTTGGGAAAGGATGTCGCTTACGAAGTTTGACATCCGACTGGCTGTATTAGAGAGAGCGAGAGAGAGAGAGAGAGAGAGAGAGAGAGAGAGAGAGAGAAAGAAAGAAAGAAAGACAGACAGAGACAAACAGAGAGAGACAGAGAGACAGACATAGAGACAGATAGATAGATAGGCAGACAGGCATACATACATGCATACATACAGACCTACACGTATAGAGAGAGCGCAGATCTTTTATTTAACAGCTAATCAAAGTCAACTGATTCGCATACAGTTGCTAAAATCAGTCATCAATCAAAGCTGAGGGGAGCTGAAAATATATCACATAAAATGGTCTGCAGACAATATGCAAGGGTCAAATTATATGCCATCTATGCTGATGAATCCCTAGTGAGAATCAAAGACCGATTAAGGCATATCCAACATGTTGTGTCTCATAATTTAGGGTCCACACACGCAAAAGAATTCTTTTTCAAAATGAATCTTTTTATTTATTACGTCTACAAATTGAAATGAAACAACAAAACTAAGAATACCTATTCTTAAAAAACTCTCTTTAACATGTACACATGTACACAACTTTCGTACATCTGTCAGCCCCGATAAGCTCCCATTGTTCTGCAGTTTCATCTCAAACTCAGCCAAAAAGGCGAGTATAACATATTTTCGCCAGTGTATATTGACCATCTTTAGTTCGCACTGCCTCCTTTGTGGCTTTCTTCAAGGTTTTGTTTCTGGTCTCTGTTATTCATTCTGTACACCTCCTCACTGAGCAAAATCAGTACCTCGGTTTTTTATAGATCATCACCTCTACGCTGACGGTTACACAACCGTTCATGTCTTAGGAATCACATACAAATTAAACACAAAACACCATCGTCTTGATATCAACTTGGATGACCAAAACCTTCAAAAACAGAATTCCTTATCAATGACCTTCGCGAGCAATTGAACAAACTCACCCACCCTACGACATCTTTCAAACAAGTCACACTTCTCCCATGCATTACTCTTCTTCTGTCCGAAATCTTGGAGTCATATTCGATAACAGTCTTGTCTTTTCCGACCACATCACCGAGTTATCTCGCAACTGCAATCTGCACATTGCACATCTGTGACCTTCATCGATTGCGACCAATACTCAACTACAAGACTGCATGCAAAATAGCCACATCAATTGTTCATTCAAAACTAGACTATTGCAAATATCCTTTTCATAGACTTGATCTCTCTCAAAATAAAACGCCTCCAAATAATTCAGAACGATCTTCCCTGCGCAGTCACTAAAATCCCAAAACACCCTCATATCAAATCTGTTCTCAAATCACTTCATTGGCTTCAAGTCCATCAACGCATCCACTACAGAATTGTATCTATCCCTTAGAACGCACTTAAAACCTCTCTATCTTCTTACATTCGTCAACTAATTACAATCCAACCGCCCGAATGAACTCGCTCATCACCATATCTTTCGTTATCTCGACCTCCAGTCTCATCGTCTCTAAAATTCAGCAACAGCTCCTTAGTCTACGCTGCATCAACACTTTGGAACGGATTCCCTAAAGCACACCGTCAGTTTGCTCATCCACACATTTCACCTCCAAATATCGCTTTCACTATCCTCTGCTAGTTTCCATTCACGACTGAAGAACGAACTCATCAAGTTGTCCAATCCAGATTCTACTCCTGCGCCACCACATGACTATTGACCACCCTCATCACCGATTACCACCGTAGCATCAAGATGTCTCCTCGGCTTGACTTCACAGATTTCAACCTGGCACCGGAAAGAAACGAGAGGATTGGCTATTGATCTGGTATAGCGCCGGTGAATAAGCTGGTTTCCCTGACGTGGCTTTTGTGGGCGCTGAGAAATTTTCGAAGATTTACATTACATTACACGACTAAAATACTGACACGGACTATTGATGCAATGGACGCAAAATAAAATGACGTCATTTTATAGTGTACACTGCACAGCATAAACTTGTTGGTAGTACACAAATTGCCACTTGCGTTGCTACTTGTGTTAAATTGAAAATATGTTTTAGTCGGTAAAACACGTGCTATGTGTACTTTTGTTGTTATTCTGGCATCCTGTGTGGCAAATAAAATACGATATATAAATCTGTGATCAAAGTAAGAAATAGGATGCCTAAAATGAGCAAGTGCAAAGGGACGCAACTCTCTGTAAATAGAGAAGGAAACAATATTTGGCGCTTCGCGCGTTTGGAAACTTTATTAGGCCTACCCCAACTTTAAAACGCTGCCGGCTCCGCTGGCCCCTTGTCGACAATTTCACAAAAGAAAGTAATTATATGTACGCTTAAAATTCCAGCAAAAATTATACCAACAAATAATTGACGACAAAATAATGGTTAATGGATAAAAAGCTAATGAATGCTATAACTAAATTTTATTTTTCACCCATTGTATTTGGTCAAATAGGCCTAGAAGTTGGATTGATAACAATAACACCTGTATATTCAGCTTCTGCTTCAGCAAAGACTATTTTTATCAATTTTTCAACTTCTCTTTAGGCAAATATTCTTTTCAATAATCCAATTTTAATTTCAGCAGGCATTATATTCATCTAAATACCATTTGTTTTGGAAGATATTAGTTCACCAATCCAAATTCTATTCCAGCATCATTAATATCATCAATCCAACTCCTATTTTAACCAATACAGTGGACCATAGTGCGCGAACTATTTGTCGTCGACTTATGTAAGTGATCTGCCTTGCAATATTTAGTTCTTAACTTTTTGACACTAGCGTCCAGACACTTCATTTTTTACACTTTGAGCACAGGTTAATATGAAATAGTGTAGTCAACTTAAAACTGCTTGATAAAAATAGTTATAACTGTTCTTTAACTAATTCTTAAGAACTAGTTATATCTACTAGGCTACTACATAAATAGTACAAAGACACAGTAGTTAAACTACTAGTTAGTAACTACAGTAGTCAAAAGTGCCTAACATTGAAGATCAGAATTATTTGTTGTTGTCCCGATTGAAGTATTCTCCGTTTCATCATCGTATTCTCAGTACACCGACATTGTAAGTCAGTCCTCTAAATACCAAAGTGATCAGTCAGTGCGGATTCTATGGTTATCATTAGTTGCTCAGATCATAGGAGGAGGAGGAGGAGCAGCCATTCATCTTATTCTAGTCATCTTATTCCATTAGCTCTTGCTTTCTCGTTTATCTCTGTATCCCTATTTCATGTTATTTTTATTAATTTCCTTTTCATTCATTATCTCACTTCTTATTGTGATCTATGTTCCTCATCGTCCGCTCTGCGCATGGCTTCACATCGGCCGTCCAATGATGACGCTGCGCAGTTTCTCGTCGTTGACTCTTCCGCTCGTTGTTCGCCCGTCCTCCGCCTTCTGTTCGTCAATGCGTCTCCTTTTGCATGCTTCTGTCTGTATCGTCTGTCTGGTCTTATCCGCCTGTTTGTCCGTCTATCCATTTCCCCTCCATGTATAAATAAATATGTTTGTTTATAAATATCTGGTAAGTTTCTGTTTCTCTACAATACAACTTAAATAGAAAATACAACTGAAACACAACTGAAATTCAACTGAAATACAACTGAAATACAATACAACTGAAATACAATACAACTGAAATTTGATATTGCCCTTCTTCCGATATCTTTTGCTCAGAAGTGCAATATTGGTTTGTTTAGTTATACTTGTTACTCATTTCGTGATTGTGTAGTAAACAATATGACGAACAATGAGAACGTGAAACATTGGAATGAAAAAATGCGACCATTTTGCATATGAATGACTGTAACGATGCATATACACATTTCAACTTACTCTGCCTTGGTTTGGCCATTCCGCCTCTTCATATACATATTCATGAGTTCAAATGAGTATTAATTAATCAATAACTACTGCAAGCTTTCCATCGTCAATTATATTGCAAAAACAGTCAAAATCAGCAAAGTATTTAAATAGAATTCTAAGATACAAATTGATTATGAACTAATCTAACTTATGACTACCTAGCCAGCCTAGATTAGCTAATAGCGCTTCTAAGGTCAGATATCTACCTCCCACGGGAATGGAGTAGATCTGCAGTGGATTTTTGTAGTGTTCATTTGGATTCTTTCTTTGTATAAATTCTGTCGATTGCTTCTTCTCGGATGATTGTTGCCTCTAGCCTCTTCACCTCAAATGCTTCTGTGCCGTCCTCCACTCGCACTCGTCACGTCCGAATGATGAATCGGACTTATTGTGATACTTGCGTAGCCTCGATTCCGTTGACAAGTATGTCAGAAGAGACACACTATAGATGCTGATATTAGTCTCTCAGTCCAACTATATTAACGTGAAAAGAGTTTCTGCATTCCACCACTCATGACCGATAGTTCAAGAACGAAAATAACTCCTGATTACACACGGAGAATACTTCCATCATTACTCGACGATCACAGTACTGTTCGCCACTAAACCATTCGCGGCCCTCAGCAGTTCTAGACGAACCAGGGTCAAATAACTGTCCGAACTCCTAAAACTTCCTTGAGAGTTCGCAAGTTGAGAATTACGTGTTGACTTTTTTCTAGGCACCAGACACACTGAACATTTTATTGCAAACTCACGCAGTCCGGATGACGCATTTCCGCCGTACAGTTCCCAGCAGACGACCGATGGCCAAAATCAGACCTTTTAACATTGCCTCCTGAATGTCAAATTGCCAACAACACTATTACTAAGGACTCTAATTTAATCTTATAGCGCCTTTACATTATTTATAGGCTGGCATTAATTAACTCTGAATTAATTCAAACTAATTAACATTGATTGCATATTATAATGTTAATAATACATAAGAAATGTGGGTTTTAATAGGAAAATCGCTACAATGATATTATGCAAATTCTGATACAAAATCGAAGATGGCGACGAAATAAAGAGATTGATTCGTAGCAATCAACAGATAAACTCTAGCTTTGGTTCTTACACATCACTGAGGTATAGTTGCAGCATGTAATATGGAATGATTGAAGTCCTTTGTAAGAATAAAGCAGTACTAAACGACTTATAGACAAGTGAGTATATTTTAAACAGCTTTTAACGCATTGCTTTACAGAGACGAAATTCAGCATCGAATTAAATCGATCAATCGAAGCTAAATTTGGAACTTTCTCCTAACCAAATCATTTCATATCGACTCTTAAAACTACTTGATAAAAATAGTTATAACTGTTTCTTTAACTAATTCTTAAGAACTAGTTATAGTTATCCCCTTCTTCCATCTTTCTCTTTATTTACAATCTCATTGTCTTCTCCTTTTTTCATTTTAACCATCTTCTAGTGTTAACCATTTCGCCTCCTCTTCCATCGACGTTCTTCTAAGACCTTTTCCATCAACCTTCTTTTCCATCATCTCAATCGAGTCATTTCTCATCCAGCTAATTCTTCTTTCTCTTTCTTTTCTTTTTCTGTCTTCTAACGCTGATCCTCATTTCCCCACCTCCTCATTCTAATCTTCCTTCTCCTCTTCCTTCTTCTCTTCATTCTCCTCTTCCTTCTCCTCCTCCTTCTCCTCCTCCTCCTTCTATTCTTCCTTCTTCTCTTCCTTCTCCTCTTCCTTCTCCTCTTCCTTCTCCTCCTCCTCCTCCTTCTCTTCTTCATTCTCCTCTTCCATCTCCTCTTCCTTCTCCTCTTCCTTTTCCTCTTTCTTCTCCTCATCCTTCACTTCTTCCTTCACCTCTTCCTTCTCCTCTTCATTCTCATCTTCCATTTTCTGTCTACTAACGCTGATCCTCATTTCCCCACCCCTCATTCTAATCTTCCTTCTCCTCTTCCTTTTCCTCTTCCTTCTCCTCATCCTTCTCTTCTTCCTTCACCTCTTCCTTCTCCTCTTCATTCTCCTCTTCTATGTTTGTGGAATTCAAGACAGTCGGTTACAATCAGACATCTTTGGATCGCCTACATATGCAATCCTTTCGTCATTTACCCTAATCCACAGACAGACAGGCAGTCAGACAGACAGACAGACAGACAGGCAAGCAGGCAGACAGAGAGGCAGGCAGACCAACGGAAACAATCGAATGAGAGAAAGGTAGGGACATAGCCCACAACTGTAGCTTATTGTCACGTGATCCGATTACATTTGTCTGATGTCAAAGATTCGGTTGAGTGAGTGGCGCCATCCAGCGTATCAGACCCGTGCAAATTTCGTCAGGAAAGGCACGACACAAAACAGGGACAAAAGACGTAGAGGAAGAAAGCGGAGAAGGAAGTAAAAGGGGAGCAATAGATGGAGCGGAAAATGGGGAGAAGAGGATTGGAGAAAAGGAGGAGATGGAAGATTAAGAAGAAAAGGAGAAGCTAGAGAGAGAGATGGAAGGAGAATAGGAAACAACGGAGTAGAAGGAGAGAAAGATGGAGCAGGATGACAGATGGAGGAGGAGGAGGATGGAAAGATGGAGGAGGGAACGACGGAGGAGGAGGGAAAGATGGAGGAGGTAGAGAAGAAGGAGAAGAAACGGACAGGGAAGAAGAAAGAAGGATGAAAGAAGAAAATGATGGAAATTGGATTGATTGAAGGATGAGAAATAAAAGGTAGAAAAGAACAAGGAGGAAGAGCAAAATGAGAGGGAAGAAGAGTGGTAGAAGTAGGGGAAAAGGATTGCTAAGATAGAAGAGGAGACAGAAGAAAAGAAGTCGGAAGAAAGGAAGAATGAACAGGAAGAGAGAAGAATACCAAAGAGAAGAATTAAGACGTAAGAGAAATCGAATCGCTTCAGCTTACTTTGCGTGACGGAACTTCAAGACGAGTTCTTGCATCACTGCTGCTGCCGTCATCTGTCGACGAGGAAGGATTCCCACGAGGAGAGAATCGACCGCCGCAGACTGCAAACATTCATTATCATCACAAGAAACATAGAGGAGGAGATCTTCCATCAGAAGCATTCACAGTCGACGCATTATAACCACTACATAATAAATCAATCAAATCATTTTTATTTCTTCTTTTCAATACATGTACAAGAGTTATACATCCACTTCACAAATGGCAGCAAATGGGGATCCAGAAGGGTCCCAAATCCACTAAGTAGGGCCACCCCTACGACAGTTCAGTTTAGCGGCAACAGTTTGTCATGTACCTAGGTCTACTACAGGAGTCACAGTTTATAACTGATATCTTAACTAACATCTTATTAACGACGAACATCTTGATTAACGACGAACAGCGGCTTGCTATAACCTTTACAATACAGTGTAGCTTTAACAGCTCATTCGCTGCTACAGGATAGCAACGCTTGTCTGGCGGTGCCTCGTTGGTAGCGCTTCGTCCTAGTTAAGTAGTCTCTGTTGCCCGGTTTCTGATGCCATAGGGCTCTCCGCTCCTCGGATAGGTGGGAGTTGCTGGTCTCATGAGCTCGATCCTCGATTAAGCAGCACCGAACCTTCTCGGTTGTGGGTCCATCCATTTGGAATGGACTTCCGCTAGTGCTGCGCATGCTCCATAGGAACAATCTGCCAGCCTTCTATCGTGTCCTCAAGTCAATTTTGTTTGGCCGCAGCCTGGCTGAGAGCGTCTCTGAGTAGGTTTCTTGAAGGAGTGCCAGAGGTGCAACAAGCACGGGGGAAGGACATCTGTCTCCCAGTTTCAAAACTGGGCGGGCACATCCCCCCAGTTTTAATGCTCAGTGCCCCCCATGTGCCCCCATATCGGTTCTATATTTTATGTTTCTCCAATGGCTTTTTATATTTAATGATTAAGGGCATTGTTGGTCAATAAATTTCCAAAAGTTTAAAGCTTGTTTTTACGATTAGTTCTTACTTATTGCAGGTATAAAAACCGTAACTTGCAAAGGATAATGCATGTTTGGTTATTCATTCATCCATAATGTATCACTTTGTTCCTACACAAAATATAGAAACTATCTGACAATAGAATATTCGTCATTGGCTAAAGAAATAGACAAGTGGTTGGTCTACAATCATGAAGTCGGGGTTCAGATCCCTGCCAGGGCACAAATATGATTGGAAATGCCTGTTGGCACGTGCACCTTAGGGTGGTTCACAGAAACATGGTAAAAACAAAGTTCAAGATAAAAACCAGGGCACCTCTCAGTTTGTTAGACCACCCTAACGCACCTCCTAGTCGACTCCGGTATAATGAGAAGTTCCTAGCATGGATGAAAGACTTGCGTGGAGCTGCTCTCTTGTTGATGAAGTCTGGTGAAAGACTTTGGCGATCTACAGTTCTACGTAAGGCTAGTGCGCGATCGATCGTTCGTCCAGCCATCATCCGGCCCGAGTCTACAATCGTGACCTACGATTTCCATTTTTTTGCAGTCTGAGTATGATAAAAATCGTATCCCGAGAATCCAATTAACGAATCGAAAGTTGTCCCATTGACCATGTTGACCCCGGATTTTTAATTGGACGAAAAACTTACTCATGCGGAAATTGGCAATACTAAATTAGTTTCTGCTATTGATTGTAATGTGTCAACCAAGTGATCTCACAATAAACGAGTGTTACACTGACCTAACCCTTCAAGTGGGAATGCCAGAGCTCCGAGAGTGAGTGATGAATGGGTTTCGACCTTCATATGCACAATCGATGGAAATTATGTTGCAAGTATTCATACCTTCATAGCAGACTCAAGGTTAGCTCAAGTACGACTCTACCACCTAAATCCCGATATTTTCACCAATTAAGAGTCTGCCTATTTAATTTTCATATTTGCTTTGTTATCATCAGCCAAATCTACTCGACCATTTTTATAGCCACATTATAGTTTTTTGTAGTCATTGATTAAACATGAAATCCTGATCAAAACTCTGAAATATTAAGTAAGTAATTGTAAAGGCGCCAGAGAAATGTCTGTATACATGCATATCAAATATTAGATTTAAATAACTTATATACGTTGACATAAATCCTGCGGCAAGTTAAAGCAGAAATTAATTTGCAATCCAGCCTGTGCGCTGTTGCAATGACCATGTTACAAGCCTCTTGATGATGGAAAATATTAATTTGCTTGCAATTTTACCGTATATTGTACAAATAGGCCTACTTGATAGTGCATATTTTAAAAGCGTCCTGCATATCTCATTTTTATGGAGTAATTATGATAAGATGACTTTTGGTAAGATAATTTGTGCCCCCCCCCCATTTTTCAAATTTCTGTGGGCGCAAAATTCAAAAAGTGGAGGGAGCCAAAAATATTTTTGAAACTATGCCCCCCCCCAGTTTTCAAAACCTCGGTACACCTCTGAAGGGCGCTATATAGATTTAAGAAATGAATAAATGAATTCGCACCAGGTATGAATAAACGAACCTCTTAAATGACTAGTCTTGTCAGTTGCCTAATCCCCGCTGGACGGATTCCAGAGGGAACAGGCAACTGACAAGCCAACAGTCATTTGTAAGTCAAATGTAAGTTGACCTCTGGACCTCAGTGCAAAAGATCTTGTATTGTCCTAGCAAATACAGCTCGGTAATGGTCCATATATATATATATATATATATATATATATATAGAGAGAGAGAGAGAGAGAGAGAGAGAGAAATGAGCTAAGATTAACCGGAATTGAATGCTCAATTGACTATTTAATGGAGAGGTTGATTAAGAAAGCCCAAAGGCAAATTGAAGGGTGGCTGGCGATAAACTGTAAGCAATCTCTTCTCTCAAAATATGATGCAACATGAGAGAGAGATAGATATTTAGAGAGAGACAGAGAGAGAGAGAGAGACAGAGAGAAAGACAGAGAGAGAGAGTGTGCGTGTGCGTGCTAGTGTGTGCTAGTGTGCGTGTGTGTGTATGTGTGTGTTCCATTCCAACCCCATAGTCGTCATTTATCCATTCACTCATTCGAACAATTCAACCAATTCGTTCATTCTTCAGTCGCTGATCCTCCTCGACCCAGTCTTTGTCAGAACTACTGACAAACGTCACACTTATCATTTCTTTCCAAAACTCTAGACCGACTGTAACAGTTATGTCCACACGTATCTTCTCCTCTGTCGCAGGCAGTAACGGTATCTCTCGAATTTTGGTGGCAGTCGTCTGTGGTCATGAAATGTAAGTTTGAATGGCTTGTATGGTCCTGAAGTTCCCAAGTTTTAGCGTCAGAGGGAGCTGCGAGCACATTAAAAAGGCGCCAACCTTTTCAAAATCAAATTAAGTCATTTTAAAGTTATAATTTCAAATAACAAAATTCGTAATATCAGTAAACACCATCTTGAAGTATTAAAATGCATATAGTACCAGAATTATATAATTCAGTCGAATTGTAAAGAAAGAATTAATAAAGTGTCCTAATTCTGTACTAATGCTGACGAATAACACGATCCATTCTGTATTCTAGACACAATTGATAAATTCGTCTAGGCATCATTCTAGCAAATTGAACAATTACTTTGTTAAAATCCACTTCATCAGCAAATTGTCTGTCGATCGTAATCAAAGCTAAGCTGCACAACCAGTTGAGACGACTCTTTCTTCTACAGCACTGCTCATTGGCAAAGTCAGAAAAATGAGATACAATGATGACAGGTTTGGGTCAATGGAATTATGGAACACATGTTATTGGCCATCAATAATTTCAGTACGTTGTTGATGGTCACTGCCATTTCCTGAGTTTTCTCTTTACTTGAACTTTACTTGCTGATACAAATTATTTCTTTGTACATGTCTCTAAATGATAGATATTCTTGCACAATTGCAGTTCCACTTTCAATAACATCTGAGTACGTGGCTGCCAAATGTTCCAAATTTTTCAAATTGTCCTCATTGCCAAAAACGTTTTGGATCTAAACAACTAAACTTGGAAGCCACATCTTTAAAATGCTCAAATCTTTTATTTGTGTTACTTATGACAGTAAATACGTTTCAACAATGATTTTTTCCGAGCATCAGATATCCTACCATCCGCTGCAATTTCGTGATATAATCTTTTTCGTTTGCGTGCTGTCTGTTGTTTATATTCGGTAGAAGTCTCACATTTCTCAGCCAGCTCAGTAGCATAGCTTCTTTTTCGGTCTGTTCAAATTTTGATTCGAATTTGTTTCGCCAGCTTCTCAACGTCATTTTCAAAAAGCTGAACCAAATGACTAGCTGTTAACAAATCAATTCTACTTTTCTGTAGGCCCTAAATGTATGGATAAATTGAAAGCCTTAGGCAGAATTTTTCCCCGAAATATTAAGAGAACTAAAAATTCGCAAGTCTCAATTGTATCAAGAATTCCTATTGCCTCTGTAATCTGTTTATTGGTGCAGTTTTAAATTCACCATCAATAATTCTTTATAAGGCAAGGACAGTGCTTAGAGTTTGAATGGACGGTCATGAACGGCGTCAAGGCAGTTAGATTCACGGATGGATGCCGTCTTGCCACTTATTTGGACAGCCTGGACGCCGTCCATGATCGTCCATGCAAAGTGTAATTCCTCTACTTTATTGTCAACAGCATTTAATTGGTTGTTTTCAAAATTGGCATGATTACATGGGTATTTTAATAATTCTATAGTTTATTAGTGAAGCTGATATCAGACGCGCCTCAAAGACTCCAGTTGTCATTCTAGATGCACTTTTGCACACTCAGATAGACGAAAATATTTTATATGTATTTTAACCTTTGAAACACTATAGCTCTAGGCCTTTGCCCCTAGTAAGTGTACGATAGTCGATAGTATAATTTAAATATTGTCACAAATTATGACCTAGTATTTTAGATTTTTGAGGTCTTGCTGCTTTAACTATCATCATAATAGCTGCATAGTGTATACATCAACTCTTTGAGATACAGAAAGTTAGCAACCATACCTGGAGAGCGTTGCGTCGAGCAAGGTATCGCCACACTCTTTAGGACTAAGATTAAAACTGTCTGTAGCCGATGTCACACAGCCTCGAATGGCAGATCTGTATACTAAACTCAAGATGAGACAATTGGGCAACATGGCTTACGATCCACGGTTTGTCAGAAAGAAGACTGAACTTAAGAGACTGTATGGCAGAAGTCATCTTAACAAGTGCATTGCTCTTACTGTAGGTGTGCTTTTGTTTGATAAACTTTCTTGATATTCTAAATAGACTAAATTCAATTCCAGCTAGGTCACAATAGACAAGAACACACTTCCCTGCAAACGGAGCACAGTACTCTGCAAATGAATGGGAACTTAGAAAAATAGGACACACAAAAAGTTACGCTCGCATTTTTTCGCAGTCTTCATTTTATTGGTGCTTCTAAATATTTGAACAACCATCTGTGCGTAACTCTTACTGTAGGTGTGATTATGTTTGACAAATTTTGGACATTCTGAACAGACTAAATTTAAAACTTTTTTTTGAATTTTGAATTTAAATAAAAATGATAAATTAGATATATTATTATAAACGGGAAATTCTTTTAGGTGTAAGCCTACGCTTGGTTTCATTAAAAGAATAAAAGTACACTGGGCAACGTGATACAACTTTTTGAACTGAATATAGTAGGCTACATTCTTAATATGTGTACCTTCATCTACTTGTTTTGAACCTAATAAAAAAAGTCATCATTACTGCTTTTTACACGAAATTCTGAGCTTAACATTTCAACAATATTTAAAAATTCTATTAAAACTAAGCGTAGCTCTTGAAGTACCAAGTAATGCCTCTATCTCTGACATACATGTACCGTATGCAGAACAGTTACCGTACCCTATCCGCAGCATGTAGTCTATATCTCTGGAAAGTCTATGAATGCTTGAAGCCGACAAAACAATAAAAATATTTGACGCAGACAACAATTCAAGCCGTGTCATAATTGATTAGGACACGCACCTCTGCCAAGGGGCACAGTGCTCTGTAAATGGGGAGGCACTCGGAAAAATAGGAGGGCAGACAAAAATGCCTAGCATCGCGCTTTAAAAAATTATTCTTATTGTGTCCCCACTTTCAAAAGGCTGTCAGCGCCACTGGCCCCCTTGTCGACAATTTCATCAAGGCAAGCAAGTTTCTGGACGTAATAAATTACAACAAATAGTTGACGGCAGATGGTTAATGGACGAGAGGTTGTCATAGTGATGGCGTGGTCAGGTCGCAGGGACATCGCGGTCGTGATGTAAAATTAACGACATCATGCTCAGCTCGAGAAAACAATTTTTACGACCTCCAACACGCTTGCAAAACGATCGTTAAATTCGAACTACGCTCGAGTTACATCGGTACAACGCTCAAAAAGTTTCTATTACGTTAAAATATAAACAGCGCCCGCACTGCGCTTATTTCCGCCACGCTCGCGCCAGGTTTTTTTTAACATGTTCAAAATTTGACAACGCGCTACACGCTCATGGTGACAGCGCCACGCTCGATCGCGATTGCAATACGTTCATAGAAGATCGAACTGCGGTTCTATTGCACTCTACACGTTTACACGACGCTCTACGAGTGTGATGGGAGTGTTGTGAGATCGGGGGCCTGGTGTGACGGGGGCGTAAATGCAAAGCACACGTAAAGCACTGAGAATGAAGCCTTGCTCAGTGGTAGGGCGTGTGAGAAAGGTTCGCTCCGGGGCGTCACAGAGGCAGCTACGCCACTGCCAGACAGTGATGTTGGAATTATTTTTAGTAGAATTCAGTTTTGAACAAAAATGTGTAAGAACGATGTCAGCGAGCATTGTGACAGAAAAAACACCACAAGAGTGTTTGGGTAGCGTGACTTTAGAACAATGTGTACTTTTGAAAATAAGCATGCGAGTGCAGCAAACTTCCGTTCAGTAGTCAAGCATTAGTGCGGGCACACATTGTATTTTTTATTAGTGACCTTCATTTGGTTAAGCAACAACAGATCTATCATAGGGTCAACGTAATGCCATGTTATAAATAGATTCACCTCCACACGGTTGCCTTCACTTAGATTTTATGCGTTTCATAGGTGTTCATGGCTGGGGCACTTATGATGGTAGATGTCGGTTTGAGGACGTGTATTTTTATAATAGCGTAGCAATTCAGTCGGCTCTAGAGGTGACAAGACAACTAGTAGCTCGCCGGATCCACAGTGGTATAGTATTTTTGGGATCAGCTTGTCCCAGGATCAGGATCGGCTGACCAGTCTAGACGGCCTGACCACGGCAACCGGTATAAAATAACGCCGCACTCTAGACATAGGGTCTCTTGGGTTGGAAACTCTCTGCTCTAGGGGTTGGTCGTAAGTTTAATTGGGTTGGGAAATTGTGGAAACTGCAGTACAGATGCATTGGTGAACTCCGCTATTGAACGTAAACGGTAACTGTATCATTCTCTGGATAAAATAATTAAAAATGTATATAATCTTCATTATAATTATTAATCAACTTTATACGAACTGATAATCTTAGCCTAAATGAAAGGACTCCTAAAGACTTCTTGGATTAGACGCTGTGCAGAATAAATGTCCATTTTAAAAGACGTCTAATTATTATTTGAGTTATCGTTTACTAATTAATAAAACTATTTATTTCGTTATATATTATATACCTCTCGTGCGAGTTGCTAAGTTCACCCATCATTTCCTGTAATTTCCTGTAGGTAGATTCTTCGTCTGGCTGATATCGTGGCTTAGCTAACTGTCGCTTGGTGCCGTTCACTCGGTGCCAACGGCATTTTCTTTTTTTTATGCAAATAACTGACTCTGAATGGAAGAATTTATCCCCCCCTTCGTCAGATATTGTTATTTTACCATAAACGTATTATTATCCGAAACGTGGCAAGAGTAGACCAAACGCCGGAGTCACATCTAGGCATCACCCTCCATCCATCACTCTCTTTCTGAAATCTACCTCTACTATGCTTGCATAGTATCTCTCTTTGTCTGTTTCTTTGTCTCTGCGTGTCTATACTTCTGTCATTGTCTCTGTGTTCTTGTCTCTCTTTGTCTATTTATCAATCTGTCTCAGTGTCTATCTTTGTTTTCCTTCTTGTGCGTCAATTTATCTCTGTGCAGAAGAAGAAGAAGAAGAAGAAGAAGAACAAGAAGAGCAAGAACAAGAAGAACAAGAGCAAGAAGAACAAGAGCAAGAAGAACAAGAACAAAAAGAACATAAACAAGAAGAACAAGAACAAAAAGGAAAAAGAACAAGAAGGCTGGCGATCAGGAAACGACCAAACGACGACCATTTATCAGTAGTTTAGGTCGAGTAACATATAGCAAGCAGGTTAAATGGTGAGAGGGAGAGAGACGGAGAGAGAGGGAGAGAGAGGGGGAGAGAGACAGACAACGAAGGAGAGAGACAGATACAGACAGAGGGAAAGAGAGAGAGACAGAGAAACAGAGATAGAGATAGAGACATAGACATAGACAGACGCAGAGAGATAGAGAGAAGAGAGATCGAGAGACAAACAGACAGAGAGAGACAGACAGAGACAGGCATAGACAGACAAAGAGACAGCTATAGATCGAGAGACACAGAGAGAGAGACATGCATAGAGACAGAGAGCTAGAGAGAGAGAGAGAGAGAGAGAGAGAGAGAGAGAGAGAGAGAGAGAGAGAAGAGAAAGAGAAAGAAAGAGACCGATACAGTGACAGAGACAAAGACAGACTGAGACAGACAGAGTGAGAGATAGAGACACAGAGACAGAGACAGAGAGAGACAGAGACTTAGAAAGAGAGAGAGAGAGAGAGAGAGAGAGAGAAGAGAAGAAAGAGAGATAGGGAAAAAGAGAGACAGACAGAGACAGAAACAGAGGAGGAAGAGAGAAAGAGAGATAGGTCCAGTTATTAAAACGCTGGAAGTAGTTCTAAGATTAGAGACAGACAGACACAGACAGATAGACAGAGACAAACAGACGCACAGAGAAAAACAGACAGACGTAGACAAGCAGACAGAGAGCTGGCTGTGAGGACCACGTCGAAGATGGAGATGGGATACATAAGGCGAAATGATGGATGACATAAGCTTTAAAGGGAACCTTGAAGGGTGGCAGCGTTACAAACAGCGCCTGATGACGACGATCTGACGGAATATGAATAAAGGAATGATTAATGACGATTGACCGAATAAGTATATAGCCAGATAGGTAAATGGGTGGATGGATCAATGGGTAAATGGCTATATGGGTAAATGGGTGGATGGATCAATGGGTACATGGCTAGATGGGTAAATGGGTGGATGGGTAAATGACTAGATGGGTAAATGGGCGGATGGATCAATGGGTAGTAAATGAGTAAGTATTGTTTCAATGACAAATGTCCCAGTACCAAGTTTGATACTGGGACAGATGTCCCAGTAGCATGCTTGGTACTACGACATCTGTCCTTCAAACAATCCTTCACTGTGAATCAATATGCAGAATGACGTCACAGTGGGTGGAGCTTAGTGGTTGTAGCCTGCCTCACCCTTCCTTCCATCTCTCATTTCTCTAGTGTATTAATAGGGGATGTGTAGGGGCTATATGATTTACAGTTATATACACACATACAGCCATAGCTACCGGCCCACGTAGATATGCAAACATGTGCACACAAGTGTTCACTAATTTGACCAAGCTAATTGACCTTATATGCCAATATTTATTCTATCACTACAATCTTTACACGCCAGCCAACAGTCTATCTCCATAGCCTGCATCTGAGTGACTTGATTGCACGTGAGTGTCCTCTGTTGTCCACTCCTTTGCCCAAATTTATTGAGCTCTTACCTTAATATTTTTCCCATCACCACAAGCTTACATGTATTCACATATAGTCCAGTTTGTTATCGTCGATGTCACACTGACTCACACACAAACAAACACACGCGCGCGTGCAAACATGCTAAACGAACAGTTTACAAATATGAAAAAGAGGCAGAAAGCGCCGTATTTTATTACACATGAGCTCATCTATAAATGTTCTACTGTCAAGTTCAGTATATGCGCTACATAAGTAGTAAGCACTGTTTATGCATTGACATACACTATGCAAAGAGCATATACGGAATCAATGTATAGGACCCCACATGTCAGTACACATTCCAGGCCATACTGCTTCGTCAGCTTAATATCTCAGCAAATCATCGCGCGTTATTTTGCATGAAAATAATTATTTTAACCAATAAGTGCGTAGCATTTTTGGTTGGAGGTCTTATAAAATCGAGCGCTCGTAGCGGAACTGCATTGCGTTTGAACAAATGGGAGACGTTGATTTCAAGGATTCGCGAATTGCACGAGAAGCTACCTGAACTCAAAGATTCTACACCATGCTACCTCAGCGAAGACCATGCGAAATCAACAGGGCTATCTTAATGGTCGGGAATACAACCCGTTTTCGAAGAATCTGTTTCTTTAAAGATTTATAATAACACATTGAAAGACAATGACAATTAGTTTTAATAAAGTTTATTAAACACAAAGTCGACTTCTTTAACTGCAGGTTTTACAAACATAATTATGAACAAGATAATCATTTATACCAGTGTCCAAGGTTACCAGTTTCGTAATAGCATTAAAAAATTTATTTCTAGCCCTGTGTAAACAGTAAAATATGCAATAATGCCCACAGAAATGGCTAATAGTAAGTACTCTGTAAATGTCTCT
This sequence comes from Bimastos eiseni, assembly GCA_959347315.1. Taxonomy (NCBI): domain Eukaryota; kingdom Metazoa; phylum Annelida; class Clitellata; order Crassiclitellata; family Lumbricidae; genus Bimastos; species Bimastos eiseni. The sequence goes on along the minus strand of OY365809.1, from coordinate 158,988 downwards.
CGTTGAATATCCAACGCGCACAATGTTGGTTCAAGAATGTTCTAAATGGTACATCAGGTTGTCTACCAAAAGAATCAAAGTATTCGCCATATGAGGAATCATCCACATTATAATGCGACCCAATGATGTCCAGGTCTGTCGTGAGGGTCTGTTGGCCTATTGCACACATAACGCTGGTCCACGAAGGTTTAGTCGAGTAGGTAAACGATCGCACGCAAACACTCCATGGAACATTGGTCCACACTTTGCATCTTTCTCCAAAATCGATTTAATTTTGCTCCCGTTCATGTTCAATTTTTGTAGTCGATCAATTTCCAAAATATTTTCAAACTCAGCAAAGGCTATGGCATTTATAGTATTAAGTAAAGCTTGAGCAAATTTCATATCCAGACGAACATTTCCCTGTTTGATCAAATTGAAATGGTCATCCTCAGACAGGTCTGGAGTGAGATCAAATGCATAGAGAGCATATCCACCAGTAAAGTCCTCTCTGGTTATTCCATTTCCTCCGTCGCGCATTCACTCTCCAGTACCCATAAACAGCGTAGGATAGGCATTAATAAATTGGTTGTTATCGAAATTTATTTCCAGAGGTTTCACAGATTGTTGTTGTCCATCTAAATACACTTTGAGTTGGGAGAGATTCATATGTCTGAAGTTGAAAGGATTCTTTTTATAGTTTCCATTAAACGCATCATTGTCGACGCATCCGATAACTATTCTGGTAGGTAGCTGTCCGGAGAAAAGACTTTCTTGAGTTGCATCGAGATTTCCTCTAGGTATGGTGAAGGTTTTACAAATGGCTCTTCGAATGGGGAATTTTACATTTCCAAGTTCAAGTGCTTTCGCGTGAGCAAGAAACACAGACGGACTTAGCTTTATTTTTCTAACATATAGTTTGCATTCCAAAATACGAACTTTATATGCAGCATCTTGAACGGATGACATCAAGCAGAATGCATCTCTATTTCTTACAAGGTGTATCCTTGTGTTAACATCGTTCGGAAGAAATCGATCTTGGAAAAACAGGTCGCCATGAATGCCACCTAACATGTCAACGACATGTCCTTCATCAGTTAATGTACAGCGTTTCCTAAATCCGACATTCCCTGCAGCGTCATCATGAGGATCGCCATCTTCGAAATGATTTGCATTATCCTTGTAATACAATGCGGAAGTAAGTTGTGAAGTTTTAGCTGCATTACCATAACTCAGAATAGTTTCCAAGTAACTGCGATAGGCATAAGTATTGTTTGAAGCTGTTACAAGTGTGTCATTCAAGGTAATATCCAGCTCTGAAAACATACTATGTAGAAACAAGTTGATTGGACCAACATGATCGCCTTCATCATGCAGCTCGTTGCTTCCTCGTATTATTTGAGCCCTGGCATATGATTGGGTACTTGACAAATAGAGATAGTCTTGGACAGCACCAGTAATGCTAAATTCTATCGGTGTACCTTGTGAAATAGTAGCTATAGGATTATATTCTACAAATGTTCCAGATTCAATACTAGTCTGAGTTGGAGGTACGATAAAGAGATCCAGTTCACTCTTTGTGCATTCACAAGACTGAGGACGAACGAATGCCATACTTAGTCGAATATGTCGTGCTCGACTCTTTTAGAAGTATGTTCCTTTGATGCTGATCTCTTACGTCTATTCCCACCGCTTCCACTTTGCGTATTGAATCCTTGGGACTCAGCAAAGGCTTTTATACCTTCTGAAATATGTGTCTTGCTAGACTCTTTAAATTGTTCGCCTTCCCCAACATCATTTGCAATGAGCAAACCGGATCTCAAGAACTGCTATCCAACTGCCTTAGCACCCGTCTGAATCAAGGGCCAAGCATTTCTGAAGAAACCGCTTAGAACACTTCCAAATACATGTCCACGCTGGGTACGCGAACCTTGAAAAACTAGCATGCCACTCCCACTTTGCTTCAAATAATGAACTTCATGTGCGAACCGACTCGCATCGCAACAAAATTGTCTTTTCATTGCAAGAGGTATGGTATTTTACAGAGTCTAAAATGAAGCGTTACTATCGCCTTCCCGTACTCAGATGGTATGACATTCCCAGTGTCGCTACTTCTATCTATTTCGATAGAATCAAAAATTTTCTGCTGCAACGGCACGTATAACGGTTTCTCGTATATCACATGCGTATTATCACCGCCTTTACCAGAAATGTGAAAAATTCGAAGCAGAGGAGCTTTTGTATCACCAACAGCAACATGTTCCAAAACATTGCAATATACGTATATAGAAGAGAATCCGCGATTTATATCACAAGCACCAGCAGACTTCCATTGTATAGCTGCAACCGTTGTGTTTGATATGGAATTATTGGCACTATGAATGCTAAATATCGTACATAATGGTGGTGAAAAGTGTATGCTGGCATCTGCGTTTATATCGGCATTGAGACGTTTTGTTATTTTATTATACTTAAACTTTTGAAATGCAACAAGTTGAAATTTTTCAGCATAGTCTTTGATACTGTCGTTGATCGATTCTACGAGGTCAGTCACTGAGTCGTAATAGCCAGAAGCCAGGGGTGCAACATGTTGCAGATGTGATGGCTTGTTGCGTAAATGAAGAATTTTAAGGTAAGTAAGTCTACCTTCACCTTTATCTAAATTGAACCAAGTGTCTGTGGATATTGTATTTCAACCAAACTTACTCCCTTTTCTTTTCTTCTGTCCATACAAGCGCTTTCTAACAAAGGCTTCATTTTCATGGGTCACTTGACTGGGTGTCATGGCTATTCTTATATGGTATTATTGTAAGAATACACAAGAACTTATGAGACGTCCACATATCGATGACTATTATTATAAGTGAAATATTTCGACATCTTTGCTTTAAGGGTTCGATTAAACCTTTCCATGACAAAGGCCTTAATATCATCGTTTTCAGACGTGTAGATACGAATCGCATTTATTCGCAAAAGAGATTGAAAGTGTCTGTTCAGAAATTCTGTTCCTTTATCGGTTTGTAAATGAGCAGGATGTCTATAAACCAATAATTTTCAAAAGGTTTCTGTCAATGCAGGCCCAGTCTTTGTTTTAAGAGGAATCACCTAAGCATATTTAGAAAACACATAAATGCATGTTAAAAGATATTTATTCTTGTCAATATATTTCGTCAATGCAGAAAGATTGGCCAAATCTACCAGCCATAAATCATCAATACCAACAGTGAAAGTTTTTCTACGTCTAAAAGTCAACCTAACAGGCTTATGTATATGCGTCAGTTTTCTGTAACCAAGATCTAACGTCGCTACTCTTAACTTGTCCTTTTACATGTCTCTTAAACGACTCCACGCCACCAAAACTGCCTGGATGCCTTGGATCAAAATAGGAATCCATGAGTAAGGTTCCCAATTGAACTGCTTTCTCGGTCTTGTGCCACCGAGACTCGAAGCAACTGTGCCGTTTTCGTCATGCTCGGTGTTAATATACTGCCATCTATCGTCGTTGCCGATCAATTCGTGTGGAATGTTACACTCTTTCAAAGCGTCCGCAAGCTGGCGTCAACCAGTGGTACTAGTTGTTGAAGTTCTTTTACGTAGCAAATTTATTGATCAAGTCGACAATATGAGTTTTTGCAATAGTTGTATTCTTCAGAACGAGTTCTCCATTTTCACTCCAATTTACGTCCGGATTGGTTTTAATATGGGTCAAAAGACGTGAAGCTAGAGATTTAAACTTCTTCGGAACAGTCTCCAGAACGAGAGACTCTATATTGTTAGAATCTTTTACGACGAATGGCTCGACCTTCGCAACACTGATCGCTTCAGATGCATCGGTGGATTTAAATTTTGTCACCACACTAGGTTTATCGATTGTTAAATAACGACTTAAACTGTTTGAATAAAGTTTGGCTTTCTCGTCGTCGGCAATGTTTCTGTGCAATATCTCATAAATTTCTCCATCCAATTTCGATAGAGTTTTATCCAAAATGCTTTCTTTAAATTTCTCAATTTGTCTCGGCTCTACTAGAACCATCTTCCTCGTATACTCCATACTGCTATGTGCTTGAATTTAAAAACGAACCTAAGAATGAAAGCACTGGAGGAAGTAGCGCAACGAGGAATCCACCTGTCTGTACTATTCTCTTTTTAAATATAATGCTAGTTTTCTTGGATACTAAATTTCTTAGCTTCTTCTTAAACCGGCTGAGTTTACTCTTCTGAGGGCTAGTGAGCGGAACATTGCCTCTTAATACATTCTTTGCACATTCACATATGAACATAAGAGATTCTTCTTACAACTCTTCAAAATAATTTTCATTACTTTAGCTGAGGCTTTCTTCAGCAGTCTCAGCTTGACAAAGTAGTTCTTTAGACTGGAAAACATTTTATGCGAATGACAACATGTCTGCGTGTTTGACTATTTATATTTACTTTCGAACATACACATAATGAGCCTCTCCTAGAAATATGCTTGTAGCTAATCTACATCTCTCATCTGTATCGGGTCTAAGATCGATCAACAGGTAACCAAATGGACCCTTGGTTGCGTCTTTGAAAGCTTCAAGCATAAACTGTGAATGACCAGGGAACATCTGTCTAGCTAAATTTGCAACCTGTGCGGAATCTCAAACATTTTTTAAGAGAACCAAATAGTGGGCATTGAGGCTTATAGCTCTGGTATGTTCGCCTTTGTAAAATAGGTTTTCAGTTAAGTATAGCACTGAAACGTTTCTATTATGACTTATCTTTGTGAATATTTTGGTCACTCGTTCATCGGTTTCACTCATGAGGTCATCTAAAATAAGCAATGTTCTTTCTTTTCCATCGAAATCGTTCAAGTCTGGAAGTCTTTCGTGAAATTGAATTTGTGGATATTTGTCAAATATTTCTTGTTATATACCATAACACCATAGTACTTTGTCAACTGAGGATTTATCATATGTTGTAAATTGTCAATAAATCGAAGTGTGAACTGAGTTTTACCACATCCGGAAGGTCCACTTACAAAATATGTTCGAGCAACATTTTCAAGGTTCCACAGCACCCCTATAAAATTGTATAACCTATCAAACAACACATTAGAATATCGAGATTCAGTTTTATAGCATGTTTTCCCACAGCATTCTGCGCTACTGTATCAAATGTCACATGATTAGTCTCCACACAAAGTAAATGCTAGAGAAGAAATCATAAAACTAGGTTATATGAGCAGTTTTGCACAAATATGACTTTCTATGAATTGATAGTTATACCATATATATTCTGACAGTTTCAAGAATTTGCTCGTTACACAGCGGACATGCACTTACAACATCTGCATATTCCTCACAGCAGACAATATGAGAACATGGTAATGACAATATTTGCACTTGAGCCCAATTACATCGCATGCAAATCATAGAAGATTGCAACTTGTCATTATGAGACTGAAGACGCTTCAGTTGATAAGACCGCTTTTCTTTCAAATTCAGTATGTTTTGTGACTTCAATAGATGTTCCACGTTTTCATCACATTCTGCCGCACAGCATTGAGGTTTCTCGTCATTTTTCAACGATTGGCTCGGTGTCCATCAGTCGTCTAGTTTCCTCTTCGTCTTGTTTATAACACATTTTCTAACTTGAAACGTTTAATGATTGCTCGCACATAATGCTTGTCACAGTTCAAAAACAATGCCAATTATAGTGTATAAATATTGGTTCAATTCATCCCTTTCTAATACTATTTACAGCTGTTGTATGCGAATGTCACGAAGATGAGGTGTTTTGCAATTAGCATATTTCGAGAAATATCAATCTCTTGTAAAATTGCGACACCTGCCGAACGATGATTCAGCAACGCCAAAGCGGTTTTGGGTTGGAAAAACTTTAAACAACGCACATGACTTGACGCAACGCTTATGGCCCTATACTTTGATTCTGCAAATGCACTTTGTATAGTGTATGTAGCGCCTCTACAGAACTTGGCAGCATAAAATTTTTAAATTATCTCAGGTGTAAATAAAATACGGCGCTTTCTGCATCTTTATCATATTTGTAAACTGTTCGTTTAGCATGTTTGCACGCGCGCGTGTGTTTGTTTGTGAGTCAGTGTGACATCGACGATAACAAACCGGACTATATGTGAATACATGTCAGCTTGTGGTGATGGGATAAAGATTAAGGCAAGAGGTCAATGAATGTGGGCAAAGGAGTGGATAACAGAGGACACTCGCGTGCAATCAGGTCACTCAGATGCAGGCTATGGAGATGGACTGTTGGTTAGCTTGTAAAGATTGTAGTGATAGAATAAATATTGGGATATAAGGTCAATTAGCTTGGTCAAATTAGTGAACACTTGAGTGCACATGTTTGCATATCTACGTGGGCCGGTAGCTATGGCTGTATGTGTGTATATATCTGTAAATCATATCGTACCTACACATCCCCTATTAATATACTAGACCAATGAGAGATGGAAGGAGGGGTTAGGCAGCAGGGTACAACCACTAAGCTCCACCCACTGTGACGTCATTCTGCATATTGATTCATAGTAAAGGAATGTTTGAAGGACAGATGTCCCAGTACCAGGCATGCTACTAGGACATCTGTTCTGGGACATCTGTCCCAGTATCAAACAATACTTACTCATCTACTATGGGTAAATGGCTAGATGGGTAAATAGATGGATGGGTAAATGGCTAGATGGGTAAATGGGTGGATGGATCAATGGGTAAATGGGTGGATGGATCAATGGGTAAATGGCTAGATGAGTAAATGGGTGGACCGATCAATGGGTAAATAGCCAGATGGGTAAATGGGTGGATGGATCAATGGGTAACTGGGTGGATGGATCACTGGGTAAATGGCTAGATGGGTAAATGGGTGGATGGATAAATGGCTAGATGGGTAAATTGGTGAATGGATCAAAGGGGTAACTGGGTGAATGGATTAATGGGTAAATGGGTGGATGGATCCCTGGGTAAATGGCCAGATGGGTAAATGGGTGGACGGGTAAATGGGTGGATCGGTAAATGGCTAGATGGGTAAATTGGTGAATGGATCAATGGGTAAATGGCTAGACGGGTAAATGGGTAAATGTCTAGATGGGTAAATGGGTGGATGGATCAATGGGTAGTAGATGAGCAAGTATTGTTTAAATTACAGATGACCCAGTATCAAGTTTCCCAGTATCAAACAAAACTTACTCATCTACTATGGGTAAATGGCTAGATGGGTAAATGGATGGATGGGTAAATGGCTAGATGGGTAATTGGGTGGATGGATCAATGGGTAAATGGCTAGATGGGTAAATAGGTGGATGGGTAAATGGCTAGATGGGTAAATGGGTGGATGGATCAATTGGGTAACTTGGTAAATGGATTAATGGGTAAATGGGTGGATGGATTGATGGAGAAATGGGTGAATTGATTAACGGGTAAATGGCTGGTTGGCAAAATAGGTGGATGAATTAATGGGCAAATGGGTTGATGAGTAAATGTCTCGATGAATAAATGGCTGGATGTATAAATGGTTAGAGAGATATAATGATTTTCATTCGATTCTTTTATATTTTCGGTCTGTTTGGAAACGTTGCATAGATTTACCGTATTTTTTGTGAACACGGAAAGCGTTGAGGATGAAAGGGTGGTGCAATGAGTCAGTTGTTTTCTCAGAAGGATGCAAGTGCACTAGGGCAATGATGGAGGAGGAGGAGGAGGAGGAGGAGGAGGAGGAGGAGGAGGAGGAAGGGCAGGAGGAGGAGGAGATTCAGTGAGGCTGCTGATGGAACGTCGTTTCTTTAAGGTTCCACGACTAAAAGTTCATGACCAAAAAGGTTTTGGTCATTTATATATCATTAATTTAATTATTTATCAGTTGCCCATTGTATTCGAAAAAACAGAAGTTTGATTGATGATGTTGATGATGATGATAATAGTAATAATAGTAATGCTAGCAAATCCAACTTCTATTCCAGCAAGAATCATTGTTAACTTCTATTTAAGCAAGAATTCCTTTAAATAATCCAACTTTCATTTCAGTAAGCGTTATTTCCATTTATATATCATCTATTTAGGAATAACTTCTTTCGTAATTCCAACTTCTGTTTAAGCAGGTATTATTATCATCAATCAAACCTATATTGTACCGTATGCAATGCGAATAATGACTTCTGGTCATGAACCTTGTGTCCGCGAACCATTTGTCGTCAACTATTTGTCGATGAATCATTTGACGTGACACGTTTCTTAAAGTCTCTAGGAATCATTTTACTACGTTGGCTAGCCGTGAATCTGAGAGGACAATTCGAAGCGATGTATTTCTTTAGCGCAATATAATCTGGCCAGACATTAATCTTTGCTTTGGCAGGATAAGTAAGTCATTATTGAAAAGATTGAGCCGTCGATTCGTTCTAGCAACAACTGACACGTTAAAGAAGTCGTCTCCTCCATCAGACGCTCTGTTCTTTACACAATAATCGCTTCTCTCATCAACAACAACTCTTGGCTTAGATTGGACGGTGAAGACGACAGCACTAGAATCGTCATCAGACCTACCTTCATGGGAGAGCAGCCACTGCTGCAGAACAGAGACTTTAGCAGCAGCAGCAGAAGAAGAACAAGAAGAAGAGGAAGACGAAGAGGAAGAGGAAGAAGTCGTCGTCGTCATCATCATCATCATCGTCGTCGTCGTCATCATCATCATCGTCGTCGTCGTCATCATCATTATAATCATCATCATCATCATCATCATCAGCCCCATTGGACTGTTGATGCAGAACAAACAGTTGATGTCCGACAATCATCACTCCAATACCATCACAACCACCCTAATAACACCACGATCATCACAACAACCCCAACACCACAAACAACACCAGCAGAGTCCGCAAATCCCTCGATTGGCTTCGGTGGTCAGCCAACACCATTTGTCACGTGAAAATAGACAGCTTGCGACCAACTGAATGTTTAAGAGTTATCCGTCTAATGAGACGACGTCGCGCAGACATACACATACATCTAGACGGACAAACAGCAGGTGACACTGCAACCCACAGACACAAACAATACACAATACACGAAATTCTGAGTGTCCGACCGAAAACCAAATCGTCATCAAAACAGACGACCCGAAAAAAGACAAAATCTGCCTGTCTGAATGTTAGTTTGCCTTTCTATCAATCTGCCTGCATGTAAGCGTCTCTGTTGACAGTCTGGCTGGCTTTTGCTAAGGATACCTCGTGTGCACGGCGTCTTGTTGACGTAAGGTCTATCAAGCTTTCTGCGGTGCTTTCCAAACTAATTCGTCCAATCATTCAAACGCCCAACACGCTTTCACTGGCACGAACTCGCCCACGCATGCGCAAACATCCGTCAGCACTAAGACATAAACAAAGCCAATTGGACGAGAGAGATAGAGAGAGAGAGAGACAGACAGACAGACAGAGAGAGACAGAGAGAGACAGAGAGAGAGAGAGAGATAGAGAGAGGGAGGGAGAGGGGGAGAGGGGGAGAGGGGGAGAGAGGGAGAGGAAGAGAGAGGGGGAGATGTGATTCCAGTCGCAGTTGTTGCATAAGCAGCAAGGGATGCGGCAGAAGAAAGGATGCTCTGACGATAAATCTGAGGATGATGTAAGAAGCATTTAGGAAGAAAGATATCAACGGACAAACTAAACCGATCGACTGACGAGCACGCAGCAACTTCCGTTTCAAAGCGAAGAACAGGAAAGTCAGTTCTATGATCATATCACGCACCATCCTCAGTCCATGCATTCACTATCCCCACATAATATGACATTACCCCATCCACTGATTTAACCTCTCATTACCCACCCACATAGCCAGTGCACAGTGTCTCATTCCCTCTTCACATTACCTCATCGTAACCTCAACATTACCTTATCGTCCTCCCCACATTACCTCATCGTACCCCCACCCACATTGCCTCGCACGCATTTGTATAATAAAAGCATTTTTTTGGATTATGACGATACAGAGAAGAGATGATAAAAGCATTTTTTTGGATTATGACGATACAGAGAAGAGATGATAATTTGTTGCTTGGCTTCTGCTAAATGTCAGAGAGGATGAAAAGATGAACTGAATGATGACAAATGTCCACTTGAATGATTCCATCGACGACAACGCTGATCACAGCAGCAGCCGTTGCAAGAACAGCACTAGCGACAGAGACAGTGAAAGAGACAGAGACAGTGGCAGAGACAGTGGCAGAGAGAGTGGCAGCGGCAGAGGAATAGAAAGAGATAGTGGCAGAGACAGAGACAGAGGCAGTGGAAGAGACAGAGATATAGACAGAGATAGTGGCAGAGACAGAGGCAGAAACGGATGCAGAGACGGCGGCAGTGGAAGATAGAAATTAAGACAGAGGCAGTGGCAGAGACAGAGACAGAGGCAGAGACAGAGGCGGAGATAGAGGCAGAGGTAGAGACAGAGACAGTGGCAGAGACAGAGACGAAGGTAGACACGGATACAGAGACGGAGGCAAAGACAGAGACAGTGGAATAGACAGAGACAGAGGCGGAGACACTGCCAGAGATGGAGGCATGGACTTAGACAGAGAAAGAGGCCTAGGCAGTGTCAACGGCAGAGACAGGGCGCTGCAGTCGGTGGTGCTTCTATAACCATTGAAGGAGGGTGATGGGGGATATTTAATAGACCGCACTCCATTGACGACACATCATAAACACAGACAGACGCTTCTTTGAATGGGACAATCAGTTGAGTTCTTTGCATTTGCTCAGATCATGAAACGAGTAGACGACGATGACGACGACGACGAATGCCATCACCTTAAATAGATTGCACCCATTGAGTGTTGCAACGGCAGAGCGTTATTGTAGTCAAGACTCTGGGGCAGATAAAACACGTCACGTGGATAGCTGAATAGGGAGTGACAACGAATTATGGCGAATCGACGACTGATATTTGTTAAAACACTTAGAGATAGAAATTGTTCGCATGCATCGTCCATGTGCATTCAAGTCCTTGTAAACATCGTCGTCATGCCACCCACCCAGCCACCAACCAACCGCTGCGATTGGAGCACGTCACTTGACGACGATGGACCTCCTCCTCCTCTTTTTCCTCCTCCTCCTCTTGCTCTGCTTCCTCCTCCTATTCCTTGTTATGCTTCGTTGCTTGATAATGCACTGAAGAGCAAATAGCCGACGAGGAATTTAAGAGATCGTTAACATCGACCTCAGTGGCATTCATTCGATGCCATGAGTGGTCCAATGATCCAGGCTAGTACAATACACATTTTATGACCTTAGAAGACTGATGGCAAAGTTAGAATCACTGCCTGTGATTACAAACCAATTGCAACTAAGCAGAGGATCGTAAACAGAAGAGAAAGACAATGCATCCGCCACCGCTGCTGCTGTTGCTTCTACAGTTGATGCTGTTGTTGTTGTTGCTGTTATGGTTGCTGTTGCTGTTGCTTTTGGTGCACCTGGTGTGGGCGATGGGAGTTCGTCGGATGTAAAAGTGCGCGATGTGAGGCGCGAGAGGCGGTTGATTCCTGGCGATGACTGGTTTTAATATTGACGACATCATCGGCTGCTCAGAATTCGCGCAACTGCTATCGACTATTAGTTACAGCTGTGCTATTGTGGCGGACAGGCCACAAGGCTCGAATGAATGATTTATTTAAATTATCGGTTCGCCATAGCGTTATTTTAACGTATATTTTTTTAGTGTTGCGTATAGGAGGGAAGACCGATCGGCTGTTTTTAGTTCAGTGCATAGCTTGCAGACGCATGAATTGGTTTGATTATAGCCTGACATACGGTGCATCGCTATCTATGTGGAGCAGTGGTTCGTACTGCTTCATACGTAAAGTGGTTCTCGTACCGCTCCAGATATCGCGTTGCCATATAAATACGACCTCTGGTGACAGCCGCTCTCGCGGTCAGTCCGGTGCTGCTTTTCACTGATTTGGTGGGGTGGGCCCCTCTGCCGTCGATCGCAAGACGGACCGTGCACTGATCGTAGGAGTCAACAGGCTGACTGACAGAAAAAGACCGATCGTGAAAACTGCTCACAAGTCTGGGTGCCGTTCGAGAGTGCGGTAAAGTCCGATCGCTGGAAATGAATGAATGACAGTTATGCTCGGGAATACGGGGAAGATGGTGAACCGTCGGTGGCGGTGAGAAACAGAGATCAGGTAAAGCCCCGAACGTTTATATCGAGAGGCCTCGGCGGCCGTTGAGACAATATACGGGAAGAGTTCCCCAGTGAACGTTGGTTAAAAGACGGAGAGGGCGGCCCCGTGAAGCCGTTGGAAACATACTGAGAGCTACCGGTAAAGCCGTTGACATATACTGGGAAACATAAATATGTTCGATAAATACGGGGAGGGTGACCCCATTGGTGCGTTCGATACGGGGAAAGTTCCGTTTGGTGCCGAAAACCTGATCAATTGCGGACGTCTCCGCATATTCTTTGCTCTTTACGGTTTCCCGTAAATATCTATACTTGGTTACCTAACGTAGTCATGCCTACTCTTCCCGTTTACCAGCAATCTGTTGATTTGCGTGTCTGATCGCAATGTCTTTGCTCGCGGTTTCCCCGTATATCTTTACTTGAGTTACTCAACGTAAATGAGTTCGGGTGGCTGTTTGATAGAAATATCGGGAAATTCCCGAAGGACTCGCTGGAAATACACGTGGAGGGTGAACACGTTAGAAGAGCACGTACAAACAAGAGAAAACACTGGTGCCGATTGATATCTTTAGGTTGCAGCTCAAATAACTCTCTAGATGGTTTTATGGTCTTTCGATAAATACTCTTGTTTGTTACCTACGTTAGTTATAGTTACTTCTCCCGGTTTCCCGAAGTCTCAGAATATATTACGGTGTTGGCGGACAATTGCCAACGCAGAGGACGGTCAATCGTGTACATGATAACTTATGCGTGTGAGGCCGGTATGCCACACACGGAAATGGACCAAGAGGCACGTGAAAGTCTGGGTTGTCCCTTGTCGTCCGATATCCAAGTATGAAACAGATGAACGCAGACTTGAAAGTCTGGGTAGTCGGAAACCCACGTTAAAGCTAATAAGCAGACCAGCCGGTATGCCATATAGGGAAATAGATCGAGAGGTACGTGTTGAGCAGAAGGCGTGATAGCTGTGTCTAGCGTGATATGACGAATAGCTGTGAGACTCGTAGTGTCTAGGACGACTGAGTTTAGAGAGTTGCGAACAGTAATGTCTAGGAGTACAAGACGTTGAATTTATACAGATAATTGTCCAGGCAGATATGACTTAGGGACTTGTTTCAAGTATATCTGAAGCTCGTAACTTAAGAGAACGTTTGGTGTCCTTTATTGGCGATAGTTTCAGAGTCACAAGATGCTGAATTGTACGACATCATGTAGAGAGGAAGAAGAGGCTAGTTACTTGGAAGGAAGACAAGGCAAGAAAGACTCCTGCCGGTATGATTATGAACCCTGTTTTGAGTACGGCCATCCTCAGAACGTTGCCCATCCGGCGACCGCGGAATAGGCAGTCAGACCTCGTGACTATTTCGAACAGTGTTACCTTTCTTGGAGAAGAGACCCATCTTTAATCTTCACTGTTGAGAGTGAACATCCTGGTAGATATAGAGAGCAACCATTTGGCATTGAGATTTGATAACGAAGTGACTCGGGCGACTCCAGACGTATTCGCGAGTCGGAGTCGACACCGTCCGAAAGCTAGGCAGGCGCTCGGTCGGCAGAACGCCACACTATGATAGCTACGAGTGTGTGGTCAGTCAGTCCGGAAGTTAGTGCGTCGGTCCGTCGGCAAAGCTTGTTCGGTCGAAAGATTCCTTTTGTGGCATTTCATAATTCATCACACACACACACACACACACACACACACACACACACACACACACACACACACACACACACACACACATATATATATATATATATATATATATATATATATATATATATACACACAAACACAAGCGCGCACAGAGGATAGATAAGCAACAGACTGAACTGATGGATGTGAGGCGGTGACGCTGTGTATGAGCGCCGTTGGCTAAGCAGCTGTTGAAGACAGGCAGAGTGGCAGGGTTGGAGATACAGAGAGAGTGACGGACAGACAGAGCAGGGTGACAGAGAGGCAATGAGGCTGAGATGAAACTATTTCATATTTGCATATGACAGCCAAATTTGAATGAAATAATTATTATTTCAAACACAACAAAAGTTATATCACTTTCAATGAGTGCAACCATGATTTTTTTATAGCGAAAAACTTTTGCGCAGGATAAAGTTTTAAAAAAACGATTTTATGAAGTCACATCTCAAGCAAATGCAAGAAAACAAACTTCATAAATATTATTGAGAAAATAAACGGAGGATCAGCGTATATGGACATCACTGTGACGTCATCTAGCGATCAGTCGATCGCGTTGGTAAATAAGCAATCTCCCCAATAATAATTTTACGATAAAATTTGTAACAAAATAAAAATTGGCACGATGTCAATGGCAGATAAAATGTGTATGCAGACACTTCATGAGCATGGTTTTGTAGCAAAAGCTACAATCAAAGCTTACCGTACCCTGATAAACAGAGGCAGCTGAGCGGCGTGAGAAATATTTTCCTGCCCGATAAATGAAATCGTTTTTTCATAGAACGGAAAACCGCGGACGTCGTACGGGCTACGGCAAGGATTCTCTATTAGAGTATAGGCCACTCCATTGAACTAAATTACTATAGGACTAGAATGACAGCGCTTCGGTTATTGGATTACAGCCAACGGCGAATCAAGCGTGACTTTCGGTCCGGGCAGACGAGACTTGAACGAGATTCTGTTTACACACGAAACAATGTTAGGGGCCGTTCACATAATTTATTATATAACGCATAAAATCCCAATTTTTGGCCCACCCCTACCCCTAATAACGTTATATAACAGCAGCTGTGACCCCCACCCCTTTATTAAATAACAGACATGCTACCTACCAACCTACCCCACTCCCAGTCTATAAGCACGTTAAAAAACATACAATCGACATAATTGTATTGCACAATATGAAACTTTTATAACAATACAATGTTATAACAATACAATGTTAGTTAGCACTTTAATAGTAGTGATTCAGCTGATAATTGCCTTTATCCATTTCAAGAACTGCAGTAAAAATAATCATATGCCCAATTGGCTGTGTAACAAAAGCTATCTTAAAATTGTGTGGGCCTACTCTCTCTCGCGCCAATGATGATTTGACCGGATGTACGGAGCTCCTCTGCATCTTAATAATCGGACTTTTAATGACGCTAAATTCACTTGTATTAATTACGGTAACTAATTGCGTAGTTTGTTAAAAGTAGATTTACAAATAATAAGTAGGAACATCAAATCAATTCGCCAAGCAGCAGCTGATGGTGCTAGTTTTGGTTCACAACGTATTGTGAACTTCGATAAAACAATGAAGGTCCGTAGTACATGGAATTTCCAATTGGCAGGCAAACAGGCAAAATAGCATAAGCCGAAAAAAGTTTGTTATATAACGAAACCTTCAACCTACCCCTTGTCTTGTATTAACCATCCTCGATCCGAGGGTTGGTCACTTCATGGACAAGTCTACTCCATCTCTTCCTGTCTCTCGTCTTCTTTAGTAAGTTGTCAAGTGGTCTGCCGGTACATTTTTCCACATTGTCTATCCATGGTGTCTTTGGTCTTTATCGTTTTCTTGCTCCCGGTGTAGTGCCTTGCATGATTTCTTTTTCTAGACAGTTTCCCTGTTTTCTCATCACATGTCCAAAGTATGTTGATTTCCTCCTTTTTATTAGATTAAGTAGCTCTCGTTCCATGTCTGCTTTCTCCAATACCCACTCGTTTGTTTTTTTTGAGTCCATGATACCCCTAGAATCTGTCTTATGCATTTCATCTCAAAAGCTTCAATTCTTTCTTCATCTCTTTTCTTGATGGTCCAACTTTCGCAGCCATATGTAACCACCGTCCATACCAATGCTTTCATTAGTCTCACTTTAGTGGTTAACTTTATGCTGTGACTCCTCCATATTTTCTTCATCCCTATCGGAACACTCTTCTTATCTCTCTGGTATACTCTGCATCTTCTGTTATAAATGGTCCCTAGTATTGAAACGTATCCACCTGCTCCAGTCTGCTCTCTTTCAAAACGATGTTGTATGTTTTACCATTTAATGCCATGGTCTTGGTTTTATCCATGTTAATCATTAAACCTTTCTCACTTCCGATCTTGTCCAGACGATTGATTATTTCTTGTAGCTCTTTTTCAGATTCTGCTAACAGTACAATATCATCCGCATTTCTCAAGTTCGTTAATTTTCTTCCTCCTATTTGTACCCATCCATCCCAGCCATCCAGTACATATCATCATTTGATTTGATTTGATTAGAGGTATATAAGGCAATTAAGAAGATGGCGAATGGAAAAAGCACAGGACCAGATGATGTCCCGGCAGAATTGTTCAAATATGCAGAGGAAACGACATTAGATAAAATACATCGAATATGCACTGAGATATGGGAAACAGGAGAGTGGCCAGAGGATTGGATGAACTCAATCTTCATTCCGATACCAAAGAAAGGGGATCTAATACAATGTAAAAACTACAGGACCATAGCATTGGTCGCGCATGCTAGCAAAATTATGCTCAGAATCATACTAGAAAGGATAAGAACAAAAACGGAGTTCGAAATAACAGACGAAAAAGCAGGATTCAGACGAGGAAGTGGAATGCGCGATCAGGTCACGAACCTAAGAATATTAATGCAGAAAATGAATGAACATCAACAACCATTATACATGTGCTTTGTTGACTTCACAAAGGCTTTTGACAACATATCACACGAGCAATTATGGGTCCCAATGATTGAAATGGAATATCCTATACACATCAACGTGTTGACAAAGTTATATGGCAAACAAAAAGCAAAAGTGAGAGTAGCGGAAGGGATGTCAAATAAGAGTAAGAAAAGGGGTTAGACAGAGGTGTGTAATGTCACCGTATTTATTTAACATCATGTACCTACCTCCCCACCCTACACAATATAACGCTAACAACCGGAACCCACCCACCTACCCCTTGAGCGTTATATAAAATGTGAACGGCCCCTGAAATGTGTCTATTTTTTAATGAAATTCAGTAAATGGCCAGATAAGTTAACAAGGCTAATAGTTTTGCATATAACTAAACTCAAAGTCCCCATGCTGGTTTAAAACAAATCTTTGTCGCTGCTGAGAAATTAGTGTTAATGTAAGCGGCCTAGCTGTTCGCCGCCGATGTTTTTTATGCAAAGCCCCATGTAAATTATAATACTGAAATCAGTCACGGGACCAAAATATTTATTCATCGCTGTCTTCTAGAACAGACGACAGTGATGAATAAACATTTTTGCCTCAAAGAATCCTGAGCGATTATCCGAACTTTCATAGGCAATTAGCTGGGCTTGGGTTACTCGCCCAAAAAACCCTGTATTATCGCCCATAGTGGATGAGCGTAGCGACACCAAGAGTCGTGGGTGTACAGAATCTTGGCTATGGGTGCAAACAGCATGATAGACGTGAGTCACGTGATGTTTTCAGCGATTAATTGCGCAAATTCGAGGTAAAACAAATCAAGATTACTTTTCTTTCAGTTTCTAAGCAAAAAGAACGGTAACTGATGATAAATGTGATGATATTTAAATGACTTTCAATTAGGTAATCTAAAGTGCACAGTTATGCAATGTTCATTGTAAACATTTTCACACTGCTAACCTGCTTGTACGAAGTTGCACTCAATCGCAACTTATGTTTAATTTAAAAGCTTAAATCCGCGTTATATTTCCTTGACTTGTCCAATAGGAATATTTATGGGAAACAGTTTTTATAGGTTTCATGCAGCACATATGCACATATGCATATGCACATTATTTGTCATAAGCAATGGTGGGTCTAAATTCACTTACCATTGCTAGCCCATATTTACATTAACTGAACTAAACTTTTTCTGGTAGACATATGGGTGTTTAAACAAACTTTTGTGAGCAATTGTAATTTGGCCCTTTGTGTACAAAATATAAGCAAAATGGTTTGAATACTTATGCATGGATGCACACAAGCAATAGCACACAGCCAATACTATAACAAATGCTCATTGACAGTCATATAGAACACTGAACGACAAGTAAAAGCTTGATGAAGTTTGATATTAAGTACAGTATTTGGTGTTCCAGGACAAGCATTTTGCTTTGGCAAGAAGCAACAACTGGAGTCCAGATGAACTCATTGACACAGTGTCGTACAGGTCTGAAAGCTTCATGTGAAGAAGGCAATACATTTCATGCCCGTGAAAGAGTGTCGAGGTTGAATTGCATAAAAGTTTGCATTTTGTCAAACTTACCTATTATGAGTACACTGACTGTACACTGTCAGTGGGAGGATTAGACACAAAGAAAGGATTGGTCATCGGTCCTGATATGCCAAGGTTAGGAAAAGGAAGTTGCTGACACTTCGTAACAATGGCTGCCTTAGGGCTAACTTAAGGGACTGTTCTTCTTCTTCTGTAACTTGTAGCTGTGGAGTGAAACTTCATGAACAGTTGTCAACAATTTCAGTCATTGTCCCACAGTCTCAATAACAATTACATATATCTAGATGGTGGCAGAGAAGTTTAATGACAGAATTATATTGATAATGGAATCCTGCATTCATGTATTGAGCCAGCTAGGTCAACAAACACTGCTCTTCTGCGGATCTAGGACAATTACTCCCGGACAATTAACCCCCACTCCCCTAGAAATTACCCCAGGACAATTACCCCCATGCTAATAACCCACCGGACAATAAACCACCCCCCTGTAGAAAATATGATGCAAATACGGTTAGATTCAAATTAGTAGATAGGTTGCAGACAATCAAACAACAATTAGGCTGATATCACTTACAAAGTTATCATACCTTTTGAGTCCAATCTTTGGTGTATGTGTGTGTGTGTTTGTGTGTGTATGTAAGTATGTTTACAGACAATCAAAAAAAAATTAGGCTGATATCACATACAAAAGTATTTTACCTTTTGAGTCCAATCTTGGGTGTATGTATGTGTCTCTGTTTGTGTTTGTGTGTGTGTATGTAGGTATGTATGTATGTATGTATGTCGTGTCTTAACATTTTACTATTCGGTAATTGTCCGGGGGTAATTGTCCTGTTACCCTCTTCTGCATGTGGGGAACTTTTGGTTCTACAGTGTCATACAACAATTCACTCATCACACCACTCTTTGTCATACACTAGACCATCATCCTGTAATGTCAGTATTCTACCATAGTTCTTAAAAGGTAGCATTTCAGGGAGGCTCTTGAAATGTACAAGTGCAATGCAAAACAAATGCAAAACTGAACATGTCTAGTACTTGGATATGGGCCAATTTAGCTCCCCAGTCATCTAAGTCAGAAAACTAATGAGATCATAGATGTGATCATCATTGCTTAGCTCTAGCCTAGATGTCACATTATCTTTCATTCATTCAGGAATTTATATAGGGCCCCTTCAAAGCAACTAGTCAAAGACTCAAAGGTACTCCCAACTCCAACTTGTCCAAAAAGAGCAGTCGAAAGACAGCTCCAGCTACATGCTAGAGGTCCTTCACTGGGTCCTCACTGGCGGATAAGGAGCAAGTGAAGGACCTCTACTCCAGAATTGCAGCACATTTACTTACTGGCCAACAAGTGGGAACACTTAAACCCTGAATTCTCATTGATCTCGATCGGGTCTAAAGAATAACTATAAATTGGATGCTGAAGTTGTCTTTTACGCCTATTTGTTAGTAAATGAGCCAAAGGTATGTACGACATGTATCCATATTGTCTTGTCGCTGTGTCAAAGGAGGCGGGGCTTTGTCTGGATGAGAACGGAATGTAGGTCACGGAAGGCCCAGAGGGATTAAATTGAATGTGATATGCGGGTAATTAATCTAAAGATGGAAAGAAGCAGGATGATTGACAAACTCATTATAGCGTTTGAAAATGGACGAGTCCACTATTTGCGATGGCTGGAATGAAATGATAACAAAGAATGCATGGTGAAGGGTGAAAATTGTGTGAGATATTAGTTATAATGCAGTGAAAAGTAACGGAACGGACTCACTTGGTAAAGACGAGTACTCCAAAGAAAAAGAAAACCTATCCATGTTGAAAAGACGCCAAGATTTAGGAAAGATTAGGAAAGAGCGCTGCACGTCTACTAGCCCCCGCTGATTCCCGACCGAGGTTAACCTACAATTCCGAGTACAAGTAAGCCTACACCATTCAAACGGAACGTTAATCGTCTTTTACAGGTTCTTAAAATATTTACCTATCGTACATGTATGTATACTGTAAGTTATTTATAGTGTGATATTCTCAGGCCGAAGCCAAGGGCTGAACCCCTAAAAGTTCAGACTGGCCGGTAAAACTGTTTTCTGGACCATTATTAAGATTAGTATTCTTCGGCAATAAAATTAATGTTTTAAGCGTGTTATTCCGTTTATCGTCTTAATAAATTGAATTGTTTGTAAAAAAAAGAGTATTGGTCTTGGTCTCAGACCCTCGGTCTTGGTCTTGGCCTCGGATCACCCGGTCTTGGTCTTGGACCTCTCGGTCTTGGTCTTGAGGTTTTTGTCTCGTGCCCAACACTGGTGGACACATTGAACACAGGTTGTGAAACACTATGAAGTTTGTTTTAAAACAATTACTTGAGATGTGACGTCAATAAATCGTTTTGTTTAAATCGCAAGTGTTGTCTAAATGTTTTTCCACCATTAAAAACCGATATGATATAACTTTTGTTCTGTTTTAAATATTTCACTCAACTTTGGCGTTTATATATGCAAATATGAATTAGTTTTGCGGCTGTATAATTCTATTTATTAAATCTTACTATTGGCAGAAATATTAGCAAAAATTCTCAGAGTTTACTCTTTAATGACTCACCCTCAGATGGTAGCAAGAAAGGGAGACAGCGAGCGAGCGATGCAGGCAGGGAGAGAGGAAGGGAGAGAGGCAGGTAGGGATATAAAATGGGCTTAAGACGTCGTGTGTGCATCGGTAGTTTGCATTGTACTCTGTAAGCGATGGAGGGTCGACCGTTAGATGTCGTCTACAAGTCGTCTTCAGTCACCAACAGACGTTGTTTGTCCTGTACTCAACCAACAACAATCCATTTCCCTTCGCTCTCGACGACGCCGACAATCAGACAGACCTTCTAGTTCTTGATCTGCCGCTGTTGAAGTTGGCGTTGCTTATGTAAAGAAACGGATGTGTTGGAAATGTTGATGATACCCCAGAAAAGATCTTATGTAACTGTTGCTAATGGTTCTGCCGTAAAGAAACGGATGTGTTGGAAATGTTGATGATACCCCAGAAAAGATCTTATGTAACTGTTGCTAATGGTTCTGCCTTATGTTGATGCTACCCCAGAAAAGATCTTATGTAACTGCTGCTACTGGTTCTGCCTTATGTTGATGCTACCGCATAAAAATATTATGCAACTGTTGCCATTGGTTCTGCTTTATGTCGATGCTACCCCAGAAAAGATCTTATGCAACTGTTGCTACTGGTTCTACTTTGGTTGTTGTCGATGCTCGTTCTGAATCTCTCTAGATCGAGCAATCTCTCCGTTTATGCGACCGCCGGAGGTGCTGTTGCCGTTACTGGTTTCGTCGGCGACCTCAGATGTCCAATCAGTTGTTCAGATCATCGGAAATTCTATTTGCGCTTCAAGACCATTGCCACTTCGACCAAATCTTTTCTTATTTCCTATCTACAATCTTCCTCTGTCTCCTATCTTTTGTCTTCCTCCTCCTCCTCCTTCTCGTTTTCCTCCTTTTAGCCTAAGGCTAATAGTATATTCCTGCGTCTGTATTTGCCTTCCTATCATCGGATTTCGTTCTTTCCGCTTCCTATCTTCCTCCTATTCCTATTCCTTCTCATCAGCCTCCTTCATGTAATATAATATTCAATATCCGACTCAAGCGCAATGTGCAAGTACACGAAATGTTGATTTTTCACCCATTCATTCTATTCTGGTCACTTCTATGGCGCCCCTTCAAGAGACCAACTCAGGAGCGCTCCCAGCCAAGTACTCAAGGCAAAAGATAAAACACTTTTGTGAAATCTAAAACCCGGTTGGAATGAACAGAAGTAACAACCTGAGCTCCGACGGAAGGTCATTCCATATAGAAGGGCATGTAACCGAGAAAGCTCACCGCGACCTGGCAGACAAACGAACCGTTCTACGCACCAATCTGATAATTATGAGATGTGCTGGTCTCAGTTCCCCAGCGCAACACATCGCGCATGCTAGACAGAGAAAGGCGAAGTCGGGGGATTGCCCATTGAGCCGATCCACTGAGCACATACCTCAAAACCCAAGGATGGAGTCCAACTAGGATTCAGCTACATCTGTCAATTCCACTGGAAAGAAGAGTAAGCGGGGGCATCTGTTCCACCGGGCTTCAGGAACAGGCGTTGAGCCACCGCCTCTGAGAGCAATCGTCGAAGGCCATTGAGTTCAGAAGCCAGAATGCCATTACCTTCTCTGCTGACTGTCAGTTGAGATGACGACAGCGCAGAATGACTCCTCCTCTTCCTCCTCTTCATTCTCTTCCTGCTCCTTCTCCTCTTACTCCTCCTCCTCTTCCTCTGTGACGTGCTGAGGTAACAGAAGACCAGCGCAGGCTTTGTCTCTTTTCTCTCTCTTCCTCGGTTAGACCATGCAGCGGGACACGACGGTCCCAGAGAAAACGCCGGAGGAGGACGAGGAGGAGGAGGGGCGGTCATTGGCATAGGAGACCAATGGAAAACAAGTCCATCATCATCATCGGAGGAGGAGGGAAGGAGAATGAGGAGGAGGAGGAGGAGGAGAGTAAATCGAGTGCGTAATGAGGTCGATATTAATAAGTAATGACAAAACACAAAGACGGCGAACGACGACGGCGACCACCCACGACTCGACTACAGACGACCAAGAGCGATGATTGGGAGAAGGAGAGACGAAGAAAGCGATGTTAAATGAGGAGAATTCATCTGAGAAGGTATACCCAATTGAGAAGGAAAGGACTCAGTAGGATGGAGCAAAGGAGGATGAAGAAACGAGGAGGAAGAGAAGAGGATGAGGAAGAAGAGTAGAGAAGGAAGAAGAGCAGAAGGAAGGGGAGGAGGAGGAAGAGAAGAAGGAGGAAGAGAAGGAGCCTAGGAGGACGAAGAGGACGAGGAGGAAACTGTATTATGGTTGTTAACTGGCACCTCCAGCTCCCTTCACTGTCTGCGGTCCATTAAAACATCGACCAAGATCATATTATATGCACCTGTTAACACACTTTTAACAGACGCTGGCGTAATAATAGACGACCATCTGTATTTCGAAATATGAACATAAGTACAAAATATGGGCATTAATGAAAATCGGAGCATAGTAAAGATTGGAGCATAAATAGAAGCGGGAAGAGGTCGGGATGAAGATGATAATGCACGAAGCAGTTAATGACATCTCGATCATCAAAGATGTTCAGCTAAACATCTTAAGTGACATTCAACAGGCGAGCAAAGGCAGATGATGAGGAAAGAGGTGGGAATAAGCAAATGATCAGCTGCGAATGGAACAGAATTAATGTGGAGGGGTGGTGGATATAAAAATTGACCAGAGACAGCAAATCAACCGTTAGATTGACAACATCGCTTTCAATTAAAAGCTGGTGGAACGAGGCGATTTGCTAGATGCACTCGGAAACTTCGGTTGTGAGTGAGTGAATAAGTGATGAGTGAGTGAGTGAGTGAGTGAGTGAGTGAGAGAGAAGGATGGAGCAAGTAGGAGGAGGAAGCAACAGCCAGGTTCAGCTCTTTTGAGTGAAGAGATGGAAGATTAGAGACTCAGAAGTCAGATCATGATTAATAGAAATTCTTTTACGGATTTTAACAGCTTTTCGTGTAAAATGTGATAAATGAATGAGTAAGAGAGGTCATCGTCTGAACCTCAGGACGAGACGGAAACACGTTTCGAACGATTTGTTTGATCGTGTGTTATGAAAGAAACTGTGAAACGGATGGCATGACATCGCATCCTCGATTATACCGCTTTCTGCTACATTCATTCGTTGCTTAGTTGTGCAGGTCAGTTGAATTAACCGCCGTTCACTTACTTTCCATTATCAGATTCGTCTTCCTTTGTGTCGTCTGAGCATCGATGAGATGAGAGAAGTAATAAGGGAAGCAACAAATCTGCAAATCTGACGAGGAAGCAACGGACTCCTGACGCAGCGCGTAGACTGACTTCTCTCTCATTCAACGCTGGATGATGAGATCGTTAGCAGACACGATTAGACGATAACAGTTGCACAGCAGCTGTTATGGATGTTATGAGTCGTGCTAGTGCAAAAGAAAGGCGGAAATTTGATGTTGATGTCGAAGGAATCAGAGGCGATCACCGTTGATTGGAGACTGCTCATTAAAAGAGAAAAAAAGTCTAAAGAAGAGAACAAAGGGTGCCAGCCATTGTCTACGGTCTCTGATTTAATTTGGTTCGATGGTTGTGAGCGGATCTAAAAATCTCGCAAGATCCATTTCCAGAATATCTTTCCTTAACGTCTCTACTTACGTTATTCGCGAGTGACCTTAGATAAGAATAACAATCACAGAGCATGTAAAGAACGTTTGGAGAATGTACTTCTAGAACAAGCGCCAGATTCGATAACTTATGAACAATCGTCCATATGACCAATAGTCTTTATGACCAACAGGGACGTCATTTTAAGGGGCAGGAGGGCCATTTGCCCCCTGAATTTCCTGATTTAGATTATAGTGCGTGCAAATTTCCATACAAGGTTATAATTGAATAGCCATATTAATTATAAATGAATCTCATTGAATTTCATATAGCAACATTATGTCATATCACAGGTGCCTATAATTGAATAACTTCACTTCTTGAATCTGCAACAGTTTTTTTTTCGATACAAGATTTAACAAATAAAGTCGTCTCTATGACCGATAGTCCCTATGACCAATCGTCCCTATTACCGATATTCCCTATGACCAATCGTCCCTATGACCAATCGTCCTATGACCAATCGTCATAGGTCCAATTCCTCAATCCCCGTATGGTTCACTAGTCCCTTTCGGCGGCGTTGACAAACTCATGTATAGCGTAATGCGCCTTGTAAGGCTGCATACGGTTAAATCCTACATGTCATCATTCGCTCATACTGTACTTGTAATCATACTGCGGGTTGTCAATGTGAAAGTAAACGAAAAAAATTATTATTACTATTATTATTATTATTATTATTATTATTATTATTATTATTATCATCATCATTATTATTATTAAAGCCGTCGTCTCGCAACTAAGTCGTCATGCAGCCATTGAATGCAGCTTCTTGAACCCCTTCTCTCATTTCCATAAGCGATTGAATCTATTCTGTTAATCATATTTTGCTGTCTAGTACGGAGCGCCTCTGAGTAAACATTGTGCTATCTAAGTGAGCGAGTACAGTAAGCCCCTCGATATGTCGCGTGAACATGCGCAGTGGTCACTTAAATGTGCTAAAGGTCGATAGAGCCTACAGTGTCCTACACATCAAAATTGTCAATATGCAAATGTGTTGTCATATCTAAGTTTACGACGTTTCAACAGCGAAAACGAATCACTAGAAATGTAAAATTTGAACGATAATAATATTTATCAAAAGATAATCATTATAAAGAGGCCTATATGTAACCGAAGATAGCTCTTAGGTTTGTTTATGCAGCAGCAGCAGGAGCAGCATGTCATGAAATGAAACAATTTTGTACTTAGTGTTGACATCTGATGTAAATATGAGAGAGGAAGTGTTGGGTTACCAAAGGTACTAATGATCATCATTGGATGGGAATTAGCAGTGTAACAGACCGACGAAGTGAAAGACTATGTGAAAAGAAAAGAAGATTATGAGTTATTGGTGTTAGGGTTACGGGAAAATACGATTTGGTGAGTAAAATAAAGGGCGTAGGATCGAATGATGCGTGAAGGAAATTAAGAAAACCAACAGTGCGTTAGTTTAATTAAACACATCAAAGCAATAAAGAACAATAAGCAGAGCAAGGTCAGTCGTAGTTGTGATCGGAGTGGGTTGGGCATCGATAGAAAAAAATGAAAGAATGTAAAGAACAGAATCAGAAAATTTACATGTATGCTCTCCTCAGGTTTTTAGCTGACCAATATTATAGTATCCTAGGATATGAGTATCTTTATCTTCGCCATGCAGAGTATATAATACGTGATTCCAATTTTCAGTAGGAGAGCCCAGTCTCCTCATATGCTGATATTAAGAGACCGAAGTCGTTCACACTTCATCAACCTGGTTGCATAGAGGCCATCAAATGGGATTAGTTTTCTTCTTCGTGTTACCCAATCTGACACATTAATCATTGCTTCTACCGCATTGTTTTGTGCTACCAATGCCGAAATACTTCCCTTTCGCAAATAATAAACCACAGTGGTTTATTATTATCGAAAGAGACGTATTTCAAAAGTGGACTATCACGCTGACCACTTCAATTGCTTAATTTAAAACTATGAATATGCCGGAGGAACGCAATCGGTAGTACAATAGCATTTAATGACATTGACAAAGGCTGATTGTTCAGTTTCCATTCATCCATAGACCCATCCACCCACCCACCCACACATCCACCCACCTACCCACCACCAACTCACCCACACATACATCCATTCAAAACCCATCTATCCATCCATCCATCAACCCACCCACCCTCTCATCCATCCACCCGTCCATCCAACCATCCATCCATCCATTCATCCATCCATTCATCTATCCATCCATCCATACACCCACCCATCCATTCATACATCCATTCATCCGTGCATACATTCACCCACCCACCCATCTTTCCATCCATCTATCCATTCATCCATCCATATATACATACATACATCCATTCATACATCCATCCATCCATATATACATCCAACCATCCATCCATCCACCGACCCACCCACCCATCCATCCATTCATACATCCATCCATCCATTAATCTATCCATTCATTCATCCATATGTACATATACACATACATACATACATTCATTCATACATCCATCCATCCATCTATCCATTCATCCATCCATCCATCCATCCATATGTAAATATATACATACATACATACATACATACATACATTCATACATCTATCTATCTATATATCCAACCATCCGTCCATTCATCCATCCATCCATCCATCCATCTATCTATCCATTCATCCATCCATTCATCCATATTTACATATATACATACATGTACAATACATACATCTATTCATGCATCCATACATCCATCCATTCAGTCTATAAAATTAAGTGGAATGTTGGCTCGTATTTCTCTGTCTGTTCAACATTGCCATCAGCATAGCTTTTTCTTCTGATATGCTTCTTGATGTAAAGCAACAGCGATCGATCAAATTCCGAGGACATTCAAGCGGGTAGCTATGGCTAAATTCAGCTTACGAAACAGTCACCAACTCTTCTTTTCTTTTATATTTAATTATTTTTAATTCACCACCTAGATATCATAGCACATCGGATATTTTTAATTAAAGTTTGAATTTGCTCCGGTCAAATGATCGTTCAACATCAAATCCGTGTTTACTCATAGCCATGTGTTCTAACTTAATTCCACGTTCTGCATATTCAAAGCGTGCCAGGGATAATAATATTAAATATACATCTGTTGAAACTGAGATATCATAGACATAAAACAAAGATTCTTCAGCAGCAGAGGGTGGTGAATGCATGGAACGACCTGAGTGAAGAGACAGTTTCTGTGCAGACAATTAACAGCTTCAAGGCCCGACTAGGGACTTTAGGATATTGAGATGTGTACTATAGGGGTGGTTCTCACACAGGCCATCAGTCTACTGAACCACCTAAAACCCAGTTATGTTATGTTAAGTTAAACAATCCCTGGCCATCTACACAACGATCACTGCTTTATTTCCATTGTAGTAGTCAAACACGTGTTTTTATAAACCGTTCCTTTATTGATATTATCCAGTATTTATATAATTGCGCATGACATCGAGGTCATTTGTTAGGTTTTATTAATTAATGCATAATTACAATGAATTTGAGGACAACCTTATAAAATATCAACTGGAAACAAATAAGTCAAGACCAAAAGTAACGGCGCAATATAATTTCTCCAAGCGTTTAAGACTCAGATCGAGTCAAATGAGAAGGAGACGCCTTGCTGTGTGCTATAGTAGAGAAGTTCAATTCTTACCTGCAGCTAAACAGCGGTCGTCTGAGGATCTTGATAAGGTCAGTTCCGGAACGCATTGTTTCAGCCATAACAGAGGAGAGACTCGCGGTGAGGTCAGAAGGTCAGAGCGCATGCCCAGGTCAGACGACACAGTCAAGAAGTTAGAGTGGCTGGTGGTGATGGTGGTGCTGCTGCCACTGCTGCAAGGCTCCATCGATAAGACGGGTCGTCGTCCATCGAAACTATGAAGGCGACCTGTTTCCGTCTTAGAGTTGCTAAAGGAAAGAGAAACAGAAGACAACATACTTTAGCCTATAATATGCATTATGTGGAAATGATTTAACCGCTGATAATTAATATATATCTGAGGTCGGTCTCTATTCCGTTGCCTTCTCAGGGTGGATCAGTGATTATTCAATGAACCGTTTCTGGTGAGAAGGAAGAGAGACTGCAATGTTTGCCGACTCCATATATTTTATTATTGCAACATGGTAACCATTGTGGTGAGTCTTTGGCGATGATCATAATGCATTATAGGTCGTGTCATGGATTTAACTGCCAACATATAATTATGTTTGGCGAACTTCAACGGCTCCCTCTACATGCTCGCCTACAATTTAAAATCCATCTTTTAATCATTAAGTTCCAGCGGGGCCTTGTCCATAAATAATCTTGTTCACGTAATGCTTCGGCAACAGTCAGCTTCCTCCCTTCGTTCAATTCGTAATAAATCTGGCAGTTCAGCGGTTCTAAGTCGATCCTTTGACTCAATTGCTCAATCTTTCTGGATCATGCTTTCTCCTTCCGCTAGCTCAACAGTTCCATATCATACTCTTTCTCAAAACCTGCTTCTTCTCGCGGGGTTTCGCGCACTGAACGGTTCACCCTACAGAGGCGCTATACAAATGCTTAAATACAATAATTCACGATTCAGGCTCAATGATCCAACGAACCGCAGATTTCACGTAACTGTTTCTCTTTGTCAATCTTTGTCTCTTTCTCGTCTCCCTCTTTCTGTGTATGTCTCTCCCTCTCTGCCCCCCTCTCTCTTTCTCTCTCTCTCATTGCAACTGCATCCATTCGTTAAGTTTATTTAGCGCTTAGTGTCTGACAGAAACAATTTCTTCAGCACTTCGGTTTATTGTCGCATGAGATATCAACAGTCATATTTTATATAATTTTAGCAACCTGACTCTAGTGTCGTCCAATCACGTTCCAATGACAATAAACTTCGACTGAATATGACTTAAGACGACAAACGTAATATGTGTAATTGGTTACTACATAGACATGATACATTTGTTCTCTATGTATTTTTATATGATCTGTATCACGTGCTTCATTCAAATTCACGGTCCTAGTGACCTCCATCATTTCGTCGATTTATTGGATTAGGAATGTATACAGCAAATGTGCAAAAATGATATGCAAAAAATGCATTTATAAAACCAAATATTTTCATCTACAATGCATCTGGAATAAACATTTATGACTTTCTCTGCATGATATCTTAGAAAGTGTAATAATTATGTAAGGCCTATATCAGTACTGTCACACTTGCATGGGAATATGAAATTTCATGATTTCACAATCATAAACTAAATATAACATCATAAAATAGTTGAATACTGACCATTTGATATTTTGCTTACTGAGTAATTTGTAAGTTTACAGTTAATTAGCATATTTAAACTATTATAAGTCATAATATGAATATATTTTGTCAATTTAGCAGTCTTCTATATCCAGTGAATACAGATGAGACAAACTAGCTGCTTATCGGGCATCCCAAATTATTAACTTGCAATCTCTAATTTACTTAATTTGCATATAAATAAATTCAGAATTTCTCATTACTGTCACAACGATTTTGACAGTAATGAGAGGCTAAAATGATAAAGAACGAAAAATAACAGAGACACAATACAGTATTTATTGTGACTGAAATGAGAAAATGGAGTGTCTGAATGAATGAGAATAATAGGTTATTTTAAACGTGACTGAAATAAGAGAACTGCCAAACCTGAACGGGAACATGAACTGAACACACATCCCATGCAGACCGATATTCCCCTCGGTCGCTGAAAGTCGCTATGATCTATCTTAGATTTAGGCCACATAAATTCTTACTGCCTGGAACCACATTTCTCAAGTGATATATAGTATACAGAACATTTAGACGTAGGTAGAACCCAGGAACCCAATAATTCACAGTCGAAAAATTGTCCAACGAATGCTGTTGTTTAACATATATTCCTGTACTGAATTAAACTATAGTACTAAACTATTCATAATAGTGTAATGGCTTGCGGTGTGACAGTTCATATATTTCGATAAACGAATACTCACTATTACCATGCATGGATATGCACCACGACCGGCTATATTTAGTAACAGCAGGCTAACTACAAGACATTATGACGTCATCAGCCGGGGGCTAACTTGTGGCTTACTGCTATGTTGATTTAGTAGATATCGGTTACTGATAGGCCTATTTATATTTATTTCTTTGACAGCAACATAAATCCACCACTATCTGCACTCTGACAGTGCCAGCCCGAAGCCCGGATATACGAGGAGGGCGAATCTAATGATATTTGCAATCACACAGTGTCATTAAACTGAGACTACTACCCCCATGATTATAGATTTTTGAGACATAGATAGTACTCAACTACTGCTTGAAGTTCAGGAGTGCCTGTCCCAAGACTGGATAAAGGAGGAGGGCGACGTTAATGATAATAGTTATCACACAGTGTCGTTAAACTGAAACTGCTACTACTTGAATGCAAAATAATCAACAAATGCTTAATGTTGTTCATGCTAACACCCATGCATTTTAAAGAATGCACTCATACTTCAACGACAAAATTATGTATTTACTCATCCTTAGAACAATGTTGAATAACTGTCATATACAATACATATAATTAAATAGAAATGTATAATTTCACTATGAATGTTTCTTAATACAGGTTATTTAACAACAAGTGTGAAATAAGACAATTAAATACAACGAAAACATCAGAAACAATCAGTTAAAAATTGGGTTGGCCATTTAAGTCCCCCTCTGTTCAAAATTTCAATATACAAGAATTTGCCATCCAGCCTTTTGCCGAATTCAGAAGGCAGCTCTCTATCAGTACAGAGTTCATGTTGGCATGATTTACAACTAAATAATTTACAAACTTTATGTGCAATTTAGCCAGCAATAAAAACAATGCAAGTAAAGTCTCTGTCGTCAATTCAGCCATCACAGCAATCACTGAGAACATCAGTAAACGCATCAGGTATAATTGCATCTGTGGCAAGACTTTCCTGACAATCAACATCAGACAGAAATTGAATCAAATTAAATTTACCACACTTGGCAGATTTAAAATGCAAGACACTGATGAGCTTCATCTTTTTTTCAGACTCAATAATCAGCCTTGCTGAAACATGATAGTTTCCTCCAGACAGCTGTCGTTACTGAGAAAATCGGTATTCTAGGTTATCAGTTTGGAATTGTTCAGGAGGTACATAGCTAAACTTGAATTCAGCCAGCAAATAATGGATAAGCAACTTCATAGATTTGACAGTATATTGCAGAGCAAAATGAGTCTCTTGTGACAAGCAGCCATGCCCGCCCTTGCACTTCATTGGTTCCCAGTTGGAAAGCCACAAAACAATCCCTTCCATAAATTTCAGCCGTTCATCATTGACTGATCGAAATGGGTCACTGTGTCTATCGCGCAAATTTCGCCCTTTAGGTGGATCTTTCACGTTGAAAAGCTTCCATAATTTCAAAATTATTTCAAGGAATGTTTTAGTATCATTCACTGAGTAACTCATTGTAGGAAAGAAGTTAAGCGCTGCAATAGTCTTTTCATTAAGTACTTTCAAAACAAGCTGACTTTTTGACATTCAATGCAAGTTGGGTTTAAAGCCTTGTATGTTAAATTAGGACCCAGCTTAACAACCCTGGTTTCTTCAAAGCCATGTAATTTTTTCATATCTGCAAAATAGGCTCTGTGAATTTAAGTTTTGTCATCAAGATCAGGAAATGTAAATGTTAGACTTACATCGGCTTGGTTTATCCAGTTGTTCCTAATGCATTTAAGTTAAGTGAACAGAGTCAAACAAGAAAAATAATTTCATTGTGCTATCAAACAGGTTACCAATAAATGGCTTTAGCTCATTTCCGCCACACAACAGTGTAAACAAGTTTCTATTAATTCGATTATTATCAGAGATAATACACAACACTCTGTAACCAGCATCATGAATAGCATGCAACACTCTCAATGTTCTTTCCTGCAAATATGCTGCTCTCATTTTGACAACTGGAACAAGAGATACCATATCTCTGTCCTTAGCAAGGACAGATGCAATTATGAAAGCCTGCAATGTTGTTGCCTGCTGTTGCGAGTTATTGCTGGCAAAAGCCTTGAATATTACCACCTTTAAAAGTTGCAATAGGCTTAACATGTATCTCATCCAACATCAACGAAACAATTCTCTGATATGGCTCAAGATACCGAGCCTTCTCAAATATGAAACATGCATAATCAGTTACAGATGAGGACAAACCTGATGTTAAACGACGTAATTATGACTCATGAGGCAATATTAACACACTTTTCCTACGAAAATCATATGTTTTAGGAGAAAACAGAAACAGTCTACAAGCCCAAAGCATCATTTTTGCACTGTAAGTTCTACGTGATATCAAACTAACGTGCAGTTGCTCAGACAAAAAATTCAAAGAAAATGAACATAACTCCTGAAGAAGAGTAAAAGCTCGCTCCATTTAGACTCTGAACTACACTCGATGTCATCCTTCAAAAAATGGTTTACCAGTAAATCCAGCTTTGACCAACGGTCCAGCAATTCACCAGATCCCAAGATCCATGCCAAACGATCACCAGACACACATACATTGTCACAAAACCAGAAGCTTTTAAATTATTTCTAATTTTGACAGCAACTTTAACTTTAGGGCACTCGATAGTATCAAGAATACATATACCTACATGTGTGTCTGATGGAAAAATAACCAACTGAGGATCATGTCCCATATGAGCATAAATCCCTGAGTGCAGCGTGTCGAAAGACTCGATGGCATCATTTGTATCCCAGTCCATAAATGCCCTTTGGTCCCGTGTATCCAGTTCTGCGTGCCTGTCTTCTGGAGTGTGACGCTTCTTTGGTGGCTCGGATGACAAGTAAGATGGTAAAATTGGAAAACAGATGGATACGCCTCTTTCGAAAGTTTAGGAACACCTAACATTGATCCATCTGCAATCTTCAGTCACAATAAATTCTGTTGAAAAATGTTTTATGCATACAACAGCGTCTTTGGTAGAAGTGAAATCTTTCCATGGAATTGTACGGATCCATTCAGTCCGCTGTGTCTTGTCAATTGGAAATCAGAATGCAGTGACATAATCCGTTCCTCTATAATTTGACGAGCACTCTGGAACACAGCACTATCTAGGCATTTCCTGCAGCATAAAATAGATAGACAAACAACAAACATAACTAAAAACAAACAATTCAAGTATGAAGTTTATGGCAAAAATGATACATATCTAAAATCTAAACCTTACCCTAAACGACCGTCACGACGTCTAACCTGACTGTAACCGACCCTTACAGCGCAACACCTGACCACAAGTTTGCAATTGTATAATCGTCTCGCACAACGTTCCAAACTTGTGGAATATCTAACTGTTTTTCTAGCATATGAATATCATCATTATATTCATTTATTATCAATCAGGTGTTGTGAGGCTGGAATCTTTACAGTCCTATCCAGTTCTGATGGTTTTCAAATAAGAAGTGAACTATCCGTTTTAGTTGTGCCGACTGTCATAACGGCCGTACTGTCTTGCGCCGATGATTGTGGGTGCTTTTAAAATCATCCGAAACATGAATATGTTCAATGATAATCTAAATCGAGTCAACAAGAAAGATAAATAATACATTTATTAAATTGTGTAACAAATTTACTTACCGCAAATACCAATAAATTTAAAGTATTAAGTGTTTTTATGGCAAGTCTGGTAGAACTTTCGTAGGTCATAGGGTGATGATTGAGGGCGCTCTTAAAATCATCCGAAACATGATTTTGTTCAATGATAATCTAAATCGAATCAACAAGAACGATAAATAATACATTTATTAAATGTGTGACAAATTTACTTACCGCAAATACCATTAAATTTAAAGTACTGAGTGTTTTTATCGCAAGTCTAGTAGAAATTTCGTCGAGCCTCCTGTTGATGTTTCAAACCATAGATTATTACATTGTGTTAGGCTTGTGCTATATTGAGAATGACCGTTATGAAGGCTAACGACGCGTTAAAAGGTTTTACAACTAGGACCATTATGCCTCGTTCAAAAGTTGGAGAACCATGAATCGTGCGATTTAAACTTTAGAGGTAACAGATGATGACTGGGCGAAACTGCAGTTTGGGGGATATTTTTTCCACAGTGCATATTTTCGGCATAAACGACAGCATAAACTATATATGCACAGAGGGTACTATGGCTCGTCATATTCATTCATAACAAAGGCTGGAAGTGTTTGCAAAAACAGAGGAGCAAGTAAGCTTCTTATATGTTTAAAAACGACACTAACCCTAACCCTAGCACTAACCCTAAACGACACTCACAACGCCTAAACTGACCCTAACCGACCCTCGTGATGCAACTGAAAAGAGCGTTTGAGAGAGTACGCCGCTCTTAATAATGCTCGCGTCTTCAAAAAAGATACTAAATATACGTTGTATAGAAATACCCCCACACTGCAATTTTTTCGCCGATGACTGCTATGTGACAAGACAAGTCTGATGCATTGGTATAGCCCATATTCGCGTGGATTTTCATTATTTACGCTATTAGTGACACATGCAAATGTAGCGTTCGCTTTATAGTTCTTGCGAGAAGTTTTGCCTTTGGCTTACAGTATGACGCGTCCAAATTTTATAGCGTTCTGTTTTCGAAATTCAGATGGTACTGTAATGAGGTACAACCTGAGGGAGAGGATTGTTTGACTTGCTGTGTTTAAAATAAACATCTGAATTAAAATATTCGTTAACAGATGAATGACGACAGACATAGCTTTCATCATTGGTGTATCTGCTCAGAGATAACAATTTATGTGCATGGTGCACCTCCAAAAAACAAAAAATACTAATACTGACGTGGGAATGAAACGAGATTTGCTGCGTTTGGAGCGTAAAACTACTTTAAAAGCGAGCAATGCAATCTGTGGAAGATCGCGAGTTTTGTTCTGCAACTCAATACAAACATTATTATATATCCGTGTCTCCTTAAAATTAATAGGGAAATAATTATGATATAATAATCGCTTAGTAAAAGGAAATTCAAAGAATCGACGGAATGACCGACCTATTCTTGACTGGAATTAGTTTTAGCTGCTGTTGCTCCCTCCCTGCTACTTCCTTTAAGAGATGAGGGACTGCTGCTACCTCTTGACGATTCCATCCAAATCAGGTAGCTTCAATTATTCTTAACAAAGCACTCCTACTGTCATCAATATGGTCATCGGATAGACCCCATAAGATTTACCAATACAAACATACTCGCTTTTCTCTGCCTCAGAATTTTCAATTAACCTAAGATGGGTTCTGTCAATCAGAAAGACGTAACCCTTGATGTTTCTTCGATCCGTATTTAGAGATTGCAATTCCGGACCATAAAAATTTTTCCGGAATTTCGGGATTTTTTCGGTTAAAGTCCCGGAATTTTTCCGGAATTCCGGAATTCTCAATGTGAATGCATTTACAGACTCATAACTGTCAATGTCCAACAAATTTCCAACTAATTAAAATAGGCCTACTTATTTTATGTCTTTTTAACCAGCATAATACCAGACTACACATGGAAGTAGCGTCGAAGGTATAAAGTCGATATTCAGCAACAATGGTCAAAGAAATAGATTAAAAGTTACAAACTTAAAGAACAGAGGTATATAGTTCACGGTGTTAATGAATTCATAATGCATCAGGCATGCTTCAGAAAATATGAACGCTGGAAGCACGTACAGTGAGTCCATCACTGAGTCTGCAAACTGGAGCAGATAGGCCCAACGCCGGCAGCAGAAAACACATGATCAGCTTCAACGGTCTACTTGCTAGGCCTATAGGTGTTCAATCAAAAAAATAATGCCACCAGTAGCCTTTCTGTCGTGGCGCTTGTATCTTAGTAGAGAGTTAACTCTGTACAAACTTTGTAGTCATTCTGAGGACTTTAGGCCTATCCAGCGTTCCCGGAATAACGGTAGAAATACAGAAAATCACGAAAGTCTTTTGCGTACAGTTTATAAAACTAATAGCGCAATTATTCAAGGTCATGACTCACATGAAATATAGGGCCTACTAGGCTATATCATTTTCATATATATCATAATTATGTAAATAAAATAAAGTTCTGCATCTTGCGTTCTATGAATTATGACAATAATAAGGATAATAACTGCTATTTAAACCCGTAATTTCACCTCCGAAATTCCGGAATTTGTGCTTGAAAATTCCGGAATTTCGGTATTTATAAATGACCAGAATTTCGGAATTCGGAAATTCCGGAATTGCAATCTCTATCCGTATTCTGATGCATATCAGTTGGAATGTCGTTCTTTTCTTTAATCGATCGACCTCTTGGCAATTATACTCTATTCCTATTCTGATCGATGTCACGTGCTGAGCTGGTCACAAACCGAGTGTTAATAATATTACGGAGGTTGCTTTCAACTCCATCCATTGATCTCTCATGTATTCCTACGCTGTGGAATTTATGCCATTAGGAAACCACGTGACTAATGTAAAATACGTGAATGTGTCAAGGGATTCGGATAGCAGCTGTAGCCAGGATTTCCATCGAATATAACATCAAGCTGATCTAAGC
Source organism: Bimastos eiseni (assembly GCA_959347315.1). NCBI lineage: Eukaryota > Metazoa > Annelida > Clitellata > Crassiclitellata > Lumbricidae > Bimastos > Bimastos eiseni. The sequence goes on along the minus strand of OY365809.1, from coordinate 121,833 downwards.
AGAAGCAGACAGGGATTTATTAAAGTTCAGCTGATTTAGGCCATGGACGAGGCGCTGGGTGTATAGTGTAGGGGATAATGTCCTGCATTGGGTCATGTCCTGCGTTGGGTCAGTGGCGGTATCAAGTCTAGTCTATCATAGTATCGGACGTGCGTCACCTAGCGAACGTATTTAACATCGCGAAGATGATTATCATGTCTTAGGCAGACAAGAAGATAGCGTCTAACAGATAAACAGCAAATTTATATTTTTAGGTAAGAATAGTCTGAAAAGTAAATAGTAATCGTTTAAGGTCAGTCAACGCACAAGACGCTTTGTGCTAATTTAGCCTACAATTTCTGTAAACTACTTTAGGACAGTATATTGCAAAGCGTGGGGTAAAGTTTGGAGGTCGTATACAGCATAGTTGTGCTACTATCAAAAACGTTAGTCACTCACCATTGATGGCCAGCATTGGGACAACACTCATGGCCTGCATTGGGACAAATTTTACCAGTAAGGAAAATATTAAATTTGTAGAGTTTACACTTGGAACAATTTTGTTGTATAACCATATTCGATCCATAAAACATTGCTGTTTCTGATTATTAAAACAAAATACATATACTACAGATAACACCGATTCTGTGCTTAAATATGTGATGGTGGTGTCGTTGCTGTACATGTTATGTGAAAAGTAGAAGACGTAACCTTTGACCTGACCTTCTTCTGAGCAATGCGTGCTTTGTGATTGGTCGACATCTGACGCGTTCCGATGATCGTCTGGTGAGGTATTCGTGATCTGGGTCAGCGATTGTGATAGCCTTTCGTCTGCGGAACTGGTCCCTCCGCTGGGAGGCTGAGGCTGAGCAGAAAGAGGAGGAGGGCTCGACTGCGGCGCCCAAGATGGACGAGGAAAAGAAGCAGGAAGACGATGGAGCAGGAGGAGGAGGAGGACTGACGCCGGAGGATAAGGAGGAGTGGAAGGAGAAGGAGGCACCAAGGACCCCGTCCCCTTGTGCCAAGGAAAACGAAGGATGAACTGCGAAGGACGTTGTCGAGTCAAGGTCAGACAGAGTAACGGAGCGCCCTTGCAATCTAAAGTGCTTCCTCAGAGACTTGGCTCGAGCAGGAGTGGCGGAATGCAGGCCAAAAAGGGAGGAAGCAGGAGGAGGAGGAAGGGGATGAAGAGGAAGGGGAGGACTGTCAGACGATGATCTAGCGCTGCCGTCACAGTTGAGTGCATCGACGACGATGTTGCTCAATGGTGCAGAGGCTGCACGCATGACTGAACAGAAAGGACAGAACGACGATGAAAGACGGATAATCGTTGATCCGTGACCACAGAAGGAAGACCGACGACGATCTATACGATGACCCGAGACGAACCATCAACAACACCAACACTTCGTCCTTTCACTTCCGGTCTATTTCGATCAGACACTTCCGCCTATGACTATCGTCGACTAAACCAGGTCACGTGATAGCATGAGGAACTCCGTTGCTAGGCTACTGCTGCTGCAGTTGTTGCTGCGTCTGTGCCAGACTTTCAGCCACTGTATACCTCTCTGTCTGTCTGTCTCTCTCTGTCTGTTTGTCTGTCTGTCTGTCTCTCTCTTTCTCTCTCTCTCTCTTTCAGTTTTTTGGCCTTTCTGTCTGTCTGTCTCTGTCTGTCTATCTTTATGTTTCTCTGTCTCTGTCTCTCTGTCTCTGTCTCTGTTTCTGTCTCTGTCTCTGTCTAGCTGTCTGTCTCTCTCTCTCTCTTAGTCTCTCTCTCTCTCTCAACAAATAAGTATGTATGTATGTGTGTGTATGTATGTGTGTGTATGTGTGTGTGTGTGTGTGTGTGTGTGTGTGTGTGTGTGTGTGTGTGTGTGTGTGTGTGTGTGTGTGTGTGTGTGTGTGTGTGTGTGTGTGTGTTGAGTGAAACGATTCCAGATTGCTAGAGACGGTCATTGCCACCACTGATCGTCCTCTGATATTCTCAGACGCCCTTTACAAACACATAGTCACCGTAGTGTGCCTTACAGTCGCCTCCGCCGCCTCCGCCGCCGCTGTTGATGTGGCAACTGGCGCTGCAGTGGCAGGTGGTTGATGCTGCTGCAGCTGCTGTGCTGAAGTAGCTGCTGTGGCAGCAGCAGCAGCTGTCGCTTATGATACGTCTCCTCGTCCAGTCACGGAGTAAGTGAAGGTTAAGGAACGAACGCTCGCTATCAAATGATGCAATAGACAACATTTGCAGCCGTTTCCATATCCAATCAGAGTAACAACGAAGGCAGAAACAGGGACACACACACACGCGCACGCATACACAGACAGAGACAGAGAGAGTGAGAGAGACAGAGAGAAAAACAGACAGACAGAGACAGACAGACAGACAGAGAGAAACAGACAGACCGAGAGAGATAGAGACAAGCCGCGATAAGCAGAGGCAGGGGCAGGGAAAGAGAGAGTGAGTAAGACAACAGGAGTTGACTACTGATATTGACAGAGAAGCAGAGACAGATGGACACACACACAAGATCGCGCGCACACACGCACATGCACCCACGCACTCACACACGCGATAGATAGAAGAATAGATGGATAGAAGATGAAAACAGAAACGTTACGTGCCGGAGGGAGAGAAGAAGAGAGTAAGAGAGGGGAAAGATGTAGATCAGAGTTGTCCAAGGGTTGCGTCGACCCATAATTCGGGTCGGGTTGGATCGTATCGGGTCCAGATCCTTTTTTGGTTGGATTGGGTCGGGACCCAAGCCCGGACTCATTTCGACCCACCATTTTCTCCACAGAGCTTAATTTTCAACTCTGTGCTTCTCGTTTTGAATCTTTGCAGTTTACAATTTGGAATCTGTGCGTGCATTCATTGGCAAGAGTCTCTAAGCGCACGTCATTGAGGGATAAACGATTGGCATCAAGCGATCGCAAATCCAATTGAACATCAGCAGCAGCAGCAGGCCAAGGTGTTTGACTTCTAAGACAAAAAAATGAGCACTGAAAGGTTAGACCAATGAGTTGCATCAAGTTGTAAAAGATTCTTGTTCCAGTTAACCAAGCAGGCGAACCATCTAAAAGAGCTGTAGAAGGGCAACTAATTCATGCGAGACGAGATATACATAAATGTAATAAATTTATATATTTATATACATAAATTTATTTAGAAATAAAAAATATATACATTACATATATAATACATGTTATTAAAAGGACCGTTTCCAAAGGGGGCTTTACATAACGCGATCAGCATGTTAGCAATGACAATCACTACATCAGTTCAACAGGGATATGCCTTACTGAACAGGTGAGATTTGAGTCAAGCCTTTAAGATCTCAATCGATGCTGCAGAAAGCACTTCAGGCGGAAAGCAATTTTGCCGGCCGGCCAGCCGCAACAAAGAAGGCCCGATCACCGAATTTGGTCTTGGGAACAAGACGGTCTCCACGCGAAGCTCCACGCAGCTGGAGACCAGCTGAGTTCGACGATGTTAGTGTGCAGAAATCTGCAATGTATCCCGGCGCAACACCACGGAACTCTTTGTACACGAGCAAACATTGCTGAACTCCACCAGGGCTGCAAACATGTTGGTTTTTTGGTCATCTGGTTTTTTTGTTTACAAAAAAATAAAAAACCTAAAATGACAATTTTTGTTTTTTTTGTTTTTGTTTAAATATATATATTTCTTAATTTCCTAATATTAGTATTATATTAATAATTGTGTGTTATTCAGTCAAAAATCAAGCTAAATTAATTTTATATAAACAAGTTGGAGCTCTTTTCATGCTGTGTTTGATGCTTTTTATAAGAAAAATTTAATGACAAGATCCAAAGGAAAACTAAAAACCAGAAAACCAAATAAAACAAAAAAACAAATGAAACAAAAATCAACTTTTGATTTTTTTTAAATCTTGGTTTTTGCACCTGTCAGCCAATGTTTGTTAATATGTTGATTTAGACACTTGGGGCGCAAGTGGGTGGTGGTGTTTGGAAGGGCTGTTAGGGGTGAATGAGGTGGCAGATAGAAGGTATTGATAAGACGTTTGATTGCTTGTATTAAGACAGTTGCTGTTCTGACTTCCGAAGGATACGGACGGTCGTTTTATATTTTAATTTGTGTAAAGTAGTTTAGGCACTGTATTTTATGTTGTTAATAAAGAAAATTGAGAAAACAAGAAGACGTGTCTCGATCCTTGTAGTTTGGTAAGCTTAGCTGAAGGAAAAGAAAGTTGAAGTTTACATTTTGGTGGCAGCGGTGGGATACGAAAAGAAAGCATCAAGGATAAAAAGGATTGAAGGATCAGGATACGAAAAGGAAGTATCAAGGATTAAAGAATCAAAGATCAAGATACGAAAAGAAAGAATCAAGGATTAAAGGATCAAGAATCAGGATACGAAAAGAAAGTATCAAGGATTAAAGAATCAAGGATCAGGATACAAAAAGAAAGTATCAAGGATTAAAGAATCAAGAATCAAAAGGATTAAAAGAATCAAGGATCAAGATACGAAAGGAAAGTATCAAAGATTAAAGAATCAAGGATCAAGATACGCATAGGCTTAAAGAAGGGTTTGGATGTGAAATAGATGAAAGAATCGTTTAGGATTACTGGGAAGTGGACTATACGGATTATACGAGTCAATTGGAGCAATTAAGTTTCTATGTACTGAAAGCCAGGAAAGTAAAGATTATTTCCTGGGAGATTACTGACAAGGTATATTTTGCTTATTTTGGCACGAAACAAGACCACGTCCAATTGGATAATTGTGAATTTGTTAGTATTAGGCGAACAACACCATGTTCAGTTTTAACAAAAATGAGAGCTCGTTAATATTGGTCTAAACAAATAAAATCGCGTTCAATCGATTTAATGAAAACTCGGTAATATTAAACAAACAAAAGCATTTATAATTGGTAATTTGCGAAGTCATTGATAGTAAACATACGAAATGGAGAAATTAAGTAGTGAAAGACGGGAAGAGATTAAGAAAATGTCGTCAGAAAGAATACAAAAGCAGTTAATAAAGGAAGGTTTAATGGAAAGTACGGTTAAAGCTATGTCTCGTACTGAGTTAATGCAAACTTTAGCAGATATGGAAATAGAAAAAGTAGGATTTACAGCTGAAATAGAAGGAGCTGTAGGAGGTGTACAGGGACAGGTTGTAGAAAAAGGCTCTGATACACCTATAGAAAAATCGACTATGGAAATGATGATGCAAATGGTAATGATGATGAATCAACAAGCGGAACAAGTTAGGAAGGAAGAAAGAAAACATCAGCAAGAAAAGGAGGAAAGAGCAGAACAGGTGAGAAGGGAAGAGTTAGAATTAAAGCGAAAACAAGAGGAAGAAAGTAACAGAATTAAGAAAGAAGAGTTAGAATTAAAACGAAAACAAGAGGAAGAAAGTAACAGAATTAAGAAAGAAGAATTAGAATTACAAAGAAAACAATTTGAATTACAAATAGAATCACTCAAGCGAGATCGAGACGAAGCGGAGAAAAGAAGGTTGGAACATGCAATAGCAGTAGAGGAAGCTAGGAAAAGTGAGGAACTGATGCGTCGAGAGTCATTACTAGAACAATCTAAGAGACAAGAGGAAAAGGAGATAACACGCGCTAGGGAAGTTGAGTTAGCCAATCAAGCTAGGGCGGAAGAAGCTCAAAAGCAACAAGAAGATATTGATCGTACTTTTGAAATGGAGAAAGCCAAAAGTACAAATTGCAAAGCAACAGTTAGAATTCGAACAAGCGAGACGCAAAGAAGAAAATGAGAGAGATGAGAGAAGACGATTAGAAGGAGAATCTTTAATAGCTAAGATTAAGAAGATTGGGGACGCCATGAAGCATGTTCTACCGAAGATGCCAGATGATATTATGGAAATACCATTGTATTTTGAGACAGTGGAGAATGCGTTTTGTAGTTTTGAAGTTGAAAGGAATTTTTGGGTAAAATTGTTATTACCTTTGATGACACCTAGGGCTCGCACTGTGCTAAACAGATTATCCTTGATTGAATTAGAAGACTATGAGATAGTAAAGCGACATTTACTCAAAGAATTTAAACTTACTCCTCAGGAATACAGATCAAAATTCATGGAAACTAAGAAAACCCATGAGGAAACTTATATCATGTTTACTGCAAGATTGAGAAATTTACTTAACTATTACGTCAGAAGTCGATACATCGAAAAAAACTATGATAAACTATTTGATTTGTTAATTGCGGATAGACTAAAAGAAGCATTACCTACAGGACCATTGAATTTTGTTTTATCGAAAGAGAGAAATGAGTGTTTTGAGTCAAGCATGATTGCGGATCTTGCTGATATACATGTGAATAATCGAATTGGTGGATTGGTACAGAATAAAATGAGTACAAAGTATATGGGAGCAAGAAATGAAGGGTACCAAAGCGGAAAAGGGAAATGGTATCAGGAAACCAGAAATAGGAATCAAAATACGGAACTTTTTAATAAGTTTCCAGGATGTGTTGGTGTGCCAAAGTCACCTAAGTGGAAGGAGGGCGAGTTTACAAAAGGTAATCAGTTAACCAGTCATAAAAATACAACCGCAACTTTTGTAAACAAGAAATTCGATAAGAGTTATGATCCCAAATATCAAATGAGAGATCAGAAAGGTTCGGTAAGTTATATGAAACAGTGTTACAATTGTGGAACAACAGGGCACATCGCTAAATTTTGCCATTATCCAGCCAAGACTTCTGAGATGAGTAAGTATCATGATAAAGCTACTGTGAATAGAATACAAGTTAGTGAACAGAACATTGAAAGTCAAGAGAATGAAAGTACGAATATAGAGGTAAAAACAGTCATGAAATGTAAGATCGATAGAGAACGTTTAATTTCAGTAAATGCTACAGAACAAGAAACGGAAGCAGGAGGAGGATTATTTAAGAAAGTCAGTATGAAGCATATTCAAGTTGAAATTAGAGCTCATGAAGGTCAAGAACCAATGATAATTAAAGCGTTGTATGACTCAGGTGCAGAAAGTTCAGTAATAAATGCAAAGTTATTACAGGGAATGAAAATTGAAGAAGTAGGACATGTAAATTTACAATGTATGGTGGGCGAACAAATACTTGCTCGTTTAGTGAAAATAGAAGTTAGAGTTGTTGAAGAGGAAAATGAGGGAAAATATGAAAGAGCGGAAACGACGGAATATCTGACTCCTTACATGCAATTGTTATGTGCGGCAATAGAGAATGTAAGCAGCAGTGAACAGTTTTTGATACATCCAGAAATTATTGAAGAACTAAGAAATATACCACAGATCAATGTGATGACAAGATCACAGTATTGGAGTAATGAAGGTAGAAATGAGGAAGAAGACCAGATAAGGGATGAAAGGAGAAACCAGGGTGAATACACAGATGATGAAGAATCTGATCATGTAGAAATCGAATTGGGAGAAGGAATATTAAGTAATTTGTTTCCAGAGCAAGAAGATGAACACGTAAGGCAAAACCGATATGCTGATGTCGAATTATTTGAAAAGCAACAGAAAGAATACGAATCTTTAGGAAGATGGTGGAAATTAGCTGAAGAAAACGAAAAGAATTTATATGTACTCAATGGATTGTTACATCGAAAAGAGAAAATCTTAGGTCATGAGATTGAACAACTTGTATTACCTAAGAGTCGAAGATTACAGATTATGAAATTGGCTCACGAATCTGTAGTGGGTGGTCATTTAGGAGAGGAAAAAACCAGAGAAAGGATCAGGTTATCGTTTACATGGCCAAAGATGCGTAGAGAAATAGAAGAGTTTTGCAAATCTTGTGTAAATTGTCAACTGAGAGCAAGGAGTGGGTTATGGATAGAGTTTCAATTAGAGATATTGTTACAGAAGAGGTGGCATTCCAAAGAATGACAATAGATGTAGTGGGACCAATTGAACCTATGTCAGTGTCAGGACATAAATATTGCTTGTGTGTAGTGGATTCATGTACAAGATGGCCAACGGTATTCTTATTAAAGTCGTTAACAGCAAAAGCAGTGTGTGATGCATTGAAGGACTTATTTACGAATGTGGGAGTTCCTGCAGTGATGACGAGTGATCAGGGAACTAATTTTACAGCCGAATTGACCAGAGAATTTATGAGAGCAATGGGGTGTACTCCAAGATTTGATACACCAGGACATCCAGAAGCAGCAGGCCTAGTAGAAAGATGAAACCAAACTTTTAAAAGATGGTTCATCATGTTATTTTGGAAAATCCAAAGCAATGGCATAAAATCGTTCCATTTACAGTTTGGGCATTACGAGAAGTACCTAATGCAACCACAGAGGTATCTCTTTATATGCTCGTATATGGAAAAGTACCGAGAGGACCATTGACGATTTTAAAAGAAGTTTGGACAAAAGAAATTGAGTCACCGCCAAATTTGAAATTGAAAACAGAAAGATACTTACAGGAGTTAAAAGAAAATCTCAAAATTGCAATGACATATGCAGAAGAACATACTCGTGAAAAACAATTACAATATACTAATCAATACAATAAAAAGGCAAAAGGTAAGAAATTTTCAGTAGGAGATAAAGTAATTGTACTTTATCCCACATCTACCAATAAGTTGTTATCAAGATGGCATGGCCCTTGTTCGATAATACAAAAGAGATCAAAGTATTCTTATTTAGTTGATATGGGAGATGGAAATCGGAAAATAATACATGCAAATAAGATACGAAAGTTTATTGCTAGATCACTGAGTTGTGGTTTAATTGTGGACGAAGATCAGGAATTTGGAAAGATTGTGGAGTTATCAACAAATATGGAAAAAACAGAAGATGTGGGAATTATTCATTTTAAACAGGATCAAATATCTCATTTGGATAATTTGCAGAAGACGGAATTACTCGAATTATTAGACCGCTTTGCAGATCGATTTTCAGAGCAACCAGGATTGTGTATGTTGGTGGAACACGAAATTAATTTTAAACCAGAATTTCGTGTAAAGGAATTTAAGGCGTATCGGATACCTTTTATTTATCGAGAGGAAGTGGATCGACAGATACAACAGATGTTACAACATGGAATCATCAAGCATTCGTCTAGTCCCATGGCCAGTCCCTTGGTTGTGGTTAAAAAGAAAGACGGTTCTTTACGATTAGCCTGTGATTACCGTTATTTGAATGCATGTACTGTTGAATGTAGATATCCAATGCCAAATGTAAAAGATGTACTGAATCGAGTTGGTAAGGCCAAGGTCATTTCAGTATTAGATTGTCGGAGTGCATACTGGACCTGTCCGGTCAAAACCGAAGATCAGTGGAAGACAGCATTTGTAACTCATAGTGGTTTATATGAATTCACGAGAGTCCCATTTGGTTTGATTAACTCGGGAAGAACTTTTGTCAAGACTATAAATTTAGTCTTAAAACCGGTTAATGAATTTACAGAACCATATGTGGATGACATTGCGGTATTGTCAAACGAATGGAAGCATAATTTAAAGCATTTAGAATTAGTGTTGATCGAATTGCGTAAACAAAATGTAACATTGAATTTAAACAAATGTTTATTTGGCAAGCATGAAGTAGAATTCATAGGCCATATTGTTGGATCTAGTCATATACGCATGAATCCAGAAAGAATAGAAAGCTTGATTAATATCCCAATACCAAAATCTAGAAAGCAGGTTAAACAACTGTTAGGTTTTTTTAAATTTCTATCGTGGATTTATAAAAGACTTTGCTAATATTGCTAAACCGCTGACAGATTTGACTAACCAACGAACAAAAGATCCGATTTCTTGGAACAAGACATTACAGCAAGCTTTAGATACGTTGAAGAAGGCTGTAAGAAAGGATGTTATGCTATATGTGTTTGAAGTGGGAAGGCCATTTTCCTTGTATTGTGACAGTAGCGACTATGCTGTAGGGGCTGTATTAAGTCAAAAGGATGATCAAGAAATAGAGAGACCCTTGTCATTTATTAGTAAAAAATTGACGGATACGCAGACCAGATGGGCTACAATAGAAAAAGAAGCTTATGCAATAATTTGGTCTTTGGATAAATTTAAAGAAATTGTACTTGGGTCAAAAATTATTATTTTTACGGATCATAATCCATTGACATATATTACAGAGACTATGCCAAAGTCAGCTAAGTTAGTTCGATGGCCTTTAGCACTTCAAATGTTTGATAGTGAAATTAAGTACAAGAAAGGGAGTTTGAATATAATAGCAGATTATATGTCACGAATTTAAATAAGTATGATTTTGTCAAATTTTGTTTATGCCAAAATCCAGAAGAAGGGGAAAGATAAATGTCAGCCAATGTTTGTTAATATGTTGATTTAGACACTTGGGGCGCAAGTGGGTGGTGGTGTTTGGAAGGGCTGTTAGGGGCGAATGAGGTGGCAGATAGAAGGTATTGATAAGACGTTCTATTGCTTGTATTAAGACAGTTGCTGCTCTGACTTCCGAAGGATACGGACGGTCGTTTTATATTTTAATTTGTGTAAAGTAGTTTAGGCACTGTATTTTATGTTGTTAATAAAGAAAATTGAGAAAACAAGAAGACGTGTCTCGATCCTTGTAGTTTGGTAAGCTTAGCTGAAGGAAAAGAAAGTTGAAGTTTACAGCACCCTAGCAGCTGAACTGCACACGCTGTCTTATGGGCAGCCAATGAAGCATGTCGCGCAGAAGGGAGTCACGTGATCAAAGCATCGTCCGTCCGAAGAGTGGCCTCGCTGCAGCGTTCAGAACGGACTGTAGGCTGTCTAATGTTCATTTCAGTGCTCCTGCAAGGAGACAGTAGACATTACAGTAGTTTACCCTGGTCAACACGAAACTGTCGGCAGTAGTCCGAGCAACATCGAAGGGCAACGACTTCAAGCAGGATTTGATGAGACGCAGCTGGCGGATGCATCTGCCGATGGTTTCATCGACAGATCAGACTGTAACATTATGCCTAGATCTCGGACGGACTCCACCGGTGTTAGAACGGCCTCGAATATATGCAGAGGAGAGAGACTGAGTTAACTGCATCGGCCGTGAGTCGCGCAGCACAGAAGTTCAGTCTTGGTGGTATTTAGGCTGAGTCGGTTTGAAGCCTCCATGCGGAGAACCTCTGTCTGTCTGTCTGTCTGTCTGTCTGTCTGTCTGTCTGTCTGTCTGTCTGTCTGTCTCTCTCTCTCTCTATATATATATATACAGCCAGACAGAGAAAGACAGACACACACAGGCGGAAAGAGAGAGTGTGAGAGAGAGAGAGAGAGAGAGAGAGAGAGAGAGAGAGAGAGAGGGAGTCTGAGGCAGAAAGACAGAAAGATAGCGCCAATGACAGAGAACGACATTTTATTCGATGTTGTCATTTGAATAACCAGTTGTTTATTGTGGGTTTTATGCGTGATATTCTCTATGGCATGTCGCCCGTTATAATGGACGCCAAGCCTTTTATGGTCCGAGATTCCGCCGTTATCTGGACGTGAACTATGGTTCCCATTGGACCCTGCAGGTGTTGATCAGTTAGTCTCAGCTAACTTGAATATGGCTAAGGAATTAGAGCGAAAACTTAGAGCAACACCGAATTTGTTCCTTCAAGCTGTCGTATGGAATTATTTCTCATTAATTTATGAGAGAAAAAACGAAAGGTCAACGGATAGATCACCATCATGTGAGTTAGCTAGGAATGCAACTAGCTAACAAAACCTTCCAATATTAGAAAGACGAATGGCGTCTTAACTGATGCGTCTATAATTATGAACTTAAAATATCAATATTACCATATATAAGACTCCCTGAGTACAATTACCGTTCCAGACACTCTTTCAGTCAGTAAGTAAGTCAGTCAGTCAGTAAGCAAGTAAGCACGTAGGTAAGTAAGTCAGTCAATAAGTCAGTCAGTCAATAAGCCAGTAAGTAAGTAAGTAAGTTTGTCAGTAAGTAAGTAAGTCAGTCAGCCAGTCAGCCAGCCTTCAACGATGCTTCTGTTTGTTTACTTTATCTCAGTGATTTTCAGCGTACGCCTTTCTCCTCTACGGTCGCCAACCGTCATACTCCTTCGACTGCAATACATTTGCTTCATCTAATTTTCTGTACCTTTGCTGCTACTGCTTCTACTGCTGCTGCTGATGGCAGAAGCTGCGGATGTCAAATGAGACGACGATGTTCAAACAATCCGATGAAGAGAGCTCACTCACTCGCAAATCAAAGTTCACCTGCTGCAGCATCAGCCATTGGTTGCTGTTGCTGCATTCAGTGCAACGATTGTTGACTCCTCAGTCTCTCCTCCCCTTCCCCTTCTTCTCCTCTTCCTCCTCTCTTCCTCCTCCTTTATTCCTCCCCTTCCCTAATTCTCTTCTTCTTTCGCTCTTCATCCTCCCTCTCCCTTAATTCTCCTCTTCCCGACGACGACGATATCAAAGAAAGAGAATCTACAGACGAAAAGTTCTGGGAAGACAGACAGACAGACAGATGAAGAGACGGTAGGATGAAGACAGAAACTAATGAGGGAGAAAAGGAAAGATTTGGGAATATATGAACTAAGGGGTGGAAGAACGATGGATGTTTGCGGAAACAGAATAAATAGGAAGAAACGATTTGAGAAGCGAAGAGATTAGCGGAAGAATGATGACAAGGATGGAGTAGGAGCATTCTCCTCCATTGTAACATTCTCTTTCTCTTTCGATGGCAGGCATTCTCCTCCTTCTCCACATTCATCTCCCTCTCCACATTCTCCTCCTTCTCCACGTTCTTCTCCTTCTCCACATTCTCCTCCTTCTCCACATTCTCCTTTTTATCCACATTCATCTCCTTCTCCACATTCTCCTCCTTCTCCACATTCTCCCTTAATAGCAAGATCGGTGTGGACGTCAGAAATCTAGGAGTATCAAGAGAGTCGCATAACAAGGTCGCTGTTGACTTCAGAAATTAGTATCAAGGCAGTCGCATAGCAAGGTCGTTGTGGACTTCAGAAATCTAGGAGTATCAAGGCAGTCGCATAGCAAGGTCGTTGTGGAATTCAGATAGTGTGCTTTCGTGGAGTAGAAATGTGGAATTGCCTGAATGGCCGGGTGTAGGGCGGAAACATGTTCTCTGCAGAGACGTGTAAGTAGAGCATCGACTAATCTCGCCTTCTGCCTCTCTTCTGTGTCTCTGTCGCTTTGTCATTGTCTACCTGTCTCCCTCAATTTGTCTCTCTCCATGTTAGATAGAAATTAGACCTAAAAAATATGCCTACAGCTGCGACAGAACGCTAGGATTAAAGCCACTCCTCTTGCGCCGATGAATACCGCGCTCCCTTTTCTGAGAAACGAAAATATGCCAGCAGAAAGAGAAACCTAAATATCGGAAGCTGGAATGATGGCAGAGAGTGTGTGGTATTGTCTCATGGTCACATGGTCACCTGTTTGGATGCAGAGCGTGTATCATTTGGTCAGCATTGCAGTTAGGAGCGTAAATATATGTAAATAGAGATGAGGAGATTCAACTGCAGTGTTGATAGGAAGTGAAGAATTAAGACTAAAGCCATGGATTGGATGAAGAGAAGAAATGAATGGGAAAGAGAATCATAGTAAAAGAAGAAACAGGCGAACTAGAGAATAGTATGAATAGAGGAAGAGGTGAAGTGGATGAGGAGGTGGAGAGGGAGTGTTGAGAGGAAGAGGTGGAGACGGAGAGTGGAGAGGGAGAATGGTGGAGATGGAGGAATAGCAGGAGGGTCATCCGCTACCCTCTACGTCATGAGGAGACGAAGAGGTGGAGGAAGAGGTGTAGAGTTAGAGTGGAGGAAATGGAGGAATGGAAAGAGTGTCGTCTGGTGATCCCTTAGTCATTCACCTTCGCTGCTAAATCCGTCGTCGACAGGTGATTGTCCAAGTTCTTCCGATTCTACATCCGACATCTCTGCTGCTTCTTATGACGTCTGTGTCGCTTGCCTATCCTCTACCCCAACCCTATTTCCTTCCTTCCATGTTTCCATCATCCATTCCAGCGTCCACTTCCTCCCTTCATTTCTTACTTTCTTCTCTGCTTTTATCTGTTATGTAATGCCTATCTATTCCTCATCCATGTGGAGGAATATCTCGAAAGTTGTTATACTGTCATCTGAGGAGCTGAGTCTACGGTCCATCTGTCCGTCTGTCTTCAGTCTGTCATTAACGTCTTTTAAAGAAGGACTTTGATGTTGACCTACTTAGCAACAAAATCGAAATATGGATCACTGAAGAACGAAGTCGGTCTCTGTCCCTACGACAGACAGACAGGCGAAAGGACAGACGGACGGATGGACGGACGAACGGACAGACAGACGGACAGACAGACGTACGGACTGACAGACGGTTCCATGGTTCTGCAATGAGGCTGACTCAGGATTCTGAATATTCTATAATGGCGCACTATAATTGATATGATAATTTGTGCAGTGATGGGCACCAACTACTTGACTTAACTACTATTTAACTACTTTAGATGACAAGTAGTTATAACTACTTTTGTAACTATCACATAAGTAGTTAACTACTTTTAAAACTACTTTGCTAATGTTATGTCATGGTGCATTGATAGTCATCAACAGTAGGCCTATGTAAATTTATTGCCAGTATTATTGCTGATATAATGGTCAGAAACACAATGACATATCTAATTGTATACTAACAAGGGCAAGAACTATTAAAGGACTTGCTACAAAGCACCCTGGTCAAAGCACAGTTTTAGCAGTAACATAAGCCAACTTGTTACCACTACAAAAATGTCCAGCCTACAAAGTACAAAACTGTAGAACTCCTAGAGAATGTTAATGTTCAGACTCAAACAGTATCTCTCGCCTTTTGCTGACTGCACAAACCGTGCTTCAATTCCTCGTCCTCGTCCTCGTACGCATCCAATCGCTGCTCAGATCTAATACGATCACAGGTGATTCTCCGGGGAACAGACAAAAGCCCTCCGTACAAAAGCCCCTCGGACAAAAGCCCCCTAGACAAAAGCCCCTCGGACAAAAGCCCCCTAGACAAAAGCCCCTCGGACAAAAGCCCCCCGGACAAAAGCCGCCAGATTTTGGGTAGGACATTTGCCCCCCCCCCCGGACAAAAGCCCCCCCTAGTGTGAAGTATGAACGGATGATGACAAGTTATATATTTAACTGCCATTATGTAAAATATATGAAGACAGGCAACTAATTATCGTGTCGTATGGAAGACAAAGAGAGCCCAGTTCTGAACCTTTATCTATTTTGCTGGATGCTTAAATGCTACAAACAGTCCGTGATACGCCTTAATAAGCGGTGAAGGTCGTCGGCTAGTAAGCAGCTAGGCCTACAGCTGGTTAGCAAACTGTTAGTGACACGCGATAATCATCTCTCGTTAATAAGAGAGAGTGGGTGAATACCTCCATATAGATGATAATCTATGATTATAAGCGGTGAAAGTCAGCTAGTAAGTATGTTTACAGTTGGTAACAGTCAGTCAGTGACACGCGATAATCATCTCTCTGAGAGTGGGTGAAGACCCCTAAAGATGAAAATCACAGAAATGTGTGCCTATAAAACGAAGATTTCTAATATGCACACCTCATATTACGAACCATTTCGTCTTCAAACTTTGTATGTATTGGAACCAAAGCAATATGTCACCCCGTTAAAAATAGACATTTACAGGTTTAGTGACACTTAGCAGACATGGACACATCCATGCACACGTACATATTGTGCATACAACCATGCATCATATGCACACACATACAAGCATGCATATATAATTTGGGCGAGTTTATGGTCTACACTGGGGGGGGGGCCTTTGTCTTAGTTGGGAGGGGCTTTTGTCCGGGGGGGCTATTGTCCGGGGGGCTTTTGTCCGGGAGGCTACACTCGACTATCCAGCCAGTAACGAAATGCAAAGTCGTTGTGTCTCTGTCTGTCTGTCTGTCTCTGTCTGTCTCTCTGTTTCTCTGTGTCTCTCTCTCACCTCTGTCATTCTTGACTCGTTCCTTAACGTAAGTCCCAACCCCTATAAGACCACTTTACGCTAGTTCTTATCGCGCAACAATCTCCAGGTATGCCAGTTTATGCCCATTAAACAGGTATAATGCCGTAGGGTTTCTCTATAGTTCTGAGAGAAACCTACTTCCTCACAATAGTATACACAAATTTTAATGAAACAATTAGGCCTACATAGCGAATTTACTCATGAGTTTATAATGGGCAACATCCATGTTTGTCGTGAAATAATAGA
This sequence comes from Bimastos eiseni, assembly GCA_959347315.1. Lineage (NCBI taxonomy): Eukaryota > Metazoa > Annelida > Clitellata > Crassiclitellata > Lumbricidae > Bimastos > Bimastos eiseni. The sequence continues at coordinate 105,670 of OY365809.1, read as the reverse complement.
AATTCCTGTAAGGCGGAACTAGTAAATAGGAAATTTTTTAGTTAATATGAAATATTGTAGTTAACTTAAAACTACTTGATAAAAGTAGTTATAACTATTTTTTAAACTACTTCTTAAAACTAGTTATAACTACTAGGCAACTACTTCTATAGTTGAAGATAGAAACGGAAGGAAATTTCATTTGCTTTATTTGCATTAAAACTTAAATTGAGTTAACAATTGCAATAAAAAAGACGAGACCGTTGAAAAAACTGTCTATCTATCTATCTATCTATCTATCTATCTATATCTATCTATCTATCTATCTATCTATCCATCTATCTATCTATCTATCCATCTTTCTAAGACTATCTCCATCTCCTATTCCGTCCAAAATGTCTTACACTTATCTGGTATGTTCACTTGTCCGCTTCTGAAGAAAAGTAAAAGCCGATTCTTTTATATTTGTCAAACGTCTCAAGTCTTCTTTCTCCTAGATTATTTAAATCATTTTTTTATAAATTAAGAATGCATTCGGTCGTTTAGCTAAGCATGTCGTCTTAGATGATTGTTCATAGTAAGTTTGGTGAATAATAGAGCGAGTTCAGCTGCAGGAGACGATTAATTGAGCTGAGCTCGTCTGACCTCATTTCATCATTTGAAATGATGAAATGAGGTGATGATGATCATCATTTGAGCTCAGGTAGGTTTGACTGGTGAGGAGCCACAGAGCAGACTGCATTGTGGGCGCCACATTGCCACTGCATGGTCATAACGTTGTACGGCTTCAGACAGACGAAGCAGAACTGAAGGTTGCACGACTTACAGACCATGTGTTTACAGGCTTCAGTGTGTTGCAGCAGGATTCCGCATCGCTGACATCCACGCACCGATGGACAACCACTGACTAAACCAATCGTCTTCAGTGGCTGAGTCTGAAGAAAGCGGATCCGAGGATCGACTCCGTTGGCACAATCGCTGTAGCCACAGTGAACTCCACTGGAAGAAGTCCATTGTCTCAGGCAAGACCAACAGAAGACCTGGTTACACAGAGGACAACGAACGCTGCTGGTCGACAATTCTGTTGGATCACGGTACAACCACACGCTGCCTCCACCACACAATCCACTAGGACACCTCTGGAAGCCAGGAATGACCCTGAACGAGTTCTCAGTGACCTTGCAGTCCAAGGTCAGCACTGACTGACCTTTGAACTGAAGGGCTTTACGAATAAATGCGTAATTCCAATCGCAACTGCAGAACGGACAGGGAAAGAGAAGTTTTCCAGCATTAACGATGCTTGCGCAATAGTCAAGCAACGTCTCAGCACCTACAGCGAATTCACCACAAGCACATCATCATCATCATCATCATCGGCATCGTCATCATCGTCATCAGCGCAAAACATCATCATCGTGTCATCATCATTGGACTCGCTCTGTAAAACTTTGCTTTTGTTAACCATTGCAGGGGCATCCTAAAACTGGTCAACATTTCTTTTCTTTGACGTCTTAAAGGCAACTGATGGTCTTAAACTCTTAGCCATAGAATGCACCATTCCCACTTGGAGCTGTTGCATTTATGACCCATATTCCCACAGAATCTGTCGTTATTTGTAGCTGAACCATTTGTCGGTGAACCAATTTAGTCAGTGAACCATTCAATATTCGGTGAACCAATTGACGTGACACGGGTTGTAACCACTCATCCTATAAAACCCGAAGAATTTCTGCCTGTTATAAACTCATTGTGCCCAATAACAGAATCTTTGAAAAAACCAAAGATTTAATTCATCTGTGACAGAACAATTTCGATGATTGTTGACTATTATGAAACTGCTCTTCTAAAATGAACTGAACAGATTCGACTATCTGGATGTCTGGTCTAAATCAATTACTTTGGACTTGAAATTCTACTTAGGGGAAGTGTCTGCTATGTGTACTTTTCAAACAGACAATAATAATAGGCCTCTCTATAATTACGAGTCTTCTGTTGTCACCAAGTGCTATGTTAAAGTTCAAATGTCCTAAACTGTCGCCTTTAATACTTTTACAACAAGACTAAAAGTGACTGCAGAGGAAGTAGCACATCTCGTATTTGAACCGTGTCAATCAGAACAAATGTTTTGTCAGGTTACAATTGTTTTCCATCTTCTCAACATTCTACTGATGTTGGTGAGTCAAGTCTCTTACCAATCGCATGTCCACAGGGCATTCTAAGACATGCGCCGCTAGCGTGATCGCTCTCGAAGGAGATCACATCCGGTTCACAGGTCGTAGACACGACGTCGCCACAGACCAAGGATTTGATGCGAAGTGGAAGAGGAAGCCAAACTCCAGCGCCCAGCAGACCCCCGCCTCGAAGACGGATCACCATAAATATCTGACCCATGGGTGGAATGTCGTAAGTTGCTATTGTGTGTTCCTTTCCTCGCTCCATTTCGCTCCCTGCAAATACACAGAACACAGGTCTAAATAGTATGCTGCCCTCCTCTCTCAATGCGTATGTACCAAGCACGCTGAGTCATTGATTTTGTAATCGTGTAGTACAGTCTTTAGAACGGTAAAATGCGCAACCATCCTCGCAAGAAACGGATCTTAAAGAAGAACTTTACGAGCAGTCAGGCACATCCTCGCAGTTCTCTTTCATTCTAATATTTATTAATTAATTATAACGCCCGCAAGGTCATATCGACATATGATTAGAGAAGATGAACAGCAGAAGATGAACTAAAATTTCCAGGTCCTTTCTCTAATTATCTTGTCTGTTGGTAATCATGTTCTACATTCTAGAACTTAGTAATTGTGTAAAATGAACAACATCCTAGCACAAATATCAGCAACACTGTCCTGATTCGTAGATGCGAGATAATGCGTGGTTCCTCGTCATCTTACCAATCACAGCTTCTTCTGTAATTTGCATCTTTCCATTCAAGTCTGATAACCGAACTTGTCAATCCATCCTATCCAAGTACTGCTCGACCACCACAAGTGACCACCATCATCAACTATTTTTACCTTTCTGTCTTCTCGGCTTGACGACCACATTCTGACTTGCTCCAAAAACGATTTCAAGCAATCTAATTATTGCGACCTCGATACGATTTATCACCGGTGCAAAAGATGGACTGCGACTTGGGTTTGTGTAGTGCTGAGAAATTTATAAAATTTACATTACGCAATAATGAAGTGGGCTGTTAGCAACATTGGAAAAAGTATCTTAATAGCAACCAATACTTTTCTTAAACCTATTGCAATGCCATTACATTTTATTAAAAGTAATGCAATATCATTACATTTTATTAAAAGTAATGCAATACCACTAATTTGCATTAAAAATATTGCAATACCAATACTTTTTATTAAAAGTAATGTAATGCCAATACTTAGTATTAAAAGCATTGCAATACCAATACTTTTTATTAAGAGTATTGCAATACCAATAATTTGCATTAAAAGCATTGAAATACCAATACTCTTTATTAAAAGTAATGCAATACCAATACTTTGTATTAAAAGCATTGCAATACCAATACTTTTTACTAAAAGTAATGCAATATCAGTGTTTTTTATCAAAGCATAGTGCAATACCAAATACCAATACTTTCTCTTAAAAGTACTGCGGTGCCAATACTAACACTGTTACTAATACTTTCGATAAGCTTGTGGAATTCTCTCTTAGCGCATTTCAAGCACCGATAATTATGAGGAATTTCCAATGAAATAGCTTGGGCCAATGACAATATATTATTTGAAGTAGCTTTCAGGCAAGCTGTTCGAACACCTTGCACTGATATCTCACTGGCAAACTTCGTTTCCGATACTTTATCTTGACATTAACAGCACTGACTGAATGAACCTCATAAAAATTGTGTTTTGTGGTTCAATTGTAGATTTTAATGCAGATTAAAGAAGTTCTTCTTAACCTTCGTTTCTTCTTATACCACATATCCCTCCTTTTTAGAAGACATTGCATGAGAGAAATTCTTACACCACTCAAAATGAACTACTAACAATGAACGATTTGAATCATTCTATATTTTGAATTTAGTTATAACTTACTTGACCTACTTGCAGCAACAAACACAAATACAAGCAACCACCTACACGCACGTTTACCAACACACACACACACACACAAATTCTAACAAAGGCTGATGGTAATACCTCCGTAGACGAGTCTCAGCTCCTCAGCAGAAACTGCTGGAGCACATGTCCTTATGACCTCCATGAAAAGCTGCTCAATCGTGCAAGTCTGATACACACAAAAATCCAGCAGTAATTAGTTATATTATAATTATTCAATTAATTCCCAGTTTAACTGTGATGAACAGTTCTCATTCTGCACCTCATTCTCTCCTCTACTGCTGCTGTGCAGGGACGTTAAAGGGCAATAACACGTTGATCAGTTATGTAGTCCTATATCTAAATCTAATATGAAGGGCTATATCTAAATCTAATATGTAGGGCTATATCTAAATCTAATATGTAGGGCTATATCTAAATCTAATATGTAGGCCTATATCTAAATCTAATATGTAGGCCTATATCTAATATCTAAATAAATGAATTAGAATCGTTGTAGTTTGTGAGAGTCTTTTAATGAAAGCTCAGAACGACACATCCTCCGTTGAGGTCAGAAGAAGGGAGCCAGCCAGGATAATATTACGACATCAGCTCTATTAGACAGTCACTGTCATTGCATGCTGTGTCCACGCTTGAATACGCCCTGATCTGTTCCTGGGTCGATTTTGGGAACATCGCTTTCAATGGACTCTCCTCTCACAACATCTCTAAGCTCTAGTCCATCTTCAATGAGGCTGCACGACTAATTGGTGGAATTCCAAAATTTGGTCACATCTCTTTCTTCTTTCGTGAGTCCCTTCACTGGCTCCCTGCACATCAATGCATTCGCTTCAAGATCCTTGCGTTGATGCGTAACTGTCTCCATGGGTCTACCTTCTGGCTCTCTGCACTATGGTCTCCTATATCTATACCGCACCGGGTTTCCCTTCGTTCCTCTGCCCGCGGACTTCTGGTGGTTCCCCGCATGCACTCTGCCACAGCCCAATCCAGGAGCTTTGCCTACGTGGGTCCTACAAGCTGGAACATCCTCCCTTCCTCCTCGGAAGCAGCTGCTCTCTCTCTGTCTCTCTGTCTCTGTCTCTCTCTCTGTCTCTCTCTCGCTCTCTCTCTCTGTCTCTGTCTCTCTCTCTCTCTCTCTCTCTCTCTCTCTCTCTCTGTCTCTCTCTCTGTCACTTCCGAAAGCGCCTAATGAATTTTCTTTTTTTCTTAAGCTTTGTGTTGAATAGTGAGCGCCTCTGATTTGAGTGGCGCTATATAGGTATCCACTACATTACATTAGATTTTACAAGATGATAGGAATATGTGAAATGCAAATGAAGACGTTTTCATGGATATACATGGTGGGCCAAAAAAATAACCTCCTCTTCTTTCTTAAAATAATATTTCGGCCTAAAATAGAAATTAAGAAATGAAATTTTATAGGCTGATAACTAATTCATATTTGCACAAAATTTACTAAAATATTTCAGACAGAACAAAGTTATATCACCTTTAATGAGTCCAACCCCAATTTTTTTATGCTCATAAAACATTTAACGCAGCAAAAGTAATAAAAACGGTTTTATGAAATCACATCTCAAGTAATCGTAATAAAACAAACTTCATAGTGTTTCACAACCTGCTTTCAATGTGTCAACCACCAGTTACTACACATGTTCTGAGTCTCTTTGAAAAGTTTTTAATGGTTTTGTTGATGGGTTCCTCAGAAAAATTTTCACATACCAGCTTCAATGCGACCTCGTTGTTTTTGGCTTTGGTCGAAAATTGCGGTATTTCTCAAGCATGACTCCCTGTACGTGATAATCCAGTGGGTTAAAATCTGCATAGCTTAGGGCCTTTGTTTCTTCTCAATGAAAACAGCGCAATCGACATTGAGTCAATCTTGCGATAGGCGCGCAGCATGCCCTGGTGCGTTGTCTTGCTGAAAGACGAGTCCAGCTGACACCAGATGCTTGCCATTGCCAATTTGATATTAATTGTGGAAGCATCGACTTTCCCTATTTCCTCAACAAAATGTAGTCGACCTTCGACATTAAAACAAACACCAGCCGGTACCATAACATGTGGAGCGAACATCAATCGATCAGGATTGACATATGATTTCTTCCCGCTGGACTAAACACTGTTGCCTTGAGTGCTGATTATAATTAGTGGACTGAGGTACACTATAGAAGTTCTTCTCATCCGTGAAAAACACACGTTTCATGCCGCGAACCTTCAGCCGACGATTACTTGAGATATGACTTAATAAAATTGCTTTTTGTTACTTTTTACTGCGTTAAATGTTTTCTGACCATAAAAAAAATGCGGTTGGAACTAAGCCAATGCATGCATAAGAAAACAAACATGCAGCCAACTTGGCCCTTCTTGGTTTTGTACCTTTGCCACAGTCAGGACGTCTCTTCTGCCTTGCAGTCCAGTAACAACGATCTGCTGCATTGTGTTCAAGCTTTCGTCTGAAATGAGCAATCAATATGCTTTCGGAGTCACATATAACAAATACTGAGCCACAAGAAGCAAAGGCAAAGGAAAGTGAGACTAAAGGAAGATCCGTATTAAAATAGACAGCTGACCCAGCTGACTCATTACTGATCTGTAAAACATTGTCTCTACAAGCCAAACCCACGATGTAAAGGACAGATCCAGCCCCTCAGCCAGAGGGACCTCCTTTTGCTTCATGCATCCTAACCCACGACGCAAGGGACAGGTACACCCCTTCAGCAAGTGGAACCTCCTCTTGCTTCACGCATCCTAACCCACGATGTAAGGAACAGGTCCACCATTCAGCCAGTGGGACACCCTTGTGATTCATGCATCTTAACCAAGGATGTAAGGAACAGGTCCACCCCTTCAGCCAGGGGGACACCCTTTTGCTTCATGCATCCTAACCCACGATGTTAGGGACAGGTCTACCCCTTCCGCTCGTGGAATACCCTTTTGCTTCATGCATCCTAACCCACGATGTAAGGAACAGGTCCACCATTCAGCCAGTGGGACACCCTTTTGCTTCATGCATCCTAACCCACGATGTTAGGGACAGGTCTACCCCTTCCGCTCGTGGAATACCCTTTTGCTTCATGCATCCTAACGCACGATGTAAGTAACAGATCCACCCCTTCAGCTCGTGGGACCTCCTTTTGCTTCATGCATCCTAACCCGCGATGTAAGGAACAGGTCCACCCCTTCAGGCAGTGGGACACCCTTTTGCTTCATGCATCCTTTTGCTTCATGCATCCTTTTGCTTCATGCATCCTAACGCACGATGTAAGTAACAGATCCACCCCTTCAGCCAGTGGGACCTCCTTTTGCTTCATGCATCCTAACCCACGATGTAAGGAACAGGTCCACCCCTTCAGGCAGTGGGACACCCATTTGCTTCATGCATCCTAACGCACGATGTAAGTAACAGATCCACCCCTTCAGCTCGTGGGACACCCTTTTGCCTCATGCATAATAACCCACGATGTAAGGGACATGTCCAACCCTTCAGCCAGAGGACCTCCTTGTGCGGCCACCGGGTTTCATGGCAATGCAAAGCATGATTTTTTCGTTCAACGAACAATATCTTAATCAGAAAGAGCTTTTCCATTTCTTTGTTCCATTGAACATAAATTCAGGAACGTTTTCAGTCGATTTTAAATATGATACACATTTGAAGTCTCTTAGAAAGTCGGGATCCACCGCTTTTGGCATGAATTATTTATGCCTAATTATACATGCATTCAAATAGATAAGAGCAAACACACACACACACACACACACACACACACACACACACACACACACACACACACACACACACACACACACACACACACACACACACACACACACACTGGAACTGTGAACAATATTCTATATAGTCGATTATGATGATTATTTATATAAATTTCAGTTGAACTTAGTACTAGTTTGAAGTTTCACATGTCTTAAGAGAAAAAACTATTGAACTGTCAATGTCAGTTAATAGCCACACACGACCAGAGTTTAGCTGTTTTAAACGTATAAGTAGAGGATCTGAGTTTGGTCACAAAGAAAAAGAGAAGTGCTAACAATGATGACGACGACGATGATGATGATGTTGATGATGATGGTGATGATTATGATGGTGATGATGATGATGACAACGACGACGACGATGATGATGATGATGATGATGATGATTGAAGAATAGGTGTTAGTGTATAAGTATGCGAAAAATCTATGATGAGAAAATTGTGTTTGTGACACCCAGGCAGCTGCTGCAGTCGCATCGAGATCTGTTGTGGCTGCCTTCAGCGATCCTCCTCTTCCTCGTCCTCCTCTTCGTTCCTCCATCAATAGATCTTAGCAACTGAAACCGTCCAAAAGCCACTCACCAGACAGAAAAATCAACAAAATGAGCTAAATTGCTGACCGAACTGTTTTCTTGTGAAGATGGTCAATTCCGATGTAACGTCTGTCTTCGAAGGCTCCTTGCAACCGAAACAAAACGACGACTATGTTGTCACTTAGAGTCTTAGACCTCAATAATTATGTCATCCGTCGCCTTGAAACTTCGGCTCAGTCATCGCTGCACTAACGAACGCGGTTTCTACGAAATCGAGACACTGGGATTTCCCATAACGTGACACGGGTTTTACCGAATGTTCCGTACTCCCAGAATGCCAGTATTATATTCTTGATTTAAAAGATCTCCGAAACGACGTCTTCTTTGGCACAAAGCCATAATTTTGTGTTCCGTCTGCGATGCAAGTTGTTGTCAACGTGGAAACCAGTGATACTTGTCTGAAATTAAAATTCTGTTCTTAGAATACACAATTATTATTGTAGATAAATCCCATAATTTACAGGGATGTGGTCTCGAGACCGAGGTTTTGGTCTCGAGACGGTCACGAGACCGGAAAACTGCGGTCTTGTTCATGGTCTTGGTCTCGAATGCATCGGTCTTGGTCTTGGTTTTAAAGAAACGGTTTTGGGATTAGTCTCCGTCTTAGGTTAGCGTAATTGGTCATTTGCCGTATTAGAGCAATTTCTTTTATATTTGTCGGTTATTTTCGATTATTAGAGTCACAACGGTGTTTAGGCCTTACGCGATTGTTATCGATTTATGACGTGCTGACCATCTATATATGCATGTTACAATGGGCAAAAAATGCATTTGCAATGGAACCAGCCATTTCAAAATTTGCTTTCACAAATTTCAGAGTTTAGGAACAATCTCATGATTATGTGGTCGGCCACGTGTAGTCACTAAGCTTATTAGCCTACAATTCCGAGTACAAGTAAGCCTAAATCCAGTGTTGTATGCAAGACTTGAAACTTCAAGACCAAGACGAGACCAAGACAGTGAGGTGCCGAAACCGAGGCCGAGGCAGAGCGATCAGTGAATAATGGTTGATGTAATCTGTCTCAAAATTATCATAATTCCAGAAAGTAGATTTTCCGAACAATTTATTGCTAACTACTCAGATACTTATACGTTTCTTGGCCTGTAACTTAATCGATGAAACTGTCTTGAATTGATTTGTATGTATCGTGGGTGAATATTGGGTATAGATACATCATCAGCAATAGTCGTACTGCATTTGACATTCTTTCGTTCATATCTACTGTCTACTCCCTCCCTCCGCCACTCACTCCCTCCCTTCTTCCCTTTGTGCCTCCTCCCTTCCATCCCACCCTGTGGCTGAACATTCTCCTATCTCTCCGACCGATTCATGCAGTATCTAATTTCTGTTCTACACTGACAACTCGTCTTCCTGTCTCTGTAATAATATGGCTCTTAAAGTTTGTCCAACTTCAATAGTCAAATCCACACCTTACACGGAGAGTATCGTTATATGGATGCATTGTTATTTCATAAAATTTATATTAGTTGTAGACCTATTATACTTTAACCAAACTTACACCCTCAATCTTTGTCACCCATGACGCTTAATTGTTTGAAAATAGTCACGTGGTTAAGTTCGTAGGCCTCTATATATAGATAGATTTGGAAAACTGAAACTTGGTTTTTACGTTCTCTGTGTAAATGAGTTTCAATGAGAGAGTTAATCGTAATTTTTTACGGGTGATTCACTGCCCACAATAGCATTGGACTCTACTGCAATTTGTGACGGGCAACATCAAGTAGCCTACAAGTCTACCTACGAATGTCACCCACCAAAGAATTCTATCTAATCTCAGCATTTCTACAGAGCCCATCCAGGCTTAGTCGCGAGAGCAAGCTTATTCACAGGCGCTTAGAATGCCACCTAGGCTACCTACGAATGTCACCTATCTACGAATGTCACCGACCTAAGAATGTCACTCATCACTAGCCTCATCTCCTGTATTCATTACAGCGTTGGTTTCGTCCTACTACGAACATACTTATATGTGCTAGGGAGCGTCCAGTTCACGTTTCGTTTTAGCATCGATGTTGGCCTATTTAGTAGATTCAGATCTGGGTCTATCAGAATAGGCCTACATACAGGGTGGCTCAATAAAAAAAATACCCCACCAGAAAAATGCTATTTCTCGACAGCCGATCGAGATATCTTTACCAAACTTTTAAGATCTGCAGAGGAATAATTTGCAAACAATCCCTGAAACTTTCATCGAAAAATTTTCATTGCTTCAAATATCACAGTTGTCTAAGTTTAATATTCCGTATTTCCCCAATTACGGAGATGAACGGTCGAAAGTTGCCTGGTGCTAGAGAGAGCCATGCAAGTTTGCGTCGTGGTTTCTGCTGGCGTGTGTTACGGCGGTAAGGGAAGACTGCATAAATTTCGTCTCAGACAAGGCTAAAGTAAGCATAAAACTGTACGTTGACACACTGCTGCCCTAACTCTTTGAAGACTGCAAGTCTGTTCTGCCGTCTGATTTCATTTTCCAGCAGGACGGCAAAGTTGGCTCAAGACTTTATTGTCACCAACTGCAGTGACTTAAAAGGCACAGACGAATGGCCACCAAACTCACCTCCTCGATTATCCCGTATGGGGTTGTTCACATATTATATAACGCTCCAGGGGTAGGTGGGTGGGTTCCTGTTTTGTTAGCGTTATATTGTGTAAGGTGGGGGTAGGTTGAAGGTTTCGTTATATAAAAAACTTTTTCAGCGTATCCTATTTAGCCTGTTTGTCTGCCAATTGGAAATTCAATGTACCACGGACCTTCATTGTTTTATCGAAGTTCACAATACGTTGTGAACCAAAACCAGCACCATCAGCTGCCACCTGGGGAATTGATTTGACGTTCTTCTTATTATTTATAAATCCACTTATAAAAATTTCCTGTATACAATTTTAACAATTTCCTGTGCATAGCTTTAAACGCTCTTTAATTCAATTCTGTGTGATTTATGTTGACTCTGGTTTAAATTAAAATTAATTCTCTTGAAATAATTATTTTGGTAGGTAGGCCTATTATCAAGACATTTGATTTCATTTTCTATACTTATGTGTAAATAGTCTATATATTTGTTTAAATTCCCGATTGTAATTGTAGTATACACTCTGTATCATACGCTCTCAAATAGGTAGCGTCGTACCGCTAACCTATCGATAAATACCTGATAGTGCAAACCAATCGATTCTGTGTGATATCGTAATCCTCATTTCTAATGCAAAACAGCAGGGAAACAAATATGGTGTTTTTAGATAGGATTTACGACACTACCGTGTATTATCACGCTGTATTAGTAGGACTACATGTACATACATGGTGACAATCGTCGACTACCCAATTAGTTACCGTAATTAATACAAGTGAATTTAACGCCATTAATAGTCCGATTATTAAGATGCAGAGGAGATCCATACATCCGGTCTAATCATCATTGACACGAGCTAGAAAGTACACAACTTTAAGATGGCTTTTGTTACATAGTTAATTGGGCGTATGGTTATTTTCTACTGCAGTTCTTGAAATGGTTAAAGGCAGTTAACAGCAGAATCACTACTATGAAAGTGCTAACTAACATTGTATTGTCATAAAAGTTTCAAATTGTGCGATACAATTATGCTGATTGTCGGTATGTCCTTTAATGTGCTTATAGACTGGGGTGGGGTAGGGAGGGTAGGTAGCATATATGTTATATAATATAGGGGGGTTACAGCTGTTGTTATATAACGTTATTAGGGGTAGGGGTGGGTCAGAAATTGAGATTTTGTGCGTTATATAATATGTGACTCGTCAGCACAAAACCAGTCACTTATATACATAATATTTTTTCCTGTTTTTTGCACCATCCTGAAGCTGCTAGATTTACCTTTCCAAAACCGTTTTCAGCTAGTTTATGCCTTGCATACAGCCAAAGTTATAGAATTTCCAATGTGACCGTTTACGTAAAGTGCTATTCGAGAAAACTGTGTGCAAAGTTTAGCCATATTATTTGTATAATCTCCTTAGCAACGGTTATTGTTTTTGAACAGATTTAACTGAAATTTGGCACCATTGCAGCTGCAGGTATTACAAATGTACTGTCAAAATTTGGTGTAGATATCTCAAGTAGAAACAAAGTTATTAAAGTTATTCCAGTTGACCAACAAGAAATCATTGAAACTAAATGTCAATTTTATTACAAAAGTCTCAAATTCCGAGAGAGGCTAAGCAGCTATTACCTGCTAAGGAATTAGATATTGCAATACAGTAATGGATAAAATTAACATCCAAATAATAAAAACACAGAAATAAAATGATAGTTTATTCCAGTCACACTATGTATTCAGCGTCAACTGGCAAAGACACGGGTCTTCTCCCACCACCACCTAGAGTTTAAGATGTACCAGGAACAGATGATCCTGAATCACCACAGGATGATGTGCTTCCTTTGTGTTCTGGGTCCCCTGTGGAAACATGACCTAACCCTTCAGTCGACCATCTGCAAGTGTTAAAAGGTCTTCTGCATCATGTCGTCCAGTTTGACGTGAAGGCTATCGGTGGCTCTGGATCGTCAACGGATGTAGTAGCCTCATTTTAACGACACTGTTCGATAAAAAATATTAGTGCTGTCGCCATCCTCCTTTATCCAGGCTTGGGACTGGCACTGCCAGAGTACAAGCAGTGGCAGAGTTAAAAAGGAATTGATGTATTTTTGTCCAGTCTTCTTTTCGGCTCTGTTTGTCCAAGGCGTCGTCTTCGAGTTCATGTGTAGCAACAGGCATTCACATTCGTCCATGGATCTACAAGAAAAAGACAAATCTTATGGTATACAGTCTAATACTAACAGACGTTTAAGAGCAAATTTACAGAAGCACTTCCATTCACCACAGATGCCATTTCTGACAGAGATGACACTGCATGGCGTCTGAATGCCTGTTTCAGAAGCCCAAAACACCAATCCGGGGCAAACTTTGTGTGTCCTACGACTAAAAAATTCAACACTATAGACTTGTGAAGACCAATGGCAACCCTCCATGCACAGTACCAAAGCATGAAACGATTCTTGTTTTGGCCTGAACAGTTATCACAATGAAGCTTGACATCAGTCTCACCAAATCCATAACGCTGAAAGAAATAATGCAAATAGGACACAACAGCATTCTTACTGATGAGATGGGCTTCGTCAATCAGAAAGTTCACTTGTCTAGGAACCCCTTCACAGCAGACACCAAATATGCCTAACTTGCGTGGAACAAGGAAGTATATTGGTCCTGGCTGTAAAGGATCACTTGGCAAATGTACTTGCTGTGCATAGTCAAAACTGTAGTGCATGGACATGCTGCGGCTACACGGAGCACTTGCTTGCAAATCAGAGAGACCGAATTCCAGGCATGTTGATTTTGCCTCATCAACCATAGATTTGTAGAGTGATCATTCAATCTGGACATCATTCAAATGCTGTTCTTGTTGACGAAGCTTGTCACCTCGTGAAAAATATGTATTATAATTAATTTCAAAACTAATAATTTATCGAGAGAACATCATTGGTTTTATATTTATACCATTGAATCTGTAAAGATTGAGATTTTCATTTCAACGAGGGGCAGCAGTGAACTAATCGAAACCTACAAGATTATAATTTGAAAGAAGGCAGTGCAGCTACAGGATTTTTAATTAGCAACAAACAAGGCAATTCTGGACATCATTATAAAATTTATGTTTAAGACACTCCAAGGAACAATAGGGCAGAAATTCTTCAGTTCAACGGTTCTGGAATGATTTGGATGATGGAAGAGGAAGATAGGAGAGATAGACACAGGTTAACTTGCAGTGCTTCTAACGTCTGAGCCATTTCAACCCATGTTATGTCATACGATACAATACAACTGCAGTGCAATTGAGCATGATGGACTTGCTCAAGGTCAGTAAGCAGTAACTTCCTTGGACAAGGTTTGAAACCATGTTACAGGTCAAAAGCTCTAGTCAACCTGTAACCATTTAGTTAAGTGCAAATTGTAATCTTGTATGCAGACAAAGCTTGGTGCTCCAAATAACAACAAAACACTACAACAGCATTTCAAATTTCCCAAACAACTTACTTTCTTGCTTTTCTCTATAAAATCATAGAAAACTATGCAGTTCAAATCAAACCTTTTTCATGATCCTCGATATTGGCACTACAGTAGATCAACGTGTTGTTGTTTTGGCAAGTCCAACACAAATCAGTCATTGGCTTGCACGTCGTGATGAATGGAACGAGTTGAAGCCAGTACTGTTTGAAGGTCAAAAATCCAGCGACTCGTTTTCCATGTTGTTCCATGCACGTTTTGTATAAGCCGTACACTTTGGTCTTGGTGTGGCTCGATGGCAGCAACTTGATATCATCCTGCTTAAATCCAGGAACCCTTCCAGGAAGCATCATAGCATGCTCACTGGCATAATTTGTCAGGAAGTGAATGATATCTTCAATTTCGCTAAACTGAAAGCAGTGGGTGTTGCTCTTACGTCCACCGCTTTGTTTTTCTTTTGGTGTTAAACCTTGTTTTATACCACTTGAGAATCCCCGTCAGTCTGTCCTGGCTAATCCCGTGGTTGTACGGCAGATCTGACGGCTTTCCAAATAATATGATGTTCGCTGGTGTTGACGCACCGCTTGGCTGGATTTCCTGCTGCGACAAGTCTCATCGGACTTGTTTATTGAGCAAGAAATTTTGCCGAGTAGCACCAACATTTGATCCCGTGGGACAAGTGCAGCCATTTCCATTCTACGCCTGACCATGTCCTCCGGAGCATACTGGCTACTGCATGGGAGTCCATTATTAAGTTTACATTGACATCTACAAAATAATAAACAACCCATATAAAAATATTTTTTTCTATTTATCAAATTCATTTCAGTTTGCTTTTATAAAAGCCATGCAACAAAAAAGCAAAGCCAATGCTAAAAGCCTTCATTCAAAACAAACAGCAATTTACAAGATTTATCAACCGGTAGACTGCAACTATTGATTATCGAGAAGAATCCTGATAAAAAATAAAATGCAATTGAAATACTAATTATTATTTCCTATCATTAACTTAATCAATTAATGATAAACTTGTACATTGCACAATAAGGATTGTAAAAGATGAAGTAGTGCAAGAGAGGAAATGACACAACTTTTGCATTTATAACTGAATACTTAAAGACAAGCTCAATAATACAGGTTGTAAACCTAACCGTTATGCCTAAGGTCTTATAAAAACGAGCACAGTGAGAAGAGGGTCTAAACCTAGTAGTTGTGCCTGAATGTTTATAAATACAAGCTCAACTAGAACAGGCTAATCTTTAGTTATGCCTGAGACTTATAATAATAATTAGCTCAATAATTAGAGCTTAGTTTAAACTGATTTTCGTATAGGAGTCGCAGTGAATCAGAAACAGTATGCGATTGCCTATAAACAAGGATCCTGTGGTGCAGTTAGAGCTTAGTTTAAACAGTGATTTTCGTATAGGAGTCGCAGTGAATCAGAAACAGTACGTGAATGTCTATAAACAAGGATCCTGTGGTGCACAGTATTTAAAAAATAATCGGGGCTTACCTGAATTCAACCGCTTTCTGATATTCAACGGCATTGTCATCAGTTACGAACTCGCTAGATGTTTTAGCGTGCGTCATGACCTCTTCGAAATCCGAAACATTCATTTCATTTTCTTCTTGGTCATCTGAATCGTTGTTGGCATCAGATTCTGTCCGAAAATCATCATCACTGAAAACCTCGCTTTCATCGCGATCGTCATCGCGATCGATGATCAAATACTCTTGCAACAATTCGTGCACTTTTGCTCGATCCGACCCTTTAGCATTAATCAAATTCGCGATAATCTCTTCCATTTTCGAGAATTCAGTATTTCAAAATCAACAAACTAGATTGCATTCCGTGTGTGCGTGACATTTAAAGAGACCGGGTCATACCCAGTGCGCATGCGCATAGCTGACCTTAAAACCATCAGCCAACCGCAGTTCAAGATTGTATCACGTGATCAAATCACGCGCTCGGGTTGCTAACAAGGCATCGGATATTGTTTACATACGTCGACCTCCTTCTGGGCAAGCTGTGTGCGTAATAGATAAGCTAAGGTCATATGTTAATAATAGAACAGGAAAAGGAGATATTCTTCTGCAAAACGAGACCATGAAGGCGGGAAATCTCGAACCATAACCTAATTAAATATGACAACAAAGATAGCGAAATTTGAACCGAAATTATGATTTTCCGTCTCGTAACATTATAGGGCTGTTGGTAAAAATCTTTTTTGAAGCCTTTATGAAAGTCCAAACAAAAGTTTTAGATATTATTTGTATTAAATATATATTTTTGTAATCGTTTCTGCATTAATATCAATTACGACCGGTTTGAGGTTTCATGTCATTTTTGGTCATTTTAAGCCTGATTGTAACCAGCGACTTGCGACTGGTTTTGCAAAATTTTTCCACATATGTGAAAGGCCCCTTACGTTAGAAACACTAACACAAACATTGTGAAACCATTGTGGACAAGTGTCACATTGGATCCAATGATTTTTTTATTTTTTAAGTTATGTTTTTTTTCCAAAGGATGCCCTGCTGCTGAACAGAAGCACAGATGTCATCTCTGATTTCGAGCTCAACTGGAACTGGGGCTTGAGCTTCGTTCTGCTGTGCAGATGGAGGGTCGTCACATGCAGTGAGAAGGAATGACTTCTTCTTCATCCCGAGGTGCCGGAATCACATCCTCATCCATGATTCTGGGTTGTTTCCTTTCGGATGTTTTGTCAGTCCGTTTCCTCTTGTTCCGCTGAAGTTGGGTTAAGTTTAGTGGGCGTTTAGTTATGGTGTCAGTGACACCGATTGCCATTCTTGCTGCAACAAGATGACACCAATGTGACTTTGCTGGACACGAACAAATGGTTGTTGGAAAGAGTCGGACGACATATGGTTCCTGAGTCAGTGGCGGCTCTAGGTTTTTCCATCAGGGGGGCCAAGGGGAGCCGAGGTCCCGGGAGGGGCCCAATTGGCTACCCGAATTTGTCGAAACTGAGAGTGCTAGGTATAGCTCCACACTGAGTGACATCGACCAGATACATGTATATGCATTATAGAGCAACATGAATTTCTCACATCAACAAACCAGATATTTGTTGGTTTAGAAATAGAATGACTCTATTTAAAAGTAAAGCATTAACTATGCACATTACATACACTTAATGAAAAGCAAGTTTACAATTGTCATGGCAGGAGTCAAACTGATCCACAAAGGCATCTATGGTAATGAACTCGGCACGATCAGAATCAATCGACAGCATTGTCAGACTACTTAGAATATCAGATATAGTGCATCGCATATATGCTTTAATTTCAGAGCAGATTTTCTGACAGACCGTTGATGTTACTGGTAAATCAATAGTTATGTTCGACATTCTGTACATTTCATAAAAAGCAAGTTTGTATGGTTCCAGAAAGAAGCCAGAACTATCGTTGTAGTCATATAACTCATATTAGTTGCTCATAAATTTGAATGCATTAGCAGGCGCCAAACTTGGGGAATTTCATGGTCGAGGTCTTCGACATTGCTGTCATACAAAAGTGCAAAAGACACAGCGTTATCATTATACTTATTTAAAGAAAGACATATGTTTTGGCATAAATTCCTGTCATAGCAATAAGTGAATGTCCGAGAATCGTCTATCTAGTTCAGAAATGTGCTTCCTAAATATGGCCTGTGTGCAGAGGTGTAACAAGGTTTTGAAATGCGAGGGGGCATAATTTAAAAGATAATGCGCGAAGCGCCAAAAAATTTGTTGCCCTCCCACTTTTTTATTTTGCCCCCCCCCCCAAATTTGAAAAATGGGGGCACAAATTACCTTAACAAAAGTATTATTAAAAATCCAGGAAACATGGGGGGCACTGAGCACTAAAACTGGGGGGGCCGGTGCCCCTCTGACCCCCGCTTGTTACACCCCTGCCTGTGTGTTTACTCGAGAACGTTGTCCAACAGTTTCATCAATTGCCGAGCTAGAAAAACGGATAGGCATTAAGCGGACAGTCGGGCACGTTGCATGCTTAGTTAATACTGGGTCAATTTAACAATTCTTACTTTACTCTTCTGCCTCTACAAAAATCCCCATTCATCTCTATTTTCTTTGAAAGAGGCCGTTTTATATCTGATAACGTTGGCAGCTGCATATAAGTCAACACTTGAAGATTGGAGCTGAATTGATACAATATGTACATACATAATGTCTGGTAATATTAACAGGCATCTAGCTTCAAACATTCAACCGCTCTTTCAACATTTTGCCCCATTAACATTCTCTAGCATATTATACCAATGCATTTAATTGATCACTGATTTTACGGCAAACAACAATACGGCAAGGCCAACTAGTATCACTGATCTGCTGGAATTGCCTCGCCAGATCCCTACGATGTAACTCACTATGTGCTTCAACCCATTTCTTATGCACAAAAGAACTAGAATCAAAAACGTATGACCTTTCAATTACCGGGGTATTCGTATTATGCAAACATCTCTAGCTTCTGGAATTGATTCATTAACTGAAATTACATTCAATTAAAGTGAGCGGCAATGGAAATAAATGACCAGTGCCCTCCAACTGCCTTCTAACTGCTGAACACTCTTATTAAACACTGCTCATTACACTTGCACCATCATAACCTTGACCAACTAAACCTGAACCTATGTTTGCTCCAAATTACTTAAGAGCATCTAAAATAAGCCATGGCAATTATTCTGCATCTAATCCGATTGCTGAGTTGAAATCTAGATAATATTTATTCACTTTCTTGTTCGCTAAAAAATGGCTAAAAATCGTATTGCAAAGAATAGCTCTTCCTGTGACTAATAACCTTTTTCCCATCAACAAAGATTGCAAACTATATAGATTCCTTGACCTTCTATTATCTGATCTCTGACTAAATCTATCATTAAAAATTCTAGTAAGTAAGTAATCCTGTGAGAATGTTCAGCAAAAAATAATTTCAGGTTTCGTTATGCCTTTGAGAATGACACGAAAAAAGTGGGGGCCATATGCTCAGTTGGGGGCCGTGGATCTCTGCCCCCCATGTGGAGGTGTCTTCACACAAACAGAGCCGGAGTTTATTTTTAAATGCTCTAATATTTGGCTGCTGTTGAATATGCTGGGAGAAGATTCCATAAATGGGATCCAGTACATTGAATGGACAATATGACTACATGACTTGACTACTGTAGCGCCTTATATGATGGACTTCCTGCTTGCCGGATCGGGGCCCCAAAAAACTATAGGGTGCTACGCACTGCTGCCCGCCTTGTAGGACGCATTCCTAGATTTGGGCGAGTTTCTGAGTACATGCGGGATGTACTCCACTGGCTTCCGTTCCCACGACGTATTGCTTATCGCGTTTCTGTTCTGGTACGGCACTGTATGGAGGGTTTAGCCCCATCATATTTGCTGGAGCTCTGCTGCTACACTGCTCATATTCAGCACCGTTGCTCTCTCCGCTCAGCTGCACAACCTGGACTTCTTGTACCCCGTTCCCGGACTGCTATCAGGCAACACCGTGCCTTCTCAGTGGCTGGTCCTGTGACATGGAGTGGGTTTCCTACCACACTTCGACAAATACCTATTAGGCAGACTGATTAGTCTGCCTCGTTTCTCACTACTCTTAAGACTTTACTGTTCGGCCGAGGTTGAGCTGGGAGCGCTTCTGAGTAGGCAGACTTGAAGAGGCGCTGCATAAAATTACTGTAATAATTTTTTTTTGCATAAGAAGGGTCATAGGATGTCTATTTTGAAGAAAAGAATAATGCTTAAATGGAGCTGGACTAATGAAAAGAATAATGTTACGGGTAATTTACGACACTAAATTAAGGTTTTACATAGAAATACAATCTGTTGCATAGACCACTGCCACATTTTCTTTCTTTTGCTGATCCACAGTAATGCCATAGATATCCATAAACTTTCCAGTCATCCTTCTGAACATCTTCTCACCATGAATAATAAATGAATAATTGCTCAACATGTTGGTCGATTTTCAATTGCATTTACTGCTTGATTAGTAAATAACTCATAGATATCACTCATATTTTCGCTATATTCAAATCAAATGTATCCTAACTTTCCAAATTTTAACATTTCATTTGGGTGGTAAGCTTCTATATATGCATATGACGTCTCGAGTCAGTCAACCATTTCTAATTAACTTTACTGATAAACAGTGCTGTCTGTTTGTTGGTTTTTATGCTTCCTGAGCGAAGTCTGTTATTATTTAGACCAATATTGAAGACAACAGAGTTCTCATTAACTTTGACCAATACATTTAGTAGGCATATGATGATCAATGCTTCAAAAACAGTGCTGTTTGTTGATTTTAACTACAATATTATTGAAGACAACAAAGCTCTAATTAACTGTCATGATTGCAAATAATACATTGACTAATGCTTCATGAACTCTGTCTGTTGTTATTTAAACCAAAAAGGCTTAAAGGTGTCATAAACACTGTTTGTTAATTTTGCCAATCATTATTTTACCAATCAGCATTTTACCATTCACGTTGCTCATTGTCTGCTTGGTAAAATGCTGACTACTCAGCACGTTCCGATCAGCATTTTACCTAACCCCGATCAGCAAATCACCAGATCATCAAACAGCATTTTACCCGTGCCCCGCAAAAACTCGAATGATGAAAAGGAATCTAAATGGAAGCTGGATTAATATAAATAATGTACCTAAATGGAAGTTGGATTGATAAATATAATATACCTAAATGGAAGCTGGATTGACGAAAGAATGCAGTTATAATAATAAAATACGCTATTTGTTGTTTTGCAAAATTTCGCAAGACTAAAATACGCTAAAATACGATTTCACCATATGTGTGTGTGTATGAATGACATGGTTACAGTCCATAATAGAGAGTAACTGCAAGTTGACGATTAAGGCATGAACCAAGGTAGCAATGGAGTTGTAATTATGTGTTGAATTTCTTGTAAACGTATGTTTGTTTCGTATGTGTGTATGCGTTGTGGGCGTATGTATATATATATATATATACATATATAGATATATATATGAATGAAAGGGTCCCAGTCAGACATGTTGGGAGTCCAAGCAGCATGGCACATTGTGTTCACAATTTTGACCTCAGAGAGGACGTAAACCAACCAGCAGTTGAGAACAGTGAAGAAAGAAACAGTAATTGGACCTAAAGAAAAGAAAGTGTTAAGAGGGCAATTTTTAAATTTTGATTGGAATATCTGTGTATTACATCTGTGTCTTACACTTACATCATTCTCGCACCTAAATGTAACCAATGAGTTCAATATAAGATTCGATGGATAGTTGATCATGGCTTACCACTCTGTGACTTTAAATAAATTAGATTAATTCATAGTACAAATGGAATAATTTATCATCAGAATAATTGGGTTTGCTGTATCATATTGCTACACACGCTTAATAATAATTAATCACTAATTATGAACAGTGACAGTACTTTGAACTGTGTATTTTAAATAAAACAACGGAGTTGTAAATCTATGTAAATCAAAGTAACGGAGCTGTATTTTATTAAAATTATTAAGAATCTAGAATGACATTTTAGGCTCTGCTCAATACTAAGTGTGCTTCAGCAGTTCCATAAACTTATCTGTAAATTATAGACAGTGTATTTTTAAATAAAACGCCAGAGTTGCAAAAGTAAATGAAAGTAACAGAGTTTTATTTTAATTAAAATATTAAAAAACTAAAATGAAATTTTAGGCCAACTCTGTCAAGTTTAATTTTTTTTGAATTCACATCATCGTTTTTATTAGATTTTGTTTCTTCTGAATTTGAGCGCTTTGTGAAAAAAACCTAAAACGCTAAAGACATCTATAAAACAATAATTTTTTACTGCAGGCTATTTATTTTTGTTAAGCATCATGTTTAACAGCTTAGGTCTGTGAAATATTATGACCAAATAAACACCAACAACACTTGCATTTAAAAGTTTCAATACTACATAAAATTTATTAAGCAGGACTATAGTCTGTGATTGGGTTCAGTTCTAATTTTAGTATTCCGTATTGTGGACGTCATAAATAGACTGCTATATTTGCGTACGTACATATTTTCGGGGACCCCCACCATACGCACCCCTACGCAAAATCGCCGAAATTATAAACCTCCTCCCCTCGCAGCAAACGTAATATGTGGATGGTCTCAATGAATAATTTCTGGACGCTATGCAGAAACATAAACTGCCATACCCTTTGCCGGTTCCTCTTGGTATGTGGACCACAGTTTGAAAAGCCCTAGTCTATGGAATGACCCAAAGGCAGCAGATCAACAAGGGATCTAGCATTCCACTAAGAGAACCACAAGATCTGCCTTTGTTCGGCCTCCAGAGCTCTTCCCATGATGTACGTCACATCACATCTAAAGAACTAAAAAATCTCCAGATGAAATGGCAGCAAATAACCATTAAGCAAATGATAAGAAGCACTCACGAGAAAAGAAGGTCACTGAAGTTCAGAAATTATGTACAAATATTCTGTGAAACCGTTGTAAACAAGAGAGAAAAGAAATCACTTCAAGATGGCTTATTAGCAGTGTCAAATTCTGTCAAAACATATTCTGAAAAAAACATGGCTATGCAAAACATTGTTGGTATCCCAATCTTTCATGTTCTAAGCAAATAAACAGATGAAACTCATTGCATAACAAAATAAATACATGATGCGCATAGCTGCATCGTCGTCTAATTGTTGTTCAGTCCTTTCCTATCGACAATCAGTTCCTTAACAAAAGTTGAAGTTCTGCTTATCAATCACATTTCGATTTTCTGCCCTGAAACTAGAAAAAAACACCCCAGTTCTCCTTTAACATCTGCACCAAAAATATCTCCATGACATTCAGACATAAATCAGTTCCAATCTATTACGCTCACAGAACTGCTGGCAACAAACTAAATGACTTAATTAAGTGTGAAACTGTTGAGACAATTGAAAAGCTGTCAGACACAAATCCCAATGAGAAAAAGTGAAGAGAAGAAGGAAATGAAGTGATGAGAAATGATGAATGCAACTCCTCTTTACTCATTCTATCAACTGCTCAACAGTCAAACATTTATTCCTTTTAAACACAATAAATGCAGGTCATACTCAAGTTTTTCTGTACATCCGCAGCATGACATATAAGTTCATATAACAGTAATTAATGAAAATCGATGACAGCTTCGTACACGGGTGGGCACAATGCCGAACTCTGTCAGAGAAGAGCCAGCAAAGCATGTTTAAGGTATGGAGAAATGGAAGAACTGAGGCTGAAAACGAGATAGAGGAGTTTGTATCGGACTATTTGTGACACAGGGGATCAAAACCCGTCGTCACTTGTTGGTCACTTTAACTTTATTATTCACTCATATTCTACAATCCATCTGCTTCCAAATAGGTTTTACAGAATCAAAATAACTTTTCTAACTTAGGTTATACTTGTTTGACTCTCTCAGTAGTACAATCATGAAAACTGAGAAAACCAAAGTCAAAGTTTCAGAACATTCATGTCATCACAGTTCTTAGCAACTTTTACTTAAATGCTCTGCAATTCTGCTGGGCTCTGAAGGGCTAAATGTTTGAAATAAAGCACATGGCACCAAAATCTGGTTACTATTTTGCAAATTATGGCAGGTCGGCATAATAAAATTGTGAAATCTAGGTCATCCACTGTGGATTGAGCATGCATATTTAGCCATTGCTGCAATGCAAATCTTGACACCACATGCATTAAAAGTCATTTTTCTCAAACTTAATTTG
Organism: Bimastos eiseni; assembly: GCA_959347315.1. NCBI lineage: Eukaryota > Metazoa > Annelida > Clitellata > Crassiclitellata > Lumbricidae > Bimastos > Bimastos eiseni. The sequence goes on along the minus strand of OY365809.1, from coordinate 81,434 downwards.
AATTCAACAATTTTTATTTTAGATTTTGAAAGTAGACAGTGTTACATAAAAATATACCATAAGACAATTTTCTGTGTTTTGACCCGTCTCCCTCATTTCAGCGACATGCAATGGGTTTTGAGCCCTGGCCTCACATTTGAGGCTAATGGCAGAAGGAGGAGATGGACTAACTGACAGGTATAGTGAACACAAGGAGAACATTGTTTCACAGATGTTGGTGCAATAATACATTGTTTGACTGTTAGTTAAACAGACTCTCACCTTGTCTCGGTGTTTTGGACAGAGGACAGAGAAGTTTTCCTCTTGGAAGAAACAGCCTACAACAGAAAGAGAATACACCTTGTCACCTTGTGCTGTCATTTCATCGAAATCTAGCGACTGCCATGACCAGTCCTCTCCATTTTTTTCTTTCCGAAGTTGCGTCCCTTAATTCTTCCAGGCTCATTTCAGTTTTTTCATGTATCACATCCATGCATTTTTTCTTGGGCACCCTCTTTTCTTCCTTCCTCCTCCACATGCCAGCATCATTTCCTTTTTCATTCCATTTGATCGCATAATATGTCCGAAAAACCCCAGCTCCCTTCTCAATGCTGTTTGTTTTAACGTCTCATCATTCTCAACTCCAATCTTCCTGCGCACCTCTTCGTTTGTCTTCTTCTCCGTCCATGATATTCTCTGCATCTTCCTCCATATCCACATTTTGCATGTGTTGATCTTCTTTTCCATGTTCTTTGTCATTGTCTCACAGCCATATAGTACTGTAGGGAAGACCATTGCTCTCACTAATCTTTTTTGTGTGTCTATGCTCACATGTTTGACTTTCCATATCTTTTCCAGTCCGTTCATTGCAGTTTTCCCTATCACCACCCTTCTCTTTATTTCCAAGTCACATTTTCCCTCTTTTTCTATTAATGATCCCAGGAACGTGAAGCTTGTTACCACCTCTATTTCCTCTCCGTCTATCTCGAAACTGTCCCAATCAGCTGTTGTCATTATCTTTGTTTTCTTTATGTTGAAGTATAGGCCTGCCTTCTCACTTTCTCAGTCTTCTTATCAGATTTTCCAGATCTGCTTTCTTCCCTGCCGGTAGTGTTGTGTCATCCGCATATCCTAGATTATTCAATGTCCTTCCTGCTATCTTTACTCCTTCAGTTGCCTCTTCCATTTCTGCCCTCCTCATTATCCATTTCTGCATACAGGTTGAAAAGAAATGGGGACAGGATGCACCCTTGACTCACCCCTTTCTTGATTTTAAATTTGTCTGTGTCTCCAAATTCTGTTCTAATCACCACCTCCTGGTCTTTGTGCAATCTCTTTAGTAGTTGTATCAAGTGTTTTGGTATTGCCATTTTTATTAGAGTTTTCCACATCAGTTCATGGTTAATGCAGTCAAATTGTTTGCTATTATCCACCTATGTAGGCAATGTGATCTCGCGTTCCACAGGATTTCCTAAATCCTGCTTATTGTCTAGAAGCTCCCTCTCAATTGTGTTCTCCATTCTTTTATGAATTATGTTGAGGAGTATTTTACTTGTGTGTGATATCAATGCTATTGTCCTGTAATTTTCACACTCTCTTGCATCTCCTTTCTTAAATAAAGGGATAAATATTGATCTCTTCCATTCCTCTGGCCACTCACCAGTTTTTCATATGTTATTGCATATTTTTGTTATTGTCTTTATCATTGCGTCATCTCCATCCTGACCTGGCGCTTTGTTGTCCTTCAGTTGTTTGATTGCCCATTCCACCTCTGCTTCCATAACCACCGTTTCCTTTTCGTGTTCTGTTATATCGTTTTGCTCTATTTTTACTCTCTTGTCTTTGCTGTACAGCTCCTCCTTGTAGTCCTTCCATTTTTTCTTCATCCCATCTTCATCGCCAATCACGTTTCCATCTCCTGACTTCAGTGAGCCCATTCTATGTGTAAATTTTCTCGTTATTGCCCTCACTTTTGAGAACATTTCTTTCGTTCTCCCTTTCTTTCCTTCTTCCTCCATTTCCCTGCACATTTCATTTAAATGTTTTTCTTTATCTTTCCGTCCTTGCTATTGGAAGGCACAGTTCATTTCAAAAGAGAATAATGTGATCAATTAAAATGAAAGCCCAAATCTCATTTTTGTTTGTCTTGTTAGAGTCTCTATAATTATACCCACACAGACCAGATTAAATTAAAATTATAATTAATGTATTTTAACAGTCAAAGATAAAGATGGTCAGCTATTTAGAACCTCCTCAGAAACTAGATTGTTCATTAAGGGGGCCTGTGTATTTACAACCCACTTTAGACATTTATCAACACTTCACCAGCAGATAACACGATCAACACTTCACCAGCAGATAACCAAGTAGAATGCATCCTGGACTAAGCTGCCCTATAGACATTACATACATGTGCCAACACTGTTGAGCTTCTTTAGTCTCTCTTGGAATCGAATGCCATTTGCCCAACATAATAGCAGTAAAGAGCAAATGTCCCCAATCAGTGCTAACTGATCTTACCTGCTTTGACAGCGCAGACGTAATGGTAGTTCTGACTGCACCCTTTCACATAGCAGCCGAGAGTGGCACCCGTTCGACGACAACTACTGCACACCTTAAATGTTAAGTAATTCATTTCACTTCATCAATGCTTTCTCTTCTCTCACTAATACAATACAATACTTTGAATGTTTATCATGTCTAAACATTTATAGAATGCCTCTCACAGTATAAACTATACAGAGGCGCTTTCAGCAGCAAAGCCCAGGAAAATAGAAATGTCTTTAGAAAGAGAATGCATGCAGAGGAAGTACCTGTATCAGAAGGTGGAGGCCGTCCCAAGTGGAGGAGAGACTGCCACAGTAAATGCCTGGCACTGAGCCAAGTCAGACCTAACAGGAAGTACAAACAGATCCAAACGGTCGGCAGAGCGCTAAGGGTGGGCTGATCTTGCAAAGAAAGGTTTACACCTAAAATCAGATATATTTGGGGCAGGGAATAGAACTGAGACTTTGAGACCAGGAGGAAAATCTTCTATTAGATATTTGAGGTGATCCCCATACAAGTAGAACATGGGTAACCAGAGTGACATTAAGTGCTATCTCCTGCCAGATGATTTACACCCCAACCCTGGTGTAACTTAATTAAAAAATCCACTAAACTTAAATTCCAAACTCCACTCTGCGACAAACTATATATGTTAATTAAGAACTACAACAGTTTTACACATGGATGAACAAATAGCTGGTCAACTTCAGAGTAAAAAAAATGCGAAACAATGAACATCAATACGAAGCGCAATGGCAGCCGCAGACAGACAGAGACAGATAGAGACACAGAGGGAGAGAGAGAGCGACATAGACAGAGAAAGAGATCTAGAGAAAGAGAGAGGCAGAAACAGAGCAAGAGAGAGAGACCAGACAGGAGACTTACCACTTGACCTGCGATAACAGCAGCCTCTTCTAGTCCCTGTAGTTTGCCCCTGGCCACGTAGACTCCGCTCGTCCAGACGGCACACTGTTCGTGTACCCACAGTTCTTGAGGCAAATTGGCCGAACCCCCTTCGTGCAGTGAATCGCAAGAATTCGTCCTCAATCTGTGGCTGAGTCGACGAGGAGGACTGCGCAGAACTTTGTCTGTCGCCTGCTTCTCCGGAAAAACGATCTTTGGCTCCACTTCCAAGCCTTCCGACTTCACGATGGATGACTGCGGATAGTAGGGTCCGAAGAGATCGCCAAGCATGGAATGCGCACTGCCATGACCACAGAAGAGACAGATCCAGGGAACGCCATCGAGGAACTTCAATGACGAAGGAACGCATGATGACTCCGGCAGCAGAAGGGTCTTCTTTGACAACTTATTGTGAGGGGCGTCAAGGTCGACGTCCTTCACGTTGACGACCTTGCAAGAGATGGGCGCAGTCTCTTTCGAACCGATCAGACGAATATATGGACCAACAAGAGACCCAGAATGAGACAAGGACGATGACATCATCGTCTTGTCAGCGCTGCTCTGCAACAGATTGGTCGCTATCATTGTCGTCTTATTCACTGGTTTTGTCTGCTTCTGCTGAATGCCAAACATCTTCTTCAGTCGATGAACCTTGTCGTTATCTTCCGCATCTGATCCGAATTCACTGAATTCATCGCCTGGCCTCATCACCCGTTTCCTTTTCTTCCTCAGCGGCTTCTTGTTGGCCGCCGTGCGGTCAATGCAGCCAGTCCCGGTCTCACGCGTTGGTACGAGGACATCAGACGATGGATGGACGCACCCTCGGTCGTTGACCTTACGACCGTCAGAGTGCATCAGACGAAGGTCAATCCTTGATGGTTGTGATGATGAAGATGATGATGCTGGATTGACCGATGGACAGCTGCTCCTCAGTTTCTCCTTCTCCTCTACAACCTGCATCTGGCTCTGCACTGCTCCTGATGCCACTGCAGACATGTCGAGATGTCCTTTGTGTTCACAGTCAGAGGAGACGGCGTCATCGTCACTGTCGTTGTCTGTCAGAGGAATGATCTCGTCTTCCCCATTCATCGCCAGTAGGTCAGCCTCATCAGAAGAACTGTGCAGATCAACAATTGTAACGATCTCCACTTCGCCATTCTCATTAGTCACCTCCAGCTCCAGCTCCTTCTCTCGTCCCATCCTCTGCTGCTCCTGCTGCTGTTTGTCATCCTCCTCCCGCTCCTCTTTTGACTCTTCTGCTGTCGAACTCTTTTCCTTGGTTGCTCCATCAGCAACAAGAGGGCCCAGTGAAGACCTCTGCTTCTGCTCCTCATCTCTTGCAGACATTAGGCCAGTATCTGTGGGTAAGTGTGTGCTGGCACTGGTTCCCTGGCTCAGCTGATCACTCTTAACATCGGTTGAAGAAGCATTTCCCAGATCAGATGATCGTCCATCACGGTCAACGACAAGAGTGTCCTTGAGGTGACCTCTGCCAACAGGAACCGTCCTCCTCCTCTGTTGGCCATTCATCCCCTGTTTGCCCAAGATGCAGCGCTCCTGCTCTTGGGAATTCATCAGCTCACCTCTCTTGAGGCATTTCTTTCTGCTCATGCCTGAGTCGCCCGCTCCCTCATCCTCACTACTGCTTGTCTCAAGATAGCGTGAGTAAGACACGACTTTCCTCTTTCTCTTTCCTCTTCCCCTCTCTTCCCCACTCACACACTCCTGTCCATGCTGCTCTTCGCATTTAGTTTCTTCTCCTCCACTGCTTCTTATCGCTGATGAGCAAATCAGAGACCTGGAAATGATAGCAGCAGTCGCAGCAGTAGCAGAAGGATGACTGGCACCAGGTCCATCCACAACACTAGGTGCAGCTTTGGCTGCTTCCACAGTCTTTCTGTTGGAATTTAGAAGAGAGGCCGGAAGAGGGGGAGCCGGCGGAGGAAGAGGAGGGTGATTGAGAGGAGGAGGGTGATGAAGAGGAGGAGTGTAATCGACACCTGTCGACTGTTCCTCTGTTGAGTCTCGGCCATTGTTACATCCATCCACCTGTGAACCAATTGCCAAAGCATGAAAGCTCTTTGCCCCAGCAGCAGCTAATGACCCAGCAGCAGCCAATGAAACAACAGTGAATGGTCCACACTGACTGCGTGATCTGTCCCACTCAATTCTATCATAAACGTTTGCTTTTGGTCTCTTGACAGTCAAATTGTCTTCTGTTGAAAGTATTCCTTCATCTGTCAAGCACTTCTTCCCTCTGTCTTCAGCCACAGAAGAAGAACTTCTTGGCTCAGTGGCATCACACAACGACCTCTCAATACCTGGAGAGCAGTGCTCGATGGTGAGTGATCGCTTGACTGAGCCATGACCATCAGCTGTCAATCCTCCTCCTCCTCCTTCTAACTTCTCCGATTTATCAGTTAGAGTTCTACTCGTCTCAACAAGACAAGAAGCATTTGAACAGAATCCATCTGTGTTCACCTTTCTTGAACAGTTCCTATCAAGCGAATCAGAAGCGACAATGGAAGAAAGCAAGTCAGTTGCAGCAGAAAGGGGACAGTGTCGTCTGCAGCCATCAACGTGCACAGCTGGAGAGTTGGCCAAAGAAGACGAAATGATGCTTGAAGATGGCTGATTAGAAGCGTAGTTGTGCTCAGTGCCTCCCTCTCTAGCAGATGCCATCTTCTTCTTACTCTTCTCAGGGCAATCCGTCGTTGTAGGTTTTGCCATCAGTCGATCAGTTGAAAGCCTTGAATCATCTGAATGACTCGGTCGCTGTGAGCAACAGTCGCCAGCAGAAGGTGAGACCAGATGAGAAGATTTAATGTCTGGAAATCCTCCTTCAACAGAAGCCAAGACATCATTGGGACACAGACGATCATCGCCAACCGACTGCTGCAAGGCCAACGAAGACTCACGCATTGAGTCGTCTTTTGAAAGAACAACATGAGAATCCACATGAGTTGGTAGCACAAGACATCCTCCACCAATGAGACAACGATGGCCCTGAAGCCCAGCCGACCCCTCCACTCTCCTCTCGTTCTCTGATGTCATAACAGCAGCATGGTCACTGCAACCAATCTGTTCCCTCTTCTTTGCAATACGTTGATCAGATGACATCGAGTGACAGGGTGACTGAGGAGGCACGCGATGCGTCGTCGTTTGAAGCAGCAAAGGACCTTCTGGCGATGAAGAACGTTGAAACGATTCTTCTGAAGATTGAAGAAGGCTGCTGCGTGATGTGCCTCTAGAGAGAGAGTTTCCAGGCGTCATCACGACATCACCAACATCATCATTCATTGATGACCATCTGTTGTTGAGCTCTTCCTCCATAAGACCGTTAGAGACGTTGGTACTAGGAGGCCTTGCTTCAACTGGGGCAGTCAGGGTATTAGGAGGAATCTGCAGGTAAAAGACAGGACCATCTCAAAAGCTCAAGTAGACCTTTCACAGTTCTGCACTGCTAGCAAATGTTATATAATAATAAGCAGCTGTAATTATTAACTCCACTTAAGCTTTAAAAAGAATCATTATATATAGGACTAAGATATATCACATGGTGTAAAACGATGATCTGTATTGTATATATAAAAATTCTGGACACTCCTCCAAGCGGCAGTCCCAAATTTTGTTTAAATCAATATCTTTGAGAAAAATGAATTATGTAGGTATGCTGTAAGTCAAACACTCATGCTTCATGTGTGGAATGATGAAAATATAGTTTATTTAACTAGAAGCTGGATAGATGAAAATGATTCTGTTTAGCCTTAAGCAGAATTGATGAAAAGAATTCCGGTTAAATGTTAGCCAGAATGATGACCAGATTTCTGCCTAATTGGAATATTTCATTATCTTCAAGTTATTGGCATGTTTTTAATTTGGTACCGCCACTCGGAGGAGTGCCAAATTCTGTATTTAAGTTATTCTCAGATCAACCACCTACCTGTAGCTTCGAATTGAACCCACTGCATCAACTCAATATACTGGCAATGAACAAAGAACCTAATAAAGAATGCTTGTCATTTTATTAGCCCTTTCACAGACTTTAAATGTCGACTAAGAAGCCTTGTCATGTTCCTTAACTCTTTGAACCCGGGGTCCGCTAAAGCGGGATAACCTTATAACAGTAACCCCGGTTTCCCGCAATAGCGGGATGAGTGTATCAACTTATATCCCGGGTACAACAATGGCGGTATATGTATGTATATATGTATTTTTGCATGTATGTATGCATATGTATGTATATAATATATGTATGTATGTACTGTTTGTATGCACGTATGTATGCACCTATATATGTATGTATGTACGTACGCATGCATGCTATAATTTCTTATAATTATGTGTCGTGAGGGTTGGTTAGGGTCAGGTTAAGCATCGTGAAGGTTGTTTAGGGTCAGTGAGGGTCGTTTATGTTTAGTGGTGGGGGTATGGTTAGTGTAGTTTTTTGACATATACAGAGCTTACTTACTCCTTTGTGTCAATCACGCGCCGGAAGTATTTTGTTCTGACCAATGGCAACAGACCGAAAGATCAAAATATTCTGACCAAAATATTATGAGTAAGTTGGAGTCCTCAGTACTATAAGTAAGCCGAAGAAAATGGTGAAGAAGAAACTACGATCGAGGCCAAATTGTCGCTATGGAATACACTTGTACATTAAAGAACTTACGTCTGCACAGTGCACACATAAAATTATTACGAACGTCGTGACAAGCGACGACTACTCCGATTAGCCCAGTGTTTACTCTCTGCTTTCAACTATGCCAGAGAAAAAATTATAGCCGTATAGCATTTAATCAAAAAAATCTACGGTAAAATTAATTATCACAAGAAGGTCCTCGATTTCACCAGAATTGTATAAAAAACCTACTTTTATTCAATTACCGTTCAGTTTATCGTTAGCATGCACAACGTCACGTGACCTAACTTGGCATGTCGTTGAAACAGAATTGTGCGCCAGAAAGTCAGCGACGATGGCGCTATTATTTTCATTTAAACAACGAAATCTATAATTAATTTTTTTATACTTAGTTTTATCCTTAGTCCTACAGCACGGAATCGATAATATTAGAGGAATGATTTCTCGACTACACGTTTTACTATTAAACATGGATGTCGCCACAATCTAAAGTTTGATTCTATTTGAAAACATTTTAAACCTCTAACGGCATTTTTTGCTTTGCTAAAGTGCAATTTCGCCCCTACGCCCACAAAATTATCAGGGATGGGGAAATCACTTTGCAAAAGTATTTTTTAAAATTAAGTAGTATTTTTGAAATATTTTAGAATATAAGTTTGATAAAATGGTAACTATTGGCAAGTCAACATTTTATGGGCTACTTCTATCGCTACTCGCGATATTTGGTGTGAACATTTGAAAAGGTAAATGTACTGACTATGAAAAGATTAATGTATTGACCGATTGTGTATTCTGTAGTGATGAGGAGAGTTGTCGAAATCCATTAATTGAGCATTGGATTATTAAGAAGCTGTCGAGGTCAACCATGCATACAGTCGACCATCATGTGATTTCGAAAATTAATTTTCTGACAAGTATTACAGTTGTCTACCATTAAAGACGCATGATTTATATAAATCAATATCAATAAATCCGTGAAACTTAATATTCTAATATTATTTATTTGGCAATCAAAAAGACAAAAGCATAGTTGTCTATGCAAAGGTTGGCACGAAATCGCAGTAAATCACACCTTAGACCAAATTAGGGATTTAAAAATACCGTGTAAGGGCCAACTATTGATGATTGATAAACGTAAAATTTGTAATTTTGAATTGTACAGCCCATATTGAATATTCTATGCCTCGATCTTCGACAGGCCAAAACTAAAGCTTATTAGTCAAATTTTAGGTTGACAGCGATGACCTGGATGAAGCCGAGTGCGTGCAAGGCTAGATCTATGTGTGAGTGTAATAAGTTTATTTAACGACGCTAGATCTATTATATAAAAGCACAGGCTTATATACAAGTTGCGGCAGAACTCGCCGTGGCCATCGTATTGTGAGAGCAGAGACATATAGTCACATAGCCAAACGTAGCTCACGAGAGCGAAGTTCAAGGGCCAAGGCGACTGAGCACTGCAAGGCTGACTGACGTAAGTTTATTTAACGGCGCATTCATAACAAGTAAAGGATGATATGCGTCCAAACTTCCAACGCGGCAAATCGTAAACCCAGCATTTCTACAGCGCCCTCAAAAGCCAAGTCGCGGCACTCGCGGAAACCAGCTTAAACACAGGCGCCTGTGAATAAGCTGGTTCCCGCGACTTCGCTTTTGTGGGCGCTGTAGAAATGCTGAGATTACGATTACGATCAAACCAGAATCAAAGCCCAAGGGCAGAGGGCTAGCCATAGATTATAGATATAATAAATGAGAAACCAGTTAGAACTTTAGTAGTCACAGTGGAGTGCTGGGAATGAGGGAGGGAGACGTATTATTAAGTTATTTATAGGCATAAGGCTACCATTAATATAAACCTTTGTGCTTTTTTTACTGCCTCTAGCTTCAGGCAGAGACTAGAGGAAACGACATAGATACAGCTCGTTTTAAAGATTAAAAGTGTTTCATTTCAATTTGTTACTCTGTTGGTTCTATTCGTTGAGCGAAGACTAAGGAAAACGAGTCGACGACGAAATAAACAAATCAGCGTAAAGAGAAAGTAAGTGTTCGATTGGAAGGAGTCGTTCTATCACGTGGCCAGAATGATAAGATGTCGGCTCATAGACAAAATAAATGTTCACCTTTTATGGCTTTTACTCGCATCTAATCAACGAATGATGCGTGCATTCATCGCCATTCGCGTCGCCGTCATTATCATTATCTTGTCGTTCCTGACGCCAGGCATTGTGGCGGCGACGGGTGCTAATGAAATCTATTTACCATAAGATTTTCGAAATTTAGTGCATTATTTTAATGTGGTTATATATATAGAGAATCCTTCGTTTAATATTAAAATATGGTTTTAGCGTGGGTAATTATTAGCTGTATAGCTTGGCAACACCTGTAATGCCGTAAACGTAACATTTTCGATTTGCTTTGGCTTTGCCAAAAGTAGAAGGTGGATGTGATGAAAAGAATCACACATAAAGTTCTAGAAGCTGGAGTGATAAAAATGATCATGCTGAAGTAGAAGCTGGATGTAATGAAGAACTTTTGCTTAAGTAGAACTAACCCTACATCATCATTGCTATGTTTGCGAGATCGAGGGATCAATTTAAAAGACATCTGATCACTGTCTAGATTCTAGAAATTTTCTCAAATTAAGTGAGTGTCTCAGCATAGCTTAGCTACTATAACGATTGGCCCATGATACCAAGACATGTGAGTTATTTCAGTTCAGCATATTGGCATCGTCATTGGGCTAATCTGAGAATGATCACCTTCATTCTCCATCTATGTATTTGGTTAAGCGACATTACTATTTTTGTTAAGTAACATTTATATGGCAACAATGTTACTTACAATAGCACTGTTACTTAATGTTTTAAGTAACATTACTATTGTATTTTAGTTAAGTAACATGACTATTGTAATTTTTAGATGATGCAGTCTGATATTCTTAATGGTCGTAAGCTGTTACAATAGTTATTCATTATCACCGAAACAATCTGCGTTTAATCAGGTGTCCGTCGTCAACTCTTAGGCTTGTTAGGCGAGGGGGATTTGCTTTCATCACCATGGGGGAATAGAAGCCCTTGCTCAGACACACATTGAAAGCGCTGCTGATCAAGCGGCGCTATATAAATGCTTGATTACATTACATCGTCTATTGTCAAGAAGCTAATGCTGGTTCACATGGCATCTGTGAACAATGGTAATCTCAACATACAGCGCTTGCAAAATTGAAGTCGCGGGAACCAGGTTATTCATAGGCGCTTAATCAGGCAATAGGGTGACTGTATTCTGCCATATGGCTGAGATAAGATCAAAGAGGTAATATTGAGCTTAATGCAAAAACGTGTTGTAGGTAGGAAACGAGAGAGATTTAACTTAATCTGAATAGTTAGGGTCAGCCAATGAAAATGTTCAGACATTTAAGTCGAAATATGAGAGAAACGAAAATGGCAATAAGAGGAGTATCTGCATTAAGTACGGACCGATCGATGAGTAGTGAATTGCAGTTGTCAATACAGGAAGGAACAGACGAGGGCATTGTTGTTGCAAACTCAACATTTTCTACAGTGCTCACAAAGTTAAGTCGTGGGAATCGACTTATCCAAAGACAGAAATCTAGGAAATATAGTCAAGTAGAGTGAACAGATATCAGATGACACGTAGACAGTGCATTGATGACAATCGCTCACTCCGAGCGTTATTTCGGTCGAGAGTACAACGAGAGTCGTCGGAGCGAGCAACCAGTGAGCGATTGTCATCAACACATTGAAAATAATTCGTCATTCAATTTGACATTGATAATTCTTGTTTGTACAAATGAGAACTTGAAGCTGTGTAACATAGTGGTTTAATGCCTATGAAAGAGCTGTCAGTGAGAGGTTCATTTGATGATTTATGTCAACAGAGGGGTTAGAGTGGTTAGTGGTGGTGCACAGAAGACTCTTCTTTAAATTGTCTGTTTTCGACAGAACTGTTTAATGTTTAGTTCGAGACTTTTGAAGCTTGTGTTAACTGTGACATTTCCATTTATGATGAAAACTCTTTTGTTGTTGTTGTTGATTGGTTAAAATTTCAGAGTTGTGCTGACAACCAGAAACACATAGCAGCTGCTCTTCCTTTCGATCGGATTGTTAGGTCCTTCGTTCGTCTCTGACCTGCACACGTATTTCCTCCGTATCATCCGTGATGGCATCAGTACGAGGAGCATCGCCACAACTCCTGGCAGCAATTACGCTGATTGTTGTTCTGGGAATAACGTCGGTTGGTCTGTTCATATGGATGGCTGCCATTCGGTGGTCGGACCTGACTGGACTCAGTGTGGCCATCATCTTCATCCTGTTGACTGTTGGTCAGTCAGGTCTTTCGTTTCTGTGGTGGAGGGCACCTCAGAGGAGGAGGACGAGAGGAGACCGGGCTGAGGAAAAGAACCCACTGGAAGAAGAAACGGCAGCAGCACAGATCTAGTGCACTGCCCCACCAGACGCTTCCTCTTCTTCTTCTTCTGCTCAAAGAGGACTTTCTGTTTCTATATTTTCTATATTTCAATGGTTCTATTCCACTGAATAAGTTCCTCATTTTGTGGTGTATACAATGCGAACTGATCTTTTGAACTTAACGACCTGATTGAGGATTGTTTGGACCATCATTGACTGATGATTCACACTGATTTAGTGGAAGACTTTACTTATTACAATTACCTTTATACATGCAATGTTATAATAATGAAATGATAAATATTATATTATGGAAAAAAACTATATTTTATAGTACAATAGTATTACTATTATTTCATCTGGTAATTCAAATAACTAGCACTCAGAGGTGTAACAAGGTTTTGAAAAGTGGGGGGGCATAATTTATAAAATATTGCGTGAAGCGGAAATTTTTTTTTTGCCCCGCACTTTTTGAATTTTGCCCTCCCACAAATTTAAAAAATGGGGTCACAAATTATCTTAACAGAAGTGCTCTTTAAAAACCATTGTAGAAACAAAACACCCGGTATGGGGGGGGCACTTAGCACTAAAACTGGGGGGCCGGTGCTCCTCTGCCCTCCCGCTTGTTACACCCCTGCTAGCACTTTGTTTTTAAATAAATGTCCCAAGATAGATAGATGACTTACTATGAGTGGAAGTTTTACAGTTGTGGTTGAGTGCAATATGAGGACAGTTAATGCTCCACTGGTGCTTTTGGTACTTTTACTACAAAATTGACTAATATTCGCAAGATATGATGTCATTAATATCTATGGATTGATATTACTTGTAAAACTGCTATGATATAGTGATTTTTAGAAAATATTATATACTTTATAAATGGAACTCTTTATTTATGAAGGATGGTTTTGCATGAAGACTACACCCAAAGACAATGGCTTGAATTGTTTGATTTCTACTGTGCCCTAGAATCAAATGAAGCTATTTTAATTAAGAATTTGAAAGGATTGTGTATTGGTGCCTTCTCTGAATCTTCTGGTAGGCTACCATCTGCCTCTGTAACCTCATTTAGATAGCAGCAGCTATCACTCTTCTGATTAGTGATTGGTAGAGTTGTTGAGACACTAAGGGGCCGTCCACATTTTATGTACGCAGGTGCGTATGGTGGGTGGAGGGGGTCCCGAAAATATATTCGTACGTAAATATAATTGTCTAATTATGATGTTCACAATGCAGATTTATGAAAATCAGAACTGTAAACCTAATCATAGACTATATTCCTGCTTAATCAATTTGATGTAACATTAAAACTGGTTCAAATGCAAGTGTTGTTAGTGTTTTAATTCTTCATAACTGTTAACAAATTTAAGCTGTTAAATATGATACCTAACAGAAATATATAGCCTGTGGTAAAATTAATGTCTTATAGATGATTTTAGCTATTTAACCTTTGCAATGGGATGGGTAGAGCTCAAATGTACGTACGCATGGGGAGGGGTGTCCGAAATGTACGCGGTGCAACAGAGGGAAGGGGCGGGGTCAGAAAATCCAATTTTTTGGGTACGTGATATATGGATTGGCCCTTAACTGACTCTACTTAAGTAATGTCTAGTTAAGCATTGGTGTTGATGGGTCTTGTTTATGAAGAGCTTGTGAAAATAATGCAAAAGTGTTTTATGATGAAGGTCTTTAAAAGACTGTTGATTTGGCATATCAGCGCCAGGACAGACTGGGTGAAATGTTTGCAGAAGCTGGCAATTAATTAATGTCTGGACTTTGACTTTTTATCAATTGTTATCATAATCATCAAACATCTAAAGCACCGTTCGAAAGCCAAGCAAAGGGCACCAGCTTATTCATGGGCAAATGGTGCATTTGGTTCTGTTTAAAAGACGTATCATCCGTATTCAAATATGCCAAGTTATTCTGAACATTCAAGATGTTCCCATGCATTCTGTCTGTGACTTGACCTCTCACCACTCTCTCTGCCGGTATTTTGCAAGCGATCCAAGCTGGCTCTGTTCGATGTAGGAAGAAGATATAAATGTGGATTCATAAATAAAGTTACAATTATTAATAAGGTTATATAAATATAGCTGAATAGCTTTAAAGTAAAACTATAAATAAAACCATGAATGAGGCTATATAAGTAAGATGCTGTTGTAAATAGGGCTTCTTAAATTAGGTTCTATGCAATTAATAAAGCATTTACTATTACAAACGTGCAGTTATAACGATCACATTTATAATTCTGAAAAACATATTACAATTTATTAGCGAGACTTATAATAATGTCTAGACACAGCCCAGACTTGGATGCTCCTTGCTTGACTCAGTTACTCGATATCTCCTCTATAATGGAACAGGCTAAGTGATGTCATATGCCAAATTGCCCTCTGGGCTACTGCCCCCATCAGACGAGGACATTTACACCCCCAGTTAGACCATAAGCTCACCTAAGATCATAATACATTACATACAAACCAAGAACACGATGTTATATGATGATTACGTGTGTCACTTTAGCTATTAAAAATAGATTCAATAGCGACGTACTCGGTATTTATGCATCTAAAAAGAAAAAGAAATTTACAAGTTCACTTGTACCTTGACAGATTGTCTGATTTGGTGGATAGTATATTACTATATTGACACCAATAAATCAAAATAATTGCTAGTTGACTATTGCCTTCTTTATATATATATATATATATATATTGCCTTCTTTATATATATTGCCTTCTTTATATATATATATATATATATATATATAGTCAACTAGCAATTATATATATATAAAGAAGGCAATAGTCAACTAGCAATTATTTTGATATATATATATATATATATATATATATATATATTTGTGTGAATGAAATATTGCAAACAGAACAAAAGTTATGCCACTTCTTGACGGTCAAAAAACATTCAACGCAGGAAAAAGTGACAAAAAACGATTTTATGAAGTCACTTCTCAAGTTATTGTTGTAAAGCAAACTTCAGAATTATCCTTATTACTGAGAAGAGAAAAGGGAACCAGTGTATATATATATATATATATATATATATATATATGCGTCACTTTGACGCCATTTAGCGAGCAGACGATCAAATTGGTAAATAAGCATAAATTTCCGTCGTGTCACTGGGCAGATAAGAGGCCGTTCATATATTATATAGCGCATAAAATTAAAATCCCACTTTTTGACCAACCTCTACCCCTAATAACGTTATATAACAGTAGCTGTGACCCTCACTCCTATATTATATAGCAGATATGCTACCTAAGCCCTACCCCACCCCAGTCTATCAGCACGTTAAAAGACATACAATCGACATAATTTATTGCACAATTTGAAACTTTTATAACAATACAACAACGTCTTTAACAACAACAACGTCTTTTTATTGCACCCAATGATAATAACAAGGATGAGAAACAGTAAATAGTAAAACAGGGAGGATAAAACCCAAATAGGACCTAAGTCCCGTTAGCAGGGCCACCCATGTAATAAAAAGCATTTCGGCAGTTGTCGAGATTAGTACCTCAGAAGTAATTTTTTTAATCTCTTAGCTAGTTAACTTAGGTATCACATAAATATATAGTTGATGCATACGTTAGCCAGGCGACACCACAAGTATGTGCTTTCTTAAATGTAACAATATTAGGTACTAATTTTTTGTCATCTGGAATATCATTCCAAGCCTTAGGACCAGCATATTTAATTGAAAACATTCTAGTATTTGTTCTAACATCAATAGATCTGTAATCAAGATCAGAGGAAGAGCGCAGCGAGTAGGGATTGACCTCAGATATAGATAAGAAATATCTGTCGAATACAGGAGGCAACTGATTATAATTATATTTGTACATAAATTCAACTGTCTGACATATAGTTAATTGATTAATCTTCAGCAAACCTGTCTGTTTATAGATGAGATCAGCATGAGTCGAAAATGAGCAACCACTAATGATGCGATCTGCTCTCTTTTGAAGAGCAGTTAATTGTTTAAGCTTTGACGGATAATTGTATGCCCAGACGATATTACAATAGCTTAAATAGGGGTGTACCATTGTACAATACAAATTCTTCGGTATGTTAATTGGCAATAGATGAGCTACTTTAGATAAAATCCCAAGCTTTTTTGCAATTTTGGAAGATATATTTGAACATGGTCATTCCATGTCATATGGCTATCAATCTGAATACCCAAAAATTTGGCCGAATTCACTTTCGGTACTGGTATATTATTTAGCAATAGAGTACTATGTAACAAATACAATGCTAGTTAGCACTTTAATAGTAGTGATTCAGCTGATAATTGCCTTTATCCAATTCAAGATCTGTTGTAAAAATCATCATATGCCCAATTAGCAATGTAACAAAAGCTACCTTAAAATTGTGTACTCTCTCGTGCTAATGATGATTAGACCGGATGTATGGATCTCCTCTGCATCTTAATAATCGAACTTTTAATGACGCTAGATTCACTTGTATTAATTACGGTAACTAATTGGGTAGTCGACGATTGTCACCATGTATGTACATATAAGCCTACTAATACAGCATGATAATACATGGTATGGTCGTAAATCCTATATAAAAACACCATTTTATTTTCCCTCCTGTTTTGCACTAGAAATGAGCATTACAGTATCACACAGAATGGATTGGTTTAATATTGCACTATCAGTTATTTATCGACAGGTTAGCGGTACACTCTGCCTATTTAAGAGCGTATGATGTATTATAAAGAGTGCATACTACAACTGCAATTGGGAATTTAAGCAAACATAAACTATTTACAAATACTATAGAAAATGAAATCAAACATCATGATAATGCCTACTAATATACTTATTTCAAGTGAAGTAATTTAAATTTAAACCAGAATCAAAACAAAGCACACAGAATTGAATTTTAGAGCGTTTAAGGCTATGCACATGAAATTGTTAAAATTGTAAACAGCAAATTGTTAAAAGGGAATTTATAATTAATAAGAACGACAAATCAATTCGTCAGGTGGCAGCTAATGGTGCTAGTTTTGGTTCACAACGTATTGTGAACTTCGATTAAACATTATATAATAAAACCTTCAACCTACCCCCACCCTACACAATATAACGCTAACAAAACCGGAACCCACCCACCTACCCCTTGAGCGTTATATAGTATGTGAACGGCCCCTTATCATCGCCGAGACTTGAACGCTTCTCGGCATTGCTCTACCGGCTGAATGGTTGCGAGACGAAGCGTGTGTCTTCGCGGATGAGAAGAACTGCTACCTCAATCCACCAATCAGCAACTAAAGCAATCGTGATTATCGTTTTCGGTCCCAGCGGTAAGAAATTCTATGTCAAACCTGGTCGACTGATTGTTGAACGCAATAAGTTCGCTCCACATCCATGTTATGCTATCGGCTGGTGTTTGTTTGGGTGGCAAAAGTGGACTTCATTTTGCTGATGAGGAAGCCAAAGTGGATGCTGTAAATTACGTTGGTCGCCTTGGCTATTTCCACAATTAACATCCGATTGCAAGCATCTGCTGCCAGCTGAATTCATCTTCCAGCGTATACTGCTCGCCTCGTGCAAGATTGGCTCAAGGTCATTTGCCCTAGTTTCATTGAGAAGGACCAATGGCCCCAAGCTTACTTGAGCCCCATGGATTATCACGTGTGGGAGCTATGCTCGAGAAATACCACAATCTGCGACCACAGATAATTGCAATGAGATAATTCACATGACTTCGTAAACTCGTGTTTTACCTTTTTCTGCGTTTAATGTTTGTTGACCGTCAAAAAACCGTGGTTGGACTCATTAAAAGTAATATAACTTTTGTTCTTTTTGAGATATTTTAGTGAATTTTGGCCGTTACATGTACATATGAATTAGCTTTGACCTTGTAAAATTTCATTTACTAATCTCGACCTTTGGCCGAAATATAGGCCTAAGCAAAAAACCTGAGGGGGTTACTTTTTAATCGCCCACCCTGTATAGAAGTTAAATAAGTAAATTGTAATCACCTGCTGCTCACACTGTATTTGTAATCATGCTGCAATTTATAAGTTTGAAATTAAAGTAAATATTATGATAATTATTATTATTATTATTATTATTATTATTATTATTATTATTATTATTAAGTTGGCTTGATGATACTGTAAATATATTTTGAATCCAACCTTTACACGAGAAGGGGGACTTTTGTCCGATGGGCAAATGTTTTACGCAAAATATGTGGGGCGGCGGCAATTGTCCAAGGGATTGTCCGGAGGGGTAATGCCCTACACTCCTAACTAATCGATTTCACAAACAGCAAATTCTGATCGATTAGATAGAAGATTTTTAAAATTCTAATGAACTAGTAAATTTCAGTAGCTAATTCTAATAGAATTTTAACTAATCGATAAGCCAATTGATTAGTGCCCATTGTTAGAGCAGCATTTATCAACATTGTAGGCCCTACCAATAATTACATAAGTCTTAATTACTAACAACATAAAGCACGTTAGTTATATAACGCTTTTGATTCCGTTTGTAGACTGAGCTGTGATTGTCTCCAGTTGAATCCTATATTTATATTACTGTTTACATCTATTTGTGATCCATTTTATATTATGATTTACCTTAATTACGTCTCCACAATTATAGCAACTGGGAGGATTATCGTTTCAATTTATACTGTTGTGCGTTAATCAGTGTAACTGCTAAAGTATCACGCATTCCCTGTGCATATCTTTGTCTGTCTATCTGTCCGTCTGTCTCTGTGTGTGTGTGTCTCTCTCTACCACTTTGCCTATGGTATTCTTAGGGCCTTTATGTATGTATCACTCTTAATTGGTCCGCCATTATCGCACGTGATGGAATTTCTCCGTGTGCAAATTGACAGTTTCGACTGACTTTTATAGGCCTATGTGTAAATTGCAAAGAATGTGGTGGCGGGTGGATGAAGAACGTCCATTGCTGTAGCTTAGCAACTGGACAGAAGGGAATCGGTAGAACCTCTCGATCGAGGTGGCGACGCTGAAACCTATACATAATACACACAGAACTCAACCCATTTCGAGTTGCACAAAGTTTCTGTCAGTTAGAAACGCAGTCGTCCATAGGAAAAATCCCGATGAAATGATTAAAATTGTATGCTTAATCTTTTCACCTAAATTTGTACACGGTGAACGGATAAACAGCGAACCTATAGAAATACTGTAATCATTTTTCCAATAATTTATATACTTTTGATCAAATATGGCAAAACTTCAGTTTAATGAATATGAAGCGCATATTTATCATTTTATATTAGTTCATTTATTGGTTAAAATGCGTGTTATAAATGTCCTCCTTTGGCCTCAACAAACGCGCCAAGATGCGCTCGCCATTCGTCTCATATGCGAAACTTTTCTATAGCACGTTCATCCATAGAATCAGGGTAGTGATGCAAGAAAATATGTACAAGACAAATGTAGCCTACGCTGCGTCGGAGAATTGCGTCAACCTATCATACACATGTAACCATTTTGATCTAATTGTAATCGTTGCAGCAATTATACTCAATGGCGAGCGCGTCTTGATGCGTGTGTTGAGGCCGAATGAATACATTTCAAACACACATCATTATAGCTAATAAAATTTATGTTAGATATGCGCTTCATGAATCATTAAACTGAGTTTCTCATATTTTATTAAAATAGACATTATTAGACAAATCTTTACAATTTTATAGAGGTTCTTTTTTCCGTTCACCGTGTAGTTTCTAGTCAGAATTGAACACAGCTATAAATACGTCCGATCTTCATCACAGCTTCGTAGAGTTGTCGAACGGAACGCATGGCGCAAAACATCTGCCTGACATTCGCATATTTAACAATTAACATGAATTCTTTTGGTAGACGACTATTCACTTCATAGGCGCTAATCATTAATTTGAGTATAAACGACCCAATACACAATGTTGAATAGAAGAAATGTTACGGGAAAGAGTTTTCTAGCGAGTTGGTCGAGTGTCTGCGCCCGATGTTGGTGAATAGAGAGCAACGGGTGACTTATGATGTTACTTAGATCGCTAAGACGTCGCGTTCGTCGGCCGCCAACAGTCTGAGCCTCCGACACCTGAAGAGACACCTGCTATACCAGAATCAACAACACACTGGTCATAAGTGAGAGCTGTGGAATGGATTTGCACAGACAGACAGACAAGCAAATGAAGAACATTTGCACACCGCACAAAATCTCCTACGGACAAAAGCATTCTAGCAGTTGGTATCGATATGATCAGTCGTTAAATAAACGTTTTATTAGCAGAACAAGTTTGAAAATTAATCCGGTTGCTAGACGGACAGAAATTAGAAAATGAATTTTTTTTCTCACTGTTATGCAAGACTTGCGTGTTTCCGATCCCACCTCCGAAGTAATTTTAATAATTTAATAATTTTAATAAGGTCAATCACAAGGATTTTAGGCACGTGATCGCAAATGTTAGCAAAGATTACCTGTGGAGTTGGAATTTTTAAGGCATGTTTGTCCTGCTGTTGAGATTTCGCCAGTCCACCCACTCCTGCTCCTCCTCCTCCTCCTCCTCTTCCTGATCCGGATGATGTTGCGCCTAATGATGGTACTCCAGCCGCTGTTGATGATGATGTTGATGAAGCCATTGCCGCAGCTCCTCCTCCTCCTGCTGCTCCTCCCCCTAGTCCTCCTGCTCCTCCTCCTGCTCCAGCTCCTGCTCCTCCTTCTGCAGCAGCTGCTGCTGCCACTTCTCCTACATCCTTTGATTGCTGCTTCTTCTGTCTTGCCTCCGTTCGAGACCAAACGTTGACAATAGCGAACTCTATGAGAGAAGCGAATGCAAAGACTAGACAAGCAGTCATCCAGACGTCAATCGCCTTCACGTAGGAAACTTTTGGCAGTTGGTTGCGAGACCCTGTGCTCTGCGTCACGAGGTTTAGGACGGTCAGGAGACCAATGGAGACCCGAGCGACAACTGCGTCCACACTGATCCAGAAACTCACCCACGAGAGGATGACGAGCAGGATGCTCGGAATATAGAACTGAATCATGAAGTAACCAAGTGGTCTTGTTGCAATGAACCTCACTTCAAGACACGAAGACTCACCAGATTGATATCCTGCAGCACAACACATAAGAATCTGTCGTCGGTCATTCGGTAGGTTACTTTGGTCGGTCAGTCGGTCGACAGGTCAATCGGTCAGTCGGTCGATAGGTCAATCGGTCAGTCGGTCGGTTAGTCGGTAGATGGGTCAATCGGTCAATCGGTCAGTCGGTCGGTCAGTCGTAGATAGGTCAATCGGTCAGTCGGTCGGTAAGTGGGTCGATAGGTCAATAGGTCAGTCGGTAGATAGGTCAATCGGTCAGTCGGTCGGTTAGTCGATCTAAAATGTAACTTACAATGACTTCAGGCTGTCTTATCCCAGAATACGCTGACTGCAGAGTGTTTTATCCCAGAATACAATGACTTCAGACCGTCTTATTCCAGAAAACACTGACTGCAGAGTGTTTCATCCCAGTATACACTGACTGCTGAGTGTTTTATCCCAGTATACAACGACTGCAGAGTGTTTTATCCCAGTATACACTGACTGCTGAGTGTTTTATCCCAGTATACACTGACTGCTGAGTGTTTTATCCCAGTATACAACGACTGCAGAGTGTTTTATCCCAGTATACAATGACTGCAGAGTGTTTTATCCCAGTATACAATGACTGCAGAGTGTTTTATCCCAGTATACAATGACTTCAGACTGTCTTATCCCAGAATACACTGACTGCTGAGTGTTTTATCCCAGTATACAACGACTGCAGAGTGTTTTATCCCAGTATACACTGACTGCAGAGTGTTTTATCCCAGTATACAATGATTGCAGAGTGTTTTATCCCAGAATACAATGACTGCAGAGTGTTGTATCCCAGAATACACTGACTGCAGAGGGTTTTATCCCAGAATACAATGACTGCAGAGTGTTTTATCCCAGTATACACTGACTGCAGAGTGTTTTATTCCAGTATACAATGACTGCAGAGTGTTTTATCCCAGTATACAATGACTGCAGAGTGTTGTATCCCAGAATACACTGACTGCAGAGGGTTTTATCTCAGTCTACAATGACTGCAGAGGGTTTTATCCCAGTCTACAATGACTGCAGGGTTAATCGATACTAGGTCTCTCAAGATTGGTCACGTTACTGGTGAAGTTTGTTCCTTCTAGTAAAAATTGAATGAGGAAGTTTATGGTTATTGTTTTTATAATACGTATAATAGTGTGCCACCTACATTGTATATGATGCATTCTTGAATAAGCTGCCTTGGGCTTGACTTTCTATGATATCATCAATTGTGACTTTTCACGCAGGAACTGTGACGCCAACCATCTGTTTCGGATTCTTGGCTGACTTCTTCGCCTCTCCTCTCCTCTCTTCTCCTCTCCTCTCCTTTCCTCTCCTTTCCTCTCCTCTCATCGGCTAAACAGCCAAGTGCACAGCAATTGCTGGCTGTTTTCCATGTGGGTGGGCTGCACACCTGCCAACATAGTTCTTCTTAACCATAGCTCTGGTTACTTGAGGCGAAATATCACTTGCCTTTGCTATATAGACCTGCGTGTGAATATGTTGGTAAGAGATCGTCTATAAAGGACGTCCACACAAATATTACTTTTTTAACCCCCTCTCCTCCTTGTCCGCATTTGTCCGCATTCGACCGATCCCGTCCCCCTTTGTGGACGCCCGCATCACATAGGCATCATTCACCGCTGCAACTGCTGATAATTATTTTCACTGCATCGCTTTTCAATGAACATTTTATTATCTATATAAGTACCTAAGTCACATGCTCTGTCCGTCACATCTAAGGCGCATGATTGGACAGAAGTTGAATCTAAGACGCGTGATTGGACAGAAGCGGACCAAAATATTTACAAAAGTCACTGTAAACAAACCTTCGATTCACGTTTCAAAACTTTTTTATTCGCGTCTATGTAAGTATATATGAAGTTATTAAAGTTAAATTCATCGTGTAATATAAGTATATTTGCAATTATTCAAGCTAAACGGAAACTTAATGGGTAATGTGTATTTTTTTGCATATTTTAGTATTGACATCTGTGAACTTGCAGTGTAGATGACACACAGTTCGTCGACAGTTTTGTCCACCTACAATTCACGACTTTAATAAATTGAAAACTCCTCCAGAAACCGGCTCTTCGTTGCATTGCTGGTACAGCCAGGGGATCTCATACTAACCCAATCTTTAGGGACTACAAATTAATGAAGCTTACCCAGATCTATATGTGGCGGACAGGCCACAAGGATTGAACGAATGATTTATTTAAATCATTGGCTCGCAATAGCGTTATTTTACGTATATTTTTTTACAGTGTTGCGTATAGGAAGGAAGACCGATCGGCGGTTTTTAATTGAGTGCATAGCCTGCAGACTCATGAATTGGCTTGAGTATAGCCTGACACACGTTGCATTGCTATATATGTGGAGCAGTGGTTCGTACTGCTTCATACGTATGGTGGTTCTCGTACCGCTCCAGGGATCGTTGAGTGTTGCCGTATAAATACGACCTCTAGTGACAGCCGCTCTCGCGGTCAGGCCGGTGCTGCTTTTCGCTGATCTGGTGGGGTGGGCCCCTCTGCCGTCGATCGCAAGACCGACCGTGTCCTGATCGTAGGGGTTACCAGGCTGACCGAGAAAGACCGATCGTGAGCAATGCTCACAGGTCTGGGTGCCGTTTGAGAATGCGTAGAGACCCGATTGAGAGAAATAAATGAATGAATGACAGTTCTGTACGCGAATACGGGAAAGATGGTGACCCGTCGGTGGCCGTCGTGAGAAACAGAGATCGGGAAAAGCCCCGAGGAACCGAACGCTTATATCGAGAGGCCTCGGCGGCCGTTGAGACAACATACGGGGAAAGTCCCCCAGTGAACACGTTGGTTAAAAGACGGGGAGAGCGGCCGCGTGAAGCCGTTGACACATACTTGGAAGCATAAATACGTCCGATAAATAAGGGGAGGGTGACCCCATTGATGCGTTCGATACTGAGAAAGTTCCCATTGGTGCCGAAAATCTCATCAATTGCGGGCGTCTCCGCATAGTCTTTTCTGTTTACGGTTTCCCGTAAATATCTATACTTGGCTATCTAGCGTGGTCATACTTACTCTCCTCGTTTACCAACATTCTGTTGACTAGCGTGTCTGATCGCAATCTTTGGTCGCGGTTTTCCCGCAGTATGTCTTCTTACGGTCTTTCGATAAATATTCTTGTTGGTTACTTATGTCGGTCACAGTTACTCCTCTGGTTTCCAGACATCTATTCAGTTCAATGTCTAGTTGCAATATCTTGACTCGCGGTTTCTCCGCGAGGCTTCTACTAGCCGCAGAATCTCTTCTTGCAGAATCTTCTTTCTACATAATCTCTTTTCGAGGACTTCCTCGAAAGATCTGTCAATGGTTCGTTCTGGTGTATAAGAGACAGAGTACAATTGCTTCAGAGAAGGTGATTATAATAATACAGGTCTGTGTGAAACATAGAGGTAACGTGGTGACACTTACCTCAGGTGCCTGTGAGAGAATCGAGTCTGAGGACTCAGAAACGAAGCTTGTGAGAGTTGGTGCATTACCATTGGTCAGAGCTCTAGGTGACGAGTACAAATATGTTCCTACGATGAGAGGAATAAACGCAGTCAATGTGAGTTACCGACATGTGAGAGTCTCGTGATCGGATACAAAAGTATATAACAGATGAAAGCAGGCCGAGAAATATACTTGTTGGTTACCTTGTTCGATCATAGCTACTCCTGCCAGTTTCCAGCAGGTTGTCAGAGACGTAAAAATTCGAGTGACTGAGATCGAGCAAATTCGAGTGGTCGCAATTGTGGAAGTTCTGGTGGCCGCAAGAGATACAAGTCGGGTGGATTCCCGGAGTAGCAACCATACAGACCAGTTTCCAGTAGGTTGTCACAGACGTAAAAATTCGAGTGACTGAGATCGAGAAAATTTGAGTGGTCGCAATCGTGGAAGTTCTGGTGGCCGCAAGAGATACAAATCGGGTAGATTCCCGGAGTAGCAACCATACAGACCGAGAGAGCTGCCGGTGGAGTGTTGTCACATACGGGGAAAGTTCATCATCGATAAAATACGGGGAAGGTGACCGCAGTTGATACGATCGATAAATACTGGGAAGGCGATCTCGTTGATGCGTTCGACGATTACAAGAAACGGTCGTGACTGGTGCCGAAGATCTCAATATGTGCAGGTGTTTCCGCATATTCTTTCGTTAATATATATACATGGCTACCTAACGTGGTCATAGTTACTCCCGAGGTTTTCGGCAGCACTTGGGTTGTCGGAGACCGTGGAAGTTCGGGTAGCCGAGATCATTAACATTCGGGTGACCGTGATAGATACAGACTGGGTAAGTCCCAGGATTAGCGACCGCATATAGTCAGAGAGGCCCGGGGGCCGAGAGTGGTACAGACAGTGACAGAGTTCGGGTGGCCGTTCGATAGAAACACCGGGAAATACCCGAAGAACCCGCTGGAATTACACGTGGAGGTGAACACGTTAGAAGAGCACGTTACAAACAAGAGAAAACACTAATGCCGATTGATACCTTCAGGTTACAAGTCAAATAACTCTTCTTGATGGCTTTATTTATGGTCTTTCGATAAATACTGTTGTTTGTTACCTACGTTGGTCATAGTTACTCCTCCCGTTTTGCCGAAGTCTCAGAATATATTACGGTGTTGGCGGGAAATTGCCAACGCAGAGGACCGTCAATCGTGTACATGATAACTTATGCGTGTGAGGCGGTATGCCACACACGGAAATGGACCAAGAGGCACGTGAAAGTCTGGGTAGTCGAAAACCCAGGTTAAAGATAACAAGTAGACCAGTAGACGAAGAATTGATCGATGCGTAAATATTACTGTTTGCTACCGACGTTGGTCACAGATACTCCTCCCGTTTTCCCGAAGTGTATCTACTTGCGTGTCCGATCGAAGTGATCGTTACGAGTACGTTTGGGTAATCGGGTACCCAGGTGAATACATGGTTGCTTGTCGTCACACACAGTTCCGAGAACTGACTGAAGTGCGAGGTTGGGCCCCCTCGTGCGTAGTTCTGTGTGCAGATAGCGAAGGTTATAGACAGAAGACCTTCAGACTATCAGAGTCCGCGATTACCTTACCAGTGTCATTTTTATCGAAGCAGATTGTATCACTGTTGGTGAGGGTAACTGCCAATACAGAGGACGGGAACTTACTCCGTCAATTTTGGGTGCATGATAAAATATACGTGTGCGGCCGTTATGCCATACACGGAAATAGATCGAGAGATACTTGTTGAGTAGAAGGCGTGATAGCTGTGTCTAGCATGATATGACGAAGTGCTGTGAGACTGGTAGTGTCTAGGACGACAGAGTTTAGAGAGTTGCGAACAGTAATGTCAAATAGCACAAGACCTTGAATTTAGCTACCGATATGACTTAGGGACTTGTTTCAAGTATATCTGAAGCTCGTAACTTAAGAGAACGTTTGGTGTCCCTAATTGGGGATAGTTTCAGAGTCACAAGGTGCTGAACGGTACGACATCAGGTAGAGAGGAAGAAGAGGCTAGTAACTTGGAAGGTATGTAAGGCGAGGAAGACTCCTGCCGGTATGATTATGAACCCTGCTTTGAGTACGGCCATCCTCAGAACGTTACTAATTCGAACCGCGTTACCTTTCTTGGAGAAGAGGCCCGTCCTTAATCTATACTGGTGAGAGCGATCATCCTGATACATATCGAGAGCAACCATTTGGCATTGAGATTTGACAGCAACTCCAGACGTGTCAGCCAGCTGGAGTCGACACCGGCAGGCAGGCGCTCGGGCGGCAAAACGCCACATATACTTATTAAATAAAATAGCTATATTTATGTACCGTTCTGTACCCCTCAAGACCGACCGACACCTCATCGCGGTTAGGGGGTGGCAACAACTAAGTAAGGGACAGCCTGCAGAGGCTATACCATCAGTGGTGAAGGCTTTGCTGAAGGACCACCTAGGGCGATTCGCGAGGTAGGAAGGCTCTGCAGGAACCCTGAAACGTTGGCTAACATAGGCGGCAAACCTGACCTGGGAAGCAGCGGGTCTTGTATCGTATGAAGGGTGGAGGACTGCCAATAGGACAGCAACGGCACACGAAGAAGGAGGTGCAAGTGAGAAATCGCATGACCTACTAACTGGGAAGTGGAAAGATGTGGGAACCTACCACTTTAATTTCCCAACCAGCAACACGGATAAGAATGGAGTAGACTTGTCCATGAAGCGACCAATCCTCGGTTCGAGGATGGTTAAGACAAGGCAAGACAAGTCTGTACATGAGCTTTTGCCGGTAAGATTTTCAGAATAGGGCCTACTTCGGAGCTGGCAATATGTTCCATTCCTATGGTACGAGAACCACTTCTAAACACCGATCAATTTAGCTCGCACTAACACTCGAAAGCTTGCAATAAGATGCACTGGACCAAAGATTTGGAATGACATCCATTATGATATTCAAAGTGCTGCAACTTTGCAATCATTTAAAATAAAGATGAGAAATAATTTGCTGAATTGTCCATTCATCTGATTTGAGTAAGATTATCATCCACCCCTCTCAGATTGATTCTTTAAGTTAGGCTTATAAGAATTTGTTAAGATTAGTTAGATGTACGACTGCAACTTGAATATTTCCTGATGTTACTTTACACTAGTGTTGTGTTTGCTGCACATTTGATTAATATTAGGTCAGTGCTCACAACGATTTATATAGCAAAATACGTCAGTGGGTGGCCCTGTTAGCGGGAGGTAATCCTTTCGGCCTCCCTTTGTAACCTAACTGAGCAACTAAATGCTATGTGTAAACTTTTGATGATTTTGTTTTGATTTGGTTAAAAAAAATATTTTCGTTCGTTCGTTAATTAATGTGTAGGCCTATTTTAGCTCTGCGTCAAATTGTCTTCACCACTACTATAGCAACGTTAAAATCTAGTATGACCCGTAATTATTCATGGGTTAACAGCTAGAACGAACAGTGCCAGTTGCAGTTGAATAGTCAAAAATAGTTGAATAGTCAGCTAAAATATTATCCGACCCGTGATTCTTCATGGTTAACAGCCAGTTGACAAAGAATGAGACTAAACAATAGCTCTGTAAAAAACTTAAATTTAATAAAATTTCACTGTTTTTTGTTTGCAAGCTTCATATAATCATTCTCTCAACTGTGAAGTGTAACATAAAACTACTAATAAACAATTAAGATCATGTCGTATCTATCATTAGACGTTAATTTGGCAATAATTTGGCATGGTCACATGCGGACGTCCGTACAGTCCATGACCCCTCCCCATTTGTCCGCATTTGGGCTAAGCCTCGTTGCAGACGTTCTTGTGGATGACCCCTAACGCGATTGGTCATTCTGCAGTGGTTGGGCAGAATGAGCTTTCCATTCTAATAGTTTTGATTTTGTGAGGCATTAAGCTTCTTTTCTACGCTGATTTAAGCCCACGAAAGTCTAATTTAAAGCTTAGTCGTCGCGATCATCATCATCATTATCATAGCTGACAACAACGACAGCAACACCTATTGAGTGACCTTGATGAGTGACGTTGCACAAAATAGAGCGGTAATAACTGAAATTGGTGAAGCGGCTTCTTGAATGGCTAAGATCTTTAATAATAGATCACTTAAACTGCGTGGTCCTTGGATCATCCAGGTCTTTTTGGGCCTATGTCCCTTTTATAATGCCTCGTGGCTCTCTTCTAGAGCCGTTGATGTAACACCTTCTCTAAACCGCTGAGGTATGCCCAATGCTGGCGTTTCAGAGGCTTCTGCACAAACTATTTTGCGGATGATCTCCAAGTCAACATCCATCCGCCGCGTTCTAGTATGACTCCGTGAGTAAGATATGTCTCTCTTTGAATGTCCTCTCTCCTTCCACATCCTCCAATCGGCTGCTCTTGAACAGGCCATCGACATTTCCAAGTTTAACCCCTGCTCATTCCGCACATTAACTTCTCCCTCACAGTTGGTGATTTTGGAGTTAATTTTGACTCTGAGCTCTCACTCTTTCTTAACATCTGAACCTTGGTGCACGGAGTGTTCTTACTACCAGCTTCGAGTGGTCTCTATCTCTCACTCACTCTCTCTCACTCTCTTCTCGCACTCATCTTCCTCTCTGTCTCTCTCTGTCTCTCTCTGTCTCTCTCTGTCTCTCTCTGTATCTCTCTGTCTCTCCCTCTCTCTCTCTGTCTCTCTCTCTGTATCTCTCTCTCTCTTTCACTCTCTTTCTCGCACTCACCTTTCTCTCCCTCTCACTCTCACTGACTAATGACGTGATCCTGATACTCGTTCATGCCTTCGTTTGGCTTACTGATTGAACGGACAGCGTATGTTCAATCTGTGTTCCTTACTTGTCGGCCTTCCCCTTGTGGTCCTGGGGCGAATAGATGACTAGATCGAGTTCTGGGCTTGGCTAATTGGCTTACTGGCGGATTCCTAAATCCTTCCCAGTATCTACATACACAATCATGTAGGTCTACATGTCTGAAGTTCTGCATTGGCCGTCTGAGTCACAGCGGATTTTTTAGAATAGTCTAAAAGTTAGCGCCAGAATGTCAATCAAAATAACAATGCCTATGATTAATCCGATCGCATGTTATAGCTAACAAAACCGTACTCCAGAGAATTACAGTGTAGAAATTGTTTTTAGAGGTTGAAAGCATATACTTTTAACAATCATCAATAAGCTGTCGAGTTGACTTTCTTAATGACTGTCAGATGATCAGTTTAATTATTACGACAGATCGTTGTACCTGAGGTATCATTGTGTGTGCAATCGTCCTGTTTGTAATCCTCAATGACCATCTCTGGTAATTTCCTCGCCAACGGATCGTACTCAATGCTATTTTCATCTAGCCACCGGTAGATGATTGTATCCGTCTTATAGCCAACTGAAACGGGACGAATACAACGATGACCTAGGCTAAGATCACAAGACATAGTACAATACATACTCACTAAAAGCAGTAGAGCTTAACAATCAGAACACCATTGTTTCTCCTCCACTCTTTTCAAACACATACTCATACACAGCAATTGCGACTGGATAGTGTGTGTCACACACTCTGCTAGACAACATGCTCACACATCCCAATTACACGTGCATGTATAAAAGCATTGCTTGTCCTACCAACTCTTCTCAACATTATATTATTCACACACGGCAATTACAAACGCATTGTGCGTCCACTAGTGCTCTCGAAAAAAATCATTTTCAAGTGACTTTTGTTCTTGCTGCTTTTCAATCATGTGTGAAGTACGGAGTTTCCATTTTGTCGTGCTTAGCAATGAAACCATTTTGAAGTTTAGATATGATACGAGGAAGAGCTTCTTCTCGCAGCTAAGTTGTTGCGATTGTTGCCTAAGAATGCTGCTATTTGTGATTTCCAAACATTCTCCAAGTGTTAAACTTCATCATTTTGCATATCATTGATCTTCTAATTCTCTTTCAAAGTATCTTCCTCCGGTATCCCATTTAACTGAAGCAGAAACGGATTCCTGACCAACCAGTCGCAGGCTTCCAAGTTCTCTGCAGAAAGAAATTCCTATCAAAGGCATTCAACAGTTACTGAGACTGCGCCTGTAATGCTGAGGCGTTTAGTCTGGAAGAAGTGACTTATCTTCTCCAACAACTTCTTCCAACTCTCACGGAATAAGCTGGTTCTCGCGACTTGGCTTTTGTGGGCGCTGTAGAAATGCTGCGATTGCGATTACGATTAAAATGACGAAATTTGACATTTGACTTAACGTCTAGAATTTAACTGGTTTTAGGCGCTGAGTCGACTAAAAAACTCCAGTCAACATTTTGTATAGGCCGTAAGCTTTCAATTGTACGGAATTATTACTTAGTACTTAGTCCTTCCTGTGTAGGTCTACACATCGGGCAACGCATTTCCTCCAATTGAATTTGTTGCATTATTTCGGTTGCAAGCTTTGTTTTACCTGGGTGGGTTGCAAGCCCACTGCAGAACCCTCCTGCTTGGGACAGACTCAGACCTCCGGAATTATTAGTATGTTATTTTTACATTGTTATGCAGGACATACGTACAACTTTCGAATCGAATTGGACACGACTGACGATCCAGTGGGTACTTCTGAAGTTTCATTGGACATGAAAACGTTGCGCTTATTCTGAAAAGACATGAACGTACGTGAAGCGTCAACGATTCAACCAGACAATGGCCTCAAACGGAATAATTCTTATGTGCATCTATGCATTTTTAATGGCCATAATTTGAGAGCCATTGTTTTTTGCAGATGTAGGCCCAAGCTCTCGTCGATTCAAACAGAACAAATAGTTTGTCAAAATCGGGTGATTTGGTCATTCGTTTGATAATGACTACAGTAATTCGAGAACTGACCCAAATTCCAAGTCCCGAGACTGAGTGCCTACACTCACAGAGTTGTTGTCCATGGGTCCAATTTTCCTGTACCAGCCCAACCCGACCCATCGATAATGGAACCGACCCGACCCGACTTCTGAAGCCAAATATCTGACCTGACCCGACCCATGACATACATGACCGGACCCAATCTGATCCGACCCGCCTTTAGAGCAAATTTTGCTAATATTTTTTATCGTCAAATTTTAATGTCACAAAAACGCAACACTGTCAGACCGCCAAAATATTATATAATAATGATAATAATAAAATAATAATAATAATAATAATAATATTTGCGGGGTGTGTTGGTTGTCCTTCAAAACCCATGCCTCAGATGGCACGATGCACCGGCACGGCCCTCGAACCGCCCCTTGTCCAGGTTCCGACCAGCCACCGGCGGACGGCCCTTTAAAGCATAATACCACAAGACAGTCGTCTTCTACCACTAGCGTGCAGATCTCTTACTCACGGGAGCTGTCGACGGACGTTGGGCCGATCGCTTCTCAGCTCTCACATCCTGTTTCACCCGGTCTTCTGATTAAGAGAATCCCAAAAGCAGCAAGGCCATCTTGTGCTGCTCTCCTGGCCGATATAATCCAAGCAATTGTAAGAGAACCAAATTGCGTTGCAAAATGGTTCGATTTGCTGGCCTTCGGTGGAACTGTACTAGTGAAGCCAAGAAGAGGTGGACGAAAGCACAACATGACCAAGATGATTTTGTCCCGCATTACCGAATGGGGACTGCAGGGACCAGACCAGTCGACTAACGATGAATTGCCACTGACGTCAAGTCGTAAGCTCAAGTCCGCTAAATGCGACCACGCCAGATATTTAGCCTCAACAGTTGCAAGCAAGCTGGAGGAAGGCAATTTCAAGGCAGCCATCCGTCTCATCTGCAGCGAGGATAAACCGGCACTGGACACACCTGAAACTCTGGCCGCGCTTAAGCAAAAGCACCCGCCTGCACCAGTGGACAGGAGAACCCCATGTGATCCAGACAGTTCCGATCGCTTCATCCCGCTTCAAGTTTCTAAAGAAGATTTCGCTAGGGCAATCTCCTCTTTCCCTGCGGGTTCGGCTGGTGGTCCAGATGGCATTACTCCACAACACTTAAAGGATCTGATGGCCTATGGAGTAGATGACAACATCGGGCAACATCTATCTGACCTTGTCAATCTGCTACTAAAGGGAGGTCTATCCGAAGAGGTGAATGAGGTCATCTATGGGGCAAACCTTTTAGCCCTGAGCAAAAAGGACGGAGGCATAAGACCGATCGCCGTGGGCTACACATGGCGTCGTCTGGCGGCAAAGTGCGCTAATTCGCATGCGGTAGCAAGGCTGTCTCAACTGCTCGCCCCCATTCAACTTGGAGTAGGCATTCCAGGAGGCGCTGAGGCAGCTGTCCATGCGACACGTCGCTGGATTTCCACAATGCCTGAGGACAGCGTCCTAGTGAAGCTCGACTTCGCCAATGCCTTTAACACTCTGCGCAGAGATTGTCTTCTAGAGGCAGTTGCTAGAGAGATCCCAGAGCTCTACCACTTTGCTCACGCTGCCTATTCAAACCGTCCACTGTTGCGCTATGGTTCAAACACAATTCGATCCGAAGAAGGAACGCAGCAAGGCGATCCTTTGGGACCTCTGGAATTCTGTCTTGTGCTGCAACCGATTCTGATGAAGCTTCGTTCGGATCTGCGTATCGGATATCTGGATGACCTGACATTGGAGGTAACAAGGAAACAGTGGCCGACGACGTTCAATTAATCGAGCAGGAATCAAAGAATCTGGGATTGCTATTGAACCGCAGCAAATGCGAAATCGCGTGTCACAACACCCAGATGCCGAACAATGACCCTGCGTTCCAATAGTTCACGAGCATAGCCCTCGAGGACATGACCTTGTTGGGTGCACCTCTAATTTCAGGTCCAGCTGTGAACATGGTCGTTAATTCAAAGGCCAATGACCTCGAGAGGGCAATCGGAAGATTGTCCTTGCTTTATACACATGACGCTCTGGTTCTGCTGAGAAACAGTCTAAGTGTACCGAAGCTCTTGTACAGTCTGCGCACAGCCGTCTGCGCTGATTGCCCGGGCTTGGCTCGGTTTGATCAACTGCTGAGAGAAGGACTGTCAACCATTTTAAATGTGGACCTTGACGATGACCGCTGACTCCAGGCTTCTTTGCCGGTGAGAGATGGTGGTCTGGGAGTTCGTTGTGCATCTACGCTGGCACTTTCTGCCTTCCTGGCTTCTGCTGCTAGTACAAGCGAACTCCAGGCATGCATCCTACCAACAGAGTCTGCTGAGGAACCATATGAACTTGCGAGTTCAGCACTCAACGCTTGGAAGACCCTGACAGATGCAGAACCACCAACAGGAGCAGCAAGTTATCGCCAGAAAGAATGGGGCCTCCGATTCACAGACAAGGCATGGAAAGGTCTGCTGGATTCCAATAACAATCCATGCGACCGTGCTCGCCTGCTGGCCTCACGAGCACCTCATTCTGGAGACTGGATGCTAGCGCCCCCTGTGACTGCCCTAGGCCTGCGCCTCTCAAACGAGGATGTACGACTGGCAGCCGGGTTGAGGCTAGGAACGACGCTCTGCGAGCCACATTTGTGTCACCAATGTCAAGAGAGCGTCGACGCAAAAGGGCTCCATGGACTAATTTGTAGAAGAGGCAGCGGAAAACATCAACGACACAGCATGTTGAACGATGTCATCTGGAGAGCTCTTGGCAGGGCGAAGATTCCAGCGCAAAAGGAACCTCTCGGCTTGCTAAGAGAAGATGGAAAGCGACCGGACGGCGTCACGCTCATTCCTTGGACACGTGGTCGATGTCTGGCATGGGATGTGACAGTGCCCGACACCTACGCCAAGTCACATCTTGTCGACACATCTATCAGAGCTGGCGAAGCAGCCGAACGCGCAGCTAAGACGAAGAGGGCCAAGTATTCCACCATAACCAACACCCACGACTTCGTAGCCCTCTCCTTGGAATCCGGCGGCGCTTGGAGCAGTGAAGGACTGGAGTTCATCTCAGAGTTGGGTAGTCGAACGAGTGCTGCAACCCACGATCCAATGGAGACGTCATTTCTGTTCCAACGTATCTCAGTTGTTCTTCAGCGTGGGAACGCAGTCTGCCTCTTCGGGACATTGCCAACACTCCATTAGCTCATCAAGGGCGATAACAGCATAATGTGAAACATATATAATAATAATAATAATAATAATAATAATAATAATAAATAATAATAATAATAATAATTTGTTAGAACGCCTAAGGGAAGTTACCCTCCGTTTATTCCATTTATTTTGGCCTAAACTTACCTCCGCCATAAATAATTATATGAGACAGTATTACGAATATTATTAGGTATGTAAGAGTCCGACCCACAGGATTCAGCTTTGCATCCTAAGATAACTCACACGCTTGTAATCAATCCTTTGACCTTTTATTTTCTTACTTAAATTCATGAGAGGTTATTCCATACATTAGCTTGAGCCAAATTCGGTGTTATAAGGAACAAATCCGGTGTTGCCCTGAGTCTTCGCGCTATTTCCTTCGCCATATTAAATTTATTTGATTGTAACTGATTAAAACCAGGGTCCGATGTTGACCGCGGTTAGTTAAAGCAATGACATCAAAGAGATTTTAATCTCAGGCTTGTTCGGTCCTTGCACAAGGAGTCAAAGAATCGGGCACTAAAGAGCTGCCCGATTATTTGTCTCAGATGTCAATAGCGCGCATCAGGTTCAATCGGCTTTGCGAATGGCTTGTTCTGTTCTTTCCTCACTCAGGTGCCTTTAAGATCTCTTGCCAATGAAGGAATGCACAGAAGATGTAAACAATAACGAATCATTAAATATGAACAGCATATAGTTGAAAATTAAGATCTGCAAATACTGGTAGGGCGAAATGGGTCCGGGTTTGGGAACCGACCCAAACCGTCCCACCAGGACCTCAAACCGATCCGATTCGCCTAAAATACAAATATTCGTGACTCGACCCGGCCCGACTCGCAGGTCGGTCTGACCCGTGGACAACTCTGTACACTTATGGTATGTATTCATGGGTTTATGATAGGGACCCATCCATATATTACGTACGCAAGAAAATCGGACTTTCGGATCCCTACAGGGGTCAATATGGCACCCCGTATATTTCGTAGATCCCTCCCCATGCGCACCCGTAGGCAAAATGGGCGAAATTTTAAACCCCCTCCCTCTTCGCTGCGTACGTATTATGTGGACGGCCCCTAGGATGGTGAAACTTACGAGATTTGAGGAGTGACAGTGACCCATTTGAAAGGTATTCTGATGTGTATCTTGAAAACGCTTTTCAGAGCTTGGTGTAGGGCACATGCGCAACAAGATGAAATTGAACTTACTTGCAAACATACCAGAGCTTTCCATCTTCACTGATGTAGAACAGGCGATTGTTCTGTGTCACTTGGTGGAATGAAGCGCCTTTTTCGTTGCGGAAGAAAACGTCTGGAATCCAGATTCGCGGAAAGTCAGAGTCGTCCAGTTTCAGTCTCTTGATGTTGCTGTGTTCAGATGAATTGAATACGAATCGACTGTCGAACCACGTCTGACGCATATAGAAACTCAGACGGTAGTCCTGGTCGAGCAGAATAAGAAGAGGAGCGTTTTGGATGCGTGTCTTATAAAAAGGACCCAGCGTTGATATATTATTTCAATATACGCGATTACTGCTTTCATCTTGAAATGCACTACAAATTTAGTTAGCTAATGATATGATTATTAGAAACCAAGGAATCTCGAGATTGAAGAGGAAGTCAAAATATGATTCAAAACACGAAAACAATTAAGAGCCGGTTAGTACTTTTTCTGCCACTAAGTCTTTTGGTGGATTTATTCAGATAGATTTGCACAAATGTAATTTTTGATGAATAGGTTTTGAGGCGAGACAACAGAGAAAGATATTAATCCTTTTATCTGATACTGAATATTTGAGGCAACATAATTATTCGCTTCAGAACGGAGTTACCTCAATCCAATTAATATGCTGGAATTGTTTTTTTAAACTTAAAACCTAATATGAAGGAAAGGAAGCACAGATAGAGAGAGAGAGAGAGAGAGAGAGAGAGAGAGAGAGAGAGAGAGAGAGAGAGAGAGATCTGTTGCGTATTATCAATTTGCGACTTACATGTATATTGTTCAACATAGAAGCTTAGACGAAAGTAGTAGCTAAGTCATCACACTATTGTTCAATATTATAGAAGCATGATCGAAGACTGCGAATTCATCCTACTGGCTCCTCGAAACCACGTCGTCTAAAATCTGTGACTTCTATTAACTAAGACTCTGCTGATTGACTCGGCTGCGATCATTCTTTTCGTTCAGCACAGCGCCGAAAAGGAACTCATCATAATAAGTCAGTCAGGGATTAGATATTTTTTCATTATGTCATAGTTTACATTTTCTGTACAAAGGACAAAGACACTAGCTGATGTTACTGGAGGAACTTCTCAAAACTTACCATAGATTGTTCGCTCATTGCATAAAAGTAGTTTATGTAGATTCCAAGACTGACAATTGTTGGACCTAATTGCAGAATATCAAGATATTTGTAGATTTTACTGATAAATGCATCAGTTAGAATTAATTCAAATATTAGCTTTGAGTACGAAAATTAAATTAAGAACTAGAAGGATAGTTCTACGGTAAAAGCAGATAGTTTCTTAGCGACAAATAATGCATTTAAGTTTTTGAATTTGATCCTGAAAGATACACACAGAGGAAATGCCACAGCTGCTATTTTTAGTTAAGAAATTAAAGTCAACCGCGGAGCGTTGAGTGATGGCTTCGATTGAACCATGAGACCGTATTTTGAATCAGACTCTGAAATGTTGGCTCATCATAGACAGTTCTAGATTACAATTTCTGCCATGGCAGAAAAATCATAAACCAAGATGGAATTCGACAATGCGTCAAGTAAAAGCTCTGATGTCTCTATAACTTAATTGCGACTCTCTAAAGTTGTTCTAAAACAGCAGCGTCGTAAGAATAATTCAGTCGATGGTCACGTGAACGGACAATGCCGTTGGACGGGAAGAGATTCTAGATAATATCTAGACCATTTCATGAAAGCGACAGCACTTGTGAACGAAGGCGAAAATATGGTGACCCGCTTTTATTTTGCAAAAGGCAAAATGCATTAATTATCAAATTCAATAATGATTTATAAGTCACTTTTGGAATCGATGCAAAGGGTTTATAAAGTTAACTTAAGATCGCCTTGATTTTGGCCGCAGTGTGGTGATATTGAACACCTACACTGTACCATTATAGGCAACTTTAAAGAACTATGTTTTACCAGAAGAGCAAAAAGTGAACAAGTAAACTACTTACCTCCTGGAGGCGGAAGCTTTTCATATCCACGCAACAGTTTCCGGGTCAACGCCGTGCTGTGCAGAGAAAACAAGCCACAAGCTCCCTAAATAACAACTGCTCTGACATAATTATTGAAAACGCCTTACCATCAGACTTTGTTATTAGGCCTTAATTATTGCTCAAAGTTCCTAGGTTTTGCATTTAATTTCCGATTTTGTATGAACACTGTCGTCTCAGGTTTATTCATATCCATGCATTCTTCGAAATCTTAAGAAAGGAGGAAACAGTCTTTATCTATTTCGCATCCTGATATCAGGGGTGTAACAAGCGGGTAGGGGCAGAGGGACACCAGGGACGTCGACCCCAGTTTTAAAACTGGGGTCGACGTCCTTCCCCCCAGATTTGGTGGCCAGTGTCCAAAATCTGTTCTATTTTTATGTCTCTCCAATCACTTTTTGCATCTAATGATGATTATATTGTGCGTGAATAAATCTCAAGAAGTCCAAATGTTGCTTATACGATTTGTTCTTGCTTATTGCGGGTATAAACGACTGTCATTTGCAAAGGAGAGTAAAGCATGCTTGATTGTTCAGTCATCTATAATGTATCACATTGTTTCTACCCAACATTCAGAAAATTTCTTATTGCAGAATATTCATCATTACCTAAAGAAATAGTGTAGTGATTGGTCTACAATCATGAAATCGGGGATCATATTCAAATTTTTTTGGAAATGTCTTTTGGGATATGCACCTCCTAGCCAACTCCGCAGTAATGAGAAGTTCCTAGCACAGAAGACTTGCGTGGAGCTGCTCTCTTGGTGATGGAGGCTTATAAACGACTGTGGCGATCTGTGGATCTACGTAAGTCTAATGCGCGAGCATTCGTTCTTCCAGCCATCATCCGAGTCTACAATCGTGGCCCCCTTACTTCCAGTTGCCGTCTAAGTATGATAGAAAGCGTATCCCGAGAATCCAATTTACGAGTCTATAGCTGTCCCGTTGACTATGATGGTCCCGGACACTGACCTGACACTTTTTCTTTTCTCTGATGACTATTGCTCTTTTAGTCATTCCTAACCCCTTTTTGGCTTTTTTGCTGCGTCTGAACATTGCCTTGATGGCTTTGCACTCTTGTGTATGATTATCTCTAGATGTCTTTCTTTCTCTGAGTCTCTTATGTTCAACCCTCCTACCGAGTACTGCGATTTTTCATTTCTTTCCCATGAGCATAATATAACACTTTTTTGTGTTGACCAGAATCTGCCAGTCTACTGACCATTGGTACAGTCTCTTTAAGTCTAGCGGAAAGTTAAAACCGAAATGAACTTGGCATCCAGCCCATGCCCTGATACAAGCGTCATAATGGTGGAAAAGAATAATTCGCATAAAGTCTTGCTTTATACTGTACAAAATATATGGTAGGCCCAATTAGTGTATACTTTAAAAGAATCTTACATTTTTCATTTCTATTGATTGTTATGATAAGATGCATTTTGTTGAGATAATTTGTGCCCCTCCATGTTTGAAATTTCTGGAGGCAAAATTATAAAGTGGGGGCAAAAAGTTTTGTGGGGGCTTTATCAGACTTATCGCCCCCAGTTTAGAAACCTTGTTGCACCTCTGCCTGATATATTATTTTAAATTGGTTTCTTGCAATCACAAATATTTCAGACAAACACGAAACCGCTAAAGAAATAGCACAGAATGGAGATAAGCAGTGAAGTATTTAAAATTGGACGTCGTTGGGAGTTTTTGAAAGAGCCGAGTGGAATTATTAGATGGGGTGGTGATAGAGGTAGGCAGAGCGACGGAAAAGTCGTTGGGTATACGTCATATCTGCGGCGTTATGTTGATTAACAATGGTTTTGAGCAGCACTGACGTGACACAATCGGAGTTCAATCGAGGAGGCACTGATCAGAGGGGGGCTACGGACATCTTTCCCGGAGATTAGGGTTAGGGAAATGCCCTACACCCCTCAGAGGAAAAGCAGAGCCGAACATTTGGATGCAGTGTAGCGGCAATAATGGCGTTCTTGCTTTATGTTGTGGTGCACAAGACTTTCGAAAAAAATTGAATTTATCGGCTGAAATAATTTACGTACTGAGGGTTGCTTTTTGCCAAAGCCCTTCCGAGGAATGAGATGAAGAAGATCAGGCAGAAGACGGTGACGCAACCGTCCTTTCGACTAAGCACGCAGCTCTGCATTCTCGCCTCGACAGTTTGCCACCTGGAGCAAAACTACTGGAATTATTTAACTGAATCAGAAATTTATGCAACGCATCATAGAATCTGAGAAGTGAAGAGTCGTCAACTGCAGTTGCAGTAGGTGCAACGATACAGATAGGGCCTACTGATCCTTCGAGCAGCGGCCCCAAATAAAAAATTAAAAAATCTTCTGGACAAATGAATTATGTTTATCATGCACGCTGTAAGTAAAACACTTATGTTTTATGTGTGGAATGATGAAAAGATATTTTATTTTTAGAAGCTGGAATGAGAAATGAATTCTGTTAAGCCTTAAGGTAAATTGAATAAAAGAGTGCCGTTTAGTTGGAAGCCGGAAAGATGAATAGATTTCTGCCTAAATGGAAGTGGGAATGGTGAAGAGAATTAGATCTATGTTTAACTAGAAGCTGGAACGGTTATAAGAGTGCGGTTTAATGGAAGCGGGAATAATGAAAAGATGTTTGATTAGGAGGTGGATTGATGAAAAGAATCATGCGTAAGTAGAATATTTCGTGATGTTCACGTATATATTTTTAACAAAATTTTCCGCCGCTCAGAGTATTGCCAAGAGAAGCACGAGACGAAACAGACTTAATATTTGCAACAGAAACAACTTCATTATAATCTTCTCATCCAAAGATACTTTCTCACAATCACAGGCCTACTAATCTGCTACAATAGGTTTCATAATTTCTTGTCTTATTCGAGACGCAACTCTATGTACGACGATGGGAAACATAGCGGAGATCATTTCTATTCGTAAAAATGTAGTCTATATAGGAAGAGAGGTTCAATAATTAAGTTTTCTTCAAAATATTAATACTTAAAGAGCACGAAATCTAAAATCACTACAGAGATCAGCGATGATGCTTATCCACACCTGAAGGATCTGATGGAACGTGCATGACTTACCATTTAATCACCTTAGACTACAGAATGTAAAATGACTCACAGTGTTAGCTTATAATTGCTTAAATGATGGACATCCGAAATATTAACATACTCTTTATAAACTGTGCTTAGCTCTTCCCGAGGCTTTCGGGATTTCTGTCTAATCTGAATTATTAGTTCCTGTGACTCTGATGATGATAATAGTAATCCGAATGAACAATTATTGTAATCCGTCCGAAACGCAGATCCTGAAAATGAAGATTAAATTCCGGGATAGAAGTTTTCAATTTCTTTTCCAATAATGTGTTGTCAATTGTAGCTAATCTTTAATACCTTTGCTGGCAGTTACTACTATATGAAGCGAACTCAACGTCCGATGCAGACTTAAACGAACAGGTTTTAATGAAGAGCAGAACAATATTAGGATTAGTCGATCTCTCGTTGTCTTTCCGTATCGTTTAGTCTGAACACCACAGAGATGTAGTGTACACAGGAGCAGTCTACATGTAGGTTACTTTTGCTTCAAGATTCTCTTTATTCGTTTTCATCGTCGCTATGTTAAAGGTTGTTCGCGGATGAAGAACGTAGTCGTTATTTATGCTCTGCAAATAACACAACGAAATACATGTAGAGCTCAGCAGAATGTCTGCTGCGAATACATCAAAGCATGATTTCAACTGGTGTTCTGAGGAAGATGGAAAACGCCGCCACATAATTCCTTGTGCTCTCAGGGCTTAATAGTAGGCCTATTCGGAGCGGTTTCATGCTTTATTCGAAATAGCGTATTGTCCAGGCGCGTAATTGGCAGCAGCGTAGGCCTACTCATTCGAAGTTTCTCAAATGCTCTGTGAAACTTTAGACGGAAACCGTTTATAGATATCACGGCGCCATTAGCGATCTCAAATCGAAAGCTGCTTTAAAAGTATTTCTGGCACAGAATGGGGTTGTACCTATCCGCTGGTAAGTTATTGTCATGAACCTATAGAATGTTGATAGCGTGACTATTATGCCAGAGGCGTCCAGATAGATGGGCGGGATCCGGAGGCAAATGCCTCCAATTTCAGGTAGGAGGGATATTCCTTTGAGTCCGGGGGGTGATATTTTGCCTTCCTGACACTTTGGACCAGAGGTTTGCCTCCATCGCTCAGAGGGGATTGACGCCTCTGTATTATACGACAGTGTATCATTTGAGGTTGCAAACAGTAACAACATGCAGCGCATAATCAATATCAAAAGCACTGACAGGCAGCCGAAGTAAATGGTTCAACTGGTGCAAAGATAAAAAATTTAGACTACAAATCGAATATCTTAACAGTAGAAACCAATTATTTGAAAAAACAAATGTACCCGATACAATTCCAACAAGCATTTTATCTACACCACCAGATTCTAAGATGCTGGGACATGAAAGTGGAGATCATGATGGGAATAGCGAGAAGGCGGAAGACATATTAAATGGATTTAAAGCAGAGATAAGCGAGGCCAACAATTGATGAGTTCTAATAATCAATACTTGCTCAAGCAAAAGCATAAACCATTGAAGTGAAGTTGGAGGAAGAAGCAGAGCGTTTACTGGTCCAAGGACAACTGGACCGAGTAACTTAGTAAGATTAGATTATGTTCAGCAAACGAGAGACTATTCGACAAAAACGACACCAAATCGTGTTCACTGTCGAGAAGTAAATGATATTATAATCCAAATAATGAGATGCAACTGATATTCAGCATAATATCACAATAGGGTTAGCATTCTAACCGACCGGCGACAACTGAAAACAGTTGGTCCCCTCAACAGAAGTCGACTCGAAGACTAAACAAAAGCGTTGTTTATAAGAGTTATTGCAGCAGACAACGAGGAACAGCAACAGCTGCTGCTGGCGATGTTGGTAGAGTTGATGATACTATGTAGGAGAGGCGACTGAGAATTATATGCTAAGCAAGTCATAATATTGTATGTATGTATGTATGTGTATGTATATATGTATGTATGTATGTATGTATATATGTATGTATGTATGTATGTGGATGCATGTATATATATATATGTATGTATATATATGTATGTATATATGTATGTATATATGTATGTATATATGTATGTATATATTTATGTATGAAAGCTTATTGACAAGCTAACAAAATAGCTACAATAGTTCGTAATCGTAATCGTAATCTCCAAATTTTTAAAGCGCCACTTGAAAGCTAAGCGCAGGGCACCAGCTTATTCACAAGCGCTGATTAAAGTACGTGTAATAATTACTACGATCCACTGACCGAGATTGTTACGAATGCTGTGCATTCTTCACAGAACATGTACAGATGATACGTAGGACGAAATTCTTCGCAAGATGTCGAGATAGACTGATAGACAGACCTGATACATGCGAACACCTTAGCACTGCAGCCGCCGCCGCGTGGCGAAATGTGTGTAGGCTGAAACAGTCTGCAGCTCTACTACCATCTGAAGGTTAACGTCGGTCTGACGAAGCGTTCAACTCATAAAGAAGCAATGGCGGTTGTGGTGGAGACGGAGGCAGGGAGGTGGACGTAGAGGGGAGGTGGAGTAGGAGGGATAAGCGGGGAGGGGAGGAGCATTGATGGATGTGCGTTGCTTCATTTCAGTTTATTACACGGTGAAGATAACTAGAAGCAACTGATTT
This sequence comes from Bimastos eiseni, assembly GCA_959347315.1. Classification (NCBI taxonomy): domain Eukaryota; kingdom Metazoa; phylum Annelida; class Clitellata; order Crassiclitellata; family Lumbricidae; genus Bimastos; species Bimastos eiseni. The sequence continues at coordinate 37,313 of OY365809.1, read as the reverse complement.
GGCGTCCGCTGATCGTTATACCTCTGGATGATATCTGAAAATGGAGGGAAGAGACTGGAGAAAGCGCCCTCTCTCTCCTCTGGCTTGATGTTAAGCAGTTTCCATTTCGTTCTACTATGTCAAGCACCTATTAATGCTTCAAACTATGAGTTAGACTGAGTAAAGGAACACAACGCTGTCCAAACTGAGGTCTGAGGTCTGCTTTTAAATTGCCCCCTGCCGAACTCGCCAAATGTTTGCAATACGTGGAGAAATGAAATAAGAGACAGAGTCACTTTGCACAGCTATTCGTTCTCAACTTATCACTTGACAATGTGAACTCAAAATCCAGTTGCAACGATGCATTAAACTTTGACGTCTTTAAACGTAGAGGCCTATCACAGTCCTAAACGCGAGCGAAGATTAGCTAAATCAAAATATGATCCTGATATATTGTAGCTATGACATATTATAGCTACCATCATTCTATCGAGATTTAGTCTTCATATTTGATCTGCCAGAAATCAATCTCTGTTTTATAAAGGTCAAACTACAGAGGCATCACGCGTCTGTGAAGGAAGATTTTGATATAACACAGTCCCCAATGGTAAGAAAAAAAAAGATGGTTCCCTGAAACAGAATCTGAATTTCCAGCAACGTGACTGTGCAGTTAAGGAGGTATACGCAAATCTCAACTGAGGTTTATGTAAAAACTAGCTCCATATTTATATGTTGAAACAGTTAAACTACATTTCAAAGTTAAGTGCAACAATTGCAAGCACAATTCAACACTAAATATCTCACTAAACCGGTGCTTAAACATTTATTTTTATTTATATACTTTTTAGATGAACTATCATAAAGCTTCCCAGTATTATTCGTCATGATTATTCCAATATTTTAATATATATTTAACCATATTTATTAAAAAATTAATGTTAGTCGTTACTTTTGAAGTTAGGTTATTGGTGTGTGACATCTGGTTTAAATTTATTTTATGTCCCGTTTTGTCAAAACGTTGGACATCATTGGCGTAAATGACGAGTTGGAGAGAAATCTTTCTTAACTACAAGTAACGAATGTAACTAAATGAATCGATATTTTTTTGTTTCTTGCATTTCGTTTCCACCAAGTTTGCAGAAGACAAATAGGAACTGTTCATACGTTCAAATGAAGTTAACTTAAGGGTTGAGCGTGCCTTTGCAGGCAAATCCTTAGAAATTGTTGAGCAACCGTGTCTGTTATGGTGGAGTCCCAAACGCCATGGTATCAGTGTCAAGCCGTCTGGTCTTTTGCCATCCGTTCGTGAAGGTCCTGGTGATACCTTGATGTTAGGCATTACTACCTGCATAAGACTTCGGCTTATGACGTCATGTATTGTCGTATGTCTGGAAATTCGGCCCGGGCCTAGACTGCATGATAGGCCATGCGAACCATCTGTCGTCACCCTCGACCCACATGGGCACGTGTGAGGCTCGCATATCATCGATCAAAGTCTAAGACCAACCGCCACTCTAATCGTTTCCTCATCCATTCGCAATCCACATGATGATATAGGGAGTGCGAACAACCAGTCGCCTGCATGAGACGCTGCAGCCGCTTTATGTCTTTCTTGATGGTATGTGTCGTTGCACGAGTCGATCAGTAAGTCCTTCACTTTCTTCAACAGCGGCTTGTCCCAAGAGGCTTGTTTGCATGCTGCTTGGTTGTCCGGTTGCGTTGTCTGTCCGACTTCGGTCCATCTTTGCAGCATCAATACCATCTGCTCATCTGTGAATACTTGATCGTGGCCCAGCTTGGAGGATTTGAGGACGCAGGTGCTTGCAGCGGAAGCCAAGTAGGCAGGAAGCGCAAGCGAAGCAGCCCGACGTATGCCCAGACCTCCTAGTTTGACTGGTAGAGACGCCTGTAGCCATTGATTGTCATTCAGATTGATGTTCAATATTGAGTAGAAGCCTTTTCTTTGTGTATCGTAGTATTTTTCCAGTAGCGGATGTTCATAGCAGAGGAAGCAGCTCAACGTGTGTAATACCTTCTGAGAGCACAGAGCGTTTATTAGTAGGACCAACATGTCATGTATAGCAACGTTTTCCAGTCTTGAAACTGCAAGTGCCAGTTCGGAACATCTGAACTCCAGGCAAGTTGTTAACGCTTCTTCCGGTGATAGCGGCGCTCGAAGAAGACATGCCTCCTCCGGAGAAACTTCGCTAAAGTGCTGCAGGGCCTGATGTTCCATCCATTCACCCGACCGTGTGATGACTTCGCATTTTTCGCGGTTGAGTTGTAGCTCCATCAAGCCACACTCGTGCTCTATCATTCTCACGTCCTCTGCTACCACGGCCGTTGTCTCTCCCAGCGACAGGTCGTCAAAGAAAACCCAGCGTTAGAGCTGACGACGGTCTCTACAGGATCGGTTGCAGCCAATAGCAGCCAGAACAGCAACGATCCCAACGGGTCTCCATGTTGAGGTCTGACTTGCGAGAGCAGCGTGTATTCTCCAAATTGTAAGATTGTGGCTTTCGCAGATGCAAGTCGGCTGTATGGCGTCAACTCTGGTGCTATCTCATACAATCCCAGAAGCATGCGATCTCTATGCAGGCTGTTGAATGCATTACTGAAGCCTGACAATGACATGCCTGACAATGAAAGAGCCGTTGGGCATTTCTTTTAAGAATCTTCTGGCTGCGTGGCACGCCGCTTCTGCTCCTCCTGGCACTCCTACTCCTAACTGACGCGGCGCCAGATATGTGTCTGCTTTCTGAACGGTGCTGGAGTTGGCGCTTTTAGATGTCAGTCGGCGCCAGTAGTAGCCGATCACTATCGGCCGCAAGCCTCAGGTTTATTTCGTATGGCGATCAGACCTACGAACAAGATCGGCCTGATCTGCGATGGGCAGACTCCTGTCAGGAGTAGGTTGACCAGGCCTGTGATGGCTGTAACGAGTGCAGTTCCGATCTCGGCACAAGTAACCAGATCCATGAGGTCCTGTGGTTGAATTCCATCCGGGCCTCCGGAGGAGCCAGCAGGGAAGAAATGTCCTCTTAGCTGCTCCTCGCTGACCTATAGAGGTTCCGATCGGGGTGCTGTCGTGATGGCGGGTTGATCGCATGGAGGGTCTGGGTGTTTTGATCGTAACTCCTCCAGTGTCTCTCGGTCTGCGTTTGCTGGCTTGTCGCTTGAGCACATAATTTTTACTGCTGCTCTAATGTTTCCGTCCTCCATCTTGGACTTCACCGCTGCTGCCACTGTCTGTTCATCACTTGGATTTGCCTTTCATTTGCCCTTCTGCGTGAAGTCTTGTGCTGTTATTTCTGCCCACTTTCGTGGCCATTCATCGAGGAAACCTTCAGCCATGCTCTTGATTGTCGCGGCAAGTTGTAGCGTTTCACGGCCCTTCTCGATTGTTCCAAGACCCCGGCCCCGAAGGTCAACATCATGTGCCAGTGTGATGGATTTTCCGCTTCGCTGAGGATCTTGTTTATGATTGAGGTTAGAAGCCTACCTGCACTTGATCTAGCGCCTTTTGGAAGCGTTTCAAGATTTTCTGTCGCATCGTCGGATGTGCTGGCTTGTTCCGGTTGAGAACATCCACTGCGGCTCTTCCGTCTTGATCTTCTGTGCTGACTTCCATTTCTGTGGGCAGTGGATAGTTCGGTGGATAAGGGATCGTCGTGTCTTGCTTTGCACTGCTGTTAGGGCCGACGTCGCAGTCCTCTCGCGTCGTATCCGGATATGTCGACTAATCCGCTCCTAGAGGCAATCTACCAGATCCGGGACATGGCTGGTTTCTGGGCCCGTGTAGATGAAACTTTCCGTCCCGGTTGTGCAGCTGTCTTTCAACTCTGCACACGCTGCAGGTTCCCCTAGCTTCCTGCGACGACCGCAGGGGCGTCGGGCCGTCCATTTCCTGAGGTGCACTCTATAGTCGGTGTTCTGAGTGTCTTTCTCCTAATGTGCAAAGTCGTTTCAGAGGGAATATACGGGATGAAAAGGTGACGTGATTGAACTTAGAATACAGGTGCGCTGTGGACTTAGAATACAGCTGCGCTGGTGAGCGGAGCAACGTCAGTACTCGGGTGACTGGTGCTTCAAAGTTCAAAACCTACATAAACCTGAACATATACAGATTCAACTGTGCTAACCCATAAAATCACCCTATCCGTAAGCAGTAGGTTCAAACAAACCGTAAAACAAAGAGTGGTAAAGGCTGGGAAACGCTTATTAAAGCCAACATCTTCACGCCCGGTATAAACATGCCGCCATCTTGTCGTTCCAGATTGACGTGCCTCCGCCCACCAGCGCATCTGTGCATCTGTATTCTGTATTTTTATTACTAATTGATTATTATTGTTATTATTATTATTATTATTATTTTCATTATATATTATTAACATCATTATTAATAAGGATATTATTAATAATATTAATTATTAATCATTAATTAGTATTAATAATTTCTCCGTAATGTTTAATTTGCACTAATATTATTGTTATCATTACTAATTTTTATTATTACTGATATTATCATCATTATTATTATTGTTATAATTTCTATTATCATTTTTATTACTACTGCTATTATGTTTATTATTATTATTGCTGATATCAACTTTATTATTACTGTTACTATTATTATTATTATTATTATTATTATTATTATTATTATTATTATTATTATTATATTTTATCGCATTGTATTCTATTATTATTATTATTATTTTTATTATTATTATTATTATTATTATTATTATTGTTATTATTGTTATTGAATTATTATTATTATGAGTTGATTTCATCTATTTAATGGTGATGGCGTCCGGAGCGTGGCGTCGTTGGACTCCTGAGCAGCGAAAGTTCCCTTGAAAGCAACTGCGTTGTAGCGTTGAATAATCATCGAGATGCGCTGGTAGAGAAAAGTCGTCTCCCTTTGCTCTCCAGTGACGGCGCTCAGTCTGTGTCCCAGTTCTGAAAGGAAGCTTTGGCCTTCGGAATTGATGGGGCCAAAGGTTTCGAATGCCACCGGTGTGAAGACGTACGTGGAGGCTAGCTCGGCATATTTCTGAGTTTTGAGGTTCGCCGCCCTCTAGGCCGCAGCGCCCGCTCTTTGTGATGTTTCTGGCAGATACGACGTTGCCATCGTATCTGAGATATTATTATTATTATTATTATTATTATTATTACTATTATTTTTATTATTACTTTTTCTATTCTTATTATTTTGTTGTTGCCCTGAGGTACTTCATTCCCCCAGGGACTTAGAGATCATTAATGTAGAGATTTTATTGTCCGAAGGGTCAGGCCTCGTCTTCTGTGGTCAACGGAAAGGTGCCCATGAAAGCGACATTATTCTTATTCTTATTCTTATAATTCTTATTATTACTATTATTTTTATTATTACTGCTATTATTATTGTTTTTATTTCTATTTTTATTATTACTGATATTATTACTGTTAATAATATTATTAATATTATTTTTATTACTAATGCTATTTTGTTTATTATTATTATTATTATTATTATTAGTAGTAGTAGTAGTAGTCGTATTATTTTTATTATTATTATTATTACTATTATTATGAGCTAATGGAGTGTTGGCAATGTCCCGAAGAGGCAGACTGCGTTCCCACGCTGAAGAACAACTGAGATACGTTGGAACAGAAATGACGTCTCCATTGGATCGTGGGTTGCAGCACTCGTTCGACTACCCAACTCTGAGATGAACTCTAGTCCTTCACTGCTCCAAGCGCCGCCGGATTCCAAGGAGAGGGCTACGAAGTCGTGGGTGTTGGTTATGGTGGAATACTTGGCCCTCTTCGTCTTAGCTGCGCGTTCGGCTGCTTCGCCAGCTCTGATAGATGTGTCGACAAGATGTGACTTGGCGTAGGTATCGGGCACTGTCACATCCCATGCCAGACATCGACCACGTGTCCAAGGAATGAGCGTGACGCCGTCCGGTCGCTTTCCATCTTCTCTTAGCAAGCCGAGAGGTTCCTTTTGCGCTGGAATCTTCGCCCTGCCAAGAGCTCTCCAGATGACATCGTTCAACATGCTGTGTCGTTGATGTTTTCCGCTGCCTCTTCTACAAATTAGTCCATGGAGCCCTTTTGCGTCGACGCTCTCTTGACATTGGTGACACAAATGTGGCTCGCAGAGCGTCGTTCCTAGCCTCAACCCGGCTGCCAGTCGTACATCCTCGTTTGAGAGGCGCAGGCCTAGGGCAGTCACAGGGGGCGCTAGCATCCAGTCTCCAGAATGAGGTGCTCGTGAGGCCAGCAGGCGAGCACGGTCGCATGGATTGTTATTGGAATCCAGCAGACCTTTCCATGCCTTGTCTGTGAATCGGAGGCCCCATTCTTTCTGGCGATAACTTGCTGCTCCTGTTGGTGGTTCTGCATCTGTCAGGGTCTTCCAAGCGTTGAGTGCTGAACTCGCAAGTTCATATGGTTCCTCAGCAGACTCTGTTGGTAGGATGCATGCCTGGAGTTCGCTTGTACTAGCAGCAGAAGCCAGAAAGGCAGAAAGTGCCAGCGTAGATGCACAACTAACTCCCAGACCACCATCTCTCACCGGCAAAGAAGCCTGGAGCCAGCGGTCATCGTCAAGGTCCACATTTAAAATGGTTGACAGTCCTTCTCTCAGCAGTTGATCAAACCGAGCCAAGCCCGGGCAATCAGCGCAGACGGCTGTGCGCAGACTGTACAAGAGCTTCGGTACACTTAGACTGTTTCTCAGCAGAATCAGAGCGTCATGTGTATAAAGCAAGTACAATCTTCCGATTGCCCTCTCGAGGTCATTGGCCTTTGAATTAACGACCATGTTCACAGCTGGACCTGAAATTAGAGGTGCACCCAACAAGGTCATGTCCTCGAGGGCTATGCTCGTGAACTCTTGGAACGCAGGGTCATTGTTCGGCATCTGGGTGTTGTGACACGCGATTTCGCATTTGCTGCGGTTCAATAGCAATCCCAGATTCTTTGATTCCTGCTCGATTAATTGAACGTCGTCGGCCACTGTTTCCTTGTTACCTCCCAATGTCAGGTCATCCAGATATCCGATACGCAGATCCGAACGAAGCTTCATCAGAATCGGTTGCAGCACAAGACAGAATTCCAGAGGTCCCAAAGGATCGCCTTGCTGCGTTCCTTCTTCGGATCGAATTGTGTTTGAACCATAGCGCAACAGTGGACGGTTTGAATAGGCAGCGTGAGCAAAGTGGTAGAGCTCTGGGATCTCTCTAGCAACTGCCTCTAGAAGACAATCTCTGCGCAGAGTGTTAAAGGCATTGGCGAAGTCGAGCTTCACTAGGACGCTGTCCTCAGGCATTGTGGAAATCCAGCGACGTGTCGCATGGACAGCTGCCTCAGCGCCTCCTGGAATGCCTACCCCAAGCTGAATGGGGGCGAGCAGTTGAGACAGCCTTGCTACCGCATGCGAATTAGCGCACTTTGCCGCCAGACGACGCCATGTGTAGCCCACGGCGATCGGTCTTATGCCTCCGTCCTTTTTGCTCAGGGCTAAAAGGTTTGCCCCATAGATGACCTCATTCACCTCTTCGGATAGACCTCCCTTTAGTAGCAGATTGACAAGGTCAGATAGATGTTGCCCGATGTTGTCATCTACTCCATAGGCCATCAGATCCTTTAAGTGTTGTGGAGTAATGCCATCTGGACCACCAGCCGAACCCGCAGGGAAAGAGGAGATTGCCCTAGCGAAATCTTCTTTAGAAACTTGAAGCGGGATGAAGCGATCGGAACTGTCTGGATCACATGGGGTTCTCCTGTCCACTGGTGCAGGCGGGTGCTTTTGCTTAAGCGCGGCCAGAGTTTCAGGTGTGTCCAGTGCCGGTTTATCCTCGCTGCAGATGAGACGGATGGCTGCCTTGAAATTGCCTTCCTCCAGCTTGCTTGCAACTGTTGAGGCTAAATATCTGGCGTGGTCGCATTTAGCGGACTTGAGCTTACGACTTGACGTCAGTGGCAATTCATCGTTAGTCGACTGGTCTGGTCCCTGCAGTCCCCATTCGGTAATGCGGGACAAAATCATCTTGGTCATGTTGTGCTTTCGTCCACCTCTTCTTGGCTTCACTAGTACAGTTCCACCGAAGGCCAGCAAATCGAACCATTTTGCAACGCAATTTGGTTCTCTTACAATTGCTTGGATTATATCGGCCAGGAGAGCAGCACAAGATGGCCTTGCTGCTTTTGGGATTCTCTTAATCAGAAGACCGGGTGAAACAGGATGTGAGAGCTGAGAAGCGATCGGCCCAACGTCCGTCGACAGCTCCCGTGAGTAAGAGATCTGCACGCTAGTGGTAGAAGACGACTGTCTTGTGGTATTATGCTTTAAAGGGCCGTCCGCCGGTGGCTGGTCGGAACCTGGACAAGGGGCGGTTCGAGGGCCGTGCCGGTGCATCGTGCCATCTGAGGCATGGGTTTTGAAGGACAACCAACACACCCCGCAAACCCCCTGGCCCTTACAAGGTTTTTGACTCATCTGCGTTTCAAATCGGTTTGTTTTCAAATGCGCCGCCATTTAAGCAGTAATCGTTGCCATTGGCAACGTTGACGTCGCTGGCCTTAAAGCATGGCAAGCGGCGATCAATTCAAATGCACGGCTACATATAAGTTGAAACAAAGTTTGACAAACCAATCGTGTTGTGGTCTTGGCGAACAAGATGTGGTGAATATAATCAATCGGGTCACGAGTTGTTAATCCATTAGACGATGCTAAAATCCAACTCTGACGATTACTCGTTACGCGGTATTTTTGCTAAATAGTCGGACATTAAAAATTTTCCGCCCACCACGTCCGCTGCCTCAAATCGATTATTCAATTACAATACAATACGATTATTTTCGTAATCATTATTGTTATTTTTATTTTGTTGTTGTTTGTTTGTTTTAGCCCTGAGGTACTTCATTTTCCCAAGGACTTAGAGATTAATAATATTATGCTAAAACCTATGTCTGGATGGTCAGGCCTCGTCTTCTGGGGGTGAGGGAAAGGCGTTCTGGAAAGCCACAAAATTATAGCGTTGAATACAGATGGATAAACGTTGGAAAAGAAAGAAAGCCTCGCGCCTATCGCCACTAATGGCAGAGATGCGAGCTCCAATTGCGTTGATAAAATCAGTAGCGGAGTGGTTAAGCGGGCCCATGGTCTCAATGGCTACTGGCTGAAAAATGTGCGTGACCGGGAGCCCTGCATACTTCAAGGTCTTGCGGCCCGCCGTCTGCACCGACGCGGAATCGGTCTGGGGTGCTATTTAGAAGGCAGCACAGGTGTGTATTATCGTGATGTCCCAAGCTAAGTTTTTCCCGCCCAACCAGGGAATCAGAGTTGCACCATCGGGCCTTTTAACGTGCGACCTGAAGAGTCCGGCCGGCTCCTTTATGTTTGATATCTCGGCCCACCAGAGGATGTCGTTGACAGCGTGTTGACGTAAGGAGCGACCCTGGGTCCTCTTACACACAAATCCGTGGTGACACTCCGGACCCACAACCTCACCGCACTGGCAGCTATGAGGGCCACATATGGCCAGGCCCAATTTCAGGCCTACCGCCACCCTAACTGCCTCATTGTCGAGGACGATGCCGCATGCTGCAATGGACAGAGCGGTGAGCCAATCGGCAGAATGGGGGATGTATGCCGCATCCAGTCTTGCATACTCGACAAGCCCAGGATCGTAGCCTTATCCTTATCGACAAGTGGACGGTTCCAGATGCTCTGCTTGATTAGTTCGGGCTGCAATATCTTGGGTAGGGAATCGCGCCGTGCCTCCATCAGGACGCCCCTGAAATCGTCCATAGACACATCCACTTCAGTCAGGATGGCGGGCTGCAGGTCGAGGGTCGATGCTGCCGAGGCCAAATAGGCAGAAGAAGCCAGCGAAACGACCCGACGAACACCGAGTCCGCCTTCCCTTATTGAGAGTCAGGCTTGTACCCACTGCAGATCGTTAAGGGTGCAATTAACTATGGATTCCAGACCAGAAGTCTGTATTCCGTTCAATGTTTCGAGGGCGGGATGGCCATAGAAGGGGATCATTTGAGGAGGTAGCCGACCTTTGAGGCGCCGAAGGACGAACGTAAAAAATTAAGGCATTCTGTGATGGCAAAGCGCGCATTCTCTTCAGAGCTCGGCGGTGTCCGCTACACTGACTCTCCAATGCGGTATCCAACGCTTCACCTCGGAACAGAGGGGCTCCCAAAAGGTCCAATGCGGCCGCTCCAACTCTTGCGTATCCGGACAGAGGCCTCTGATGCATAGACCTCGCATTCAGAAGGGTTAAGGTTGAGACCCAACCGTAATCCGAGGCAGACACTACCAGCACGTCACGTGCAACCGCCTACGCCTCTCCACCGAACGTCAGATAGTCCAGAAATCCCACTTTGAATGTGGATTCAAGCGAGTGGAGGACGGGCTGCAACGGTAGGCTAAACAATAATGGGCCAAGTGGATCTCCCTGCTGTGGCCCCATCTGCGACGACAAAAGCAGGCTACCAAACTGTAGGACAGAGGGCGCCGAGTATGCCTGGTAGACAAAAGGGTACAGCTCAGGTATGATATCGAGTACCGTCTTAAGCATTACGTACCGTCTCAGGGAGTTGAAAGCATTGGCGAAGTCTAGCTTCACCAACACCTGGTACTGACCCATGGAACTAGCAAACCGTCGTGTGGCGTGGACTGAGGCTTCGCATCGGCCTGGTACCCCGATACCCAACGGCAATGGTGCGAAGTGGGATGCGAGACTCGATATAACGTATCGATTGGCGCATTTGGCTGCAAGTCTTCGCCACACATATCCCACGGCTATAGGTCTTAGTCCCCAGATTCTTTGTTGAGCTAAATCATGTTGCCCCCGAAAAGGATCGGCCTCACCTCCGAAGGGCAACCTCCGCGGAGCAGAAGATTCGTGAAGTCAGGAAGGGCGTCGACAAGGGGCTGCTCCCCGCCACCAAACCCTGTCAGGTCCAACAGGTGGCCCGGCCTGAAACCGTCAGGGCCCCTAGTTATTATTGTTAATTTCATTATTATTATTGTTATTATTATTATTATTATTATTATTACCACTGCTACTACTCTTTCTATTTTACTGTTGTTGTTCTATACTCTTCTCTTCTATTCTATTTACGGATTTATAAAGCGCCACACATAGTACAGCCTAATCAGAGGCGCTCCCAATGCGAAGAACCCCCAGAGAAAAGAAGTCTTAAGAAAACTAGCAGAAACAGTTGTGCTACCAGATAAGATGGCAGCACGAGTCACAACTGGAAGGCTGTTCCATAGCGAAGGGCTAACAGAGGCATAGGCACGATGCTGAGCTGTGGCAGTTCTAGACATAGGTGCTCGAAGGTCGTGACGGTTTATAGAGCGGAGAGGACGTCCAGAGAGAGGTTTCCTGATAAGACCACAAAGATAGCGCGGAGCTTGACCCAACAACACTTTGTATGCAAACACGAAAATGTTGAACTGAATCCTATCAGTTAGGGGAAGTCAAGGAAAATGTTCAGTCATGAAAGTAGGAATGTGTGAGAAACGAGGAATACGGGCGATCAGACGAGCAGTTGCATTGAGTACAGACTGGAGCGGAGTGAGGCGGAGTTTTGGTAGGCCAATGAGTAATGAGTTACAGGAGTGACTAGTCCATGCGGAAACAGATGAAGGCATGAACCATGGACGAAAAAATTGTTGAGGACACGGATCGCCGCAAATGATAAAAGCTGGACCGAAAGAGATTAGAGATATTTGCAGAAAAAAATAGAGTACTGTCTAAAGCAACACCTAGTGCGCGGATAGTTGTCAGGAAAGTAAACTGAGGGAACCTCTAGGCAAGTACAGCGTAATCAAGTTTAAGCAGCTGATGGCGGGTGCCCAACCAGATCAATTGAGTCTTGGAAGAGTTTAGTGAAAGACGATTTGAGGACATTCAGCAGTTGAGATCAGCAAAGAGAGAGACAGACAGAAAGAGAGAGAGAGAGAGAGAGAGAGAGAGAGAGAGAGAGAGAGAAATTCAATAGAATGTTGTTGTTGTTGTTGTTGTTGTTATTATCACAAAGATCAATACATGGTCCGATTTGTCAAAGAAAGCAGGGGGTCAGAAATCTGAAAATTTTCTAAATTATAGATATTTTTATTCCTGCCATGGTAAACCACTCGCAAAGGATAAGCCTACTATTTGTCGTAGTCTCCAAATTGACCAGGTTGATTCACCCACACGCATGGGCACACGTGCCAAAACAATGACAATAGCCACCAGTACTTCCAATTTTCGTCAGTTTTAAAATGGAGTTAATTAACTTCCAACACTGAATACACTTTCTTATTACATGCAGGAATCTTTGCACTGGCTTCCCATCTCATAACGCACCTTCTCAGTTGTTGGCCTTCCATCTGGAACACATTCCTCTTAGAGATGCAATTGCTACCAAGAAGTAATGAGTCATTGAATTAAAAGTTGCTTAAGACTGATTTGTATCGCCGTGATTGGGCAAGGATGGCCTTCAGATACACTTTCTTGAGGGGCACTATATAAATGTTATTCAAGAATGAATGAATTGTTAAATAATACGTAAAAATTGTGTAATGACCAGCAGTCAATCACGATGTAATGACAAAAAATAAGAAAAAATATTAAGAAAAAGGAGTTTTAGGCCTAATTCTCCATCAAACTGCAGCAGTTTAAACTTTTAGTTCAGGTAATAATAGGTTCGATAGCCCGAAAGTTCTATAGTCCGACATCATTTTTTTCCAATTTTAGCATATAGTTTGAGCATTAATGCAACTTCTACTTCAGCCTACCCTCTTAGTTTTTCATCAATCCAGCTTCCAATTACACTATTATTTAGTTTCATATAATTATGAGACTGCTACTTTTTATTTAATTAATTAATTTATTTCCCAAATTTGATACCGCCCTTTTTCCAACATCTTTTGATCAGAAGTGCATACAAACGCCTCGACGGCGCAATTGCAGTTGTACAGCAGAGCAATGGTGCGCGAAGAACTTGCTCAAGGTTCATACCGAATGAGGCTCGAACCCGCGCGCTCAGCACACACTGAACGTTACGGGCTGACTGCTCTAACCTATCGGCCACTGTGCTACTTAAACTACATGTATGTCAATGAAACCGTTTCTTCATTCCAACTTCCATTAAAGCAGGGATACTAAACTGTGCACAATAGTCGTCTTATCAAGGACCTATGCACCCAGATTTCAACCAGACTGGTTGAGCCGTTAGGGCATAGGCAATGGCATGAGCTCCTGCTAAAGATGCATGTAGATCTCGGTTCGGTTCAGTTCGCATTCCGATGATGGCATATGGTACATTGTGACATGTAAGAGATCTTAATCTTGAGCTAATTCGGTCCGTGCACATTAAATGGCGTCGGGGTCAATTCAAACGGGCAACTGCATAACTTTAGAAGGGTCGAGACCATATAAATAATTGCATGCTCTGTCTCGGTTCCTGTCTCTCTAAAAGCCTAGGCATGCCTTTTCTGACCAGAATTTGTAGCTCCAAACTGAGTCACCAAGTCAAATTGAAAATCCAGGTCGATAATTAATCTGTCCTAGATCAATGAATACAGAGCAGACAACAAATGCAATCCTGCACTGCACCGTGGGTAGAGAAATTGAGGGATCTAGCCGACCCCCGGGGGTTGGCCAGAGGTCGGAAGTTGGGGGTTAAATAAAGAAGCTTTGTCTGTTCAATGGAACAACAAGGGAGCAAGAAGCGGCTCTTATAGGGTGCATCACACAATCGACTGAAGGCTTCTGATATAAGGAATCAGGCACTCACAGCCCAATTAATCGGACATCTGCTCGGTCCAGTCTTTGACCGTAAAAACATTCTGAACAATAATAATGTTCATCAATTGGTGTTTCTAGGTAGAAAAGATCTGTGCTTACCTCATGCATTCGTACTCAACCAACACTGTAGCTTCAGCAGCAGCATCATACACGCCATTGCATCGCTGCAGTAGAGTCTTCGCTGTTGCAGCAATAGCAGCAGCAGGTGAGAAATTTCAGCGATGAAACTGGCAGTAGTAGTGATGATGGCTGAGGTGGTGCTGTTGGCTCATCAGCCCAGCGATGGCCTACAGTCCTACAGTAAGATGAAGATGAAGCAGCAACAGCAGCTTTAGAGATGGACTCAGCTTAGCATGATGAGCGTAGAATCTGGAGAGGCAGTGGAGGGATGAGGCAGTGGAGGGATGTCTGATGTTTGCATCTAAACGCAGTGATTGGGTTTGTACGAGAACCGTTCAAGTGATATGGCCTACTGCGGCGCAACATACGTACTTGAGAATTCTATTACTAACACCATGAAGATCATTTCAGTCGATTCAACATTACTTTCAGGAGAGAGAGAGACAGATAGACAGAGAGAGAGAGAGAGAGAGAGAGAGAGAGAGAGAGAGAGAGGATCTAGGTATACATGTATCTATATCCTGGAAGCCTATGTCTTGGTCCGATGTGCCGACCAGACAAAATAACTTTAGTGAATCATTATACGTTAGATAAAGACCAATTTGTCACGCTGGATATGGAGACAGTCAGTCGGTCTTTGGTCTTTCAGGTTTCTATATATGCTCTTTGGTCTTTCAGGTTTCAGAGACACGATAATCGATATCGTTCAGACCTTATGTATAATTATATGCGCTATCAACTGGAACGATGAGTGACACATGGCCAAATTGTCATACGGCCTTGGAAACGTTTCGGCGCCAATTTTGGAGCCAAGAGACATTTGTTAGGCGACACTATTTTGGAGACGAGACCTTTACCACCCTCTGGTCTAAGCGGATGTTTCCTCACTGTAGCAAATGGCGGTAAGTATGGGTAGGCTCAAAGAATTGTTGCATCTCAAGGAGTGGGAGCTATCTGTTCTGCCTATCAGGTAAAGTCTCTGAAGCTACTGATACGATTAAGTGACTGTTGGCTCTATGTCGTCTTATAATCGCCTCAAGTTGCCAGTGACGAACCCGTTTGACGGGGAATGCTCAAAATCAAAGAGGGAAACCAGTAGACTCGAAAGACTATATCGCTGTTTGAGAACGACTGAAACGCGAGAACACTGGATTAAAAATCAAATCAGCCAACGACACCTCTTCCGGGAGAAGCGTGTCGAATTCATACGTAAACGTCTTGGTGATGCGCAAGGAGGAAGAAATACATGGAACATCCTGAATTCTCTCCTCCACTCATCTGCTTCAGACTGCCAAGCCGGCACACCAGACGAGATCTTAAATTCTTTCCTAGATAAAGTAAACTGTATTAGAGATAGCACTGTAAACTCTCATCCTCCTCAAATACCTATCCTTACTACAATCTCACTGTCAACCTTTGACCCTGTCACTCCTGACTACATTGCTGACCTACTGACTAAATCCACATCCAAACACTGTGAACTTGACCCTGGCTTCTAAAATCTCATGGCTTCTAAAATCTCACCCTCATCTCTTTGCCATCATCATTGCATTCCTAATCAACTTTTCCCTTTCTACTGGCTTGCTTCCTAACTCTCAGAAGAGATCAGTCATTCGCCCTCGTCTCAAGAAGAGTGGCCTTGATCCCATTCTCTCCTCTAACTATAGACCTATCTCTTAGTGTCTCCTTCCTGTCTAAGTTGATAGAAAGAGTCGTCCACACTCAGCTCTTCCCTTACCTCTCTGCAAACAGTCAGGATTCCGGCAATTCCATTTCACGGAAACATCCGTCCGGAAAGTCTACTGCGACATGGTCCTTGCTGCAGACAAGGGATATGTTACTGCTCTAATACTTCTAGACTTCTCTGCTGTTTTTGACTGTGTAGATCACTGCATCCTACTCAGATTCCTGCAACATTCCTTCGGCATCTCCGACGCGATTCTCAAATGGTTTCTGCCTTACCTCTCTAATCGCATTCAGTATGTTCGCATCAACTTGCTTGTATCATCCATCATCCATTGTATCATTCTTTGGTGTCCCGCAAGGCTCTGTCCTAGGGCCTCTGCTGTTCATCCTCCACATGTCTGCACTCTCAGCCATCGCCTCTCGCTACGGCGTGGAAATCCATTTATATGCTGATGACACTCAACTCTATGTATATTTGCGACTAAACGAAGTTGCAAATGCTACAGAGCGACTCGTGCCTGCATTGACGACATCTTGCGGTGGAGTCTGTCTATGCGTCTCAAACGTAAATCGGGCAAATCTGAGCTCATCTGGTTTGACCGCTCCTCTCAGCTTCCTCAGAGCCCTGAACTCTCACTCTCTACATCCTCTTCTCTACTCTCTCCATCACTCACTGTTCGGGATCTTGGAGTCATTCTCGACTCAAAACTTTCTCTCTAACCTCAAATTGCTGCAATCTCCAGGGCATGCCTGTTTCATCTCCAGAGAATCCGACAACTTCGCTCTATTTTTGACTTTGCATCCCTAAAAACACTGATACACTGCCTTATCCTGACGCGTCTTGACTACTGCATCTCAGTACTTTGTGGCCTCCCTGAATGCACACTGCTTCCGCTAACTAGAATACTGCATCAGGCTGCACGACTGTGCGTTGGGCTCTCCTACCGAGGCCATAGTACACCTGCTCTTCGTTCTCTATACCGGCTTCCTGTCTGTGAGCGTATCTGCTACAAGCTGGCACTCCTCATGTACAGAGCGCGCACAGGTCATCTGCCGTCTTATCTCAAGGTCACACTTTGCAGCTCTGTCAAAGGCCATTCCTCTCGTAAATCAGCCTTTGCTGGAAAGTACGTTATATATATATGTATGTATATTATATAAATGTATATATATTCATCTCTCTGTCTCATCAGCCCCGTCTGCCCCTCTGCCTTATCTTGTCTCATTGTTTTATTTCGTTTGATTTATCCATCCTTTCATCTTCCAATCCATCCATCTCTTCCCAATCCCAATTTCCATTGGCTACTGAGGTTGTTGCATTGGCTGCTGTTCGTCGTTGAGTTTATGTTCGTTCGATGTATGTCTTTGATGTCGTGGATGATGATGATCAGACGCTGACACCTGTCTGATTTCATAGCGCCATAGCCTGCAAGGGTATAAAGTCCTGCACGACAATTGGCACAAGAAACATCTCTTTTGATACACACACAAACACAGCCTCTGTCTTTCTCTGTCTCTCTTTTTACTTAGGGCTTTGTTGCCGGCCTGTCTATGTAACCTCCTAACGCCTATAAGCGTATGCTACCACTTCTGCCCCTCAGTAATCCTGATACTTAAACTAATGGAACTACTAATACAAAAGCATGACAAAGATTTATAGTGGTTCAGATGAATTACATCTGTATTAGAACCATTTCTTGCGTCTTCCTCCTCGTCATGATATCTAAATTTACTCAATTTCTTCTTGAATGCATCAATCGAGTCCACAGAAACGGTTTCGCCATCCATCGCTCTGCTGAATCCATGGGTTAAGCACTATCGCTATGAAGAATCGCGACTTATCAACCCAACCGATTTTTGAAGATCTTGTTACTGTGATCTCTGGTTCTATCATATAAGGGAAATTTGAAGAGTTTGCGAGCTTAATATGAAGTATCTTTCTCCGTTACAATCTTGTATGTCTCTGTTAAATTGACTGAATAACGTCATCAACTTTTGACATTTACGCTTTCTTTCCTGAGAATTTGTGGTGCATTGATTGGGCGATCTCGGTGGCCACGTTTGGTCAACTTTGTGGTCGTTCGCTCTTTTGCGAGCCCTATATTTTCAACTTTCTGCTCTTCGCCAGCTTCGAACTTATCTATTTTTTTCACAAACGTTATATATTTAGGTGGTTCATTTGTTCCCGCACAATCTATAATCTTCAGGAAGTAATTTCTTGTGCACTGTGTACCAAAACTTATTATTCATTGAATTCTAACGCGTCTGCAGTTGACAAATCCTCATGGTTCTTCATGGAATGTTTAGCCCGCCTTCTATCCTTAAATCAAATTTTTGAAGATGAAGAATTTACAAATTGTATGAATGAAACCGTTAAGTTAGGACCACGGTTTGAACTATTCACAAACTCAGACCCAGAGCACTTATTAACGACGCTAATCTTGTTCATAATGAGAATTATCATACTGTTAAACCCATACCAATGTATTGTATACAACGTAATCAAAGCATTTATATAGCGCCCTTTCAAGATATCTACTCAGAGGCGCTCTCTGCATGCGCTGGCCATAATGACGTTAGAAGTTACAGTTAAAAATGCATCTGTTAGCAAAACTATGCACAGTGAGCTGAAAAAAGTCACCAGTGGTGGGCCCACGCACAAGCGTGGAACCAAGCAACGGATTCCCATCAGCAGCTGGCAGATGACATGGACTAAGTACATACAATACTCTGCTTGACCTGGACCCTGCTAGTCTAAAATAATAAAGGCCTAATATCGGCTTTGAACATTTACTGTTGTGGTACAGTATCGAAACTTTCATCGATTGAAAGTGTTAAGAATCCCATCCATTGATTTATTGGCAGTGACGGAGACCTGGCTAGACGAACCAACGGCTCAAACTATTCACATTACAGCGGTGTAAAGTCATATACTTGATTTATGCTTCATTGGAATTGTCTCCAGTAATTATCAATCTGTTCGCTTTGAGTTCCTCCATTTCACTCAGCTGAGTTTTATGTTGAGCGGTGAGTAGAGAGAGTTTGCGTCTGGCTAGAAAGAGCGTGACGTAATAGAGGATTGTTGCGATGGCATGCAGCCCTATCGTAAGTCCATGGAAAGCGAAGCGCAATGCTTGCCGGTCATAGAGTAGACAAGTTCCCTCGCTGTCTGTACAAGACTTCGTCTCTCTCAGAACACATGACGCATCGAAGACGCTGCCGTATAACAAAGGAGCTGGAAAAACTAGAAACGAAGGCAAAACAGCAAGTTTACCAAAATGTTACGGTTTTATTATAATTATACCGGCCATAGTTCGTGCTCTTTTTATAGTTATGCATCAGTTAGACCTCCTAAGACCTTAGTTAGTTAATTATATAGAGACGTTTGATTAAATATCTAATTCAAATTCTTAGCTGCGTTGCAATCGTCACACAATATGCATTTGTCGCTGAACACTGAGAACAGCATAAAATATGTTTAGTATGGTACAGTGTAGTGTTGTATGGAGTAGAATATAGTAGAATGGAATAGAATGGAATGGAATAGAGTCGAATAGGACGTAAGAAAATGGTCATAGGACAGAATGGAGCTGAATGTAATAGAATAGAATAGAATAAAACAGAAAAGAATAGAATAGAATGATTGGTTCTTGGCACCTACTGGTGAGGCAAATTCCGAAAGTCTGAAGTCCGAGCGCAAATGATTTGTCTTCTTCTCTGATGCACCTAAAGAACAATCGTAATCAAACAACAAACCACTCACAGAATAAAATTCTTAAAAATATTAGATGAATCAAAGCGATGTGCTTCGCTATAATGTCCTCTTTTAAAACTATATAATAAGATAAAAACTAGTTGACGTCAATGCGGAATGTCAACTTAACTGAAACCATTCATCATAAAAACTCAGTTGGCTTAGAAGGCCTAATTCAGAAATGGCAGAATTGAGCCCGTAGACTACAACGTGCGATTTACTTGTAGATTATGCTATTCACCTATCAGTCGCAGCGGGAGTTAATAGGGTATGATTGTATTTACCTAAGTATGATTACAGTTACATACTGATGCTTGTAGTCACCTAATGATGACGATATTTGTCTGAGGATAAGTTTAGTTATCCGAATATGATTGCAACTATGTGAGGACGATTGCAGCTGTCTGGATATCATTTAGTTACATGACGATGATAATTGTAGACATGCAGTTAACCTCAGAACCTGAGCAATGTGCCCTCTAAGCTATGCGATAGAGCGCGCACACCCGTGGAGCCAGCGCACACCAAAAGCCAGTGTGCGAGCACAAAGTTTTTTTGCAAGAATAACAAGACCCGATTTCTGTTTATGAAATTACGCAAATCGCGTCTCCTGGCCGTCTTAATTACTCAAGAAACTTTGGTTCCTTTGCTGATTCGTCCCCTCATTTATCTTAAGACTAGAGATTTCTCTTAGATTATCAGAACTTATCGCAATAGACTTTTATTATGGTTTCAATTTTCCCATCATCGCAATAAAATGTCAGAGGTAACATTGTACCTGAGTATGATTGTTGTCACCTGAAGATGAGTGTAGATACGTGGACATATAATTAACCCCAGGTGATTGCAGTTACCTGAAGATGATTGTATATACCTAAGGATGATTGTACTCACCTGAGAGTAATGGTTGTAGCTACCAGACGATGATCTTATCTGAGATGATTTTTGCTGCAACCAGAGGTGTAACAAGGTTTTAAAAAGTGGGGATGCATAATTTTAAAAAAAATTGCGCGTTACTCTCCCACTTGTTAAATTTTGCTTCCCCAGAAATTTGAAAAAGGGGGGGGCAAAAATCATCTTAACAAAAGTATTCTTAAAAATCCATTGGATAAACATAAAAAAGAACCGATTTGGGGGGCACATGGAGGGCACTGAGCACTAAAACTGGGGAGCCTTGCCCCCCCTTTCAAAACCGGGGAGGGGGCCGGTGCCCACCTGCCCCCGCTTGTTACACCCCTGGCTGCAACTAAGTATGATATTATTACCAACGCATGATGTATTTACGTTAGGATGATTGTAGTTACCTCAATATAATGGTAGTGCATGGCACATTGTACATGTTGAGGGAGAAAAAGATGGCGACCAAATTTAAGACGTATGGAATCATCGATGCACAAGAATCTTCACAGAATCCGGCAAAGACAAATCTCCCTCTTTCAACCTCTTCTTCACCTTCATCTTTACCTTCAACGTTGCCAACGCACCCACAGTCCGCCGCGCGCACCTACACAAACAGAAATGAGATCAAGCGAAACACTCAAATTCATGATAAAAGACATGAAGAGATTCTACAGAAGTCGAAAATTAATAGAATAATCGGAAACAGAAACTGATTAATTAAAAACAGAAACAGATTCATTGAAAACAGAAACAGATTCGTTGAGAACAGAAACCGATTTATTGAAAACAGAAACAGATTCGTTGAAAACAGAAACTGATTCCTTGAAAACAGTAATAGATTCGTTGAAAACAGCAACAGATTCTTTGAAAATAGAAACAGATTCGAAAAACTGATTCCTTAGAAATAATATGAAAAAGCGAAACATCCTTTTTCTGAACTCTAAATTTTTACGACAATACGACAATAATTGTATAGACTGAGTACTTCGAGAAACTGGGAGGCCAGTGCAACTCGTATTGAAAGTGTTTGACGACATCTGAAGGCAGGGCCACTGAAAGCAGGTCCACACTACGTCGTCGTCGTCTGAGTTCAGACTGCGCTTGTCATAGACTGCCAGATGACTTTTTTCTGGAATGATGCTGATGTGGAGGTGAAGGAGAGAGAGGACTTACCGTGCGGTGACCAGAGAGATCATTCTGATCAGTTGTTGAGTTGAATAGCCGCTTACATCCAGCGTGACAAGGGGAAAAGTAGAGTGAGTCATCGCTGCCACAGACTGGATCGAAGACATCCGCCGAACAGACGCAGTCGATGTTACAGTCGGTTGTGAGGTTCAGTCTGAACAGACGTCATCCAGACGAAAGTAGGAACAGACAGATAGACTGCCAAAATGGCTCTTTATAGTCAAATGAAGTAGGAACAGACGAAAGTAGGAACAGACAGATAGACTGCCAAAATGGCTCTTTATAGTCAAATGAAGTAGGAACAGACGAAAGTAGGAACAGACAGATAGACTGCCAAAATGGCTCTTTATAGTCAAATGAAGTGAAACTGGTCATTGAATAAGTTCTAAGTCAATTATGACATTTGACGCTGGATACTAAAGACGACAACTCACCATTCACAACTAAGACGTCTGTCTCTCTACTTGTCTTCGTGTGTATGTCTCTCTACTTGTCTTTATGTCTTTGTCTCTCTACTTGTCTTTGTGTGTATGTCTCTCTACTTGTCTTTATGTGTCTGTGTCTCTCTACTTGTCTTTCTGTGTCTCTCTACTTGTCTTTATGTGTCTGTTTCTCTCTGCTTGTCTTTATGTGTCTGTGTCTCTCTACTTGTCTTTGTGTGTATGTCTCTCTACTTGTCTTTAAGTGTCTGTCTCTCTACTTGTCTTTCTGTGTCTCTCTACTTGTCTTTATGTGTCTGTGTCTCTCTACTTGTCTTTGTGTGTATGTCTCTCTACTTGTCTTTAAGTGTCTGTCTCTCTACTTGTCTTTCTGTGTCTCTCTACTTGTCTTTATGTGTCTGTCTCTCTACTTGTCTTTCTGTGTCTCTCTACTTGTCTTTATGTGTCTGTGTTTCTCTACTTGTCTTTGTGTGTATGTCTTTCTACTTGTCTTTATATGTCTGTGTCTCTCTACTTGTCTTTCTGTGTCTCTCTACTTGTCTTTATATGTCTGTGTCTCTCTACTTGTCTATGTGTGTCTGTCTGTTTCAGCGCATTACTTATAGAGAATGTTAATTGCAGATCTATTAACTCTTGACTGACCTGTCTTTGACCAGATGTCCGGAATAATTGACATCGGGACAGGAGAGAAACATGGCTGGCACAAGACATATGAGACAGATGAGCGACAGAGTGGAATTCATCCGACAGAGTCCAGCCACTCCTCCATCAATTCCCTTGATCTTTCCACTCACCAATCCACCGACGTACGACGCACAGCCTCCGAATATCGCTGGAATCATTCCTACAAAATAATTATGTTTCAGGTGATAAACGATAAAACATTCCTTGTTCGCAGGCAAATCGATTTCAGCAAAAAAAACGATTGAATGCATCGAGTATCAGACGAAAAGTATGAGGGCAATGAAAGAAAGAGACGATGATATAACAGAATGGATTCCAAAACATTATCGATATCTGTTCACTTCACTTTGCGCCTCATAACTTCAACTACCGGATCAATACAGAAGAGAACAGAATATTCATTCGTGTCATTTCTGCAATGCTGAATATAACATCTCATTTAAAAGAAGTAGATCTCGAAGTATGTGACAACAGATTTTGAAAATCACGGATGTCAAATGTCGAAGACGGATGTTATATGTAAATTGCACTATCTGAATGAAACTCTCAGCTATTGCGAGTTGACAAAATACAACTTAAACTGGACTTCGTCGCCCGTTTAACTGCGTCGTGGCCACTGTAAAATATTCGAGAATCTCCGACGTCCTACCTCCGAGAAGGTTGGCCACGGATGCTGTCTTCTGAAAGTAGACCTCAAAGTATTTCGGCAGAAAAGCCATGAAACCGAGGATGAAACAGTCGATGCAAATGGCGATCGACGCCAACATGTAGATGGGATTCGTCAACAGTCGCATCGTTGCTTTAGGCAACTCTTAAGAAAACCGAACGATAATAAAATCTTCGTTGAAATAGCACAGCACCAAAATGAAATTTATGATAACTTTTCTTAGCTTATTAAAGTTAACATGACTCACTACATGATTCCTTACATATCTGAGCAATTTACAAATTGCCTCTTCTGGATAACTATTCAAACACGGTGAAAGTAGAAATTCCAGAGTAGGTTATAGAAAGAAATGGGCAGGTCCTTCGGGAGAGAACGCTTTGCATTTCCGTCATTGGAGTCGTGTGTTAAGGAACTGATACTCGGGATATCAGTAACTTAAAATGTAATGGAGTTTTCTAGTGATAGGCTTGCGTTCCGAAATAGCAAACATATTTGTCGGCTCTGTCAATGATTTTGTATGTTTAATGAGGCAGTTTACTGTGCATGATTTTGCTAACTGAGGCATTTTATTCGTTCATATTGACATTTAGCATCAAATAGGGCCGAGTAGGGAGCACCTCTGAGAAGATACATATCTTGAATGGGCGCCAGAGAAATGCTCGATAACATTACATATTGACCTGATTGTGTGGCCCATTAGTTGATGTCTGGTGTTTTATAAAACGGCGCTATATAAGCTAGTAAAGAACTGCTTATGTTTATGCGCTATGTGCGTTGCAATTTTGGCCGCTTTATAGCGAAATGAAACAATGGTGCGAGCAGTTAGTAGCTATACAGACGAAGGGTTCAATCTCACCCTTTCTCGACTGTGTGAATATTTATAGAACCTTCTGCGTTGTTGTTGAAATGGGTCAAAGTCTGTCTGCGGCTACAAAGTCCCAGTCAACAAACCATTCGAATGGGTCTATTGAAAAGTCATCGTCTGTTTATTAAGACAACAGATTCCAGTTTCAGAAGTAGACTTACCTTTCCAACGGGATAAATCTTTCATTGGTCTACTTGAAGAGTTCTGAGACCCATTGGTCGAAGCAACGAATGGTGTCTTCATGTCATCAGCCATTATTGTCTTCACTTCCTTTTCCTCTTCTAGCTCCTTCGGATCTCCATCATTCTCATCTCTTTCATCTTCTTCATCCTCTTTCTTTTTAATTTTCAGGTTCTCTTCTGTTCCCTCTTTCTCCTTTCTTCTCTCCCTTCTCTCTTTCTCCTTCTCTTCATCTGTCTCATTCTTCTCTCCTCTCTCCACATCCTCCTTTTCCTCTTTTCTCTCTTTCTCCTTTCCACTCCCCATTCTCTCATCTTCTTCCTTCTTCTCTTCTCTTTCCACCTCCTCCTTCTCCTCTTTCTCCTCTGCGTCCGTCTTTACTTTGTTCCTGATCGGTCGCAGCTTCTTCGGAATCATGGAAGTGGGAATGCAGATGATGAAGTTGACGATGGAACAGATGAGGAATCCCAACCACCATGCGCCGATCCACTGAGGATGATCGGCAGTTAGGTCCGTCTCTATGACAACGACAGAAAACGATGACTTAGACCGTTTATAATAATTATGGAAAGGAAGATGGAACGTTGGTCAATTGAGACCTTCTCCGTCTACACAAACATCACTTGGCTTCATATTCTTAGGAATGTTTGTTAGGCGAACGAGAAGTGCTTAGACGGTTCAGGACCTTAATATTCGAGTCCAGACGACAAGATAATCTACAGACCCTGCATATAATGCAAGGTCTATGAAAATATTATGATAAGGCTCTTTAGAATCATTGTTAGCAGAACCGGATTAGCCATTGGGCACTATTGTACGTGTACAGAGACCCGCTCAAAAAACTCCTCCGAGATTGTTGCCCAAAGATTTTTGATCTCCAAATAGCTGCAACCAGAGTTGTAACAAGGTTTAAGAAGTGGGGGCATAATTTGTAAAATATTGTGCGAAGCGCAAAAATCTTTTTACCTCCCTCCCACTTTTTGAATTTGTCCCCTCAGAAATTTGAAAAATGGTCGGGAACAAATGATCTTAACAAAAGTCATATCAAAAAGTCATTGGAGAAACATAAAAAAAGAATCGATTTGGGGGCACATGAGGGCATATAGCACTAAAACTGGGGGCGTTGTCCCCCAGTTGTGAAACTGGGTGTGCCCGTGCCCCCTGCCCCCCGCTTGTTACACCGCTGGCTGCAACTTGTTCCTCGGAGATTCAATGCGGAAACTTAACTAACATTTTTATTACTAAATAGCTTTATTTTTATGATTTGCAGATTAATCAAGGTAGTCTAAGTACATTTACATAACTAATTCGTACTTCCGGTGTATAATTCATTTTAATTGAATTGAATTTGAATTGAATTGAATTTATATTAATTTAATATAGCGTCCCTTCAAGGCGACGACTCAGAGGTACTCCCGATCCAGGATCGAGCAAAACGAACAGTCTTGCATTTCATCGACACCTCATCAGAGGGTGCCTTAGGAATGGAGGGATGACCGGAGAGAGGTCATTTCACGCTCTAAGGCAAGCAATGGATAACGCCCTGGACTATGTCATGGTTGTGCGAGCAAAAGGTACAAAACGATTATGTTGAGAGGTTGAACGCAAAGACCGGCGACCCGGACATGCTGCGACAGGAACAATAAGGGATTTCAAGTAGACTGGAGCCCAATCAAATAGACAACCCCATACAAATGAACATAAGTGAATGCGCTGACAGATAGTGAGCCAATGTAACGTGTCTCGCATGTAATCAGAGACCGGGGCAAATTTACTTAATTCCTAATTTAGGAAGGCGACCACTCAGTTGCCCCGCCATACGTATTAAAAGATAGGCTCAAGGCAGAGAAGGCGAGACTCTGGTGAAGAACAACAAGATTGGCAGAGCAGTAGTCCAGACGGTTTAGGATGAAAGAATGAACAAGAGTGTTAATGTTATGTTTGTCTACATTTTTAATTTACATTATTGTTTAAAAGCGATTTATTGTCGATTTGAAAGAGTAATGACTGACGCGAATCGTGGACTATTTAAATATTGAGAAGAGGGGAACAATCGGAAGTAATACACCACCTTTGAACTACCAGACTGCAAATTAGTAAATGGGGTTGGCGATTGAAGATCACGGACTGAGCTTAAGAGGAAAAGGGGATTGTAAAGGCTGCTGCTGCTGCTGTGCCACTGGCTGCCAGAGAGTCATTCAGAATGGATATTATTCAATGGATAGGCCTTACTTATCTTCCAATAGTCCATACAACTTTGCAGCATTGAAGAAGAGATTAGCAGTCTCTTCAGAAGTACACAATCTTTTCCAGTTATCTTAAGTTCTTCATCCATTTAATCGTTCATCAGACATTCAGAATCTGAATGATTGTCGTAGATTGGATATGGATCATAATAATTCACAACGTTTCAAGTGCCAATCGTTGGATTATGAGTTATCCAACCGATCTGTGTTGTCAAAGTACGTTTCCTGGTGAGACGTGTCAGTTTGTTGACATTTGCAATGGAACGAGGGGTTGTACGACACCAGAGTCACAAGAATAGACTCTCGGGTCTGTGCAGACATTGTCTAGTATAGACAGCGCTGCACATGGATCTTGCAATAATGGCTACTACACACTGCTCGGGTGATTGATCGTTCAATAAGCTGAAAATTACTAACAAACTGACAAAGCTCCCTAACCCTCCTATACGCACCGGGAGCGAACTATAAGTTCAACTACTTCACCAATCATACCAATCATATTAATTTGATTCCTAAATTAATATATTTGTATATCCATGGTCCGCAGAGTTTTTGTTTGATAAAATTATAAGAGGACATGTGACCCGTTGTGATCATATATTTTTTTATCATAACCGTCGACCATCATTTAAAACCTAATTATGAGGTGGATTAATGAGGCAATTACATAAATAATTATTATTATGTTGGTACGCCGTATAATTACTACGAGTTGCTACCAGTAACGTTATATATTATAATGTGAATCATAATCAGTTCATAAGAACTGAATCTGTCTGAATAAACAATCGGTCCATTGAAGACCTACTTCGTTTCTGTTGTTGCCCGAGGATTTATCTGCTAGGTTCATTGTTGCATTATCATAATAAAAAAGTTTTAAGCTTCCGAACGACATTTCTTCCTTTCTACGCCTCATTTTTGGGCTCCCTACATACCTGTGATTAGGGCCTCCTACATATCTGTGCATAGGCCCCCTATATACCTGTGCATATGGTCCCCTACATACCTGTGCATAGGGTCCCCTACATACCTATGCATAGGGCTCCCTACATACCTATGGATAGGACCCCCTAAATACCTGTGTCTAAATCAGCACCGTCAGTGTCGAGTCTACATCCACAACCATCCAAAAATCATAAAGCGCTTCTCTAATGAGCTGAGGCTTATTAACTGTAGGTCACATCATCTGCGGTCTATGTGAATATGGGATTCACGAACCAGACCTATGTTTATACCGTCTGCACACAACCTATAATATTTCATAGACATTGCACCCGTGCAAACCTAATCGGTCGGTATTTTCCGCACCCAGTGGTAAGTTAACAACGAGTAATTACGCATTGCATCCTCCCATCCATTCACCCACCCATCCAACTCATCCATCCACCCATTCATCCCGCCCATCCATTCACCCACTCCTCCAACTCATCCATCCACCCACCATTCACCCACCACCGATCCATTCACCCACTTCTCCCACCCATTCACCCACCCACCCCTTCCACCCATTCATTCACCCACACCTCCCACCAATCCATCCACCCATCCATTCAACCACTCCTGCCACCCACCCATCCATTCACCCATTCACTCACCCCTTCCACCCACTCACCCGCCCCCACCCATTCACCCATCCCACCCACCCATCCATCCTCTCTTTCCTTCCATCCATATCCACATCTCGAAGGCTTCCAATCTTTTTACATACTCCTTCCTCACTGTCCATGTCTCTGAGCCGTACAGTACCATACTCCGTATACCCGGGTCTTTGTTGGTCTTTTCTTTAGTTCCTTGTTTATTTGCCCTCTCAATATTTCTTTCCACTTTGATAATGCTTTTTTGCCCATTGCTATCCTTCTTCTTATTTCTCTAATACACCTGGCTTCTTCTTAGATCATGCTTCCCAGGTAACAGAACTCCTTTACCTGCTCAATTTCTTCCAACACAAATTCTGATTGCGGTTGCTTGTCGTTTGCTGACGAGTACCTTTGTCTTTTTGATGTTTATTTTCATTCCATGGTCGTTTGATGCCGTGTTTAGTCTATCCATCATGATCTGTAGGTCTGTCTGACTTCTCAGGCTCTTCACTATCACCTCTCAGGCTTTCCAAAATCAACCCCCAGCCTTTATACTAGCACTCTCAGGCCGGGCAATATCCACCCGTTAGGAGTTTGACCATCACCACTCTTAGTCTTTGTACTATCACTCTAACTTTCCACTCTAACGCCTTATAGGTTGGAGAAAGTTAAAAGTGGAAATAGCGCAAGTTGTAGCAGTTTTACCATCACACCTGAGACTTTGCAGTCCAGACTAAAGAATCACCACTTCAATAATTCCTACCCAGATCCATCCTGACTTCCAAATCTCTCTCATCCACTGTTCAATTCTCTCCCAGGTCTTCATCACATCCACTTGGTTTATCTTGACACACTCGCACGTAATCTAGCTTTTAAGTAGTTCTATAGTAAATTTCTAGATTACAATGACGATGATGCTTGCGTCGTATAGACTAGAATGGCAACCAGTGAGTGAGACCACCTTTGAGATTGGCGTAAATCGACAGAAGATATCCTCCCATCGCAAAGGAAATCATCGGAGACACGAAACGAACGGTGAACATCAGACCTATGATCACAATAAAAAAATCACAGTACATTCAAACAGTTATAAGTCGCCATTATAAAAATACAAACACGAAACCATTCAGTTCCAAGTTTAGCCAATTAGTCGATTCATACAAAGTGTTCATGCTGTTCACGCAGTGTACTCGCAATCGCAAGGAGCGCCAGTCCACGCTACGCTCCATCATTATGTGGCGTCATGCAAAGTAGGGACATGGTAGAAAGAAAGTCAGAAAGACAGAGTGACAGACATACGGAGACAAACATACAGCGAATGACTTCCCATTATATCAAGCGCGCTTCTACACTAAATCGATTTCCGACTTTGATTTTTATCTTTCTTCCTTTTCAATAATATGAGATACAAATCATACAACAGGTGGTCTTAAAGACGTCTGCTTCCAGAAAACTTTTATCGTATCGTATCATAGTTTAAGGAGATACGATAAATGTTTCACGGTGCAGTAGTGTCTGCGTTTTATGTCCAGGGTAATCTAGTCACTGAGTGGACGCAGGATATCCAACAGTATAACAATGTGAGCTTGGTCATATCATTGTACGGTGCTATATCCAGACAATAAGAAAATGCTTTAAATACTCCGTACAATATCTATGAACATAGCAACGAAAGACACTCGCTAGTAGCAATTGCTTGTCTTAATTTGATCATTCACATGTACTGTGTTTTCTGGAGGATGATTTGTAATCAATATAAATCTCTGGCGACCACCGTCCACTCGCGACCTACTCATGCAGTCACAGCGTCGACTCCAGTCCTCTTCTAAGTCTGGAACCACCTTAGGCATCGCCTTGTCTGTAGAATGGCTGCTCTCCATCTCTACCCAGAGTGACCGTACCTGTAAGGGAGATTCAGGGCTGACCGCTTCTCCAAGTCAGGCAACACTTTATAGCAGTGGTCAGTCCAGTGGTTAAATTGTTAAGGTAGCGGATCTCCAATTATTTTTTAAATCCAGAAGCCCAAAACCAAATTAAGTGGCTAAGCCGGGCAAACACATTTTATAAAGCTATAAATGATTTGTGCTCCTAAGTAGGTATATATATATAGTTTATTCAGAAAAAAATCAAAAAGTTATAACCCTAATATATATATACATTAGGGTTATAACTTTTTATGTATTAGGGTTATAACTTTTTGATAGATACTGCAATACAGAACGATAAGAATATCTAGACCAATAAACTGGTGAGTTTTCAAAAGTCAAATAAAAGAATAACGAGAAGATAAATGTAGAATGTCAACCCAAAATGCAAATTCTTGGTCAGTACCAGTTCCTTTGAGCAGAAATCAAAAAAAAAGAAAGGAACGAATAGCGGAAATGTCCAAAGAAGTTAATAAACATTAAAAGAATAAATTGAATTTACCACATGTGTCGGATAGGTAATATGAGCAAAGCTTCATAATATGCTGAAGACTTATGATCAATGTATGAGGCGGGAGAAATAAAATATTATGGTGCCCTGAGTAAACTTTTTGATATTACAAAAGTAAAAGGGTATTGGCTATCCACTGAAGACAAAGGACTGTACCACCTACAAGGACTCTGGGGATACTCAACAGGTCAAGTTGCAAATAAGAAAACGATTCCTCCTCAAAAAGACGAAAACTGCGTGATGAATTGACCTCATAATTAACATCAGCATCTTTGTTTTGGTACTGAGTCTAAAGAGAGCGAATATGAATGCATGAAAGAGTTATATCAGTGAAAATTGATATATTACACACTGTACAGGTATTAGAGCATTACTAGATCTACTTGGATGGAATTTTTAAACATATTTTGAAGAGAAAGTAATGTAACAAAACAAACAATTACACAACATACATGTACACAATATTCATTTTCACATCCAGGTCGACCTACGTCATCCAGGTCCATGAAGTAGCTAAAATTCTGTACCTGATTTCTTTTACAATGCTTAACTTAACTGCTCAAATCAACTTAACACACAATTTGACTACGATGGGTCTCACCACACAGACAAAATATATCCTACTTAATTTAGAATAAACCTACCAAATAAAATTTAGAATAAATAAATAATGTTAGGTTATTTATAAACCTATATTCCTATATTATATTCCTATCTTCCATCCACGTCGGCCGCAGCAGCAGAATAAGCAGCAGCAGAATAAGCAGCAGCAGCACATTAAGCAGCAGCAGAATATGCAACAGCAGAATAAGCAACAGCAGCAGCAGAATAGGCAGCAGCAGAATAAGCAACAGCAGCAGAATAAGCGGCAGCAGAATAAGCAGCAACAGCAGAATAAGCAGCAGAATATGCAGCAGCAGCAGAATAAGCAACAGCAGCAGCAGCAGAATTAGCCGCAGATGGGAAAGTGCATCAAATACACGGAACACTCGCACAATCCAACCACTTTGTCCTGTTGGCGTTTCAAACTATCGGTCCAATTAACCGCTGCAGTGACCTACTTTCCGTCATTATGGTTTGGGCGCTGCAGACTCTCCCGTAATACTAGTGACGCGAGAGAAACTAGCTGCCCTCTTCAACCCATTGCAATGAATGATAATTCAACGCTTAAACGCCATAATGATTGTCTTCCATGGCACATAATTATGCTCTGCAATATCTTGATGAGTTCCAATCATCACATAATTAATTTTTGTTGCTCTTGATAGTTATACAATCCCTAAATAATAATAATATTAATAGTAATAATAATAATAGCTACTTATTCCAACGTTTATTACTCTGCATCCAACGCTTCAATGCAATTGTCTTCGAGGCTCTTTCGTGCATATATAATAATAACCATAATGATAATAATAATAATAATGATAATAATAATAATAATAATAATAATAATAATAATAATAATAATAATAATAATAATAATACGAATAATAATAACAATGGTAACGATAATAACAATTATAATCTATCCATATAATTACCTAAATCACGCTGCTTACCTACATAGGCTATTCGACGGGCTGACCTACATAGGCTAGGGCTTACGAGTAAGTTAGTTAAACAGCGTGTCTGAGTATGTCCGAATAGAGTTTCAAAAACGTTTTATTCACGTTTCTGTAACTATATTTGTAGTTATTAAAGGTAAATACATCGTGTAATTTAAGTATATTTGCAGTTACTAACATGAGATGCACACTTATTGGATGAAACTCGGTTTTGAATCGGTTGAATCGCGTTACTAATATATGGGTGTAAACAATGTTGTTCAGAGGACGTATGACGGCCACAGGTAAACAGTACTGCGGCAGCTGAATTTCGTTGCCTTCGGGGCGTAAGTTGTAGCAGCCTTTCTTGTGCAATGGGAGGAAACGGGTCGAATCGTGAGCTATTATATTTTATTCCGACCCCTGATTCTTCACGGGTCAACAGCTAGCAATAATAATAATAATAACGCTAATAATAATAAGTCTAATAATAATAATATAGTGTTGAATCAGCATCTCACTTGGAAAGAACATTATCATTATACAAATATTAGGACCATTATCATCGTCCAAATATTTAAGTGATTATAACCAAGAATATTATCCTGAATTCGTCAGTGTCACCTTAAAACTGACCGTCGATACTTATAATATTATTCCTTAGTATTTATCCATTCTATGACACTGTAATAATCTCTTAGGCTTGAAATGGTACCGGGTATCAGAGGTGCAACAAGGTTTCTAAAAGTGGGAGTATAGATCTGATAATATTGCGCGAAGCGCCAAACAAATTTGTTGGCCCCCACTTTTTGAATTTTGCCTTCTCAGAAATTTAAGATATGGGGGTCACAAATTATCTCAACAAAAGTCATCTTATCATAATAATCTATAGAAATGAAAAATGCAGGATGCTTCTAAAGTATACACTATTTAGGCCTACCATATATTTTGTACAGCATAGAGCAAGACTTTATGCGAATTATTCTTTTCCACCATTATGACGCTTGTATCATGGCATGGTCTGGATGCCAAGTTCATTTCGGTTTTAACTTTCCGCTAGACTTAAAGATATTGTACAAATGGTCAGTAGACTGGCATACGCTGTTCAACACAAAAAAGTGCTATGTTATACTCAATGGAAAAAATAGAAAAATTGTAGTACGCGGTAGGAGGGTTGAGACTCAGAGGAAGTGATCATACACAAGAGTGGAAAGCCATCAAGGCAATGTTCGAAGGCAGCAAAAAAAGCCAACAAGGTGTTAGGAATGGCTAAACGAGCAATAGTCAGCAGAGAAAAAGGAATAATTCTCTAGTCGTATTAAACACTGGTCAGACCAAACCTTGGTTACTGTGTACAAGCATCAAATCCATACTTGAAACAAGATATCCAGAAATGTGGATAAAATACAGAGGAGAGAAAAAAAATGGTAAAAGAATCGTACACATATCTAAAATATGAAGAGAGATTGAATAGATGTGGATTGACAACAATTCAGAGAAGAACAAGAGGTGATTTAATTGAAACAAAAAAAATAATGACAAGGTAGGACACACTGTCAGCACAAAAGCTTTTCACATTTATCGCAGACAATAAAACCAGAGGACACAGATTATATAAAGAAACGCTGGTATATGGATGCAAAGATTTTAGAGTTCATGGGTGGCGAACGCATCGAATTCTTTAGATGAAAAGACGGCTGAAATAGACTCACTAAAAGCATTCAAATAGAAACTTAAGAAATTTGGGTATTAGAAAGAAGTAGGCCTAAAGAGAAAAAATGAGTTATTTGGATCTAATAATTACTTTGTATGCATGTATACAGACATATCTGTAGCGCCTTAACAATTACTTGCTTAATGTGCCAGTTTTGATTCCATGTTTAATCAATGACTACAAACAACTATAATATGGCTATAAGATGGTCAAGTGGCTTGTGATAAGAAGGATAATTTTGTCTCATTAAAAAGCTACCTATTGCAATTTGACCTTAGCTTTGTAATCAACAGCCAATTGTCAGGTAGATTCTTAATGGGATGAACATGTCCAGGTTTAGGTGGAAGAGCAATACTTGAGCCAACCTTGAGAGTGTCAGGCCAGTGTCCGGGGGCATCATAGTCACCGGGACAACTATCTATAGACTTGTAAATTTTATTCTCCGGATACGGTTTCTGTCATACTTAGACGGCAACTGGAAGTCATGGAGCCACGATTGTAGACTCGGACGGTGAGTGGAAGAAAGACTGACCATGCACGAGACTTGCTTAGATGTACAGATCGCCACAGTCTTTTATAAGCCTCTATCGCCCAGAGAGTAGCTCCACGCAAGTCTTCCGTGCTAGGAACTTCTCATTATTACGGAGTTGGCTAGGAGGTGCATGTCCCAACAGACATTTCCAACAAATTTGTGCTGTGGGAGGGATATCCCCGATATGAACTCTGACTTTATGCTCGTAGACCAAACACTAGACTCTTTAGGTAATGATGAATATTCTATTAAGAAATGCTCTGTATTTTGGGTAGAAACAGTGCGATACATAATAGATTAATGAATAACCAAGAATGCATTACTTTCCATTGCAAATGACAGTCTTTTATGCCTGCAATAAGCAAGAACAAACCGTATAAACAATCTTTGGACTGCTTGAGATTTATTCACCAACAATACCGTAATCATTAGGCTTAGATATACAAGTGATTGGAGAGACATAAGAAAATTGAACAGATTTGGGGAGCAATGAGCACCACAACTGGGAGCATTGACCTCCCAGTTATAAAACTGTGGGGCAATGCTCCTGCCCCCCGCTTGTTACACCACTGCCGGGTACTTGTTTAGGATAACTGGAGATTAGAGAGAAACGCGCCATTCCAACGATGGTCACGTCGAACTGGTCCACGCTGTCAACCCATTGGTAAGAGACTCAAACACTTTGGTAAGAGCCTCTAACTCATTGGTAAGAGCCTCAAACTCATTGGGACGAGTCTGGGCGATCGATAATCATCGATTTCTATAGCAGGCAGGCCAACTGGATGATACGTCAACCGATGGAGTGCAGCAGTCGTCGGATCAGTTGCTTTGAAATACGACTTTCTGAATGGTCTCTGAATCCACGGACGATCAGCGATTACTAAGCAATCAATCTGTGTTTGGCCAAACTACAGTTGCTTCTCGCTTGCCATTTAAAAAAAATACAAACAGATATATATCTAATATGTCCGTCTGTCACGACTTAGTAAGCTGTCCAATAAAAGCACAATAACTGCGCTATCTTTACAATGTATTTAACTCGACTCATATTGAGCTAACCTCTCGCTTGACTTGATTAATTGAGATCTTAGCTTCATGCTGATCTGCTCTGGCAATACGCTTAACATAATCGAGTTTTGAGACTACTTCAAACTTTCTTTTAAATCAGACGCAAATATTAGTCAACATCCTGCTCTTAATGAACTTGTCTTCGTAGGAATAAAGTCCTACGTCCATTATTACATGTACGAAGTGTGATGATTACGATACAAAGACGCAATGAATTTACATAAGCAGTGAGTTTGAGTCTCATACCAGTGAGTTAGAAGCTTTTACCAATGAGTTAGAGGCTTTTACCAATGAGTTTGAGGCTCTAACCAATGAGTTTAAGTCTCTTACCAATGAGTTAGAGGCTTTTACCAATGAGTTTAAGTCTCTTACCAATGAGTTAGAGGCTTTTACCAATGAGTTTAAGTCTCTTACCAATTAGTTAGAGGCTCTTACCAATGAGTTAGAGTCTCTTGCCAATGAGTTAGAGTCTCTTACCAATGAGTTAGAGGCTCTTACCAATGAGTTTGAGTCTCTTACCAATGAGTTAGAGGCCTTTACCAATGAGTTTGAGACTCTTACCAATGAGTTTGGCGGAGAGTTCAGGGTTCGTGTGGTCATCGATGAACGCCAGTCCTACTGTCCAGACAGGAGCTCCAGCGATGCCTTGCAGGATCTCGGACGCAGCGAATAGAACCATCGCTGGCATCACGAAAGCTACATCTTCGTCAGCTGCCTTCTTCATCGCAGCACTGCATATACTCTCGACCCCCTCTTCACCTCCTCCTCCTCCTCCTCCTCCTCCTACTCCCACTACCTCATTTCCGTCTGAGACGCACAACAGAACCGCTCCACTGCCGCCCTCTGACGGAGGAGCAGTACTGTTGAAGTGAGCATGTCTCTGCGCGTGCTCCTCATCAACGGCGTCATTTCCTGTGCCGTAAATGATGTGCGGGATGACGTAGAGGAGAGCACATAGGGAGGTGAGTAGCATGCAGCCAGCGAAGAGGCGTGACTGGTTCTTCTTAGCAAAGAAGAACGACGTAAAGACGGCGCTGGCCATGTAGCCGATCGTTGAGACGGTGACGAGGGCTCCAGCGAGGAAGCTCGGTAGTTTAAAGCGTCTCTCAAGGGTTGTCAGGACGGATATGGTGTACGAACCTTGGACGCCGTGTGTGAATGAAAACACCAGGTAGAGGACTATGAACGTCCATACATGGGCGAACGGGGCCAGGATGGCTGGCCGGAAACGACCCCAACCACAACCGATGTTTGCTCCTTCCTCACCTGATTCATCACCTTTTGCAACGGCTGATGTAGATCCTCCGGAACCGCTAATACGCGCCTGCGCAGGGGCTTGATCGGACTTCTCCATGTGTTGCACCAGTTACAATGATTAGAGGAGACGCTATTGAGTTTTCAGCTGGCTGAAATATTCAGAATTCTTTACTCTGTGTTTCCAACTCTGTTCACATTTTAAATAAGTTTGAACTTCTTTTGTTTCTGAGTAGTTGCGAGCACCGTGTTATAATGACAGCAGGTCTGCTATGTCGTCGTCTCTACTGAAATAATGAGACTAATATTGTTGTCCCAGATGGATTCCGCGACCCAGTGAGCATGCGCGATGAACGTACCAGATAAATAACACTGTAATTTCACGCTACATCAAAGTACTCACTTGCCAAAAAACCTTTCGTCGTAGATGTGATGTGATCGTAGATCCTAATTTGACCAACGCTAAAGTACAATGTGCAACGCGCGTTGAAGCCTAGGTCTCGAATATCAAGTTTTAGACTATCTGATGGTAATCATGCTGCTGCTGTTGGTGTACATGTAAATCTCAGTTGAATTGGACTCAAAGGTTTTCGTACATTTGCTAGCGGTCAAACTACAGAATAAGTCCGTGACGCAGATAAAACAACTGCGGAACGAGAAGGAGG